>JACGCM010002137.1:2400000-3000000 GCA_014058105.1 Kingdonia uniflora
AGACACTTGGGACCAAGCGCGTGTAAGATTCACGAAGTCATCGGACGACCAATTTTTGGAGTTCTTATATCTTTCTTTGTCGTCATCAACTTCATCCTCAACTACATCTTCAACTACAATAGGCGTTGATGCCGTCTTTCTTTTAGACTTTGCCTTCCCCCGCGTATTACTTCTTGTGAGAACTGGATTGAGTTACTCAGCCTCAACTACATCCTCAACTATAATAGGTGTCGATACCGTCTTTCTTGTAGACTTTGCCTTCCCGCGCATATTACTTCTCGTGAGAACCGGTTTGAGTTCTATGGAGATGACCGGAGAGACAAACGGAGATGCAACCGACAATGTATTAAGATTTAAATTATTTAAACCCCATGTACCTTGCATCGGCGTGGTACTCAAACTTTCATCGGCAAAACCGGCTTGAGATGAATAATATGGATTCCCCAGTTGAGGGTACGAGCCCGTATACCCATCAAATTGAGGGTAATATATTTGGCTTGGGTAATGAGGGTAATATCCATGGATTTGAGATTAAAATTGATTGTCGGGTGCCGGGAATAGTTGGCGAACATACCTTAGATCTTGGGAAGTGTCTTGGGAAGTGTTAGGCATTTGCGACTAATCAAATGCGCCGAATTGAGGAAGAAAGACGTTTCCTTGTTAGTTCATATTGGAGGATTGAGAGTGGTTTTGAGAATTAGATTGGGAGCTTAAGGAAGACATAGTGGTTTTGTTTGTAAGGTAAGGAAGGAGAAGAGTATAGAAGATTAGAAGGGAGGAGAGTGTAGGAGATGAATGACATTTATAGTTTAAAAAAACTAGCCGTTAATATGGTCGTTAAGTAACTTGGACAACAAGTTTCCAAAAAAAACTAACCGTTAATATAGCCGTTGAGTAACTTGCATAACAAGTTCACATAAAATAACTAGCCGTTAATATGGCCGTTGAATAACTTGCACAACAAGTTTTCCCAAATAACAATAAATTTTTTGTGACCCGATGAATAAATCATAGTTTAAAAAAAACATAGCTTAAACAAGATTAATACTCAACATATTTTAAACAAAACATAGTTTAAATAAAACTTAGTTTAAACAAAATATAGTTTAAACAATATTAATACTCAACATAGTTAAAAAAAACATAAATCAAAGTTCTAAATAAAACATAGCCTAATTGAGACGATCTCTCTTCATTTGGCGGGCGCGTCTGCTACGTGTAAATCTCTCATCATAGGTACATTGCACAACCGGCTCTGCCTGGTAGGAAATGGACATCTCAGTTAGTCTCTCAGACATTTCTTGGATGACCACGTGTGCCCGCCTCAGCTTTTCCTCTAACTCAGAATTACGGTCAACTAGTTGCCACGAGTCTTCATATGCCGCATACCGCATTTCTAGGGATTGATGCCACAACTCATCCATACTATACGTAGGTGGACACGGGTATGGTACCTGCATCACCGGGATCGGTATCCATCTACGTTGATCGTTTGTTTCTGCCACATCCATGAACCATCCCATATCATGTGGATCGTCGGTCGCCTGAACACCATAGTCTTGCACCTGTAAAGACGTAGTTAAACTCGACGCAGGTGGCAAGTGTACATCGGGCCTCACTAGATCACGCCTGACCATCCAAATATTTTCTGCCTACTTTACAAAATTGCAACCGATCTTAGGATTTGGATGAACAGCACGCTAATATGTCATATAATCTACGTCTGAAACAAGAAAATTACGACCATCGTAGAAGTCCACATCTTTCAGACTTTGATATAACTCTCGATCGTACCTTGAGAATTCTATAATCTCTTGAGGGGGGTCATAGGGTATACTATCATGCCCGGTCATCTGATGCATACACCGATCTCCTAAATACCAAAGCGTACTGTGCCCGTATGGGACTAACACCAATGGAACCTTCTAGAAGCTCAGTGCTGAAGCAACTCTTACCTCTGGATGGATTAATTGTCTAGACCTGTGCCATGGTTGCCAATATATGTTGGTTTTGTCCTTCTATTCTATCATTTCTCTGATCACAGCAAAAGAGTAATGGAATTCAGACCCCGTTTTATCCCTTTTATCTCTCCACGCACCCATATGGAGATAAATATGGTTAAAGTTCTGTACCTTCACTAGATACATTCCAACCCGACAGTACTCGAAGAACCAGAACTCCAACATCGCATAGAATCCGATGATCGATTTCTTCACCTTCCCGTCCTTCAGAACTGAGACTTCATCAAGTCCCCGATACAAAGTTGCCATAATTGGTGTACCCTAGTCAAAAATTGACGCACCAATAATATCACTATGTCAAGGCTACAAGATAACACGGCCAAAGAGATGCCCTACCATTTGAGAAAAAGAGATTACCCGTCATATAGGCAATAAATGCCCTCGCATACGCGATATCTATTTGTGGGTCGTAATTGTTGAGACGTGGATTCAAAGGCTCTTTCCACATTTTAAAATATACGAGAGTGATGTTACCGTACCTGATGCCAGAGCTTGTGATTCCCGGGAACATCTTTTCTGCTTCCTCTAACTTGGAGTACCTCTCGTCGTGCGGAAGTTCACAACCCCTCCCAAAAGATATGCCCGTTAGCATGACAAAGTCTAACGGTGTGAAACCTAGTTCCCCGCAAGGGAAATGAAAGGTATGGGTGGAAGGCCACCACCGTTTCACGAGAGTATGAATGAGACGGTTACCAGAGTTTCCCGTTTTAATCGAGCAAAACTCCTCAACACCCAAATCGTCGACCAACTTCTTCAACGTCGGATACACGGCAATCCATTGGTACCACTTCAGTACCTTATCCAATGATCCCCTACACTATATTTCATCTTGATTCTGAAAAAAAAACACATTAACACGTTAGACTTTCATTCGGGCATTTCATCGAACACATGACAATATACGTTAATAACACTTAAAATTTACACAAAACTTACCGGTATTTCCTCCGATCCAACACAAATATGGACCCAGCCGTCCGGGAGGATATCTACTTGGTTCAACTCTTCGAGCGTTGAGGAGGGATCGTTGTCCGACGTCAATTGTAACGGCCAATTATTTGTTAACAATTCGTTCCCCCTTCATTTTACTTCGGCGTTTACGTTACGTATAGTTTTGGAAAAATTATGCCTCGATCACGAACTAGGCTCACCCGACATTTTTAAGTGATTAACGGCGTCGATAACAGAGGAAATGGGTTGGGTTGGGAAACTTGTAGAGTAAGGGTTGGGTAAGCTAGTTTGTGTTATTTTTGGTTTGGTAAAATAACACTTGAAAGTTTTTAGCCAATTTTATTCCTAAAAGTTGCAGAGAGATGTCGCGCGGTTCTGATCTGCGCAGCTAATTTAAAAAAAAAAAAAAAACATGGCAATTCCTTATTGCGTGTTACTACGCGCGGTTTAAAATTGCGCTGCAGAGATGAACGTTTGAGATGGTGGCACGTGGCTGGATCGTGAACGTTGATATTCCTGCGCGGTTCAGAAGTGTATTAAGTGATATTCACCTTGATTTGTGATCGAACTGTTGTGGGGTAGATTGGATTCACCCTGATTTTAGGCAAATCCACCCACCCTACTGTTGTGGATGTTCTAACGATTCGATACCAATTAATGAGGGTAGGTCAATCCTATTATTTACAAAAATAAAGAAAAAAAGATTGAACATGTGAAGTTTTGTGAGGTAAGGTCGCCAATTAGGAACAAGTCGTGGGTGGGTAGATAGCGATAATCATCGCAGGGAAATGGCACTGGGAAGCTGCAAAGTCCTACATCAGAGGATGAGAAAAGACTGTCGAAACGCCGAGTTCCCTCTTTCTCGCCCGATATCATAAGAACAGGAGGTTGGCGGGGAAGTTTGCGAGGAAGTGAGCGGTTGCGATGTAGAGTAAAATAAGATTGCCAATTAACACAGACAGTACCAAAGCGGACTAGATCGTTCATGATAGTGAAGTTTTCCGAAATCACGTCAAGAAGGTCGTAAGAGATATTGGACGCCATAACTTTTCAGATCAAGAGGAGATAAACAGTGGATTATTATAACACTTTTATCAAAGATGATGGTAAATATATAAGAAATTTTAAGGGTATTATTAGAGTTTGAACAGGATTTTGACAATGAGAGAATTAGGAAACAATTCCTCTACGTTAAACCTAGAACTCAAAAGGTATTAATCAAACTACCGAAGGGAGTATTTTTGCACTACACTTCGGTTTTTTCCACGAAACGTTATGTCTGTATAGTGTATACATCTCCTCATTTTCTCTCTCAACTAGCCATTTTTGCCCATGCTTAGCATGCACTACATGAAAAATGGTTATTAGCAACGGATATATATGTCGTTAATACTGGATTAAAGACTTATCTTATGTCGTTAACAACTATCGTCAAAAATGGTGTTGTTTTTGTTAACGACGGTTATAAATGCCTCATTTTTACAACATATAAATATGTCGTTCCTTATAAAAATTACGACATATATGTTGGTTTTTCTGTCATTTCAAGGAGATAAAAGACATTTAATTTAATTATATACGACATATATTATATATATATATGCTAGTACTACCCGTGACCAAGTCACGGTGAATACGTCATCGTGAATTCGGCGCTATATCGTATACTATAAAATACCTCTGGCGTGACGCGCCTTCGACACTATATTTTACACAGCTACCATTGTAAAAAATTTTGTTTATAAATCTACAGCTACCATTGTAAGAGTTTGGTCTTCATTAGAAACTCAAAGCTACTTTCAAGCAATTAGAATTATTCTTATCAAATGGATCTTTACAACGACCTTTTAATTTTAATTTTCTATTGTTGTTGTATGCTTGCAAATTTTAGTAAAAAGACAATTTGAAATGATTCGAATGTAATGAAATTTTCACATCAAATGTTATTCTTGACAAGTAATTAATACAGGAAGTTTGAACCTACAAAGTACAAATATTATAATGATAATTGCTATGTACAATAGACATCAATGTTGTACATAAATGACATTTAGACTCTTTCATTTCCAATATCACCGAATCTCATCTCGTATTCAGCAGAGCGATCATGTTCTTTATACAAATGCTTGTGTAAATATTTTACAGATTTAACTCCTGCGCACACTTATACATTGATATCGCAGTCAAACTTCCTTGTGAAGTATGGATGATGATCAACCTCGTCTCCATTGTCAACCTCTTTTTCATTCGCCCATTCATGAACTATGTTTATTTTGTTGCAATAATACACATGATACTCATTACTGTCTATTGTTATAGTCTCGGTGTAGGCCCTAGGATAACATTTTGTGTATTTTTCGCGTTCCATAAAGAGTACACATGAATGACATGTGCCACAAAGACAACTTAAAGCCAAGGTCATCATAGTGAAAATACCCAAACAGGACCTGAGTATTTCAACAACAAAAGTTACAAAATATCCTGTAAAAAAAACTTAATTTCTTAGGCAAACATGTTCTATGTACCTATCACCAACAATATTTTCTCACAAACACTAATTATTGTCCATGGGCAAACAAACATGGCCATTTAGTGTTCTTTCCAAACAAGACCTTGGGTATAAATAATGTGCTTGGTAGAGTTCATGTTTTGGAGTTCATGTTGTGTTCCTTATACTTGTCCGTGACTACATACATTAACTTACAGTAATTTCAAATACACCGTGATTAAGAAATAACCATTGTCGACCGCGGTTAAGAAATAATCCCCATACTTTGAATTAGAAAACAATGGAAGTTAAGATTTTTAAACAATCTTATGGGGATAGGCCGCGGTGTATAGCCATTATATGGGTCGAGATAATCATGCTTATGGGGATAAGAAATAATCCCCATACTTTCTAATTGTTTATCGCGTGTTGACCGCTGTTAAGAAATAATCCCCATACTTTCTGCCTCCTTAATAGCAGATAAAGTAGGAGAGCCAGCATCATCAGATAAGTACACGGTGAGTTTTTCCAAAGGGTAGTCAAGTGCCATTGAAGACACAACCGTGTTCATCACATTCAATACCATCATCTATCATGACCAGGCGACTTGCGATTTTGTTTACTGCTTCAGCTACTCCAATTAGGTCAAAGAGATTTGGTTGCAAAACAACCAAAGTTATCTTCAACTAAGAACTTGTCTTTCTTGTGAATAATTTGGCCATACTGACTAAAATTCAACTGAGAGAATGGGTTCATCAAGGGGAGAGGAGAAGAATAGGAGGCAAGCAAAAGTTCAGGGCTGCCAGTTCCATGAACAGCCGGTAGTGTTCAATAAGTGATGTTATGTGTTTTCCCTAGTGGCCTGACCAGATGGCAGGCTTCAGGATAAAGAAGAAAGTAGACAGAATTAAGAGTTTAGCTGCCAATATGTACACCATAATCCTTGGTGAATTTTTCTATGGGAGATCGACAGGGTTTGATATTTGGCCACCACACTGGAATTGTTCTGTGTGAGTTCGACAGGTTTTGATAATTGGCCACTGACCTATGGTTCGACATGTCGACGATGTTCCTTTCAACCCGGTGTATTTCGGGTTTCCCCTGCATGATGAGATAGATTTCTGCCAAACAAAATGGTTGTATACAGCTACTGATTTGGTAATTTATCTTATCAAACCAATCAACGGTCAACAAAAAAAAAACCTGCAATAGCCTCTACTTATCTTCACTACTACTAATATTATTACTACTACTTACTACAACAGAGTGAAAGCGAGAGAGAATGATCTGTGACAGAGACGAAGTCAGACATTTTCGAAGGTCATACTCTCTCTCTCTCTATTTATATCTTTAATGATTCTCTGTTATTGTTGCATATCTTCCCGATGCAAGTGTTGGAGGTGGATCAGACAGCGATATTGGTTGATCTAGTACTACCCGTGATGAACTCAATTTTTATAGTAATAAGGCTGAAACAAAAAGAAAGTAAGGCATAAAGGTACCTATCATTTTTTGGAACTAAATAAGTCTGAATATAAAAGAAAGCCAAGTAGGGCATGGAAGCGTAGTCTTATATATAGACTTTTTATAAGGTAAAAGTAAAACCGTGCGAAACAGGGCATATAGGTACCCATTTTTTTCCCACCAAACTTGTATTTTGAAAATTATTGGTAGTACAACACCTAGGGAAGAATATACAATTTCCTTTACATTAGTGAAGCATTATGCCCTAATTCCAAACATGAAGCTAGCCTTGTACATGTTTCTAAGATGAACATAACCCAACATAAAGCCTTGAGAATTAAATTTGCAATTGGAAACAGAGCCTTAGGTATTCACCAAAAAACAGTAATATCATCTTCTATAAATTTATGTCTAGATATTCTTAAGCCAAAAGTCCCACAACAGTAAAAACAAAATCTAAATTAAGAAGAGTAAGCAAACCCAAACCAAGGAAATTTGAGTTCTAAAACCAAAACGGTTCTTGATTAAAAATCAAGATGAAGCAAATACAAATTCTACACATTGAACACTCGCAACAACACATCTCTCTGTGTTTTTTAGAATCAAATTGTAGGGTACTTTGCTGTGTGCATTTGGTGGAGGACTGAGTGATGGATTAGGTAGGGGGAGAATAATAATGATGAGAATGTAGCAACACTTTTTTTTCCCTTTTTAAAGACTCAGATTAGGAAGAGAGACAGAGAATAGAGTAATAGTAGAATTCATTTTTTTATAACGGAAGTTGGTTACATTACGCTCCTGTGAGTGTGCCCCCGTTGAAGGTTGAACCTTTCATTCAATTCAATTTTATCCCAAAAGAGAATGATCTTCATCATTTTTTCCTACAACTAACCGTTTTTGTGTTACTCTGTTTGATGTTAATGAGTACCTCCTGATCTTCATCATTAATGCAAATAATAACTTAGCCCATGCAATTATTAAGCAATTATACATTAATATTGTACCTTGTGTAATTGTTTATCACTGTAGTCATTATAATAGTCTTGTGTAATCGAATATATTAATATATCAACATGTTCAGGGATATTCTTTAGATAGGAATAAACTACTGTACACACTAAACTAGTGTAAATAATTTATCAAAACTCTCCCAATGACTACCTGCTAAATGTGTGTAGTCACGGGTAGTACTCATAGTATAATTTAGTCAGAACAACTACTGTAAATGAGTACCTCGTCAGTTATCGAAGGAGGAGTTGATCCGACAACAAACAATCTTAACCTAGGTAATGAAATAAAGAAAGAAAAAAAGATGAAAAAGGGTTCCAATTCATCAATAAAGTTAAGAGAGATGGAGAGAGGTCTTATTGTGGAAGAGATCGATCTTATACTTGTGTTTTTTTATATATATGTAGAGTTAATGCTATTGTTGAAGTGGGAGATATGGTGAGGGTGGGAGGAGGAGGGATTTTGGAATTTTGAAGAGAAGTTTTGGTGGGAAGTAATGCATTAAGTGGACACATGACACTCAAATATGGATAAGACACATGTTATTAAACTAAAAGTAACCATCACCTATTGTTGTAACCTACTTAATCAATACATTGGACAATATTGTCCCTAGTAAAATGAAAACAATTGTACACCCTTGATCTGTTTTTCCCCGCCTCGAAAGACGCATCAAGTTGAGTTTGTCTTTATACATGTACTGTAGAATGTAATATAGATGACGTGTTGTTCTTTCGGTTACTGAATTGAAACATAAACAACAAAATATATACGTTGTTAAACTACATAATCCCGAAATGTTTTGGCAAACAAATAATTCTAGTGGACCAGATGGATTCGAACCATCATCCTCTCAAAGAATTTGAGCGCTCAATCCATTTTGAGCTTATTGTCCATTAACAATTAAAAAAATATTCAGTATGACATACTACCAAAACAAACATTCTTTAACTCTCATGATTGAAACATGATTTAAATGCGCACTTAAATATAAGCCACTAAATATTTGTAATCAAACAATATTAACAATAAAACCATCAAAGTTTTTTTTTTCTTTTTACCCTGCAAAAAAAAACAATAAAACCAGAAAAATAACTTTGATGGTCTGCAATTCATCATGAGCATAAGATTAGAAATATGTTATTACTGCTATTAGATACATTTATGCTATGTTTAACGGTGCAATTCACAGTTGTGCAGAAGACTTAAAAGTATTTTTTAAAGTTTTTGGTTTCTGGGCTTCAAATACATCTTCAAATGTACTTATGAGAGTGAGAGATAGGTACCTTGATGGCATAACTTAACGCATCGAGTGGATTTTTGTCTGAGCTGACTGCAATACCAACAATTTCAACTTCCTAAGAAATCTTCCCTTCGACCACAATAAGAGACGAAAGATCGATCCCATCCCCTAAATACATTTAACTACACCAGAATAATAAATTAAAAATAGGACAGAACGAAGAAGCCAGTAAACCAAGAGAAACATGTCCTTGCCAAGCTGAAATTTATATTTATATATAATATTAAAAAGGTAATAAGTTCCTTAAGGGGTCTTTAGGCCTCTGGCAGATTTGATATCAGTTTCAATTTAAATGGGGAGGGGGTTTCATAAGTCACACATTAATTCAGAAAAGTAAGAGGAATGTTACACTTGCTTTGACTTCGAAAGCAATTCGGACTTCTCAAAGGCTTTTGTTCTTTTAAAATCTGCGACTTATTTTCGAGATTCAAAAACTATAGCACGTGCATATACCATTAATCATATATGACAGAAGTATGTCGACAGTTGCAAGAGATAGTAGGATAGAGAACCTTAACATCTTACGAACATGACAAATAAAAAGGAAAGAATTTCATTTATATGATGAACTTGTAAATGCAGAAAAGTAACTTCAGGAAGCAAAACAAAATAGGCAGAGTAATAGATTGTCCAACCTGCTTTATATCATGCCTCATGTCTATGGCTTTTACGCCGTGGGAACTTCCAGATATCAACGAGCAAGGACATTGTTAGGCCTTGACGTCCTCTGTCTCATGTGTCATTATTGCAAATGTTATTGGGGCTTGCCCGTTTGCAGTCCTAGATAGACACACAATTCGAATAAGAAGAGCATGTGGATCAGATGATAAATGTGATAAAACATTCAAATAGAATGAAGGCATGCTATAATTTTCCTTTTATAAGCAAAAATGGGACTAACTTTTGATTAGAAGTACTCCATGCACACCATTTTTTGCCCTTAGGAATATGACCTTTATGTAAGAATATATCCACAAGAGTAGATATGAAGCAAAAAATCTCATAATGTCAGATAAACTATAGAGACACAAAAAAATTTAGATTTCCTTACATCATCTTTGAATTGCTATGACTATCAGAAACTCCATAGCTCCAACCCACAAAATTCTGCATTAATAAATAGTTACTAGGTTATGAAAGAAAAATGTAAAAGAAAAAAAAAACAGGTTATGAGAGTTCCTTCAAGGGCCTTTCCATATCGTATATGTTAAAACTACTACAGGGAAGCTATTCCCCTTGTAATTGTGGGGTATAAATGGTGACATATGAAGGCAAACTATTCTATGCTTCCTTTCAGGTCAACCTGTTTTATCCAGAGACAAAATAAACAGCGTCTAATTATCGGCTAGTTGTCTAAGACCTGAGTAAAGTTAATTTAATTATAAAAATCTTTAGTAGATAAACTTTACCTTCATAGACAGTCCAAGCTCATGGACACATAGCACGATAAGTCGAATTTTCTCTCTCTAATTGCATTTAAAATGTTACATGATCATCTAACTTAAGACACTAACACTTGCAACATAACTATGTAAGGTTTGCTCACACTTATCTTTGTTTTCCTCAATCGCTCTCTTAAAATCTCGCTGGAGCACTCTTAGATTCAAAGATGATATTTTAATTCACATTCCCAACTTTCACTACAACTGTTCTTCCTAGTCTAAGAATGGATCTTCTGCACTCAAATTGAGTTGACAAAAGTAACACCTGGAAAACACATGGTACTTTTAGACTTAGAGGGATGAACTGGTAAGGCTTACTCTACATGAACATGAACAAATCCCCGTCAATCAATTCCCATGGTCCTTAGACTATATTGACATTACGTTACTGGTATTTGCAAGCAAATGGTACAAGCTTTTGATGGATCAACATGGGCTCTCGTCCAATAAAAATTCATAGACCATTTTATTTAATTGAAACCCATATACATCTATAAAGTATACTTTTAAGACTCCATCTACTGGTAGTATGTTCCTCTATGCTACAGCAATGGCTCCTACGCCTATCAATTCTCAACACCTAAAATCCACCCATTAGTCGATTTAGAAATTTAATAAATTTCCTTTTTTCAATAGCAACAAACAGACGTCCAAATACAACTCAGAGATAGAAATAGTTAGAACAATCATTCTATTACAAAAAACTTCAAGAATACACCATAAATTATGTAAATGGTTATTAAAATTCAAAACCAGATGCAAATAAAACTTTTAGAACCAATAAAACTTGAGTTATTTCACCAATTAAAAGAGAGTAAAGATCATTGCTTTACCTTAAGAAACTCTTATTGCGACCAATTCCAGCTTTAATAAAATTTTATAAGCAAATCAAAACCCTACATTCCAACTCAGAGACATAGCACCTAATTAATTGATCTTGCAATATTGGGCTGTGATAAGACTCCCATTATGAGAGGAGAAAGAGATATGGGTAGAGAGAAAGGAGGGAGGATCCATAGAATGGACTTCCCTAGTCTTTTCTTCAACAGCAATTTTGTTGCTTGTAATGAATTTCCCTGTACTGTATTTTGAAATTCAAATTAATTTACTGCACAAGATTTATAAGTAGGACCGGCAATGGGGGAGTAGTAATACCATCCCCATACCCAACCAAATTACCCTACCTCCAAACTCTGCCCCAATACCATTTAACTTAAATGGGGAATACCCAAACCCGCTCTAGCACCTGCTTAGCACCCATTTAAAAACTACTATATTTGATACAGTGTTATTTAATGTTGTCAACAAAATCTAAGTTTTACAAGACTCTAAAGAAACGTAAGCATTATTAATAGACCAAAGATGGGATGCGATTCAGACGAGAAAAAGGAAAATAGTTGAGAGCATCAGATTAGTGTGAGGTTTGATGAAAACCATTTTCCAAGAAAATTGTTGAAAATAAAAGTTAGTTTGGTGAAGAATGTTGTTTTGGGTCTGAAATTGAATTGACTCTCATACCGATTGTAATGATGGAGTATATAGATGGAGATGAATACTGGTACATAGATGATCAGAATTGGTAAGAAATGAAATGGGTCACCAGTTGTGGGGTTTGAAGAATTTCAACTAAAAACTAAAAATTTACAATCTTTTTAATGAAAGCAAGTAGTAGTAGTAATCAAAAGGGATGCAAATAACAATTGATTCAGAAAGAGAGAATGGATACCTTTAAAACAAAGATCGCTTCTTTTACTTCTTTGTCTCTTCTTTGTTTTGATCTCTGAGGAAAAAAAGGAAGAGAAATCCAAAATCTTCTTATTAGAAGAAGAATGTGAGTTTCATCATAGATCCATTACAATCAGAACACTCACTTGACTTGAGCCACAAATGAAAGTTAGTTTGGTGAAGTATGTTATTTCGAGGTTGAAATGAAGAGAAGCTGATGACAAAACACATGAGGCTGGAGGTTGAAATGAAGACAGGAGAGGAGACAGGAGGTTGAACTTAACTAACATGTCTTTAAAATTATGTTTAACTTAAGGGTATTCAAGTCATATCCTTTATAACAGGGTCGGGTGACGGGGCCCCATTTATTTAAGCCTAAAACCAGACCCGCCCCAATAAACAAATGATTTTTTTTTAAAACCAAACCCGCCCCATACCCGCTATAGTCATACCAAACCCGCCTCATTAAGGGCGGGGCGGGTCGGGGATCCGGTGGGGCGGGTTAAATTGCCAGCCCTATTTATAACGGGCAAACTGGTCCCATATTTATTCATCTCTCTCTTTTCTATCTCACTTTATTAAGCCTTTCTCTACGATATCCCTTACGTGATCAAAAACGTACTCCATACTACACTTTTAGAATCATCAACTCAAGTTGTGGCAAAATAGGTATCTCATGGACTTGGTCCATCAAAAACTCAATCTTTAGTAAGTCCCTAATCAATATTCTGAAAATTAAACTACACTAGTATACTCGGGTGCTAGTGAGACCGACCGCTAAGTTTTTGTATTCCAATGTTTTTATGACAACAACACTTTTTCATTATATTTTAAAAATCTATGTTCTTACAAAATAATTATCATGTTCTATGTAGCACACAAAGAGAATGATCGTAGCAATAACATAAAGATATGGTCCTCATGGGTTACAAAATGGGAAATGAGGCACTTATTTTACACCCTTGTCTCAATAGTTAATCCTCATGATATTGAAATATTCAGTAAATGATGCGCGCAAAATAATTGTTGGAACATAAAACACCTAGTAAACATAATACATTGTCCTCTTTTCGATCCTCTTGAAAGTGTACATTCAATAATCTAAAATAAAAACCAAAATCACTAAGTAGAAAATTATGAAGCTTCCAAATTGTTAAAATAATCATTTAAAAAGATTTTGATTGGAAAATAAACGCACCTCATATATATATATATATATATATGCTGGTTGTTGAATAACCATTAGTGTTAAGCGGCTTTCCTCTAGTAGTCATAGTCCGAGCCCCGCGCACTTGGCAATCTTTTGTAGTCTCTCTAAGGTGAACATAGGGTTAAAAACTATATCACATAATTTTCTCGTGCGTGATAATGCTACAAACGTCAATCCCAGGCTTTGCTTATCACCAATATCAATAATAGCTTGATCTAATATCAGACCTTAACTTTTGTGTACCGTTATTGCCCAACATAGAAGTTGAGGTAGCTGGATTCGTTGACACGAAGTACTCGAAGATGTTTTCCAGCTCACAGTCTGAGGAGGAATATGAATCACATTTGAACCTTCATAAAATGGTGTACCACGATAATTATCAAAGTCTACCATGACAGCTAGTGGTAGATCATTTGGTGGCTTTGAAGAAGATGAATACACAATTTCCACAACTGTACCCATTGTACCATTAACAAGTTCATTTTGTGTTGCAAGGTTGGATCGTAACATTACACGAGTACCAATGGATAGATACTAAATATTTTCAAGACCATTAGCATCATCTGAAGAAGCATTAGATGTGTAATCCCCCGGCTGAGCGGGTATTGGAAATGCGCCTTAGGTCCATTAGCGATGATGGTAGCACCAATGGTTTAGTCCCACATCGTTTAAGATCCTGCCAGGTGTATGGTCCATACGTTAAGATTTTACTCTATATACCACTGAGGCCTTTTCTTAGGAATAAAAATTCCACACTGCTGGAGATCCGCAGTAGTTAAGTGGGTAAAATATTGGTAACCGTAGAGTAGGGTCGTGACAAAATGGTATTCAGAGCCAGGGACGACTCAATCTTAAAGGTGGGGGGACTGTAACACCCCGGCTGAGCGAGTATTGGAAAGGCATCTAGCCCATTAACGGTAATAGTAGTACCAATGGTTTAGTCCCACATCACTTAAGATCCTGCCAAGTGTATGGTCCTTAAGTTAAGATTTTACTCTACATACCATCGAGGCATTTTCTTAGAAATTGACGCATATGCAATTTCTCAAAACCAACATATGCAATTGCTCCGCACTGTTGCATATTATTGCCATTTTTCACATACAAAGGGATATCAAATACTGGAGGTAATTGACGCATATAACCTACCAAGATAACTAATACATTTCCAAATGGTTCATCAATTGTAAATATATCTTGGCAGCGAAGGTCTGCAGTTTCTAGCATTGATCTTCCAAGCATGTTGTACTCATCAATGATTAGTAATTTGGTATCCTTGAAGTCTAATTACATTTGAGAGATTGTTTACCAGTAATATGTTTACAACAATTAAAAGTTCATGGTGGATGGTAGTTCCTCCTATATTGAAAGCAGCAACTCCAGTTGGAGCCATAATACGAACTGACTTGCTTATTCCAAAATGTTGAACAATACTGCAGACAATAGCAATGATTAAAGTTGATTTACCCATCCCTGCGCCTCTACAAATAATCATTCAAATGGTCCTTCCTGTTTGAATTTCATTATGTACTAAATCATATGCCAATCATTGTTTAATGGAGATTTTCTCCAATGGAACTACAAGGGGAGTATTTAACATCTCATTAGCCAATTCACTATTTTTGCATAAATTATTGTCGATGAATTTTCTTTCTACATCAATGTTTGGATATCGATCAAGTTCTTCTCCCCAGCTGTGTGAGGTATCAAAATATCTTAAATCCAATATAATTTTTACGTCAGAAACAAATAATAGACCCATTGCTGCGGCCATCATCCATTCTTCATTTTGATTTTCTGCCATTGCAAGATCTATATTGGGTTTATCTTCGAGATCATCTTCAATTGGATTAGGAGGTGTCGAAGCCTGTGCTAATGCTAACTGCAGGTTTTTATATTGTTCTTCCCAAGTTCCAAAACCACTTTTAGCACCTTTAATACTTTTATAATGGTGCTTAAGTAGCACTTCTTTCTTCCAAAATGCAGAAATATTCTAACAACTGCTTCCACCCGAGATGTGACCCAAGTGTTACGGCTGTTCTTGTCTTTTGGCCATGCCAAGTAGTTAAATCCTATCATATTCACTTGGCTGATTCATGTACCTTAGTACAAATTTTGGGTTTGTTCCACTTGTATCCTCGTCGGCGTTAGATTTCCTTCATCTAATAGTTGTAGACAACAAGCTTTTTTCAGTCAAAGTTAAAACAACTATCTTTCTTGATGAACATTGAAGATGGTAACTCATCAACAAATGGCAAACCTCTTATGCTGATATGTCTCTCTTCGCTACTATTTTCATTTACAACCTCTTGATTGCAGATATGACAGTTTGACACGGGCGACGAATATCCTAAACTATTTTACGTAGAGTATCTGTAAAGTTTTGTTGAAGCCAGTTTCTGATTTAGCAGTGTATTTTCCAATATAATTAACAATAGCTTGCACAGAGAGTATAGGAGACCAATCAATATTAGCGTGCCAAGCTTGTAAGACCTTTCGATTATGTGAGCATACCAAAGGGTCGTTTTTACAACCTACAAAGTGGAACATATTACTATTGGGAGGTTCCTCAATGATCTCGGACCGTGGAAGCACATCAAATGGGTATCTAAAATGACAAACTAATTGGTTTGTGGTTTTATGAAGATGCAAACAATAACTTCCACATTTGGAGTGCCGCATATCCCAATTGATAAACTTTAAATAATCATCATCATTGATATCCATATTAACTTCAGGTAAGATTTTTCGTGCACAAGGATGTTCATATGTCGTCCATGAATCATTGAGATTGGGGTTCATAGTACAGACGGTCAAAGTAGTCGATTATTCTTACATTATCCAATGAGTTTGTAGTGACGTCATTTAAGTCAAGTGCATCTTCCAACCAAAGAAATCCATGTACATGGCCACTTCCACGATTTTTCCATTCATATCAAAATCAATAATCTTTTACAAAGAATTCCGTAGTAAAAAAGTATTTAAGCAAATGCTTTACTCGTTTTTGAAAAAACCACGAAGCAACCAAAGGATTTTTATTTAGCAATTGAGCCTTAGCATTTTTCTTATCAGCAACATTCATATTATGTATCTCGTTAGTTGAATCCAAAAGTTCCATTAACTTAGACCATTACATATCGGCCACACTAACTGTAAAAAATATTATTGGGGCACCCAACTGTTGTACCATGGTTGTAAGCTCTTGTAGCCTTGCGAACCAGTAGGTATGAGTTCCACGAATACTTTTCGCATAATATGAGATCCGATTCAGAAATTGCCGATTTCCAGAGGCTAACATCTGTTTATTGTCTTGTATCGACAATTCTCCATCTTCTGGATTCTTCTGCATGTAGACATCACCAAGTGCATGTGCTCGCCATCTAGAAATTGAGTTCTAAGCAAAATATCAAAATCGAGATTCTTTGGTAAATTGACCATCTTTATATTTTATTAGATATTGAAAGTATTTACTTGGATTGACCTTTCTTGGTCGTGCTTGTCTTAAGTTAGCAGTTCCATAAGGAAATAATGCTGGAAAGACCATAACAATATATCCTGGAGTAGAGAATTCATCGATTGCGTTGGCTGTGAATGACATATGGGATGTTGTTTCATTATTCTCTGCAACTCGAAGAACGTTAGATATGCATACATGCTGATTAGGTTGAATAACATTTGCAACAGTTCCCACAGTTTCAAATACATAAATTTGAATATTCTCTAATTCAAACTCTGACGGGCACTCAAAGTTGCTGCTGAAGGGGTGCATAAGTAGAACTTGCATTAGGATCACACGATCGGTTATCTTGAACATGAGGGAGGTTATCGGGTACACCATCCTCAGGTAAATCTAGCAAGGAATTGCCATTAATATGAATTTCGAATTAAAATATGTGATTTTGCTTGAGCCAAGCTAAAGCTTGACGCACATACTCTCGTCGCACTCAAAACTTTTTACTTCCATGTGTTCCGACTCTATTCACAATTAGGATGGCTGGTAAATCAGATGGCTTACATGGGAGAAATGTTGTTATCGCATTGACATCTTGTGAAAAATTGATAACATTTTAACTATATTTGTATTGTTGTCCTTTGACACGATAAACATACATCATTGGATGGATTCGGGCAATGGCAATTCGTTCAAGATGGGTTAGACGTGATAGTTCCATTGGAACACTACCAGGATTCATGTAGTTGGCAGCACTAAATTTAGGGGGCAGGCCAGAGGGTGGTTTTTCAGAGGAGCATAAAGTACAAGACATATAAGTCATTTTAACATCGGGGAAGAACTGTTGGCAATCTGGACAACCTTTCCATGCTATTTTCTTGTAGGATTTTCTAAAAAGCTGACCACTTGACATTCGTATAGTTGGTAAAGTCAGAACTTATTTGTTATTAGGATTTGAACTTTTAGCTCTTTCCAAAACACTTATTACCATTGTTGGAACTTGATTGTTATTAGAACTTTCACCAATTTCCCAAATACTTGATCAACCATGTAAATAGTTGTCCATCGATTGTTCATAAGTGTTTTGGTTTCTTTGATTGCGAATAGCTCTTCAACGAGCATTATGGTTTGCTAGCCTAGTTGCCCGATCCTCCATAGACTCTTGAACACGTGCCCGTCTCTGCTGAGTAAAATTTTGAGTTCGTCCAACTGCGATTTCTTCAGGAGTTCATAATGTTCTAGATTCTCTTCTTTGAGAAGACTCGATTTGATTACGTTGCCGTCTATCCTCACGACTTTCTCATAATCGGCGAGCTTATTGTGAAGCCGAAGAAATTGAAGACATGATTGATTTAAGTAAAATTTAGAGAATTTTTCTGTAAATTATACAATCTAGATTAGTTAGAAATTCAATGCATTTTGTGTTTGGCTAGATAAGATTGTTCAAAATTTTAATTATTCTAAATTATTTTGGTGAAGAGATTTTGTTGTGACCACACAGTACATGCCACAAAATACAATGCATGTCTCTAAAAGCTTTCCATACTTGATGTTTATCCAATGAAGCATATCATAACCCCATACATGAAGGAAAACTAAATGTAGAAGCCAAAAATCATAGAGAAAATGCAACCCAAGAATCATAGTGAGATGAAATCCAAAAATTAATGCTAATTAAGTTTTACCAATAAGCTAGTGTTTAGTATTGGCACATTATCCACAACAACTTTCAGAGACAAGAGTAGAACTATTCTAAGTGAATTGACACGGCCTAAACACCTACTATGACTCACCTGTAGTTAATTATACGTTCAAGCAAGATTGCACCCTTAAGCTATACGTTCAAGCACCCTACCCCCTCTCTTTATAGGCATTACTGCTACCTTTCTTAAAGAACATTACCACCACCTTTCTTAAGCAGCATTACTACTACTGCATACCTATTCTTAGGAGGGTGGCTTTGAGATAAGGATATAGCATGAAGTTGATCTCGTTTTGCAGAGGGTCTAAATAAAAAGAAAAGCCAAAAGCACCGTAGAAAAAGAAACCGAGAGTGCCGATGAAAGAGAAAAGCCGAGAGCGTCGTAGAAAGAGAAAAGTCGATAGCACCGATGAAAGAGAAGCCGAGAGCACCGATGAAAGAGAAGCCAAGAACGCCGATGAAGGTCTAGTTAAGTGTTTAATAAGACTGGTTCCATAAATCATGGTCTAATCAACCTAATGGGATTGAAATAAAAGAATGTATATTAAGTAAAGAATAGAAAGTGCACACACATTTAGTTCCATAAGTGTTATCAAGAATTGTACCTCATCTTTGAAATATATCATTGCTTGAATACCACTGTTATATCAGACTATAATTTAAATTCTAGATCATGAATGACAAGACTAAAAATCTGTAGAACTTTAATGAGATAAACATGATTGCTGCCAGAAGATTACTAAGGCAAAGAGAGATTACTAAGAAAGAAAATGTGTACCTTTGTAGAGTTGAGCCAACAAGATTTATTGTTGGCTACCGATCGGGAGCACCACCAATGATCACAAACAATTTCTGCTACGGTATCGAGTGCAATCATTGTTAAGTTTTGTTGAAGTGTTCTCCGG
The DNA here is from genome assembly GCA_014058105.1 of Kingdonia uniflora. Taxonomy (NCBI): domain Eukaryota; kingdom Viridiplantae; phylum Streptophyta; class Magnoliopsida; order Ranunculales; family Circaeasteraceae; genus Kingdonia; species Kingdonia uniflora. The sequence goes on from JACGCM010002137.1 coordinate 2,419,671, forward strand.
TAAGATAGAGACAAAGCTACCAACTGTTGAAAATAGTGACAACAATGTAAGATCTGAGGAGCTTGTAGAGAACACCTTGTATTGGGTGGTATTGCAGAAATTTTTTTACTGAGCTTTGTAACAAGTATTTTTAGAAAAAACTTTAATGAGAGCTTTAATGAGATTTAGATAATGAGAGCTTTAATGAGATTGGGATGAGAGAGATTTGTTTGAGGAAGAAGAGAGTGAGATACAAAAAGAATAAAAAGAGTTTTGTTGAGACAAGTGTGAGGAGCCGTTGGTAGAGAAACTCCTACTAATACGGCGATTGTGAACTGTTTATACTGAGCCGATTTTAAACACAATGACATAAATGACATTTGGCTTTTAACTTATTTATGTTTACACCCAAATGTAGTAGAAAAAATTCAAAGGACAATTTTGGAAGCAAAGAAAAACTTTGGTCAAATTGGTTAAAGGTTTCCTAAAATAATGGCAATAGATTTTAAGGGCAAAACAATATGAAAATTGCTTCAGACGGACTACCATGAAGCCGTTTTGTAACCACCAAGAGCATTTTTATGTAGTTATGTGTAGAGTGACCTCCCTACCGGTCGGTTAGATTAACATCAATCGTGAAATCGACCATATCGCTCAATAAAAACTCTATCGCAGTTAAATTAATTACATAACATTTTGGAACCCTTTCTCTAATTTGTCATCTTTCTTTCTTTCTCTTTAGGCAAATGTAGCCAATGAGACAAGTTTTAAAAAAAAGGGCCGCCTTGAATGAGAAATGTGAATACCCATCACTCATCATTTTTGAACTTTCAATTTGATGAGTGAAAGCCCACAATTAGGGGTGGCAGTATGGGCAGGCGAGCCGTTTTGGGTCGGGCTTTTACGGGTCTTACAAAAGTTCAGGCTGGGCTGGGCTTAAGACACTCTTCGGATTGAGCCGGCCTGACCCACTACAAAATATTTCAGTCCACTGCCCGCCCATAGTCTAATCGGGCTAGTTTGGGCTGGGTTTCATTGGGTTGATTTGGGCCGGGCTTCAATAGGTCGGGTTCGGGCAATATTCTAGCATTTTTTTAAACACAAAAGGGAAAGATTTGTCATCACATAAAAAACACCATTAAAATTAATCATATGAATGAGCAAATTTAATAAAACTCCGGTAGTTTATTGGCATATTCACGAACCCCTTGGTTCCTCACTTTTTCAATCCCATTTTTAATAGATTACGCCAGTCAAAGTCAATTGACTAACGAAAACTATAGTCAATTTAAAAAAAATACTTACCTACCCTTTTCATTTAAAAATCAAGAACAAAAAAAGGGCGATAAAATAGGCCGTCTGCAATAATATCCAATGAAGGTATTTCTAACTCCAATTAGTTTATTTTGTGATTTTATCTTTGTTTAGAGCTGAAAATAGAGAACATCATTAATTTATTTGTTAAAGCTTGGGGGGTGTAAAGCTGAAAAAGATAACTAATAGAGGGGTGTAAAGCTAAAAATATATATAAAATCCTAGTTTTTGTAAGGCTATATTAGAAATTGTACAAGTCAACAGTTGGTTACTTGACTTTGACTGGCCATAGTCTGTTAAAAATTGGATTGATATTGAATAAGTGAGGAACCAAGGGGTCATTCGCGAATATGCTAAAAAACTGTAGGGGTTTTATCAAATTTGCTTTATAATATCTATATTATAAATCTCAGTTTTATCCTACATGGCATCGATTGTCCCACATGGCTTCATTTGTTCTGCGTGGCAGTGTTTGTCCCATGTGGCAATACAAAAGTTAAATGTTATTGTTTGTCCTATGGCTTCTAAAGCTGACTAGGACATGCAGTTACAAAAGGATGAATAGGTCAATTTAATCAAAGTACAATTCAAATAAATTTAATATTATTTGAAACATAAAATTACATTGAAGTACAATAACGTTTCTCTCACTCTCTTCCCCAAATAAATTGTATTATCCCTTACATCTCCCACTTCCCCCAAGCATTAATGCTTTATTCTGTATAAATATTTCCAAGCTTCTTTTCTTCCATATCTCTTATGAATTAATCTTTTGATCTGACTACCAGTACGAACTAACTTTTTTCTTAGTCTCCCCTATCTCTCACCACCTCTTTCCTTCAAAGATGAAGAACGATGATTGAACTGTAGATGCCTAACATAACTTCTAGATTTAAATTTGTACATGTAATTTTTCCTTGATATTTTATTTTCGAACATTACTCATGAAAGGTATTTTGATGTAAATTTCAGATTTTGTTTTGTACTTTTGATTGCTCCAATTGATTCTGTAATGACGTGTTTTCGGGAGGAAAATCTTTGCCAATACTTGTTCGTAAGGATTATTTAATAAAGAGTTAACAACCAAGATTTTCTGTGGAAAACTTAGCAGAAACTGAGAAAAACCATGACCTCGAGGAGGATTTTATGTAAAATCTAGTAGATGCTAATTATTACAGATTTTTCGAGTATTGCCAGTGTTTTTGGGTAAAGAAATGTAAGATCTGCGGTCACTTGCAACCTATTCTCTGCTTGTATTTATAGTATAGCATGAAATTTACAAAAAGAAAGAGAAAGTCTCATATTCCAGAGGTAGTGGGCGAACTTTGTGAATCTCTAACAATTTTTTCTTGACCGGGCTGCAACGCCTACTTTTAGTAAGTCGAGCACTCACAAAATCTTCTAGAATGTTGAGTTATCTTCGACTACAGAGTGTTGAGCTGTCTTTGACTATAGAGTGGTAAATATCTTCAACTACAGAGTGCTGAGCTATCTTTGACTATAGAGTATTGAATATCTTCGACTGCAAAGTGTTGGCTTATTTCTATCGAATTTGGGGAATATGATACTACAATCGCCCCATTCTTAATAGAAGTTCTTGTAGTTGTGTCGAGAAGAAAATAGGAATCTGAAGAGGTTGCTGAATATTCTCAGAAGTTAACATATGTCATTACCGAGGTCAAGGTGAACTGTATTTTGTCAAGTTGGTTTCGAGGTGGAATTAATGTTGTTCATTAAATGTAGTTTAAGGATGGTGGTGTTCGGTGTAATGAGGTAGCCCCAAGTATGGTTGATTAGTGGGTCTGGGGTTAAAAACGGTGATCGTTCTGACAAAATCTGGCGTAGACCAATAGACGAAAATTTGTTATGTGATCGGAGCAGAGAATTGAGGTGGGAAGAAAGATCAAACAGAGACGAGATGTGTCGGTGGGAAATAGTGGGAGCATCATGCGGTTGTGAAGGTAATGTTTGGAGTCAGTTGGGGGGTTCAGGGGTAACTGTCATTACTGGTTATGAAGATACGAAGCTTGGATGGGTGTCCAGAGATCTTGCCAAACGTGTGGGTGTTCTTGCAATTTTTTGTTGCCATTTTCCTGCTAAAGCGTCTCTTTTGAAGTTCAGTGACTTGAGATTCATTGAGTTTCGAGGACTAGAAATAGGCGTTAATGTTCAATTCTGGTGAAAAGCAAACAACGAAAATATTGACATGTTGAAAGATATTTGTAATAGCAGATAAATTGTAATGGATAAAAAATTAAGTATTTAAAAACAAATGTACTCGAAAGAGATAGATGTCGAATGTGATATTTGAGAATGTAATCGAATGTAAGAGATATCGAATGTAAGAAAGAAGTTTATGAAATAAATAAATATGTCTTTATCGAATTGTTTTTTGTTTTTGTGTATGTTATCGAATATTTAAATATGATTAAAAAGTTGTGATATAATGTTGTCGATAATTATCCTGTGGGTAATGTTGAAGGTATTTGAATGTGTGGGGTCAATGACGGATTTTGAGGTTGATTGATTTGACTCTGACTACGTAGAGTTTCAAAGCATAATAAATGTAGGAGAGTTTGGTATTGACTGGAAGGTGTATAAATTGATGTTATTGTTTGTAGATGGATTCATTCATCGAAAATGGTGAAGACAAGAACTCAGTCCCGTGATGGGGTATTTCGACGTGTGCAGGCAATGTACTGGGTATTGTTCAATTGATATTTTGGTTCGTAAAGCATGAAATGACATTTTGATGATCCTGATAAATCGGATTATGAAGGGATGAGTGAGGCAGAGGCGAAGGAGGCTGAGGGGGAATTTGAGTTTCATGTGAAACTACAGTTTTGGCATCCTCCTGAACATTATGGTGGCATGTGGACTCGAACAAAGTTGTTGGTGAAGAGGGAAGATGAAGTGACAACAAGGGGTTTATGAAGAGTAAATGCTCGAGAGGGAGGTTTTTTACTTTAAATGTGTGGCAAAATGTTATGTAAGGAAAACGTTCAGTATGTTGAAGGGAATGTTTATTTGTCGAATTTAAAATGTATATGACAAACTTTGGGAAATAAAGATTGTGGTTAAACGAATTTTGTTGAATAAAATGATAGGCAACTGATGTCGAATATAATCCCATAAATATAGGAATTGGTAGCACAGTATAAAAGAGGGGAACTTATATACAAAATGAATATGGCGAGATGTGTGCCATTAGGTGATGGTATGAAGTATAAGGAAAATGATGTAAATCAGCTATTGAAAAAAATGGATCGTGCACTGATAGATATGAATGTGTCTGCAGAAATTCTTTGAGAATTTGAAGGTTTAAAGTACGAGTATAAAAGTTTATTAAGGGGGAGAAGATTAAGAGTCAAATAAGTCTAGAAAAAATGCATGAGGCATTGTATTCGAGGAACTGGATGGTCGTAAAGTGGTGCGACAAACAGTCACATGAGGGCTATAAATATGTTAGAGGTAGGCGACTGTTCAGATCATTTGCAAACTGAATTTTTTTTAGGGAGATAACTGTTTTTGCTCGTTGCTGAAGTGGTTAGATAAGATTGGCGAGGAAGATATTTGTGTGTTGATCGAAAGGGCAAAGCAAGCAAAAGAGAGGGATACAGAAGCTGCACGGCAACAAGGATAGTGATTCTTACAATTTGTTTTATAAGTTGATGCATTGGTTAAAGCGTAAATAGATAATGTGTAATGAATTGGAAATGAATGAGATATATCTAAGGATAAGAAAGTAAAGATGTTCATAGGTCTGTGAATTGGATATTTTGGGAATTATTGGTGGCGGTGATTCTGAGTTACGTATTTCGCAACATTGAAGGAGAGAAATAGAAGTAAAAGGGACTGGGAAAGGTCGTTGTAATTACGGCGCAGTGGGAAAAGATTATTGTGAGGGAGCGAGATATGCAGAGAGAGTTAGAATTTTGCAGTTATTGCCGAATTTTGCGCCGGAGAAAGGGAATTTGTAAAATGGAAAGAACTATTTTTGGCGGGAAAAGTTAAAACGTCTTTGAGAAGCTATTGAAATTCCTGTAAGTTCGATAAGAAGATAAAATGTAAAGAATTATCGAGGTTACTTTTTAAACATAAAATAAACATCAATAACTAAACAGATGGCTTATAAATGATAAAATAATTAAAATAATTAATTGATATGAATTAAATCGAGAACTGTGTATAAGAATAAGTATAAATGAGAGTAGTAGATGGTAAAGTGAATGAGGTGTTGGAGAGTTATTCAACAGCGATATCTTTATGAATATATGAACTTAGGAATATATAACATATGAAAGATTTTAACTGTGTTAAAATATTGAATATGATGTGCAGGTTCTAATAATGGCTGAACCTAATTTAAATGATGATAAAGATATATTTACGAGTTTTGAAGATGTAGTGCCTTTGATGATCGATGTGAGAACGTGTGTACAATAATTAGGGGGGGGGAGATACATGGTAGGCTTGAGCAGTGCAGGCACGGGGGTTGGGGAACAGTTTTGGGTAGTACCTAGTGTGCATGAAGTATCTGAGAAAGAAGTGATTGAGACTGGTGTAGATCATGAGCCTTAGGCGAGTGATCGAGAAGGGAGTGAGGACGGGGAAGAAGATGTAGAAGAGGATGAAAAAGCTTGTTATGGAGAGGGGTTAGAGACCAAAGAAATATTAAGATTTAAAAAGAAATACAGGATTCCTGGTGATATGAGATTAGAGAAGTATCAATACAAAATGATTGACCAGGATATACCCTTAGATGGTATTCTGGTTCATCCAGAACATATAAAGAAATGGTTAAAGTTACCTCTTAGGGCGGATCAGAAAAAGTTAATGAATTTCTTCGATGTAGCCCCAGGTTAATTCAATCTGAATGTATATGGCCTATTTAGGGTATGTGGTGCGATAAATGATAGACTTAAAGCTAGAGGGGTAGAAGTAATAACTGTAAATAATTTGTGTGTGTACTACACGATGAAAACGAACCCGAAGTTAAAAGGGTATCGTTATTTGGCAAAGTTCTTGAAAAGACAGATGTTTTACGATATGGTGTCAACTAGAGGCCGATATACCGAAGACCGTTTACTAGTATCTGGAAATTATGAGCTTGATCTAAAAGACCCAGGGGAGCCACTTAAAAGAAAAGTGTTTTATCTAGGTATGTGGTTAGCTAACTTAAATGTTTAAGCTTGATGAATTTTTAGGTGAGATGTATGTTGCGTAAAGATGTGTTTTTTCTTTGTGTTGCAGCATCGAAGGAGATCGGGAAGATAACTGAAGAAAGCGAGAAGTTGTATAAGATAAGAGAAGGATTCTTTGGCAGGATCAATAACTTAGCGACGGATCAGGATTAATTAAGTGTAATTTTTCAAGAAGCAGAACTGAAAAGATCAAGAACTAAAGGTGCTGAAGTGCCAATTATTGGGGGGAAAATGTCGGCTATGAACAAAAGAGCTGCAGATGCAAGTTTGCACCAGAATAACCCGTTGTTGATAGGGTATAACACGGATACAAAGATCGATGCGATATTGGGGGAGTCGTTGGGCAAAAACAAAATGAAAAGGAAGGTAAATGCTGAAATACCTCCGTTGTTGAACCCGAAGAGGACTACTTGACAATCATCTTCTAAAGGTGTCGAAGGTAATGACAAACCCGTTATTGTGGTGAGTGGGTTACCTCCATGAAGTTTGAGCAGTGTAGTTCCCAAGAAGACGACTGGTGGGACTTCAAATAAGAAGCTAGAGGAGGAGTTTGAAACGAAGATGGTGAAGACTATGAAGTCTTTTTCTCAGGGGGCTGATGTGCTGAAGAGAGATATGGTGAGCTGCATGGTAGGGATTGATAGCTTGGATACCTTTTTAAGCGAGGCACAGGGTAACTTGGCGAAGGTGAGAAATTTTAAAGCTTATGCTCGAATGAAAAGTTTGGTAAGTCAAACAAATACTCATTATAAGACTTTCATACAAATTAAGACGGGTATGAGTCAAGCGATGGGTTGTGTGGTGGGTGGTGGTGATCTGGCGAACCAGTTGGTTGCGTACAGAAATATCGAGAAAGATTTGGCTGCTGAGAATGCCAAGCTAAATGCGATGTTGAACAAGTATAAAGTGGAAGCAAACAAGGTGAAGGAGGCTGCATTGGCAGAGGCAAAAAATGTATTAGAGAAGGAAAAGAAAGAAGCATTGGCAGTACAAAAAGCTGAGTTTGAGAAGGATGTGGCCGATGTTCGAAGATCGATGGAGGTGGAGCAGAAGAAACTGCTTGATGAATTGAGAGATCGGATGAAAGAAGAAAAGCTGCAAAAATGTCATGAAGTGAGGATACACTTTAAGGAGCAGTTTGATGATGCTGAAGAAAGGAAAAAATATTATAAATGAGTTGTGAAGGCTGGTGGGCTGCCATGTGATGGCAGTTCAGATTATGAAGTACCCCAGACTCCGGATGTGCGTAGAGGAACTGAAGTTGCTGACAATAAAAAGATGATGGAGGTCAAAGGTCATCTTCCTGGGGACGTAGTAGGTGTGTAGGTGCTCAAAGGTGCCTTAAATGAGGAAAAATCTCCTTCTAAAATGTTAAATCTGGATTAATGAATGTGGTTTGAATGAAAGTCTGTAACAAATGGTCAGTGGGACCAAAAATATTTGAATTTTGTATTTGCAAAGAATATTGGTGTGGTTTAATGTTTTGTTGAATAACTATTTTGCTTGTGAAATTAAGTTTAAGTATTGATGTGAGAAAGTGATTTTAGATTCGAGCAGATAAGTAAAGTTATTTGTGTGCTCAAAATGTGAAAGATGCCCAATAAATGGCAAGTAAGGAGTACCAGATGTTCATCCGGAGATAATTATCTGTGTTGAGATTTGGAGAAGAATAAGAGCTCATTAGAGATTGGTCGACAAGTAAAGAACGCGAAGTAAACTATCCAGTATTTGGATAGTGGTCGCGTGAAGTCAAGATGAATCTTATGATACTTGTGTAAGCAAGGTCCTTAAAACTAATCGGGATAGTAAGGAATTATTTTATCTCTCGCATACTTGGAAAGTATTGATTGAGAGAAAGCAAAGTAGTAAAAAGATCATTTGTCAGATATATACTTGAGAAGTATAGATCGAGAACAAATTGATGTAGAAAGAGATCGATTGTCAGATAAATATTTGAAAAGTATAAATCAAGAACAAATCGATGTAGAAAGAGATTGATTGTCAGATAGATACTTGAAAAGTATAGATCGAGAACAAATCGATGTAGAAAGAGATTGATTGTTAGATAGATACTTGAAAAGTTTAGATCGAGGACCAATCAATATAGAAAGATATTGATTATCAGATAGATACTTGAAAAATATAGATTAAGTACGAATTGAGATAACAATGAAGATCGATTGTCAGATAGATACTTGAAAAGTATAAATCGAGGACAATTCGATGTAGAAAGAGATTGATTTGTCAGATAGATACTTGAAAAGTATAGATTGAGGACAAATCTAAATAGTAAAGAAGATAATAATAAAACAAAGTGTTTATTTAATTTAAAGAAAATGACTACAGGGTATCATCTGTAAAAAAGTTTAAGCTGAGCTGTGTTCTATGGGTATTCAAGCTGAACTTTCTCTTCAGTCATAAGCCAATAAGTTCCACTATCTGTTTTGCTGCATACAATGTATGGTCCTTCCCAGTTTTCTGATAATTTTCCAAAATTCTTAGGTCGAGTATGATCCTGTATCCGTCATAGGACAAGGTCTCCAATACCAAATTTCCATTCTCAAACTTTCTTGTTGTATGCTTTTTTCAATGTATCATGGTAACGGTCCAAATTTGTAATGGCCTTGTCCCTAGTTTCCTCAATCCAATTAAGGTTGCAAAGGAGTCCGAGCTCATTGTCTTTATCTAAAATTTTGCGTCGAGTACTGGGGAAATCGAGGTCTGAAGGTATGGCTGCTTCAGTACCGAAAGCCATCATGAAAGGAGTACACCCTATTGATACTTGAGAAGTGGTACGGTAAGCCCACAATACACTGAGGAGTTCGTCGACCCATCGGCCTTTCTTGTCATTGAGGCGCTTGTGCAAGCTAGATTTGATGCTTTTGTTGATGGCTTCAGCTTGTCCATTGCCTTGGGAGTAATATGGCATGGAAGTTGTCAGCTGAATCTTGTATTTATGAAGGAAAACAATGACTTTAGCGCTTATGACCTCATTCTCATAAGTATGGCATAGGGGAACTACTTCGACCCACTTGGTGAAGTAATCGGTGGCAACTAAGATGAATCTTTTGTTTCCCGAAGCTGGATGGAAAGGGCCAATACTCATTATAGGAGGATGCCCCAAGTACCGTTTAAGATCTTGAAATGCCATTTCACAGTCAGGAGCCCATATAATTTATTTTTGCTATTTGTTCGAATGAGGAGTGGGGTCGTCACGGAGATGAAGGTAAAGAAGCTTGCATCGATCAGATGACTTTGAGATGAATCTGTGAAGAGCGGCTATCTTGCCGGCAAATTTTTGGACATCTTATTTTATTCGAGGAGAAGTGATTGCATGAGTGCTTTGATTTGAGCTGGATCGATTTCGATTCCTCTTTTGCTTACGAGATGGCCTTGGAATTTTCCGAATGCGACACCGAATTGATATTTCTCTGGGTTGAGTTTTATCTGGTATTGGTGAAGGATATCGAAGATAGTTTGGAGGTTTTGGAGATGATCTACTCTTTTTAAGCTTTTGCAAATCATATCATCGATATATACTTCTATGATGTTGCCGAGCTATTCTTTGAACATTTGAGTGACCAATCGCTAGTAAGTAGCTCCAGCATTTTTAACCCAAAAGGTATTACTGTGAAATAGTAAAATCCTCTTTCGGTTATAAAAGTAGTTTTTTCCTGATCTTCTTCGGCGAGTGGAACCTGGTTGTATCCCGAGGCGACATCCATCATAGAAAGAAATTCGTGTCCTGCGACTGAGTCAAGAAGTTATGGGATCAATGGTAGTGGAAAACTATCTTTGGGTGTGAATTTGTTGGGTTCAGTGAAATCAACACAAACCCGTATTTTACCATTTTTCTTGGGCACGGCGACGATATTGGATACCCATTTCAGATATTTAGCCTCCCGAATAAAGCCGACACGAAGGAGTTTATCAATTTCTTTGTTAACTGCATCTCGAAGTCGGGGAGCCAAATTGTGCCATTTTTGGATGACTGCTTTGTTGTCTGGAAGGAGGTTGAGGTGGTGGCAGGCGATAAAAGGATCGATTCCGGGCATTTATGGAAAATTCCAGGCAAATACGTCGATGTTTTTCTTATGTAGCTGTATCTTGGCTTCTTTATCTTCGATTGACAGCTTGAACCCAAGGAAGGTTATGCGCCCGGGGCCAACGAGTTTAGTAGTGTCAACCACTTCAGCATCATGCTGCTCAAATGTGGGTGGTGTGTCATACCGTAGTTGCTATGCCTTGAGGAGTTTTGTTGTATGAGGGTTGACTGTGGTATTTTTGCACATTCGTGTGACTGCTTGGCTGCCCTTGATTTCATTGACTCCGTGATTCGTAGGAAAATGTAGTGTTAAATGGTAAGTCGATGGTACTGCTTTGATTGAATGTAACCAACTACGTCCCAAAATGCTCAAATACTTGGATTCTGCATCAATGGCATGAAATTTGACGAATGTGGTTTTTGAACCAGTTTGAACTGGCAGAGTGATTTCTTATGTGGCCGATTCTTTTGAACCATTAAAGCCTGTGATTGTTGTTGTTGATGCTTTTATGGAATTTGTGAGGCCTAAGACTTTAATTGCTCTTCAGAATAAGACATTTGTGGCACTGCCGGTGTCGATGAGAAGTGCATATAAGTAATCCTGTCCCACTTTCAGCATAATAGCAAGTGGGTCATCATAAGGGTATTGTACATGACTGGTGTCATAGTCCTCGAACGTTATCTGGTAAGGACATTTGAATTTGCTAGTGCTTGGGAGAAGTTTTGCCGATTTGTCTGAGAAAGTCATTTTACAGCAAGACGTAATACGATCGTCTAATTTTCTTTTATTTCCCTTTTCAATCTCGATCATATACAAATGGCGAGCTGGGCCCTGAATATGATTCTGTTCGTCTTCAGTCGTTTTTGCTTATTCGTCGAGAAATTTCTGAATGTCGATGACATAATTATGGAGTCTTCTAGCCAAGAGTATACGGTGAAGGATACGAATGTGGGAGTAACAGCTATTAGTTTCATGACCGTGCACATTATAATACTGATATAAGGGTATGTTCAGAAGATCTGTAATAACCTGTGGTACGCGATAACATTCGTCTCCCTTTATTGCTGGTAAGATAGCAGAGAAGGTTGTTGTCATTGGCGGAAAAATTAGGACAGGTCTGTCCAGTTTGCCCTCTTTTCTTCCCATGTTATCAGTGTTTTTGGCAGGCGGCTTCAGTGCTGCTGTAATGATTGCTCTTTGAGAAGGGGTCGATACTTCTCGAGAATGTATGACAGAGGAGCTTTTCATCTTATCTTTCTTCGAGCGCTCAAGCTCGATGTAATTATTAACCACGTCAATCATTTCAGTGACCATACGTGGTTTGTGTAGAGCAAGTTCTTCACAAACTTTTGAGTCGATGTGCAAGGTGGAAGTTAACGCTGGAACCATGATTTTGGGGTTTAAATTTCCAATCTTCCTTGTTTCATGCAGAAAGCATTTGTAAAAACTTGTCAAGGTTTCTTTCGTGCCTTGCACGAAGTAAAACAAAGAGTCTACTATGATTTTACGCTCCCTAGCATGAGCATAGTTAGATTCAAAAAGATTTTGCAATTCGATGAAACAGGTGACGGAGGCTTCCTATATAGTGTGGAACCATCGGAGTGGTTCTTCTTTTAGGCTCATGTTAAATAGTCGACAAAGCATGTGGTCGAGTTTGGAGTACAACCCAACAACGGCTTTAAAATGTTGAACATGTGTAAGTGGATCGGTGAGATCTGCATACTGGATAAATTTGGGCATATGGAAGTTTTCTGGAATAGGTATATTTTTGAGATATGGAGAGATGGGGTTTGTTTCGATCCTGTCGAGCGTAGATCGTCGGCCCGGGATATCATAGTTGATAGCTTGAATTATGTTGTTAAGGTCATCCAGAGTGACAAATTTCTATTGGGGAAGAGGCAAGGCTGCAACCAGAGGAACAAAGTCGCCCTGTTCCTCTGGTCCCAATCGATCTCTGATAGGTCTTCTTTCTGGCAGAGGGGTTTGATGACATGTACGTCGACTTCCTTGGGTTTTCGAGGTCAAAGAAGTTAAACCAAAATGTCGAGAGGCTCTATTAGGATTACCAGATCTGAATAAAGACATTTGTTGTTTGTCTTCTTTCGGTTGATCATCACACTGAACTACTCTCGAGCGATGTTCACTTCGAACCAGTAGCGGCGATGGTTGGCGAGTTGTTATTCGATCTTGTGTTCTTCATAATCTTTCCATCTCTTTTTGATTTGTTTGACTCTGTTGATCCAGTGCTTTTTTGCGTTCGTCCCTTTCTATTTGTAGGGCTTGAGCGTGGACACGCTGATCTTCCAGTCTCTGATTTTTTTCTGAGGCCATTTGTTTTTGAAGTTCAAGAACTGCACAGTGTAGATCAAGAGCTCCTGGAATGTCCTTATCTCTTACGGTACTAGAATGACTTCTCAAGTTCATGTTTCTCATTTGGACGGTGTTCAGATTGAAAATGGCAGAAAAAAGTATGGTTTCCCACAGACGGCGCCAATTGTAATAGCGTTCTTTCCAGGAGGAAAACCTTCACCAATACTTGTTCGTAAGGATTGTTTAATAAAGAGTTAACAGCCAAGATTTTACGTGGAAAACTCAGCAGAAACTGAGAAAAACCACGACTTCGAGGAAGATTTTATGTAAAATCTAGTAGATGCTAATTATTACAGATTTTCATAGTGTTGCTAGTGTTTTTGGGTAAAGAAATGTAAGATCTGCGGTCACTTAGAGCCTATTCTCTGCCTGTATTTATAGTATATACATGCAGTTTACAAAAAGAAAGAAATAGTCTCCTATTCTGAAGGTAGTGGGCGAACTTTGCGGATCTCTAACAGTTCCTTCTTGACCGGGATGCAATGCCTACTTTTAGTAAGTCGATGACTCACGGAATCTTCTAGAATGTTGAATTATCTTCGACTACAGAGTACTGAGCTGTCTTTGACTATAGAGTGTTGAATGTCTTCGACTACAGAGTGTTGGCTTATTCTTATCGAATTTGGGGAATATGATACTACAAGTTGCCTTACCTTCTAACGTGAATTTTGATTTCATGGGGTTCGTATCACTTTATTTACGATTGCTCAAAATCGGATGCTCAAATTAGTAATTATGTCTTCACATTTGTTCGTAGTTGAGACTAGGCCGAGTAACATATGAATTTGGCCCTTCCGTGAGTTTATATCTTCTCCATTCTCTATGCACCAAGTATTCCTTTCTGTGAATAAGAAAATCTCTTTCCCTGGGAGAGCTAGATCTATAAGAATTTTTTTTTTCTGCAAAGGATCAAAGGTGCATTATAACAACTCCATATAAACACCATACCTGTTACTACAAATCTATTCCCGTTTCCAGAATCCTAGAACATTTCCTTGACATAGGTGATTTTTATTATTGTTGCTTTATCTAGATACCAATTATATATTTTGGGGTTGCTATAATTTGTCTTCCCGTGATGAGTATACTTCAATGGCTATTTAGAGGTATTTTGTTCACCCTTTGTTGTAGCTATTTTTCAATTACTTAAATCCCGTTTGCATTTCACATGTAAAGATATTCATCACATGGGATCATAAAATAAAATAATCCGAATAACATTTTTTGTTCAATATTCTTATAAAGTAAAATGGTGGTAATCCTTTATAAAAATATTAACCATATCTAAAGAAAAACAAAATACCATTGATCCTATACCTGATGAGAACCTAGATGATTCTTACTATTGTCAAGTTATGCATATCAATTATATGGAGTTCAGCTATCATAATTATATGCAAAAGTCTCCGAAAACGAAGTAAAGGTATGGATGTAGATAAAAACTATCCACTAGTGAAGTGAAGAAATGAGATATAGAATTTTTTTTATTTTTTTTATCTCTATCTCTCTCTTTCTTTCTCTCTTTCTCTCTCTCTCTCTCATGTTTTTCTTACTGATTTGCCAATGAAATATCTCATAGAGTCTTATGTATTATTTTATTTGCTCAATTTTATGTTATGTAGGTAAAGAAAGAAGTTGGGTATTATTTTCTCCTAAAACACTTTCCAAATTTAGAATAAAAAGCCTCTCCCATTTGTAAATTTAGCATGTATGTACGTTTAGGGAACTCTTATCATAGTTTTTCATTTGCTTCCACTGTTACTTACGATATAACCTATTCAATTGCAGCTCTAGATCTCTAACTCGCTAATGGCAACTATGAAGGTCTTCATTGTCTTTAAATCTTTATTGGCTCAATAGTGTGGATTGAAGATATCCTCATCTAATGTATTTGATTCGAGGTTCATTATCGCTAAATTTTTATTACATGTTAAGATTATACTGAATTCATTATTCTTTTAGTATCTTTATGTTGTTTCTTGAATGCCGTTGGAAACAGAATGTCGAAAAAAATGTATATTTAATGAAAAGGTATTTTTGATTACTTGCATATTGAATCATTGAGAAAGTGTATTTGGGCAATAGAAGGTTACTTACTGAGGTTATATTGATCTCGAGAAGAAAAGATTCGATGGAGAAGCGGTACTTGAGCATTACTTAATCATTATTATCCTTTCTTCCAGATGATTTGATCCAATTGGATTTAAAATTTACAAAGATCGAATAGCAATGGACAATGATGGATTACATTAGATCAAAAATAAGGGTAAAAATAGATTCGTGAAGCTACAGTTAGTGGTTCAATCATGGCTGGAGATCATATCATTAATCCAATTTTTGTGTGTGTTTTGGAAGCTGAGGTTCAAGATGAGTCAGGTATATTGAGTCATCGCCCCCCATTTTTGAAAGCCTAAGAGATTGTAAGACCTTGGATTATTTGTGTTATTATAAACTTGTTTTTTGGATCATGTGGAGTTCTCATTTCTACAAATGGCTTCTCACCTATCTTATTCAGGTTTCAGACCAGAAGATGCCATGGTGGATGAGAAGAACATCTTCTCTTTATATAAATATAGAAGTTCAAGCTCACATCTACTTTGACATTCTTTTCTCCAAAATGTTAAGATAAATACTTAATTGTTTTGTCTAAATTTTTCTTCAAGCAAGGAGGAAGCCACCATTGTCAATCAAACTACAGATTGAAATTTTTTTAGCACAATTACTGCATCCAGGTTCAAAAAGCTTTGGAGCAACGTGAGCCGACAAAGTATCAAAATATGTCATACTATTTATACTAATATGTACGCATACCTTTGTAACAATATAGATTGGAGTTACAATGGTACCTTTGTACCTTTGTGTGTTATACATGCTTTTTAGTAAGTGTTATACATGTACCCTTCGCAGACTGTAGAGGATTTATTTGAAGGGGAATGTGTACACATTTCTCGTATATATTGATTGTGTGTAATTCATGTGCTTTACACTTACAGTAAATAATTTTACTTGAAGGGGTAAAGGTGATTTCTTTTACGTTTTTGAAGTTTTACACTTCAATTAGTTCATATCTAGGTTTTTGCTACGAGACTCATACTTACTACCAGATAGCAATCTTTAGATTCTAGAAACTGTTTTTGAGATAAAAATGTCATCCTATAAACTTACTAGACTATTATCTGAATACTTAGTTTTTCGGTTTGCCTATTGTTGTTATCAAGTATAAACTGGACGTGTGACTGCGCTATATTAATTCCCATTATTAGCTAAGGAATCAAGTCCTAAATCTTCATGCAAGTTTTGCTAAAATTAGTCGCAGCGTACTTTCAAATAAGTCTAAAGCAAGATGTTTATGATATGATAATTATGCATATAACAATTTTGCGCATAGATAAACGTATGTAATCACACCAAAATGATTGATAAACATATTGAAGTATTTCTTACATACGAAGTTATCTACCTTATGAATTTAAAAATATTTGTGCGTAGTGGAAATCTATATTATAAATCTTGGTTTTGTCTACATGGCGACATTTGTCCTACGTGGCAATGTTTGTCATAGTTGGCATTGTCAAATAATGTGAATTAAGTACTACTTTAAATTCTAGAGAGTAATTTTGTTGAAAGAAATTTTATCATTATTTGTTTCTGTTACATTTCTTTCTTCTCCTGCATCTTTTCTCTTCCCTCCAACCTCTGCCACCATGAAACTTCCTCCCTTAATACTGCTGATTATTTCTTGAAACCCCCACATTAATTATGTCAACACATCAAGTTTCTCTTCTACTACTCAACCTCTTCTTTTCAAGACCCCCATCTTAATCAAATAACTTCTCTTTTCTTTAACCTACCATAACTAATCGCAAGCTCTTCATCTTTTCCACCCTAATCTCATCCTTAACTTTATTCAGAATGGTAACTGAAAGTTCAAAATTGACAAGCTTTCTTCTGTCCAATAATCGATTTCTTTGGCGAATCAAGAAAGTTTTCACCCATCTCCCTCTTTCCATGTTCTTTTTCAGATAATTCAATCTTCTTCTATCATTATGTTAGGCTTTTCTATTTTTGCATATGACAATTTTTATTGGAGAAACTTAATTGATGAATTTTTTCATGTAAGAATTCTTATGTCTATTATTTCTTTGTTATTTTATTTAATGATTCTATGTCCTTTAATTATGCTTCAAATATAATCCAAATTCAGGTGTGATCTTCGCTTGAAATCTTTGGATGTAAAATTGTTATTGGGGAGTATTCAAAGAAATTCTTCTGTAAATTGTTTCAACATGGGAATCCTTGCCTATGTCTAGATGGCTTTAAAGTTTCAGCATTAGGATGTAAAATTGTTATTATATAGTATTCTTTTCATTTCTTTTAGTTTTAATCTTAAAACTATGATTTTAAAATTTATTCTTGTTTTTCAGAAATTGTTGCAGAAAGGAATAAAAGCAAATAGATGAGAAACAATTTGTACGAGGCATCCATTATAGGCGTGAATAAATTTGACAAAGATTTTGAGTTTCTCCTAGATGAGAAATTGTGCAAGTCTCCACTTAGGAAACCTAAATTCTTTTTAATTTCTAACATTTGGTTGGTTCATATGACCGTTTTGTTTTGTTTTTCTTTATATTGTCAACCGTATTGGTTTGTTGGGATTAAAATCATTTTATTTTATTTTATTAAATAATATTTTGTTTATAATTTAACAAAACATAAAGAACCACATATGGCCTAAGAAATATTGATTAGGATGAAAACTCACAATAAATAAGCAATGAGAACCGATATATTTAGTGTTCCAAGATTGATAATGAAACCTATAGACATTGAGTCTTTTCTTTTTGTAGAAAGTTCTTGCAAATAATCATTTGTGCTAAACATTCTCTATGTTTAATTTGGTAATACATAAGGAAAAAAGGTACACATTCTTGGAAATTCTTAGTTAAGATGTATTATAGATATGAAGTGATTTGTTAATAAATGAAGGCAAAGAAGAACCAATCACCTATAATTTGTGGAAAATATGTATACTAAATATGAAACTAAGTTCTGATTGTTTTATGATTTTCCATTTGATTACTAAATTAGCTCTTAAAGTCTTTTGTTTATTAATTTTTAAGGTTGCAAAGGAATTTCTAACAATTTTTGTATCTCAATTTGTACTTTTTAAAATCCTAAAGCCTAAAGAATTTTCCAGTAAGACCCTGAATTTTTTCTTTAACTTTTGTGGTTTCTAATGTTGGGCTACTCGAATATTTTAAAGAATGGTTCTTTTTTTTAGAGAATTATTTTCGAGTTAGATGGATTTAAGTCTAAGAAGAAATGTCGCTATTAATCTGATTAGCCATAAATCAAAAGTAAAGAAGTTATGTTGTTTGATCAGAATATTTTTTTGTATGTTTTTAGTAGCACTTGAAGCATGCAAGGCATAATGGATTTTACATCTTCCTGCACTATAATATTTTCCAGGTAAATTCTATTGTCCTCCCTTTTTAAACTTGACAACATGATAGGTCATGAAATAGCATAATATTGTTAATAACGTAAATTGCGATACTGTAACCTTTTTATCTTTGACCTATATATTCCTTCTCAAATATAGGCTTTAAGATACAGATATTTGTAGTTTGTGGTTATTTGAGTTTTGATTTTTGGTACCCATAAAACCTTTAACAACACCAAGAATTAGACGTTATACATAGGTCATTCCGCATTCCATAGTACTTATGGTTGTGTTTTAACATAATTCTAAGCCATCATCTTTCTTTTATGGATTTTTAGAATTCTTCAACTGCCGTTATTCTTTCATACGTGGTATGTTATACACATGAAGCCATCTATCTTTATTTTGATCATAATTTACGAAAGGCTTACTTCAGAGTTTCAAACTTTATGAATTAAGTATTTCGTTATCCTTCTATTTGCTGCTTCTTTTATGAAGTATCATAGATTTTAGTCATTATGGAGAACATTAAAAGGAACTACATTATTTGAGGAGGCCCATCTTTGAGTTACTAGGGGTACACCATAGTACGCTTTGATTTTTGTGCAGTTCTTATTCTTAGTAAGGATTACTTACAAAGACTTAATCTTAAAATAAAAGTAAGCGAGCCTTAACGAGTGTGTATTTTTTTTCCTGTCCAATAATTTGCAGTTATATGACTTATATCGGTGGATGATTGTAGCAGTGCATGGAAACTGTGGATTATATGTGACATTAGACCATAGAATAAATGAGAAAGTTTCAAACTACTCAAGTAGCGACCAAAGTTTTAAAAAAAACCCTTCAAACTAATCAAGCAACGATCAAACAAAAAACCATCAAATATCCCCTCGAGACATTCACTTCTTAACACATGCATAAGCTATATATGCTTTAGAATCTATTGTTAATCCAATGGTCAGAATTTTCCAAATCGCCAAAAATATTTATGGCCATGTATTAAAGATCTTAACCATGCATTAAAAGTTTTACTGAGGATAAATATGTACCATAGTTATTGATTGTTGGGTTTTACCAGGATAAATATGTACTATAGTTGTGAACGCAGATTTATCCCAATAATATTTTGATGTTAGAAGGTAATAGAGAGACACCAAGAGCTTAGCTTCCAAATACATATGATAATTCACAACATCCTTAGCTTCACCGATGAAATGTATTTTTGTTGTATGAGAGATGATGAACATTTCTTGTTTAGAAATATTTCAAAGGAACTTCTATATAATGTTATGAATAATGCTATAGAAAGATGACAAGAAAGGAATTACACTTAAGTATTGCTTAAAATGTTAAATACATATATTAATTACCATTTAACTAGATTATCAGGTAAGCATTCAAAAGTAAAAGTTTGTTATAGAGCGTTCCCTTCAAAGTTTGGTTAAAGTGCACTTGCGATTTATAATTAACCCCATTTGTGTACTTAAAACATCTGTGCGTAGCACGGGCTCATAACCTAGTAATATATAATACGAAATATAATATATTACATCGATATTTTGTAACAACGTTTTGAACTCTTAAGTACAAATGCTAGTTAATTTAACCTATTGTTTTATAAATTAATTTGGGTCGGGTAACTTTGGGTCAGGCATGGCTCTGGCTTAGCCTGACTACTTCGGGCGGGCTTTGTTTGTAATGATTTGGGCCATGCTAGGGGTTGGGTAGCTACTATATATCATAACCTGATGCCCGCCTATCTAATACATCGGGTTGGGCTGGGCTAGCCCATTTAGAGTATCGGGCTAGGTTGGGTTGGGTTTCTTATTGGGTGATCATGGTCAGGCTGCGGGCTTTTGCCCAAACTGCCAACCCTACCCACAATATATATCTAAGAGATATGAATAGCCATTCCTCCTTAACTTTAAGCTAGACAAAATAGGTCATTTTTGCAAACAAATTTACTATACAATCGTATTTTAAGAAACCCATATAACAATATAGATTCAAGAACTAATTCTTTCATCAAAACCGTAATCTACTATTTTTAGATGATTCTAAAAGTTTGTTTTATGTACATAAGTTTTTCATCAAAACCTTGAATCGATTGAGTTTTATTTTTGCAATTTGATGCATCTGCATTTTTTATTAGAGAGGAAGGGAAGAAAGAGAATAGATAAATGATATAATAAAGAGAAATAAAAAAGTGAGACCCTAAAATGCTACGGGCAGATATGGGTAGAGGTAAATATTTGAATTAAGAGTATATAGACGTGGCGGCATAATATTAGACAAATAACAAAAATAACAACTGGAAGAAGTAGCAAAAATGCACTCATTTCTTCAACTGCATCTCCAAAATCTAATATAGGGTGGGTGTTATAAAAGAAAACCTATTTTTTAATCGATGTTTGATGAAACAACACTATATATTTTGTGTCGAAAAGGTAATAAAAAGCGTAGTTCTAACTTTACTATGTTGTTTTGTTAGACCTCACTACGCTTAGTAGTCCCCCAGTTTAAAAAGAGGAGCACCCCAACGAAACTTGCTTTTGTTAATCTCACTATACTTGTAGTCCTCATCTTTAAAAGATGAGCACCTAATCAAAAACTTTGCTTAGTCAACATTTTGGTTAAAAATATATATTTTAAATTTTTTTCAATACTAGAGACCTAGCGTCTATGAAAAACTCAAACAACAAAAAGTTGAAAAAAAACATCTAAGTTCCCAATGTTAGGGTCCTAACGTTGATGGGTAATATCAAAAGTTGTTGGCATTGCATTTTTATAACATACAAAACGCTAGGGTTCTATCGTTGATGGGTAATATTTAAAGTTGTCGGCCTTGTGTTTCTATAAAAAAGAAGAAGATAGGTTCCTAGCGTTGTTGGGGAAAAAATGAGAGAAAACTTGGAAGAAAAAAAAATACTTATAAGTTTTCAAAGCTAAGGATCTAGCGTTGATGAGTAATATTGAAAGCTACTAACCCGACGTTTAAATAACATACAAAACGCTATGTCCTAGCATTAATAGGAAAAAAAACTAAAAATTATTTTCGTAAATTTCTACTCAAAAGCTCATCCAAACATGAATTTTAACAAAAATTCTACTCAAAAGCTCATCCAAATATTTCTCTTTCAAGTTTAATTTTGATTATAAGTGGTGTTGTCATAACTGTTTAAATTTTGAGTTAAGATATGGCTAGAGAGAGAAAAAATGATAGATAAATAAAGATGACAAAAGAGAGACGACAAAAATATCAAGCGGGGTCCTAGTACTTTACCGAAGTTTGAAGAACAAATTCGAAGAAGAAGAAAATCTAGGAGAGAGAGAAAAAAAAATTGCTGGTGAGATAGATTTTTTTTGTTATGATTAAAGTTCTCCCTCTTTTGAGTTATATACCCAAGGGAGGACTCCTTTACGTAGTATTTTAGTAAAAGAAGGTTATGAAGATAAAATGACCAACTTATTGGAAATTGGGAAGACTGTTTTTACAAAGCTCAACACAATTATTATTTTGCGTCAAATATATTTGTCCGGAAATTAGTTGGTTTTACGAAAAATAAAATAGTGTTTATGGTTACACACAAACGTCGCTAATAACCAATTTTCACGTAGTGACGGGCTCTAGCAATAGGAAAATATAAACTTTCTTGATGCTAATTCACATGTGTTGCATAAAAAGTGTAAGATACAAACTATCTTTGATCATTTTACATTTAATTTCTAGATAATATATACAAACTACTTAGTTATATTGTTGGGTTCAACCTCTAAAACTTCCTTTGCCCCTAACGGTTGAATTGGATGATCTTCAATGTCTTTCTAGACCTGAAAATTATAAGTAAGCTTTTGTGAGAAAGTTGTTCAATGAGATGTGAATATATATAGAAAATTTCCTTTCTCTTTGCCCTTTCAATAATGTATTCCCTCATAGAAAATTGTATGTGTTCTTTAGTAAATTCAATTAAATGGATTTAATGTGGTGTGAAAATGGGCAAACTATTTCATGATAAAACTATTGTATGTTAAAGAGTTGAGAACAATGTTTGCCTAATTTGGAAAGTAAAATTTTATTAAAACTGATTAACGGGTTTCTTTTCATGATATTCAAAACCCTAAATCAATCATTCAAAACTTTAAAAGAGATATGCAATTACAATTAATTTTATAGTTTCTTTAAATGGAGTAAGAGGTCTCCCGAATTGTGTTTAAGAGAGAAATATATTAATAAATCATTACATTTAGAAGGTTATTTATGGTATTTAAGTTTAGAGAGAGAGATAGTACCTATAAGCAAATGAAATGCTTGAAAACTTTAATGGTAAAAGATTATAGAAGAAAGCAAAAGAATGGTAGATGACAGTTACTTTATAAGTTATAAAGAGATGATTAGTTGCTTGAAAAGGAATTATTTTATGGAAGGGAAACTTCAATGGTTACGACGGTTAAGATTAAATTGTCAATTGTGGAGACAAACTTGGGTACTACATGTTGAGTACAGAATACCATGTAAACATTTCTCCATTTCACGATAGGTGGAATCCTCTTTACTGAAGGTTGAAGCCTATTAATATGATTGTAGCACATTTTGCTTTCTATATTACTGGGCAGACCCAAGAGACGAACCATCTTAGATATAAAGAAGGTAACTGTAATGACCTAATTTTGTAGTAGCTCGAAATAGCTCGAAATTAGCTCTTACCCCAAATGTACCTATGATAAGAATTAGTATAACCCAATATAAAATTGACACAAGTGATTACCGTGGAAACCTTTGAATAGGTGTAAACCATGGCCTCTGTTTGAGAATTTAGTAATTGTAACTTTATTGCTTTAGGCTGATATTTGATTCCCAATTTCTCTATCTCTTGTGTTAGAAAAAACTTTGTCTTGTAGTGTAAAATTATTGGTTCATTATCCTCTGTAACTCATCCTTTTAATATACCTCACTCTTAGTTCGATATCGTGTAGATGCACATTCTCTTGAAAATAGGGCAGGTGGTAGTTGAATGTGTAACTGCTAGTTCGTAAGAGATAGGTGTCTTTGACTTACTTATATTTTTTGTAGTGCTCAATCCACATTCTTTATCAGTTCGTGGTCCAACTGTCACTGCTGATTGTATATGTCATGCGTATAATGCGTGAGTCTGGTATTGAGGTACTTCAAGTTTAGAATAGGTCAGGGGACAGATCCATATAATTAGTTCAAGCTTTGAGTAAGTCGAGAGATAGGTCCCTACAATCGCCCCCTCACAACTGAATGCAAATGTGGCTTTAGTTGAGAAACGTCTGTTTGAATGTAGGTGTTAGAATTTGGAAAAGTATACTGTAGAATTTGACCGGTTTAGGACTTGTCACTTCTCTATTAAAGACTGTATTTGGCATTAAAGGCATTTAAAAGGACTGATGTATTTGGCTTTTGGGGGTCCTAATAAATGTTGGTTTGAATGAAGATTGCTTTTGAACTTCGTCCCTCTATTAAATGTTGTTCTTCTATAAATATAGTTATCACGGTATCATTGGTTATT
This sequence comes from Kingdonia uniflora, assembly GCA_014058105.1. Taxonomy (NCBI): domain Eukaryota; kingdom Viridiplantae; phylum Streptophyta; class Magnoliopsida; order Ranunculales; family Circaeasteraceae; genus Kingdonia; species Kingdonia uniflora. The sequence goes on from JACGCM010002137.1 coordinate 2,443,558, forward strand.
CCTGCGAAAGTACTATGCACTTAAAATATTTTGAGGTTCTCCTTGTCTTGAGAATGGTGATGGATAAACACCAAGTATACGAAGCTAAGGTTCTTGCTGATGCTCAGAAGCTCCAGCTGCAATATTTTGGCAACCAACCTTTGATTTACCCATTCCCATACATGTTCCGCTGACGTATCACGAGATAACAGACGAGGAAGCAACAGAGGCTAAGAATGACTACTATCAAATGTGGTGGTTCCACCATTTGATTGTGTTAGGTGAGAAGTGGTGGGTATGTCTTCGTCTTCTTGCAGAGGATGTCATTAATGAGGCGAATGAGGAAGCCGGTGTACATACCAGGAAGTACTGTCGTTATCCTGTGAGGGATTGGGCTTTATATAAATGGGGCCATTCCTCTTTCTCTGCCTTTATGAGGTGGTGGAGGTTACAGAGGAAGAGACGGTGGTGGTGGCAGCAGATTAAAAATATGTTTCTAGTCTTCAAACTGGAAATATGCATATGTTATAACCATTTTTATTTTTTTGAAAGAGTATTTCATGTGGAAGAAGCATCTAGTTTCAGAATGGAAGTACTGTTGATAATTGCTATATATTATAACAAGTAGATCGATCTGTAGGAAGTTTCTGATATATTATGCTATCTGTAAAGTATGTTGTAAGGAATTTTTGGGCTAATGAAATGGTTTTGTAGCAATTCTGTGTAGATATATCGAGCTTAAAATTAACATGGTGAATTGAAATTTTGATAAATTAATCATTGTGTGGAAAAATATGTGGAATGTACAAAACAGGTAATTGCATCGAACTGAAAGTCTGATCGAGTGTGAAACAAAAAATTTGATATGTGTGGATATGTGGTAAAGAAGGTAAAACATGTGTAATATAGTTTATTATTATTATTGTTAATTTGAAATTACGATAGATTGAATTGTGTGTGATGGAAAGTGTAAAGAGATAAAATTTTACTTAAAGAAAGATGATAGGTCAAGCTTGGTAAAATACAATGCCTTGTAACGAAGAATTCGAACTGGTGGATATATTTTGTAATGCAGGTAAACTAGTTGAGAGTGCTGAATGTAGTTCGAAAAATTTATGGTCGAATAAGACATACGGAGTTCGCTCATAAAAGATATAATTAAATAAATATCTAGCATGATTTAAGGGTTGTTTGTTATGGATAAGGTGATTGATACTTACCATTCTATATGCTTAATATGGGGGATTGTGTGCGATCGTAATTTGTATGTACAAATAATGTTGGAATTTTAAGGTGGAGAGGAAAAAAATGGCGAGGACTCATTCTCAGAGAGCTCAGCATGCATCGGAGGGGTGTTTAATGATAAAGGTTGCTGAAGTTCAGGAGAGGATATTTGGGAAGTTAGAATATGATGTAAACTTGCCTGAATCTTTAATACAATTTGATGGGTTGACATTGAGGGCGAGAGAGAACGAGTATGGGCATCATTTGTGGTATAAGATATTTTGTGAATTGGTTGTTGAGCCTGAAGCTCAAAAAACCGTGGTGAAGGAAATTGCCCTAAAAGAAATAGTGAAGGAAGATGATAGGAGTATTGGGAATGAACTGATTAGGTGTGGCACCCCTGGGTATTTTGGATATTTTATGTACGACTATATTTGAGAGGGTGAACTTCTTAGTTCGAATAAATGTAAGAAAAATTAAGGGATAATATTTCCTTCTGAATTTTCTCCTTGTTTGTTGTGAAAAATAAATATTTAAACTGTTGAAATGGTGCAACATTAGAAATGATGTCAGTTGTTGCATAATTTAGGAGTAAGGGGGTAGAAAGTAGATTATCAAGCTTTGTTTGTTTTTTTGTAGGAGATAAAGTTCTATTGCGTGTGAGGGGAGTGCATTATAATGAGTATAGGAAGGTGTGAGAAGGATTTGGGTAGAAGAGAGAGATATACATTTAAATATAGGACTTGAGGTAATGATGGAAATACATTTTTTCCCAAAAGGTGCGAAATGTCTTACATGAATAGTGGAAGAGACGCCTTGGTTCCAAAACTGAGGGAGGCTTGTGTGATCCCCAATAACTGCCAGCGGTTAGAGAGAGAAAGTATAAATAACCCTTCTTCTTCATTTAAACATTTACAAAACACAAAAAGATGAAAAACTAGAGAGAAAAAAAATTGAGTTGTAGAGATTTTAGAGAGAGAGTAAACGAAAGTAGCCATCAAAACTGGAGGAGAAAGGGAGTAGTGGTTGTGGAGTTTGATCAGAAAACCTTTTTGTGAAGTTTAGTTGTGAAAGAGAAGGTGACATCCCGGATTTGTATTATGATGTTAAAGATTAGTGGGCTATGGTTGATTTTGTTGATTTGTGTTATTGTGATTTTAGAAGAATCGCAAGATGATGGGTGTGTTTTTGAAATTTAAATTTTTGTTATTTTTAAGTAAATTTGTGAAAAGTGGTGTTTGTTTCTCAGTAAGTTGTATTTTGCAGGGAAAAGCATATATGTTGTTGTATGATGTATATATATATATATATATAAGAAACTATAAAGAAATTTGAGTGGAATACTTGGACCTGTATGTAGGTAGAAGCGTGAGAATGCCCTGTTGTTGAAATTAGTCTCACTTTCAAGCATACTCTCGATATGAAGACTTCGACCTCTGATCGTTTGATTGAGGTTGTACCTACAGAATTTAAAAATGTATATTTTGTGGGGGGCGAGCTGAGAATGGAGAGCTCAGAAGCAATAAAGATAGAGGTGGAGGGAAAGGATGAATTAGAGTTTCTCGATTTCCCTGGCAATTTGTATCATATCCTGTAGATTCAGATGTATTCAAGGAGTTTGGTAAAATTAAAGGTAGTCTAGGCGGTGTATGGGGTGAGGTGATAGAACATGCCAGGAGGTCTTTTAGGGGGTGTAAGGTTAAAAATGGTGATGAATACTTTTTCATATTGCCTAATTTGGAGCATAGGAAGTCTGAGAGGGGAGTAGATGATTCTATCTCATTTGTATACTTCAATGGGGCTGTCAACAGTGATCTAGACTAGGGATTCTTGTGTTATCTGTCCCAGCTAGATTTTGGATTAATGGTGCCTTTAAACAATCTTGGTAAAGGGATTTTGAATGCCATTGAGGCCTGCCCTGCCCAACTAAATGGGAACATGTGGGAAGTGATAAATGTGTGTGATAACTTGAACAGAAGGTGGACTTTTAAGGAGGTAGAGAGGAGGATAACCTCTTTAGACATTATATAGTATTATACTGTAAAATACTATACAGTGACTGGGGGCGCGTATTTCTCTTTTAGTTCATCTCGACCTCAATTCTTTGATCTAAATTCAGTAGGACGAGTATGGAATGATAACTTGATATAGGTGAAGGGCGATTATCTCCAAAAAATGTACGAGGAACCCTTAGATCTTATAAATAAAACTGTGAAGAAAACTAAGTAATTGCTTGTGGTATCGAACTACTATTTTCGTGTTAGCGTTCTGTCTGTATGTAAAATGTATTGTGTTTGTGTAGATCCTCAATCACAAGTGGCAAAAAAGGAATCGTTGATTGATATCGTAGCTTGAGAAGGTGAGGAGCTCGAGATTGTGTTGGGAGAGCTCGAAATAAGCAGATTTAAAAGGGCTAACAATAGGTCTGAAAATTTTATAGGCCTCAAGCTAAAAGAAAAATGACAGGAACTGGCGCGACCACGGGAGGGAGAGGGAAGGCAACATCAAACATTAAAGGGTGCCCAATACTAGTGAAGGCTGCACCTATTTCTCTAAAATCAAAGCTTTTGGGGACCACATCGAGTAAATTAATTCAAAGGCACCCTAAAAGGAAGATTATGAAAGTTGACAGTTCGAATTCGGCGACCATAGAGAGTGGAGAGGTCAAAATGAGTTCGTAAAAGAGATAGGTGGATGCTCCTACTGCAGTGATCGAGGTGAAGGAGACAGAGAGTAGTCCCATTGTAAAGGATGTGCTGTTGGCTTTGAAGAATAGGTTGAGGGTTGCAGCTCAAGAAGGTTCAGAGGATCTGGACATGTCTATGAAGTTGGAGCTTTGTAGGGTAAGTGAAACACGTTATTTTGTTTGAATCTTGTGCTATTTTCAAACTGAAATGTTTCCTTTTTGTTGTAGGTTTCTCGTGTGCTGAAAGGAATCCGTCTCGGGTTCAAGGATGGGAAGACTGAGCTTAAGAAGAGAGTTTTTGAGCTCGAGAAGAGGGTTGCTCAAATCGAGGCCGATTTAGCACAAGAGATAGAGTGCTCGAGCTTTGTGATATTTGACCTGAAGGATTCATTCTGGGTCACGATGCTTGAACTCGCAGATTAGTCGAAGAAGAATATAGAGGAAGTTTAAGTTACTCGTGACAACCTCGGTCAGAAACTCCTCAAAGTTGGATACTCTGTGTCCAGTATTGAGGCTATTATAGAGGGGCAATTCGTCGAGGTTAAGGAGGCCAATGCTGAAGAGGAGCTTGATGCTGAAGGCAACTCAACTCGGGAGACTATAAAAGGGCTAGATACGGTCTCTGTGAGAACTAATTTAGAGAACCGTGAAGGGGAAGGGGAAGGGGAGAAGGTAGAGTAAAAATATGAAGTTAGTTTTTGTGAGTAGAAAATTGTTATTGTATGGAATATATGTGGAGGATAATGTTGGAGTAGTCTAAGAGATGTTATAAATATTAATTTGTAGGAACATAAAGGATTGTGCCTCATAATTGAGGATTTAGAGAGAAAGCTCGCTAAGGAGCAAATCTCTTAAGCAACTCTGTTGACCTCGCACACGGAGCTACAGGTTTGACAATACCTCAAAAAATTTGACTTGCTCATGTGTAACTCTTGAAATACTTAGAAAATCAACAACCATCTAATTTCGAGAGGTAGATGGTAGGGCCATCAGGTTAAGAAAACTGCGTAGCTTAAGGTTTAAGTAGCATCTATTTTTGTTGGTTTATGATAGAAAGGACTCTATTAGATATGTGTATATCAGACTATAGTTTGTTGACCGTATCTGTGGAATATGGTTTAATCAAGCTATTTGTACAGGTTAAGTTAGAAGTTGTTCGAGCTAATGAGGAATATGTTATAGAATGCAATTGTGAGTGTAAGCTCAATTTTGAAAGGATGAGAGTGGAAAGTAAAGATAGCGCGGATCAGTATGTCAAAGTGGAGGTCAAACTTGCTAAGGTGGAGAAGACTGTGAATGACCTAACCCTGCAGATCAAGAGTAAATATGCTGATAAGCAAAAATTGCATGATGAGCTCGTTAGTGTGCAGAATGAAGTGGTAAAATTGAATAGTCTGCTAGAATTATTGGGGGTAAAATGTAAAGATACGGATGTCGCATAATATCACATCAGAATGTTTGAGGTGGAAGCTAAAGAGCTATGAGACTATGTTGCCAGTTTGGAGAGTCAAGTGAATAAGAAGGAAAGTGAACTTATGAAGGCGCGAGCTGATTTAGTGAGTACCGTAAGTGAAGTGGAGAAGTTGGGCAAGGCCGTGAAAGGAAAATATATTAATCTTTGGGTCATCAAAAATCAATGTGAGAAACTGAATGAGCAAGTTACGAAGTTGAAGGCGGGCTTGGCTAGTTCGCACGGCAAGAAGGCCGAGGCTGGACAAAGGCCGAAGAAGAGACTGAATGACATCGAGGGTGATGTGGTTAATGCCCAAGCTCGAATTAAAGAGTTAGAGACAGATTTAGTCTTCGTTCGAGCTGCCATAAGGATAACTAATGAATGAACTAGAAAGAATAGTGATAGGTTAGAGGGTATTCTCCTTAAAGAGAAAGAGTTAATTGAAGTTATTAAGAGGAAAGATGAGATGTTGAAGAAAGCTAGTGTCGGGGGACGTGATGTAAATGAGGTGAAGTTGGGGGAATTAAGCGGTGAATTAGAGGAGCTAAAAAAGAAAAATTGAGCTGAGTAAGAGAAGTTGATTGGATTAATATCAAAATTGACAGGGGTTATATAAGACTTAGAAGTAGCCAATGCCCACTACGCACGTCTCGATAACCATCATAAGAAATTAAAGGTAAATTTTACTGAGTTGGCCATGCCGAACCGGCACAGGATTTCCATGGATGAGGTACACTCGGGGGAGATAATGGCAGTAATCGCCTATTTTATTGAATAAGTAAAGAGGTTAGAGTTCGAAAGGATTACCTTGCATGACTGTTTGGCAATAAAAGGTTGTATCTGCAATGCTGAAGTAGATCGAGGGAATTTCCTGAACTATATGGAGACCGATATAGGCCCCATTGCTGCAGAACGAGTGAAGCAAGGCAGAGATATCTTATTTTCTTGAGCGTTAGACTTTATGGCCTCATGACCTCTCACGGTAGGGGAAAGCGCAGCTGACCTTCCGCAAGAAAAGCTTGTATAAGTGGCATGTTGTTTATGTATGCAGATGTGTAAAAAGATGAAAGCTAGTTTTACCTATGCTTTATTGTGTATCTTAGATTTAGTAAAGATCATTGATTGAAAACTAGTATTACCTTTGTTTTAATCGTTGATATTTGTATAGATGTATCGATTGAAAGCTAGTGTTACCTTTGCTTTAATCTATGATAGTTAAATAGATGTATCGATTGAAAGCTAGTACTACCTTTGCTTTAATATTTGAGATTTAGTAGAGTCTACATGTATGTCTGTAGAGAGTAATATAGGAAAAAAATTTAAAGTTTTCATTGAGTAGGAAAGAATATACAAACTGTTAGATATTGGAATCTCACTTGTGAAATGTAAATAATGAGACTAGAGTTATTCAATATTTGGGAACTAGGGATTTAGTGATAATATCATTTCAATCTTCTAGTATTCCAAGGGTTTGGTATTCGGATGCTTTTCTCTGTCATGAGGTAGTATGATCCAAGGCCAGTGTGGCAAACGATTAGGAAAGGACCTTCCCGATTTTCAGCAAGCTTCCCAGCATTTAATTCTTTTATGCTATTGGGGATTTCTCTGAGGATGAGATTATCGATTTGGAACTCACGGCTTCAGACTCTTCTATTGTACGAGCTGGCTAACATATGATGATATCGACCCAGGTTAGCAATAGCTCAAGCTCGGGTCTCATCGGTCCAGTTTATAATACATGCTGGTCCGAACTTGTTTTCCTTGTCCATTAGCTCATGATCTTTGACAGGATGGTGATATTATATTGGAATGATGGCTTCAGTTCCATAAGCCAGGAGGAAGGGGTAACATTCAGTTGATTGTCGCGGTATGGTACGGTATGCTCATAAGACATGATACAACTCCCGTATTCAATTGTCTATCTTTTGAGATTGAAGCCTCTTCTTGATTTCATCCACTATCGTCTTGTTGGTTATCTCGACTTTTCAATTGCCTTGGGGATAGTATGGATTGGATGGGGAATGAATGATGTTGTGCTTGCCGAGAAAAGCCATAACCTTTTTTCCAGTAAATTACGGCCCGTTATCAATCCAAATCAGGTGGGGGCATTCAAACCGTGTAATAATATGTTCCCAGATAAAAGAGATGACCTCTTCTTCTCTTGTTCGACAAAGAGGAACAACTTCCACCTATTTTGTAAAGTAATCTGTTGCTACGAGTAAGAACCTTCAATTACCTGATGTATTGGGATATTCACCCACTAGATCGAGTGCCCAACTCTTGAAAGGCCAAAATACCTTGCTCGCATGAAGTTTGAGTATAGGAGCTCAAATTATGTATTCATGTCGTTGACATGTGTCGCATCGCTGTGAGTACTCTTTCGCTTGCTTGTGTATTCCTGACCAGAATACTCCCTGTATAATTACTCTGTTTGCAAGTGACCGACCTACAGTATGGAAGCCACAAGTTCCTTCGTGTAAGTCTTTGAGTATTCCATCAGCCTGCTTCTTGGACAGGCATTTGAGATAAGGCCTTGTAAGTTAGCAAGGATATAAAAGCCTTTCTAAACGGTATAACGTTTTGAATTTTTGATCAGCTGCCAGCATTATTTTAAATCTTCTGGAAGGGGTCCATCACATTCGTTCTTTGGGCTGAGGTAGGTGATAAATTTTTTTCTCCAACCACCATCTTCCTCTTCATCGCCCCTAGTGTTGATCGCGCATGCAAAGTGAAGATCAATGCTAGGGGTTGATATCACTTCAATTTGGAGGTATTGTGCGCTTCTATACCCAAGGCCTCGGCTAAGTAAGGCAAAGAATCGGCGTGTCTGTTCTCTCCTCATGGTAAATGGTCGAGAGTAGTTTTTGTGAATCTGCTTATCTTATCAGCATTGAGGGTTGCATAGACGACCATTTTTCTGTTCTTTTTGTATTGCTCAGAGTAATGGCTAAAGATTAGAAATGAATATGTTTAAACTAATAGCTCAGGAATGCCAAGTTCTAATGTTAAATTAAGCCCATAAATTAAATCTTCGTATTCTGTGACAATATTCGAGGCTTCAAAATCTAAGTGGATTGATTTCTTGATTCTATCATTTGATAGGGTAATCAGTAAGATGCCATTACATAACCCTGCAGGTCCCGCTGAGCCATCTGAAAGAAGCCTTTATCATTTTCTTTTAACCTATTCTACTCTTTCGTCAAAGGGTTGGTAGGTGGATCTTCTATTGTTTTGTCTATGAGATTAAAGTCATGCTCATCCCAATCTAGATCTTCTACAGGAAAATCTACTAAAAAATTGGTAACTGCTTGACCTTTTTCTGAATGGCACTGCTCGAATTTGATATCATGTTCTCCCAAACTTATAGACCATTGTTATACTCTTCTTGATTTCTCTTTTCTAGATAGAATTTTATGGAGTGGGTAGTTAGTCATAACTTTGATAGAATGAGCTTGGAAGTAGTGTTTGAGCTTATGTGAAGTGTAATTTTTTTTTAAAAGGAGTCGCTTGATCTTGGAGTATCTTATTTCTATTGGAGTGAGGGTCTTACTGATAAAATACACCGGCCTTTTAACACTTCTTTCAAGTCGAATGAGGACCGAGCTAAAATTTTTTTTGTAACTACGAGGTAAATGATGAATTCCTCATTGTCTGTTGGGGTGCTCATTATGGGAGACTTCCCCAAATAGGCTTTGTGTTTTTGAAAAGATGCCTCATATTCTTCTGTCCAATCGATCTCTTCGTTAGGTCGAATCTTTCCTCGAGTAGTGCATCCTCGAAGTAACTTGAATAGCCATCGACATCGATCTGAAGACTTGGAGACGAACCGATTAAGAACGACAATTTTTCCAGCATGGTTTTGAACGTCTTTCTTTGTTGTTGGCAACAACATGTTTAGTTGAGCTCGAATTTGATCCGGATCAGCCTCAATCCCCTTCTTGCTGATAATATCTTCCAGGAATTTGCCCAAGTACACTCCGAATTAACAGTTATCAAGATTGAGCCTCATGTTGCATAAGCGTAAAATATGGAAGATTGTATCGAGATCTGTGATATGATCCTTCTTTTGTAAGCTTTTATAGAGTAGGTCATCAATGTATTATTCAACGATATTTCCCAAGTGTACTTTAAACATTACTGTCGTTAAACGTTGATACGTTACTCTTATGTTCTTCAGTCTGAAAGGCATGACTCGGTATCAGTAGAGCCCTCTTTCAGTGACGAAAGTGGTCATTTCCTGATTGTCGTCTAAAAGGGGGGTCTAGTTATATCCAGAAGCAACATCCATCATAGAAAAGAGTTTGTATCCTACCGTTGAATCTAGAATTTGATGAATGATTGGAAGAGGAAAGCTTCCCTTTAGATTATGTTTATTTTGATATGTGAAATCCACACAAACTCGGACCTTCCTATTCTTCTTTGGAACTGCGACAATGTTAGAGATCCAATTTGGGTACTAGCTTTTCGAATGAATCTGACTTTGATTAATTTATCAATTTTATTATTGACTTTATCTCAAAGATAAGGTGATAGTATTCACTATTTATATTTGATCACCGTAACAATGTTATTGATGTTTAATCAGTGACATGCCTTAGCTGGGTTGACTCCTGGCATTTCTTTGAAAGCCCAAATAAAGATGTTTCGATTCATTTGTAAAAAGTGAATAAGGGCCTCCTTTTCATGCTGGACCAGCTTGGCACCAATATAAGTACCTCTACTAGGCCCATCAATATCAATGTACTCTGCAGGTTTCTCTATGGAAGGCTGGTCATCGATATGACTAGCTTTCTGTAATTGCTATATAGCAAATCTATTAGATGTGTTGATAATGGCAGAGATGGTATTTTTACAAGCTCGTAAAATATTTTGACTGCCTTTGATTTTGCAGATGCCGCCATTATGCTTGAAGTGAAGTACTTGATGGTACGTGGAAGCCATTACTTTCATATTGTGAATCCTGCAGTGGCCCATACTCCCAAAGTTACGAGATTTGGCACTGATGATGTAGAAAATGACATCGATTATGGCAGGCAGCGGCGATGGGGAGGATGATCTTGCCTACGCATTCTACCTTAGAGTCATTAAACCCACTAATATGTATGCGCTTGGAATAACTTGATCGGTTAGTTCCATTTGCTCGATTGTGCTCTATAAGAGGATTTCAATACCGCTTCCAGTATCAATCATCATGGTATACATAACAAATTTCTTCATTTTTAAAATGATAGCCAGAGCATCATGATGAGGAAACTTAAAGTGATTAATATCGCAATCCTCAAATGAAATCCCAAGTCGTCGTGCACTTGATTCAGGAAGGATTTTAGCTTCTTTATCATGAATGATAAGGTCACAACACTCTGTTAATATCCTCTGCTTGAATCTGGTAGAGTTGCTAATTTGATGGATCTCGATCATGTTGCTGTGGTACATATGGTATAAGTATTTTTCCTCAGATTGATCTTCGACTTAAACTACTTCGACCTATGCCTTATAGCTTCCATTTTTGTAGCCTTCTAGGTCGACAATGTACTCGTGCATTTTCCCATCTTTGAAAATATATTCCAGTAACCTTGTTAAAGCATAACAGTTTTTAGTGTCATGATGATTTACCTTGTGATGCATACAGTATGGCTTGCCTTCAATCGGTTCCAGTGGTTGAGATACACGATAAAACTTGTCTTTCGCCAGTATTGGAAAAATTGATGAGATCTAGACATTCATCTTGGGGAGGACCGTCTTGGGTAATAATGGATCTTTCTGAGATTTGCCGGTATTTGCTTTAGCACGCTTTTGATCACCCTGGCCCTCCTTCAATTCACGGTTGTGCTCTGTGTTTTGACATTTCGTGGAAAGGATGGATTTAGTAGATTTATGCCTTTCGGTTATCATCCATTCCAAGTTGACATACCCATTAACCTTGGTAATCATGTCTTCTAATGTCGAGGGCTTGTTTAAGAGAAGATGTTCCTTCTCTTTGCAATCGATCTGTAGTACATTCGTAAACGCAGAAATGGCTATTTTCTGATCGAGATTGTCAACTTTTTGTGCGAGCAACATAAACTTCTTTGCAAAGACCTCGAGCTTCTCTCCTTGAGGCTATTGAAGACTAATAAGAGTGTATAAATTCTCTTCCTTATCTTTATTATGAGCATATGCTTTGACGAAGATCGTCTGTTGCTGGTCAAATGTGAGGATGAAATCTTCAGGTAGAGAATGGAACCACCATAGCGGTTCTCTCTATAGACTTGTGGTAAACAGATGGCATTGAATATGGCTTGGATTTGAATATAATCCCAGTGAATCAAAAAATTGTTGAATGTGCTCCTTCGGATCAGTGCCTTTGTATTTACTAATCTTGAGAGTATGGAACCCTGTTGGTACTTCCATATCAAATAACTCTTTGGCAATCAAACTACCTTGAAATTTTGTTAAATCATCCTTATTGCCCATAACTTGAGCTTCAATCAACTCCTTGATACGTTGATCCATATGTTCTTGTGTGACGTATTAATGTGGTGCTTGAGCGATTTGGTATACTGGTCGGGGGTTATGAGTACCTGTGCCCTCGCTCAAGCATTCACGAGCTGGTATTCTGACTTGAGGTCGTTTTTCCTCTTCTTGATGCTTGGAAGGTCGGTGACCTCCACTGATATCAGACTGATCTTCTCGTCCCAAATGAATTAATACTTGTCGATCGTTATGATGACATCTGGAAATGGTTTTGCTAGTTGCTCATCGTGGTCCTAATCTTTCCCGTACAGAAACTCAGGAGTTTGCTTGGATCTGATCACGATCTATGGCAAGGAGAGCTTGCTGATTATCTTGTAAAGCTTGCAAGGCGGTCTGTATTGTTGTCATCTATTTTTCACGTCGTTTGAATTTTGTCTAACGAGTATGACGCTCACTCTCGAGTTCTTGTTCGTGGAGTTTGCGGTCAAGGACTAATTAACTAACACCTCGAGCTCATTACATTTCACTATTTTAGCGTGGAGGCTCGCCCTAAGTTCTACGAGCTGATTTGGCTCGATTGAAACATCAAGTTGGACTCCTATCGTTGGATGTTTGGAAGTGACCATGATTAGAAATGTATAGTTAAGTAATTATATGCATTAGGATATCGTATAAATGTTTTCTTTCCTACAAATGCTGCCAAATGTAATGGCCTAATTTTGTAGTAGCTCGAAATTAGCTCTTACACCAAATGTACTTGTGACAAGAATTAGTATAACCTAATATAAAATTGATACAGGTGATTAACGTGGAAACCTTTGAATAGGTAAAAACCATGACCTCTATTTGAGGATTTAGTAACTGTAACTTTATTGCTTAAGGCAGATATTAGATTTCTAGTTTCTATATCTCTTGAGTTAGAAAAAACTTGGTCTTGTAGTATAAAATTATTGGTCCTTTCTCTTCTGGAACTCATCCATTTTATTGACCCCACTCTTAGTTCGATATCGTGTAGAGGCATGTTTTCCTTAAAATGGGGTAGGTGGTAGTTGAATATGTAACTGTAGTTTGTGGGAGATAAGTATCTTTGACTTATTCATATTTTATGTAGTGCTCGATCCACGTTCTTTATCAGTTCGTAGTTTAAGTGTCACTGTTGATTGTATATATCATATGTATAATGCGTGAGCTTGGTATTGAGGTACTTCATGTTTGGAATAGGTCGGGGGATAGATCTTTATAGTCAATTTGACCTTGGAGTAGGTCGAGGGATAGCTCCCTGCAGTAACATTTTGTATATTTTGCTCTAACCGACTTTTGCTATCTGCTTTATCAATCATAAAAAATGATTATGGTATAATATATATATGTACAATGGCTTCATAAGCTCAATAAATGCTTTGCCAGTCGCATAGAAAATTAAATTGTACAATTGGATATGGCCTAAGTCACATAGATTGAGTAGTCTTTATTCATTGACGTTTACTTGCATAGGTGAAGAATATTACTATATTTGAGGCTATAAGGAAATTAGCAATTTGAAAAAATCATGTATAGAAAATTAATAAATCATTCTCCATGTCAGATTACATAGTTCACCATATGTGAGATTTTATATAAGTATTGGGCTTACAACAACTCGACCCTGCACATTGGGCAATTAGTTATATATTCTACCCATTGCCTTAAACACCAGTTATGGAATAGATGTATGCATACCATCCTTGTAACACTGTGGTTGGGAATATATGTCTCCCAACATATAGAACACGATTCATATGCCGTTGGACCGAGTTCTTCATATAACATTGTTACTAAATTGTTGATTGCAGCTTCGACATCTAGATTATCCTCCAGCTCTTGTGGAACTTTGTCATGAATCTTGGGTATCTCACCATGAATCTCAAGCACATTATGATGATTATCTTCCGTAACATCTATATGAACTTCAACTCCGGGTTCCACTTGAAATATTGTTGTGTATACTTGTGTGATCGCATAATATCTTTAACTGCCTTGATTCTTGTAGAATGCAGCTTTTCCCCATTGCCTTGAGAAATTTATGATTGGCCACCCGTGTCGATTCAAAAATTCAGGTCCTATTATGATTTCATATAAAATGGATGCTAACAATTTCAGAACCTCATATTCATTTTGCCTTCTATCTCCAAATAATAACTTTATGAAGTCTAACAGGAACATATGATTCAGTGGGAGACATTGAATTGTGACGATGAAATAAGTAATCAAATTAGGGATATTATGAACATTATTGAAAAATTCAATTATCTTTCGAGTGCGAAAAACTATCAAAAAACTAGCTTCGGTCATTCTCGAAGGCCTCTCCATTGAAAGTTCTGCTTCCATGCGATCTAATTTCATTCAACCAAAACTAACTGTATTGCTTATCCGACTTGACATGTTTCCTATTAAGATGAAATAAACCTCTTTGATGTTGCGCTAGTGGTTTAGCACTACCTCTTGGAGAGATGAGAGAGAGGTCACGAGTTTGAAACCCAACACCGGGGGGTCATCCATCAATATTTATCTTGACCTAAAATCAAAGACGACCTTAAAGTTTGGAAGGCCCAAGGCGAGGTACAAAAATGGGTCCTCCCAAGGGAGTTTTTGTTGTTGTCCAAAGGCATTTTGAAAATAAAATTTCTGGAAAAAAAATTACATAACAAAGGTAGGAATTGAACCTCTAACCTTCAGACTAAGTTTAAGTACTCCAACTAATGAGCTATCTTATATTAGTATGAAAATTGGGGCCTTTTTGTATACACTACTTATAAATTTTGAGGCCATTATTTTGGTTAAAATTTGAGGGCCGCCTCTTGCGCCTATAGCCAGGGTCGGGCCTGCTTAAAATAGAGTGTGCAGGTTGTAGAGGTACCATGACGATCCCCGGGAGACTAGGTAGGAAAATGGTGAAAAATGATGAACCCGATAAAATTTTAAATTTGTCAAAAAAAAATCATCTTGAAGACCATATCCAACACAGCAGAACAAATTAAGTGATACAGTAAAAAAAACTACAACAAAGAGAAGGAAATGAACAGAAAAAAATGGCTCTTTAACAATCATGCAGAGGGACGAACCTGCGTAAGTAAGGATGTAATCTTGTTCACTTCACTATCATCCTCAGGGCACTGTTTATAAATATCCAAGAAATAGTTGTAGTTTTGTTGAGAGAACTCAATCCTTTTTATAGATGGTAATTAAAGCAAAGAGACGTGGACTTTTCCTCAATAACAACATAGTTACACATTGTTTGAAAACATTAAGTTATTTTAGATTTAGATAAGATACACGATGATTAGAAAAGGGGGATTTTGATAATCGTTTGAAAGAAATTAGTTAATTTATGAGAGATGTGACGATTAAATGAGGAAGATTTGATAAGAATTAGAGATAATTAAGGATAAATTTATAAGAACATAGTTCATCAGGGTTGTGATAAGTACAACTACTAGCGTGATACAAGGAATGACAAATAAGCAACCCTCTTAAGCAGTTGGCCTTAAGGGATAGCCCCCGAGAATAGATGAAGAATTGTTAAGACTTTCCCAAAAGATAATCCTAAACCTAGACACCCAAGATTATCGGGGGTGAGGGGGCAGGGGGTGGTAAGGGTACAAAGGGGATAACACATGTCTAGGGCAAGTGGCCCTCAAGGGAGAAAGCCTATAAATAAAGGGTGGAAGTCACATAGTAGGGATCTCCTCTCCCGAAAACCCAATTTCTCTGTAGCAGTCTAAAACTAGGCAACTCTTGGATCTGACGTGGTGCGCTACCAAGAGTGCTCAGAAACATCAATCTTCAATCACCTAATCAAAGCTAATCTTACCAAATTTTGTAGTTCTAGGAATAACGAAAACTGCAGTGGCGCCGTCTATACTCAAACATTCACGACCACGAACCAGCAATAATGGTATTATAATGGCATATTTTCCAGAAGGATATTCTTTACTAATAGTTTTTGCAAGGAAGGTGTAATAATAAGCTAAACAAGTAAGATTTTATGTGGAAAACTCAGTAAAGGCTGAGAAAACCACGACCTCGAGGAGGGTTCCGATATAAACTCCAATATGTTGCTAGTTATTACAAGTTTTTGAGTGACTGAAGAGTCAGGAAGAAAGAATAGTAGGCTTGTGGATCTTTAATAATCTATTATCAGCCTAAATTATAGTAGATACATGTAGTTTACTAAAATAATAGGCAATCTCCTATTTCGGGGGGAGTGGGAAACTTTGCGGATCTCTAACAGCTCTTTCTTGACCAGGCATAATGGCTACTTTTAGTAGGTCGAGGACTTGTGATATCATCTCGAATGCATTCTTTCTTTGACTATGTTATGCCGGCTGATCCTTACCGAATCTGGGAAATTTGCTACTACAAGCCCCATTCTCGATACAAGTATTTGTGGTTGTGTTGGGAAGAAATTGGAATTCGAAAAGGTTACCGAATGTCCTTGAATCTTCCTATTGTCATTTCCAAGGTAAAAGTTAAGTGAACCTGGTAGCGTCTTTCCCAAGGAGCAATTAATACAGAATATTGGACCTGATAAATGAAAGCGGGGTATAAATAGAAGGTGTTAATAGTGATTTGGTGGTGGTATATTATAAAGATGCTGCCTCAAGTATGGCGTAAAAAGTTGCCAGGGGATGAAGTCGGTGACCGTATTGACCAAGCTGAGGTAAAGTTTTGTCCCAAACTGTTGCTTTATGATCCTATAATTGATATCATCATGTTGTGGAGAGTGGGGGGAGGTAGAGTCAGAGAGTGTATTCACGTAAGGTATCTGTTTGGGTTGGTTTCAGTTACCATGGTGAATGCATTGAAGTGAACCACAACATTGAGGAAGGGGGTACTGTTCATATTGAAGATGAGGATGTGAAGGATGGTTGGGCATCCAAGGATCTTATCGAATGAAGGAGGCTTCTTGTAATTTTCTATTGTTTGTCATCTACAGAAGCAACCCTATTTAGAGGTTCCCTGACCTGAAGTTCATTGAGCTTCTTAGGATATCGTTGCCCCTACTACTAGAGATAATGTCAGATTCTGGTGAAAGAAGCAATAATATCAGATCTGGGTGAAAAGATGTAATAATGTCAGATCCTGGTGAAAAGATGCATAGAGCAACTAGTCTTTGAGGTCGAATGTAAAGAAAGAATTACATTTGGATGTAATATAATCGATGGAAAGATTTGTCGAATATAAATTGTAATTGATAGTTCAATGAATAAACTTTGCTTTCGACGTTTTGTGTTGTTAAATAAACAATTTGGACAAAGTAGAATGATGTCGAAGTAAAATGTGTGTTGTGTATAATTTCGAGTATAAAACATCTTGAAGTATAATTTATTGTGTGGGGTCAGGAACGGATTTCGAGGTTGATTGATTTGACTGTTTAAATTGTAAAGTCCATAGGAGAAATAAATATTTGTTGTGACAACTTGGACTGTACAGGACTATAAGTATCCCCAAGATGATTTTAAATTGAGAGTTGTGTTTGAAGAAATTGTGAATACTAGATCTCAAGTACGGAATGAGGTGTTCAGCCGTGTTCAAGTTAATTATTGGGAACTATATAGTCGGTATTTAGGCAATCGAAATGCTAAAATTTACATGGAAGATCCTTTTGAACAAAATTATGAAAGGATGAGCAAGGTAGAGGCAAAGGATACTGAGAAGGATTTCCAGTTTAGTTGTCAACTACAATTTTGGAGTCTAACTGAACGTGTGAGTTATATGTATACCCGCGCAAAGATGTTAATTAGGAAAGAAGATGCTACTGCAGTTAGAAGTTTATGAATTCTATTTGTAGAAGTAGTTAAATGTAATGGTCAAATTATGTTTAAAGAAGAAATGATAATAGAATTCAATGTCAGAATGTAGTTTTCAATGTTATGTAATGGTTAATTGTTATCAAATATATTTTGGACTTAGTAAAATGCGAGAATGTAATAATGGTATTGGCATGTTGGTATTTGTAATGTTGAATGAAAATTTGAAATTTTATCTGGTTGTTACCGATTTATCGTAGATATAGGGATTTGTAAATAAAGTAAAAAATGTGCGGAGGCAGTGAGAAAATTAAACATGGCGAGGTGTGTTCCTGTAGGTGAAATTTTGAAGTATAAGGAAGATAATGTACAACATCTTTGCGATAAGATATGTTATAGTTTGTGGAGCATGAATATGTCAGAGGAAGTTCATCGAAATATGAAAGGTTTAAAGGAACTATATAGGGGTTTGCTGGTGTTGAGAAGGGGAAGAATCAAAGACTTCGAGAAAAAACGTTTAAGGCGTTATGCTCGATTACTTGAATGGTCGCGAAGAGGTACGATGAACAGTCGCGTGAGGTTTATAAATAGTTCGAAGGTGGACGACAGTTCATATTTTTCAAAATCTAAAAAAATCATTTTAAGTGCGAACACTTTGTGTTCATCATTGGAATCGTTGTCAACCATTGGGAAGAAGGAGATCAGTGTATTGATTAAGAGAACAAAGCGGGCGAAACAAAAGGGATGCCTGATCGATTATAAACCGATATCTTAAAAGACCCGCAAGCGTACTGTGTACCGTTAAGTACAAGGGTAAGCGGGGTCATATCCCAAGAGACTTGTGGTACAAATTATGTTTTGAGCTACTAATTTTATCCAATAAGAATGAGTTTTGGGTTTCTATAAGTAAAGAAATTAAAATAAAACACAAACTAGAAAATATGTTGACACGATTGAAGAGGAAACCAAGGCATGACTCCACTCCATCCGTTGTAACCTTGAGATAGTGTACCTAGTTAGAGTATTCACAAATTCCCGTATCGCATATCCTTGGTCGGGTATATTCAATACATCATGAGATAAAATAATTATTGATTGAGAACTACCCATAAACCAACTTATTCAACCATGGTCTGGTTGATAAGCATGGATTATGTTCTTTTCTCCATGTTCCTAACCTATCTTGTTATGGTCAAACAAGATGGTTACTTATATTCCTTATTCCTCCTAATCCTAGCTATGGTCAAGCATAAAATGATGGAATACGAATATACAATATTCTGGGATAATGAGAATTTAATTACTCTAACTAAGCTACACAATCTACACTAAGGCAACATTAGGTAGAGCTTTATTAAGCCTTGGCTAAGAAGATTAGCTACTCACCCCTTTGATCATTGCCATACTACTATTACTATGATAAATGTAAAAAAACAAGAAAAAGAGAAGAACAAGAGCTTTATTGTTTATTGGACCTTGATATTTATACTCTCCAAGATGATCTCTCATGGGTGGGATTCCCCTCCTATTTATAGAGTATAGGAAGGGTTACAAAATATCACCATTAATATAAAATCCCTTAAACAATGGCCTAAAATCATGCATATATATTACAACTAATGAAAATAATATATATATCTAATTCTCTTCAATAGGCTTTCATGCATGGGCCTTTGGTTGACAACTTCAAATGACAATCATTGTTGGAGTGCATCACTCTTGTTCTTCGTTAAAGACTGGAAAAATGTACGACTTGTTTATCATGTGACCAATTTCTGTAAATACAAACAAAATCGCTATTAGTGTCACATTTATTTAATAAATGAGTAGGTAGATATAAATGTAGGAGTTGTACACGTAAATATTACGTGTCTATCAAATACCCCCAAACTTATATTTTGCTAGTCCTTGAGTAAAAGTAAACAAAAACCATTTTTGCATGTCACGCGGTTACATTTAGCGTATGGAACAAGCCATTAAACCCCCAGGTTTAGCCTGGTGGACGAGTGTTGTCTCGTGAGGGTTTGCAGTGACTATACCCGCAAAAGTCAATAATGACATTTTAAACAATTCTAGAATATATATGACTTATTTTCTGTAATCTTATCCTTACTTAGTTGTGACAAAAATATACCAATGAAAAAAAATTCTTAAGCTTGTTATTCTCCAAAGAATATCAAAAAATATTTTAAGCTTATCCGAAATTAGAGGTACTACCTCAAGATTAGAAAGAGATTCAAGTATTTTGCTTTAGCTATATTTGAGTATACAATTAAAATAGTTTTATCGCCTAATACGTTGTCTAGAATAATTTACTCAGTTTGTTTTGGTAGTCTAGTTCTTACTGGAATAAATTCAACGGTCAGTTTGACAAGTGCCTTAGTCAATTCGTCTTCCTAGAAATATACTTTTTTCTTTTCATTTGCAAGTCTTTTCTTATTGAGTACATTGTTTCTTAGTGAAGCCTCTATTACAAGGAGTTTTTGGTCGACAATCCTTACCAGTTAGCTAAGGTTGTCAGGGTGTGGTGCCCCATCATGACCTAAACTCAAAATTCTCACAAGTAATATTTTCTTGTGCTCCTTTTATATAGTTCATGGTCAAACTCGTGATTGGTGATAATTTTTCCTCTTTTAGCTCTTAATCATGCGAGCAGCCTTGCGGCGTAAAAGTTTTTAGAATACATTTGGCTTATTATTTATTCTTAGGAATGAACTTATTATTAGGCAGTCGTCTCCCTTGTCGCAAGCTATTCCTAACATAAATGCTAAATTTCCCTTATACTGAGCAAAAATCTATTGAAGATATTAATTGCAAAACTACAGTGAAGTGCACGTTTTCAAAATATGGCAAGTCAACTTGAATTAGTCGTTTATAAAAAGATAGTACATCTAGCTTAAGATATTCCAAAATATTCTAGTGTATACTTGGTATAATTTCAAATTTTAGGTTTTTCTATAATATTTATGTCAAGGTAAAATCAGTTTAAGTGTTTAGAAATTCGTTAAAAATATATCATAAATTGTTATAGTGCTATTATTTCACTTTTCTTCAAAAAACATTTAAAGAAATGGTTTTTCTACCCCCAAACTTAAATAAAACATTGTCCTCAATATTTTAGAACAAAATTTAATACATGAAATGGGAAATAAAAAACTGGACTTCTTACCTAAATGTGCCTTGGGTTGCCTCCCGGGAAACGCTAAGTTTTACCGTCTTCAGCCAGACGAATGTACCCCCAAACTTGAATGTCATGATTTAAGTCTAAAGGGGTACAAAGTACAATAATTGATGAACTATCCAGGTTGCAAGTTCTCCTTAAATAACCGGAATACCAAAATTGTCTTTATCCTGGAATAACCATATAATAAAAAAATAGTGGTTCTCCTTATTTGTACGGAATTGGGCTGATGCAATCAGGATAGATAAAAATAATTCAAAGTCCAATCCCCCAGGATAAAGATTTTCCTTATTTAATTTATGGGGAATCTCACTTTGAGATATTTTACAAGGTATAATCCCATACACCAAAAATGTATTGTAATATCCATCATTCTCCAAAAATTGACTTGAACCATTTAAGTGATGTCGATCGGGTGGTTGTGGGTCGGGATTAAGTTTGAATGACTCAGTTACAGGTGATAATGCTTGCACTATTTTAAGAATTACGGGGTTGTCCCAGTTTTTGAAATAATTCAAACATTGATCAATAAAGTAGATACAACTAGAGTTATCGCACAACAAATCCTTAAATTCATTAACAATTATGGTACCCCCAAGTGTCTTGTAAAATAAAGATGTAGGCATAGGTATAGGTGTCGTTGCTGAAGGATTAACAAAAATAGAATCAACCCCCAATAATAGTTATATATCCTGTAAAGAAAGGTCGTTCACCCACTGGTTTTCAGCATCGTAATTTGTGTTAGGTGGACGCGTCTCAAAGCAAGGCTGAGGTGACTCATAAGGAGACTGAGAAGGAAATAACAAGTTGATAACATCTGCAACAGGTTCGATAATATCTATTATCTTGATTTTGGTAGAAATATCATCATCTACAAATTCCTCGCATGTTATCGGCGATTCCATATGTTCATATTTTATCTTGTCATCATTATCGTCAAAAAAATTATTAGAGGAAAGGGACAAATATTTAGTCTTGGTCATAGTTTCCTCGAAAGAATTTTTTGGGTTGGCAAATAAAATGATGGATGGTGACATCGGTGGTTGAAGGTTGAGGGCTAAATTTGGAGGTGAATAAGAAAGAATTGTATTAGACATGATAGCAGCTTCTTCAAGATCTTCTTGTGACATAGGATCGTCGACCGTAAAATGTTCATCTTCTAAATCTCTCTCGCAATATGGCATCCATTCACCCCACGGGGAAAACATTCCTTGATTACGCTTGAATTCATTATTTTCTAAATTATCAGGGGATTTAACTTTGGATTGTTCTTCTTCATTGCTTAGAAATTTTTCATGCTCTATTCCTGAACTTCGACAAAAAGAAAAATTAGTACAGTAATCGATGTTTTATGACTTAATGAATAAATAGTTAAATTGTATCGAGAACTGAATGTAGTAAGTTTAAACTGACAGTAATAATAGTAGCAGATAGTAATAATAGTAATGTGAGAATAATATGTTTGAGCTTAAACTCGACAACTATGTGAATATGAACATATAAACATATATATGTATGTATCAGATATGATAGATACTAATTGTTGTAAGAAATGGAATATGATTTTCAGGTTCTTAAAAATGGTAGAACCAACTCAAATCGATGATAATGATATATACAAGAACCTTCAAGATGTAGAGCCCCTGATGATTGATGTAGCTACCTGTGTATAATAGTTGTGAGGTAGATATAGGGTTGGGTCGAGTAGTGTAGGCTTAGTTGGTGTTGACCAGTTTAGGGTGGCATCTAGGATTGTTAAATTGTCTGATGAGGAGGCTGCCGAGACAAATGTGGATCATGAGCTACTGGCTAGTGATCGAGAAGGTAGCGGGGGTGGGGAAGAAGATGTAGAGGAGGGTGAGGAAGCATTTTATGGAGAGGGTCCAAAAATGAAGGAAATACTGAGTTTTAAGAAGAAGTACAGTATTCCTAAAAATATTAGGTTAGAGGAGTACCAATATGATATGATCGACTAGGAAGTACCATTGGGTAGGATTCTCGTGCATTATGAACAAATTAAAAAGGGGTTAAAGCTTCCTCTTTGAGCTGACCAGAAGAAGTTGATGAATTTCATTGATATGGCACTTGGTCAGTTCAATCCAAATGTATATGACATGTTTCGTGTATGTGGGGCGATAAATGGTCGACTTAAGTCAAGGGGGGAAGATTTGATCATTGTTGATGATTTATGTGTGTATTACACACTCAAGATAAATCCGAAGAAAGTAGGTTACTGATACTTGGCGAGGTTTTTGAAGAGACTGTTCTTCTATGACATGGTGTCAACAGGAGGCAATATAGCAACGAACATTTACTCGTATCAGGGAACTATGAGTTTGACAAGAAAGACCCTGGGAAACCCTTAAAGAGAAAGACTTTTCACTTAGGTTTGTGGTTAGGTAACGTAAATGTCGATGTTTAAAGTGTTGAATGTGATGTAAATTGTTTGTAACTGCATTTCATTTATGTACAACTTTAAAGGAGGTCGATACAAATTTTGAAGTACAAGAAGAATTGTACAAGATCAAGAAGGGGTTCTTTGGTAGGATCGACAATCCTTCCTTAGCTGGGTATACGACTGATTCCATGACTACGGAAATAGACTCGATGTTTGCTGAAACATTGGGAAAGAGTAAGATGAAAAGGGCAGTGAGCCAAGTTGTTGCTCCTTTGCTTCTTCCAAAAAGAAATTCTCAACGGTCGATAATGGAAGAGGGGGTGAAGAATTATAAGCCAGTTGCTTTGCCGGATGAGCATCCTCCACGGGGTGCGACAAGTGTACTCCCGAAGAAAAAGGGGAGTGGAAAGTCATCGAAGAACAAATTTGTCAAGGAATCTGAGATTGAAGTCCAAAGGATGATGAATTCTTATATGTCGGGGATGAATGTGCTACAGGCTGAAGTTGATGATTGTTTAGTTAGGGCTGAGAGCTTGATTGCATTTCTCAGTGAGGGCCACCGAAACATGTCAAAGATGAGAAAATTTTCTTCTTTGCTTCGATTAAAGAAACTGGTATGTCATTCAAATACTCAATTTATAAATATAATGTAGATTTAGAAGTTGCTGACGGAGGCGAAAGATCGCATTGCAGGTAGTAACCTTGGAAATCAGGTACTGGCATATAAGAACATCAAGAAAGATTTGACGAGGGAGAAAGAAGCTCTGATCGAAGATAAGGAGTTGAATGCAACACTGAATACTTACAAGATGGAAGCTCAAAAGGTGAAGGACGTTGCTCTTCGAGAAGTGAACAAAACGTGGGAAAAGGAAAAATATGAGGCTTTGGTGTTGCTTAGAATAAATTTTGAGAAGGATGTAAGGGAGCAAATTACCGATGCGCGTAAGGCGATAGAGCTGGAACATGGTAAGATTCTGGATGAGGTTAGGGCTCAGTTGATAGCCGAGAATTTAGATACTTGTAAGAAGGTAAAGGCCCACTATGTAGGGCAATACGATGCGCTGGAGGTGGGAATGATCATTACAAGGCGTTGGTCAAGTCTGGTGGTGTTGTCTTCGAGGATTCAGATCCAGACGATGATGTTTCAAAGACTCTCGAAGTTCCTAGTGGGATGAAATTCATTGATGATTTGGTGATGATGGATGCTGATGGTTTGCATCCTGGAGAGTTAGCAAATGTGTTTGCTCCTGAAGGTTTATTGAAAGTGGATGAAGTAGTGGCCTTTTCTGCAGTTTAAATACATTTCATATAAACAGTTAGATGTCTGAAAGAGAATTGTAAAAGTGGTCAATGGGACCTGATCAATTTTAATTATGTGATACTTTGAATGATGAATTTTTGTTGTCGAAGAAAAGTTCTTTTGAAAATATTATGATGGATACATGTTGTAAATTATGCTAAGTGTTAAAATTCGACAAGAATGATATTTTTGGAATGTGATTGTAACTCATAGTAGATAAGTAAGGAACATCTATTGGCGTGATAAGTAAACGATGACCATGAAATGGCAAGTAATGTGATGGATTACCATATGTGTATCCTCGGTGGGATCTCTGGATGTAGATTCAAAAAGAACAAAACATGTTATATTTTGTTTGATAAGTAAAGAATGCGAAGTAGAGTATCTTGTGATTGGATAGTGTTCACGTTAAATTGAATGATAGTCTAGATGCATACTTATGAAGTATGGAGTGAGACTAAGTAAAGATAGTAAAGATGTTTGATTGTTTGATGCATACTTATCAAGTATGGATCGAGATCAAGTTGAAGATTGTAAAGATGATTGATTATCTGATGCATACTTATCAAGTATGGGTCAAGAACAGTAAAGATAGAAAAATGTGAGTAGCAGTAAAGATTGTTTTATTAGAATCGATGATAATTGTTGTTGTTGTTATATGCAAAACATTTTCAGTTGAGCTGTATTCCACAGATATTCAAGTTGAACTTTGTCTTCTGCCATCAACCAGTATGTTTTGCTATCTGTTTTGTTACTGACAATGTAGAGCCTTCCCAGTTTTTAGACAATTTGCCAAAATTCTTAGGTCGAGTAATATCTTGGATTCGTCGAAAGACAAGGTCACCAATACAAAATTTTCTTTTTCAAACTTTTTTGTTATAGGCTTTTTTCAGTGTGTCATGGTATCGTTCCAAGTTTGATATGGCTTTATCATGGGTTTCTTCGATCCAGTTGAGATTGCAGAGGAGACCCAACTCTTTGTCTTCATCTGTAATTTTTCTTCAGGCACTTGGTAGATCGAGGCCTGAGGGTATAACCGCTTCAATACCGAAAGCCATCATAAATGGAGTACAGCTAGTAGATGTTCGAGGAGTTGTCCGGTATGCCCAGAAAATACTGAGTAGTTTGTCGACCCATCAACATTTCTTTTCATTGAGGCGCATGCGTAGACCTAATTTGATGCTCTTGTTGATGGCTTTAACTTTTCTGTTACCTTAAGGGTAGTATGGTGTGGAAGTTGAAAGATAAATTTTGTACTTGTAGATAAAATCGAGGACTTTACTGGTGATGAATTGCATTTCGTTGTCAGATCGTATCATTTGTGGGTAACTAAATTTGGTGATTATATGCTCTTAAAGGAACTTGATGACTTCATTTTCATCAGTATGACATAGAGGGACTACTTTGACCTATTTTGTGAAGTAGTTAGTGGCTACAAGGACAAACCTTCAATTTCCAAATGCTAGGTAGAAAGGTCCGATGATGTCTATTCCCCATCGTTTGAACGGCCAAAGGACATTGCTAATGTGTAAGTCAAGTGTTTGACTTTTGATGTCTTGAGCATGGATTTGGCATTTGTAGCACTTTTGTACAAAATATTTGTAGTCCCATCTCATCTTGGGCAAGTATATTCCTTGTGTGAATGCCTGCTGGGCTAATGATCTTCCCAAAACGTATGCTCCACAGATATTTTCGTGAAGTTCTTTTATTTTGAATTGAGTTTATTTTTGTGAGATGCATTCAATAAGGGGTCATCCTCCTATGATAGGATTTAGGACTTTGTCTTGAATTATGAATCTGGGGTATTTGGCCAAAAGTGAATGGGCTTCTTCTTTGTTACTTGGGAGGATGTTGGAGTTGAGATATGCATAAAATGGTATTCTCCAATCGTTAGGGTCTTCACCTTCAGTAATAGTGATTTGCATTATTAACTGTATATTGAGGCTTGAATGCTCAATGATTTCGATATCTAAAGATCATTTTTCACTGTCTCCCAACATGGCAGTGATGTAGGCCAATGCGTCGGCATGACAATTTTCTTGTCGAGGTAAGTAGGAGATTGATGCTTGTTTGAATTTCTTCATTTTTTCTTTGACCAGGGCTGCATAATCAACCATTTTTCCTGTTGTGCAGAACGTTCTGCTGTAATGATTAGCCACGAGTAAAGAATCGATGTAAATTGTAATTTCTTCTACGCCAAGTGTGAGTGCGAGATCGAGTCCGTGGAGGATACCTTCATATTCAATTTTATTGCTTGTGGCATAGAAGTTTAGTTTAATAGCTTTCTCGATGCGATGATTGGAAGGTGTAACAAGGAAGATGCAATTTCCCGATCCTCGTGGTCCAGTTGACCTGTCTGTAAAAAGTCGCCATCCAGTACCTCGTGACCATGCATTCGGTTCTGCAATTGAGTCAACTGTGAAGATTTCTTAGAGTTCTTCCCAATCAGGGTCTTCGACTGGAAAGTCTGCCAAGAAATCCGCAACTGCTTGTCCTTTTCCAAATATCCGGGGTTCGAAGGAGATGTCATATTCGTCAAGGAAAATAGACCATTGTAGAATTCTTTGAGATTTTTCTTTTTTGGAGAGTGCCAGTTTGAGGGGATACTTAGTAATGATTTTGATGGGATGAGCTTGGAAGCATGGATGAAGATATTGAGGGCTGCAGACCAAGGCGAGTAGTTACTTTTTGGCCGTTGTGTATCTTTTTTCAGCAGGCATGAGGGTCCTTCTAATGAAGTAGATTAGTTTTTCTACTCCTTTGTCTTCCCGAATAAGGACAGAACTAATGGAGTCTTCAGTTTTGGATAAGTATATTGATAGTGTTTCACCATCAACTGGCGTACTCATTATAGGAGGACGCCCTAAGTATCGCTTACGATATTAGAAGGCTAACTCACAGTCAGGAGTCTAAATGATCTCCTTGTATTATTTCTTTAAAAGTGTAGTGGAATTTCCACGAAGAATAAGGTAAATAAGTTTGCATCGATCAGATGACTTGGAGATGAATCTGTGAAGAGCGGCGATCTTGCCTGTAAATTTTTGGACATCTTTCTTTATTCGTGGAGATGGCATTGCAATGAGTGTCTTGATTCGTGTAGGATCGATTTCGATTCTTCCTTTGCTGACTAGGTGTCCTAGAAATTTACCAGATACGACACCGAATTGGCATTTATCTGGGTTGAGTTTCATCTAGTATTTTCAAAGGATATCGAAGATTGCTTGGAGGTTATTGGAATGATCTTCGCGCTTCAAGCTTTTGCAAATCATATCATCAATGTAGAAATTCATGATTTTTCCTAGATGATCTTTGAACATTTTAGTGGCAAGCCGTTAGTAAGTAGCTCCTGCATTCTTTGACCTGAAAGGCATCACTTTATAACAGTAGATACTTCTTTCAGTAATGAAGGTAGTTTTTTCTTGATCATCTTCGGCAAGTGAAACTTGATTGTTGCTGGAGGCTGCATCCATTATAGAAAGAAGTTCGTGCCCTGCGATGGAGTCAAGGAGTTATGGGATCAGTGGGAGAGGAAAACTATCTTTTGCCGTAAATTTGTTGGGTTCTATGAAGTTAACATAAGCCCTGATCTTTCAATTTTTCTTTGGGATTTCCACAATGTTAGAATCCTAGTTAGGGTATTCGGCTTCTCGAATAAATCTTAAACGAAGGAGTTTACCAATTTCATCATTCACGGCTTCGCGGAGGCGGGGAGCTAAGTTTTGACATTTCTGTAAGACTTTTTTTCTATCTGGTAGGAGGTTTAGTCTGTGGCACGCGATTGATGGATCAATGACAGGCATTTCTTGGAAAGTCCAGGCAAAGATGTCGATGCTTTTTTTAGTCGCTGGATCATGTCTTCTTTTTTCGTCGGTTGACAACTTAGAGCCAATGAATGTATGATGCCCAGGTCCATCGAGTTCAATGGATTAAGCCAATTCGGTCTCATGCTACTCCAATGTGTGTGTGTGTGTGTAGGGGGGGGGGGGGTTTCCTGCAATAGTTGTTATGCTTTGAGACGTTTTACTGCATGAGAGTTGGTGGTGGTATTCTCGCACATACGTGCAACTGCTTGGCTACCTTTGATTTTGTAGATTTTGTAATATGTTAGAAATTTTAATTCTAAATGATATATTGAAGGTACTGCTTTGATCGAATGTAACCAACTACGTCCCAAAATTCCCAAATACTTGGACTCAGCATCGTTGACTAGGAATTTAACAAATGTAGTTTCTGATCCAGCCTAAACAGGCAGAGTAATTTCTCCTGTGGCTAATTCTTTCAAACTGTTAATTGTTGCTGTTGAAGCTTTAACCGAATCATTGAGTCCTAGAATTCAATTTCCCTTCTTAATAAAACATTTGTGGCGCTTCCTGTATTGACGAGAAGCGTATGCAGGTAGTCTTGTCCAATTTTGAGCATAATAACTAGAGGGTCATCATGAGGATATTTTACATGGCTGGTGTCACAGTCTTTGAAGGTAATATGGTATGGACGCTGCTCGAGCTGGGAAGAAATTTCGTTGATTTATTCGAGGAGGTCATTTTGTAACAAGATGTTATCCGATCATCTTGTTTCCTTTTTTTCCCTTTTACAATTTCAATCATATAAAGGTGGCGAGCTTGACCCTGACTATGATTTTGTCCAATGTCTTTGTTCTTTGTTTCATCCTCGGGGAACTTTGGGATGCCGGTGGCATAATTATTAAGCCTTTCTGCTAAGAGGATGCGATGAGAGATTCGAATGAGAGAGTAGCAGTTGTCAGTTTTGTGACTATACATATTATGATACTGACATAGAGGTTTGCTGGAGATATTAGAAATTTTTTGTGGTGCTCGATAACACTCATATCCCTTTATCGTTGGTAAAATAGTGGAGATAGTCGTTGTCATTGGGGGCAGAACTGGGATGGAGTACTGCGTCATTTGGGTACTTTAGTAGTGGTCGACGTTCGAGGTGGAGAAGAAGCTGCTTCCCGAGAATGGATGGCAGAGGAGCTCTTCATTTTATCCTTCTTGGATCATTCTAGTTCGAAGTAGTTATTAACTACATCAATCATTTCTATCACCGTTCTGGACTTGTGCAGAGTAAGTTCTTCTCGAACCTTAGATTCGATGTATAAGGCGGAGGTGAATGTAGGAACAACAATTTTGGGAACTGAGTTTCTAATTTTCCGTGCTTCTTGTAAGAAATGCTTGTAAAAACTTGCCAAGGTTTCTTTTGTGCCCTGCTCGAAGAAGAACAAGCAATCCACAACAATCTCTTGCTCCTTAGCGTGATGATAATTGGACTCGAATAGAAGTTGCAACTGGCTAAATGTGGTGATGGAACCTTCTTGGATTGTATGGAACCATCTTAAAGGTTTATCTTTCAGGCTCATGTTAAATAGCCTGCATAGCATGTGGTCGAGTTTGGAGTATAATCTTACTGCGGCTTTGAAATGTCGTACATGGGTAAGCGGATCTATGAGGCCTGAGTATTGAATGAACTTTGGCATGTGGAAATTGTCTGGAATGGGCATGACTTTGAGATGAGAGGAGTTGGGGTTTGTCTTGATTCTGTCAAGTGCAGATCTCGGCCTGGGATATTAGAGTGCATGGCCTAGATCCTATTGTTTAGGTCGTCCAAGGTGATGAACTGTAGAAGAGGAATTGGTAAGGTTGCAACTTGCAGATCGAAATCTCCATGTCCTTCTGGTCCCAATCGGTCCCTGACTGGTCTTCTTTCCGGTGGTGGGTGGGGGTTTGATGATGAGTGCGTCAACTTACTTGAGTTGTTGATGCTGAGGATGTCAAGCCAAAATGCTGAGAAGCCCTGTCTGGATTTCTAGATATGGATCGAGAAGTTTGTAATCCGTCATCTCTTGGCTGATCATCTCTTTGGGTCACTCTTGATCGATGATCACATTGGGCCTGTGGTGGCGACGTTTGACGGCCAGTGAGTTGATCTTGGGTTCTCCTTAATCTCTCTATCTCCTTCTGATGTGTCTAACTCTGTTGGTCCAAGGCTGTCATTTTTTTGTCTCTTTCCACTTGTAGAGCTTGAGAATGAATGCGTTGATCTTCTAATCTTTTGGAATTTTCTGATTCCATCAATTTTTGAAGTTCAATCACTGCATTGTGTAGGCCAACTGTTTCTGGTATCGGATTGATCTCATGATCTCTTACTATGTTGGAATGGCTTCAGAAATTCATATTTGTCATCGGATTGTTTTTTATCAGGGGTGGTAAAGAAAAGTGTGGTAATTCCCACAGACGACGCCAATTGTAATGGCATGTTTTCCGAAAGGATAATCTTTGCCAATACCTTTGGTAAGGAAGGTGCAATAATAAGCAAATCAAGCAAGATTTTACGAGGAAAACTGAGTAAAGGCTGAGAAAAACCACGACCCGAG
The DNA here is from genome assembly GCA_014058105.1 of Kingdonia uniflora. Taxonomy (NCBI): domain Eukaryota; kingdom Viridiplantae; phylum Streptophyta; class Magnoliopsida; order Ranunculales; family Circaeasteraceae; genus Kingdonia; species Kingdonia uniflora. The sequence continues at coordinate 2,474,412 of JACGCM010002137.1, forward strand.
GAGGGTTTTGATATAAAATCCAATATGTTGCTAGTTATTACTAGTTTTTGAGTGCCTGAGGGCCAGAAAGTAAGAATAGTAGAGTTGTGGATCTTTAATAATCTATTCTCTGCCTATATTTATAGTAGATACAAGCAGTTTACAAAAAGAAAGAAGCAGTCTCCTATTTCGGGGGGAGTGGGCAAACTTCGCAGATCTCTAATAGCTCTATCTTGACCAGACACAACGGTTACTTTTAGTAGATCAAAGACTTGTGGTATCTTCTTGAATATTTTCTGTCTTCGACTATGTTTTGTCGGCTGATCCTTGTAGAATCTGGGAAATATGCTACTACATGTATATCAAACCCAAAGTACGACTAGCCCAGACGAGTTGCAGATAACACAGATGCGGTGCGAAGGCTCTAGGACTAACTTGGCCGTCGAGGTGAGGACATTGAGTATCTACAATGATCAAATAACCATCACCGCCGCCGCACCAAAATGGGACAGGAAAGCTCCACTAGCTGGGCACCTCCATCTGAAACGCATCAAAGCAGTGATGCAACGATAAACGACAAACCATCGCCGACGAAATAGATCACCCTCAGACGGCAGCCCTCCCAGCTTTGACCCCAGCCACTCCCAACCGAGGCTCGACGGAAGGCAACAGGTACCACTATCCCCACCTCATGGTCGGCGACAACCTCCACCATAAAGAGTGCACACAACACCACCGTTCAAACAACCTAGAGGATTCGATCTATAACATAATGTCGGCCCACTGCCAGTAGTCCCAAGTTTTAGGCCACTGCAGGATCAGATGACTCAATTCTGACCAAAACATCTGTTAGGCACGATGAACGACCCACCTCGGCCTGAGAACTTAGAATATCTGTATCGCGAACATGTTTATGGTCCAGCCCAACCGTAGTTTTGAGGCCCAGACCCTCTTCCACATATAAACAACTGAGGCGGATTCGTACCGCAACCCTATTACTATAGTCTACTACCATCCAAAGGCCTGAACAACCCGGCCTATCCAGGTACCCCACAGCCGCCGCCACCTTACTGCGTCCCACCACAATTTTTCTTCGAACAGCAGGGTGGCGTTCCAGCATTTTCTCTTCCTATGTAGGCCCCCTCTACCTACCCCTAAATCAGGTCTGAGATAACTCTACGAATACAATTTAGTGAGGTAACGGTAAAGGAGGAGAGACACTAGTTAAAAAGAATTACACGACCTCATCAAGAGTTTGTCCCATGACTCAAAGGATACCTCAGCCGCCTTACGCGCACAATCGATCCGCAAGGTCCGAGGAAACCCATTTAAGGACAACATCAAGTTCTACAAACACCAGCAGATGTTGCCAAACATCAAAATCCTTACATTTAACAAGTCAGCTGACCCAGAACAACATTCCATCAAATTTGAATACTTGATGAATATCCACAATGTCAGTAAAGAAATGAAATATAAGTTTTTCCTCTCCATCCTCAAAGGCCCCACGCTGACATGGTTCCAAGTGCTTAAAGATAACTTTATCACCAACTCAGCACAGCTACAAAATTTGTTCATCGATAAATATATCGACAACCTAACTGACTAGAAGATGATCGACTCACCTTTTAGTATGAGGCAAAACCCCAGAGAAACAATTAACAACTTTCTCAACCGCTTCAAAGAAGTACTTTTAGCCATCGACAAACTAGACAATGTGGCGGCCGTGTTAGCCTTTATAAACACATGCTCACAAGGTGACTTACGAAAATCACTTCACAAAATACGACCCAAGATACTGACAGATCTGTTCTACAAAGCCAAGAAGTACGACTAGTCGAAAGAGATAACTAATTATGGGAGCAAACTTTCATAGCTACAAATCCATGGCCACCCTTACACCCAAAAAGCGAGGTACGAGTTCCTCAGCCACATGATCGGCCATAACCCAAACCCCCTGTAATAGAGCATGTCCATACAAAAAGACAAATTGGGCCACGTCGCCAGTACAATCAGTGTGGCGGAAGAAGAGGGAATTGGTTACCTCACAAAAAGAAAAGCAGCCTCACAATCACTCATACAAAATTATTCCAGCTAATGAAAAGTGACAAGGATTATCGGGTGCCCGACCCAATAGAAGACAGGCTGGGACACCCATTCTGCCCACATCACAATACCTACTGTCATGACATTGAAAGTTGTTTCGATTTCAATAACCTCGTCGAAACCATCTTCAAACAGGGTCATTTCACATAGTGCATCAAGAAGGTGATAATAACAGAGGTCCAGGCCAGCGATCCCATTCCCACTTATGACCAGGTTGCCAAGCCAAAAGTATTGATATGATCTTTGAAGACTCTCACACTGTTGGCACTCAGGGTGATCAAGAAACATCAAAGAAGCATTACTTGAATTTATCTTAAATTGATCAGCTACGATAAATTATAGCTTTGACCACCTAGTCTCCGCCAAGCACAATAACCTTTTCAAACTCTGACATTAATTGCCTCGCTTGCCCGCACAATGATGCCTTGGTCATCAGGATATCTATCGGTGGCATCAATGTTGGCAAGATGCTGGTAGACTCTGGTATTGGTCCTACCAGGATGAACCTTGGAAATTGCCTAACAAACCGCAACGCCAAAATCACCGGCTTTAACGACCACACCGCCGCCGCTCAGGGAGAGATACGTCTCCCAATCACTGCTGGACCCTCTACATCATCCCAACGTTTCGTCATCGTCTCAAAAATAGACACAGCGTATAATGGAATTCTAGGGCATGATTTGATATATGCCATCGGAGCAATACCTTTGTTATACTACCAAGTCGTGTATTTCCCAACGAGTCAAGGAACATTTGAAATTAAAGGATGCCAATGAACAACGCAAAAATGTTACAACACAACCAGGTCACGGATTGCTAAGTTAGAGTGTGCGCTGATATAGCAACGACAGAAGTCCCGTAACATTAGTCGGCCAGCCAAGAGACACAAATGCCAAAAATATAACCAAGATGGCGACATTAGTGTACTCACACATGAAGCTGAAATAACTAAGCCTTACCGAAGCAGGTGGCAAACACCAAAATAGAGGTAGTCGAGTCCGTCGATATCGATGGCTCTGTCGAGCAACCTTAATCGGCACAACAGTCCAGGGGGAGGAACGTCGTCACCTCCTAGAGCTACTCATTCCGAACAAAGATGTTTTTGCATGGTTGTTCTTTAAATTGCTAGGAATCGACCTGGTTATCGCCTGTTACCATCTATACATCCACCAAGATTACAAACCAGTAAAACATAAACTAAGATGCTTGTCACCAAAACTGCTGCTAGGAGTAAACGACGAGCTATGCCAACTTATTAATGCGGGATTTATCAGTGAGATATAATTCCCCAGATGGCTTTCTAACATCATTGAGGTTCCAAAAAAGAATGACAAAGTATGAGTTTGTATCAATTTTACCGACGTAAAGAAAGCGTGCCCTAAGGATTACTTTCCCCTTCCTGCAATTTGCCAAGAGTCGACGCAACTTTCGGTCACAAATGTCTGTCCTTCATGGGCGCCTATTCGGGATTCAACTAGATACCCCTAGCAGTCGACGAGCAAGAAGTTACCTCTTCCATCACCGAACAAGCCACATATTGTTATATCGCCATGCCATTCAGACTAAAGAATGCCGGCGCGACATACTGACGACTCGTTACTAAAATATTTTGCGATCTCATCGGCAAAACAGTTGAAGTCTACATTGAGGATTTGCTCGTAAAAAGCAGGAAAAAGAAAAACCACTTGGAAATTTTGTGAGATGTATTCGAGCAGTTAAGGGAGTACAATATACGATTCAATCCCGGTAAATCCAACTTCAGCGTCTCCTCAAGCAAGTTCCTTGGCTATCTCGTGACCCAACGAGGCATCAAAATCGACTCTACTCAAATCAAGGCCTTGCAAGCCTTACCTTTACCTAGAGGCAAAGAACAGGTTTTGAAATTTATGGGCAAGATAGCTGCCCTTACCAGATTCATCTCCAAGTGCTTAGAGAAATACATACCATTGTTCCAACTACTTAAAAGCAATAGCAATGAAAAATGGAATCAATCTTGTGAGGGTACCTTCCAGAAAATCAAAGAGTGCATGAGCACCCCACCAGTTCTAAGCACACCATTAAAACACAAAACGTTAAGTCTGTACATTGTCTGTACTGACTACTCCATCAGTTCAGTCTTCGTTCGCGAGGATGAAAAGATACAAAGACTGATATACTTCATAAGTAAATCCCTCGATGAGGTAGAGACTAGATATTTCTTAATTGAGCGTACCTGTTTAGCTTTGGTATACTCCACCCATAAGCTTTGACCATATTTTTAAGCCCAGCCCATCAAGGTCATCTCAAATTATCCAATATTGGAGGGGCTCGCGAAGAAAGACAAAACCAAATGGATCGCCAAATGGACAATTGCCCTCAGATATTATGACATACTTTTTAAACTTCGTCATACAAAAAAGGGGCAGGCCATGATGGGCTTTCCCGTTGATTTCCTTGTAAAAGATACTCAATGGTAGGAGGCTGTAAAACCTTGCGAACTAGACAAGCAGTTAGACAATGATAATTCCCTTATAAACGACTTGAGATTATTTGTGGATAGCTCGAAAAGCGCTGCAGGGGTGGGAATTGGTATAGTTATAATTACTCAAAACGATGAAAGGATCGAGCGGTCCATCAAGTTAAATCTCCTGGTAACAAATAATAAGGCAAAATACGAGGCCGTAATCGGTAGGCTCTAGATGGAAAAATCATTGGGAGTCGAGGAAATCTATGTATTTACTGACTCTTAACTCGTCGCAAATCAATATAGCGGGGCATACCAAGTAAACCTTCGCATGGCCGAGTACGCTCGTATCTCGAATATATGAATTCAAAATTCAAGGTTACCAGAATTATAAACATATATCATTCCGAGAACAGATACTCTGATTCACTTGCCTACCACACAGGCGGCTCAGGAACGTCATGAGCACACATAATAGAAGTAGCCATTTTAGACCATCCAAAGCAAATGCTAGTCGCGTCATCAATCATGGCCACAACTTTGCAACCCGCTGACTGGCGAACCCCATATATCAAGTATCTTGGACAAGACATGAGGAAGGCGACACGTTATAAAAATAGCAATCGGAGCGGCTTGGCTAACCTGCATCTCACGGGATGATAGACAATAACTCATAAAAGATATTCACGAGGATGTCTGTGGAACCCACACAACTGGGTATTCAATGTTCGACTGAGCCAAAACTCAAGGCGTCTATTAGCCTAGAATGAGATAGGATGCACAATACCATGCCACAAATGTATCAAGTGCCAGGTCTATGCACACAAAATACACGCTTCCGCAGTTGACCTTAACATAGTAAGCAGATCATAACCCTTAGCTAAATAGGGTATGGACATCATCAACCCTCTGCCTACCGTAAGCAAAAACATAAAGTATCTACTAGTCATTACCGACAATTTCACCAAATGGGTTGAAGAAATGATACTCACTAGGACAAAAGAGGACAACATCATCAAGTTCTTGTGGACCAACCTCATTACGCGATTTGGTATTCTGCACGTGATAGTCTTTGACAATAGATTCTAGTTCGTCGGTAAGAAGGTGGCAGAGTTCTTTGATAAATACCAAATTAAATTGCTACCTTGTTCGCTTCACTACCCGCAAGGAAATGGCCAAGCGAAAGTAACCAACAATAGTCTTTTAGATGCCATCCGTAAATGTTTAGACGAGGCAAAAGGCCAGTGGTTGAGGAACTTCTCCATGTGTTATGGGCTTACAGGACAACCCCATGCAAATCCATAGGATTCATGCCCTTCATGCTCACATACGGGTCCAAAGCAGTCCTCCCCATAGAAATCCGTGCTCACACTAGACACTCTGTAGTGGTCACAGCCAAAGAAAATAGTAGGTTACTAGCCAAAAACCTCGACATGCTCGATGACACTCGAGACAAGGCCGCAACCAAACTAGCCCGCTATCCGGGCATTATGAGAAAACGTTATAATAGGAAAGTCAAGCAGAAAGCTTTTCCTCCAGGTGATTATGTTATGAAAAAAGTGTTTCACGCGGCTTACAATAAGAACAAGAACATATTACAACCAAACTTGGAGGGACCTTACATGGTCGACCACTATAAACCTTCGCAAGTATAATCAATAATGCGGTTTACTTCATCTATTTCTTTTTTTTTCTTTTTGTCCTATATAAAGGCCCCAAATAATAGCAACCCTTCAATGAGGCAAGCCCCAATGGCCTTGGTCTCAATAAACACCAAGCCCCAATTATGGCGACCCTCTAATGAGGTGAACCCTAATTGCCTTGGTCTCAATAAAGACCGGGCCCCAAATAATAGCGACCCTTCAATGAGGCGAGCCCCAATGGCCTTGGTCTTAAGAAAGACCAAGCCCCAATAATGATGACCATCTAATGAGGCGAACCCTAATCGCCTTGGTCTCAATAAGGACTAGGCCCTAAATAATGGCGATCCTCAAATCAGGTGAGCCCTAATGGCCTTGTCTCAATAAAGACTAATCCCCCAACAATGGTAGCCCTCCAATGAGACGAGCCCCAATTGCCTAGGTCTCAATCAAGCCCATACCCCAATTATGGTAGCCCTTAAATATGGTGAGCCTCAAGTTCCAACTTTGATGCAACTAAGTTAAGGCCTTATTTAACGACCCTTGTCAGGAATGAGCCACTAAAAAGTCCAGGTTACGATACGATAAAGTCGGAGTTAGTTACACAACATCGACATATCAACAAAACAAGAATTAATACCATGTCTTTTTATTAATATAAATTACTAGCATCAGTTTCAAACAGTTTAAGTACATCCATGACAACCACAATCCTTTTTAGGGGTTTTGGTAGTTAGGCTCGTAATAATCTGCTTTGTAACACCCAAGTTCACTCACGACTAGATCCCTTATCTCGTCCGCTTGCCGAACATGACAATTCACCAAGTCCTAAAAGAGAACATAAACACTTTATTGCATCTTTGCTTGCTCACGATCACATACTAGTAAGACCTCGAAATCATAAGTATCACGAGGTAGCAGAGCGTCACCCAATTCATTTGATCTAAAGAAGGATTTTCATTTTACAATAACCAGCACAGGCAGTTCTTCGAATTCCTCCACCCATGACTAAGATTGGGTCTTCATCGCACCAAATATATAGTAATAGAAAAATCTAAAAGAAATGGTAGGGAACCAAAAGGTTGACTTGACCCTTTTTATAACAAGGGAATATTAAATACCTCATATTAAAAGTTGTAATTGCTTCCGCATAATCATTACAATCATCCTCGAGCATCTGCTCGGTTGACTTGACTAGGCAAATCGTTCCCCTTCCTAATAGTTGATTTAATAGACCCTTTTGGGCACCTCACCATATTCATAACCAAATTGTATGTATTTACCAAGTATAAGCTATACTTAGGGGCGAGCAAGTCTTTCTATAAGAACTCGCCCAAACCTGGAAGCAAAAGTATTGTAGATATTTACCAAGTATACAAAATATTAAGAACTCGCCAAACCTGTAAGCAGATATATTGTAGATATTTACCAAGTTATGCTTGGGGGCGAATAATTCTTTCTATAAGGACTTGTCCAAACCTGCACACAGAAAAATTGTATATATTTACCAAGTATCAGTAATACTTGGGGGCGAACAAGTCCTTCTATAAAGATTTGTTCAAACCTGCAAGCAGACAATTGTATATATTTGCCAAGTATAAGTCATACTCGGGGGCGAGTAGGTCTCTTTATAAGCGACGACTCACCCACACCAATACTCAAAAAATATTATCTATTTACCAAGTGTGCATGAATAACAACATTTGCAACCATATGATTCCGTGACACCTTTTAAAGTACACAACAATTCCCTACATACCAGCTCTAATTTGCATGTTATACTGACAGTGTATACATGATACTGCACGAGTTAAAATATTAAAGATCAAAGTACCTCGCCATACCTCAGCAGCCACAAAATAGTTACATCAAGGATAAATGTTTTTGGCTACACTAGTCTACACAAAATAACTAACACTTAAACTTAACAATAGCCATTCCCCATTCTCTCGTTGGATCTCGTTCCCCTTCTCCTTACCCACCCGTCGGGGATTCAGAAGGGGCTGGGTCTCAGCATTTGCCAAATCGTCGTTAGTCATTTCCAGAACACCGGATGGGGCGGGAGTTGCCCCTGCAACAGGGTCCACGCGATGCTTTGCTTTAGCAAATTTATCTAAAAGCAATGTCAGGTACAAGATGTATTTGTACTGATTCAGCTTCACCACCATCTTCACCATCACCTCCACATAGACCTTGTCAACCTCCTCTGCCCTGCCTTATTAGCCGCTTTGGCATTTTCCTCCAACTTCTGGATCCGGGTCGTCTGCTCCCCAATGGTCATGTTGAACTTCATCTTCTCAATGCACATATCTTGTTTTGCCTTATTCTCAGAGTCTTCCACCGCCTTGACCAACTTCTTCTACTTAGACGCATAAGACTCAACGGCTTGCAGGGCGAATTAATTCTCTAGCTCGGCAATCCTAACGTCGTCATAAATGCTTTTACTTTTCATTGGCATTTGATACATAATAGCCTGTTGGGCATAAGATATTATCTTCGACGAATTAGTCATACAGAATAGTTGAGAATACATTTACCAAATATTAATAAGTGCATATTAGTGAGTACCTCTTTCAGATTTAACTCCATATGGTCTGTACAACAATTGTGATAGACCGGGTTGGCCTGAACCACCTTGGTACTTTGCATAGTCTCCCTATTCCTAAGAATGGCTGGATCTAGACTAAAGAACCCTATATTTTTGGGGCTCTCAGAACGTGACAGTTCCCCGTCTAGGTGGGGCCTTTTGATGGGCACTCCCTTCTCAACAACCTGCACAGGCGCCCACTTCGCCTGATCACTACGCTGAGTAGGGGACAACCGTGGAATGTTAAGCTTCTGGGACTAGGGATGGCAATGGGGCGGATTTGGGGTGGGGGAGCCAATATCATCCCCATCCCCATCCGCGCTTAAATTTCTTACTCCCATCCCTGCCATCAAACCCGTTTAAGTTAAACGGGGATCCTCAAATCCACCCCGCTATTACAATACTAAATCCCATATCTGCCCCATTTAACTAATAAAAATATTTTTTCAATAAAAAAACTCTTTTATTTAGGTTTTTAATTACTTATGTAAATGGTAATAACAATAAACTATTTAAATGGGGCGGGGTGGGATGGGTACAGATTTTTCAAGATAATACCAAATCTGCCCTGTTCCCCCACAGATATTTATAATGCATCCCATACCTGCCGCCATACCCAATTAGTACATCCCAAACACGCCCCGTTCAGGGCGGGACGGGCAAATCCCTACCGGGGCGAGTCAAATTGCCATCCCTAGCCAGGACCTACAAGCTTGACCACTGTTCATCCTCATTATAGCTCCCAGATCATGATTTTCATGGTTTGCAATCTCATCCTCGATCAAAGCTTTTATTTCCTCATTACCAAAGGACACGGCCTGCAAGTCCACCCTAAAATTTTTAACATAGTCAGTATCCGTCGCAACCCCCAGAGGATCCAAGTCGACTATTTTCCCCTTCTTTTAAACACGTCTTTTCTTGCGACCCACATTATTAAATAGTTATAGATAATTCCTAAGGGCTCTAATAAGATTTGTCTCGGGTACCGGATGTCTTGACTGAGTGTATTTTGGCGGTGACATAAGATTGAAACAATTATACTTCACACCCAAGTCCCCAAGACTATTATGATCCCAGTACCCACACACTCACAAAGGATACCGATACCAAGACTTGCCACTGGATGAGAGATCCAAGAATTTCACACCTACATGTCCCTCCATATTGGGGTCGCCTTGTGACACAGACCGCTTAACAAGGTAGCAACAATAGTGGTACTCTGAAGGGTAGTGGAGTCGCTACCCATCGACTTACCATTTTATTTCTGGTATATGAGGACAGTGGCACAACACCTTTATATCCTCCACAGTTATACGCTTTACCCAGGGCAACATCTTGTTTATAGAACTTATACGGCTCATGAATTGATAAAATTTTTCATTTATCTGCCTAGGGGCTTGGCAAAATATATTCAAAACCTCTTTTGCCAAAAGATCTAGCAGGAGCTTCATACCATCATAAAAATTGCCCATGAAAAAAAAAATTGCCTCGTCCTCGCGCAATTCCTACTATTCCGGATGAATTACCTCACCATCATCGTAAAGGTCGTCCAAAAGTTCTACCTCAATCCACTCTGGAACCCCATAGTCATGTTTTATTTAGACAACACTTTTCCATTTATAAGCGGCATGGCTAGACCACCAACTCTCATCCATCCCCTCTGGGCGCATCTAAGGATACTGACGCGTAGATGAACTGCCTTGCCTCTCACTCATGTGGGCGTTGGCCACTCAACAAAACTTGACTCTGCCGCATCATCAGACACAATGTCACTAAGATGGTTGCAACATAACATCTTGTTATCCGCCACACTGGACGCATGGTCCGGATCTCCCACTCCCACATGATCTATTTCGCTCATCTCCAAAAACTCAGCACTCGAGTCGCTACTAATAGAGTCACTAATATCTATCACACTAACAAGTGACCCATCGACTGACATACTTTGGCCGTACTCGAGCTTCCAGTACTCGAGACACTTTTTTGAGAAGGCATAAAATTTGGGTCATCAATAGGGTTATCATTTATACCTAAACTACTATAATAAGTGCCAGCGTAGTGGGCCTCGGTTATTATAATCTTACGAGATGACTCTATAGACCAGGTCGTAGCACTCTGGGAATATAACTCAGTGGCTTGATCCCTAAACCTCTCCATTGGTTGTGGCGTTAACCTCACACGGTCCGCCAAATGACCGCGAACTAGCAAACTCTTTGGTCTTGCCATCTCGGGGCACGTTTGGACCTGAACCCACTCTCGTTCAGATAATTATAGATTTTATAAATAACAATGTTTTGTTACCCGAGTACTTTTTTAGTATTCCATTTAGGGTGGGCCGCAAACTACCCAGCTTACCGTTGACAAGGCAACTCGACCTACAAACAACTTAGGTTTTTATCATTTTTGAATCAAACAGGGAATTTGAGAAGTATTTTACAAAAGTTCATAAGGCGAAATTTCAATATATAATTATGAACATTTCAACCCTAACAATTTCAAAGTTCACCAAAATGCACAATATAGTAGTTAAAAGAAGTGCAACCGAATAAGGATCACGTACAATTATACTAGAGAAATCATAAATCACTAACCTGATTGCCTGGAAATCGACAGAAAGCATTGGTAGAGTTTGAAGATCGAAGGTTTCTCTTTCTCTCTCTCTTTCAGCCTTTTAGAATCAACAGTTGCTGCAAAGATGAAAGGGCATGCCAAGGCACATTGCCTTCCTTATATACTGTCTATGACGCCACCTACCACCCTACGCACTACATGCCCTGGATATTTATGCAGATACGACACTATAATGATGCACAACCACCAATAAACATGCCTAAATTATGACCTCAAAAGTCGCGCACTGACAAAGACAGTACAACCACAAGCGACAAATATCATTAATGCAGATCCTAAGGCACCTAGGTTGCCAAGAGCAACACAGTTTTTCCCTAGTGGGGATTCATCAAAATTTTCCAAGTATAGAATTTTAGGCCGCCAAGAGCGATCCAATTTTTTTTTCTGGTGGGAATCAATCAAAAATTCCAATTATAAAATTTCTAAGCTGCCAAGAGTAACCCAATTTTATTTTTTTTGATGGGAGTCCATCAAAATTTCTTAAGTATAGAATTTCCAGGCCGCCAAGAGCGACCTAGTTTATCTTCGGTGAGAATCTGGCAAATTTTTCTCACAATCAATTTTCTCTCAGCTACCCCTCAGATTATTTAAAGATCACCTGAGAGGGGGCGAATGTAGGAACATGGTTAATTAGGGCTGTAATAAGCACAACTACTAGCTTGCCACTACGAATGATGAATAAAGGACCTGCTCAGGTGGCTCCGCCTTAGGGGATGGCCCTCGATAATAGAGGAGGGACTATTAAGACATTCCCAAAAAATAATCCTAAGCCCTAGACACCCGAGAATTTTGCCCAAAGGCGGGGGGGGGGGGGGATTCAAAGGGGATAACACCTGTCTAGGGCAACCCTAAAGAGGAAAAGTCTTTAAATAGAGGGTGGAGATCACATAGAAGGGATCTCCTCCCGAAAACCCAAGTTCTCTGTAACAATCTAAAACTAGGCAACTCTTGGATCCGACGTGGTGCGCTACCAAGAAAGCCCAGAAATATCAATCCTCAATCACCTAATCAAACTCAATCACACCATATCTCGTAGTCTCAAGAATACCAGAGACTACAAATTTTTTGGTTAGTTTTGTAGGAAGGAGACCGAGGAAGGTTGGTTTTATTAGGATCAATTGGAGAATTTTTAAATGACCGGAGGGAGTGTTTTATACTGGGCATAGTAAAAAGCTAAAGATGTCACAAAATGTGTCTTTCCATTCGTCATCGCATTCTTCTTCTTCACCTCTCTCTTTTTTTCTTCCCTCCAACCTCTTCTCTATTGACTCTTCTTCTTTTTCATACTCTCTTTCTCTCTCCTTCTTTCTCTTTCTCCTTTATTACAATTTTTACCTATCTTCTTATTCTTCTTCTTCTTTATCTCTTCCACATCTCTCTCTCTCTCTCTTCCCGTCATCTCTCATTCCGCGGTTGTTTTTCCCTCAGGTTAACGGATTATTACTAAGGAGAATATTTAGGTTAATTATGTAGAAGTCGGAGGGAACACTTTCCTCGGCTGCCAAGGAAACACTTTCCACGGCGTGTTCGGTTTTGGAGCCACTGGCAGCCACTTCCTTTGTAAACTCTGTTGTAAACTCTTTTGCTTCGTTTTAATATATGCTTCCCATTTTTGCTTAAAAAAAATAAAATAAAAGTAGAAGTCGGAGGAGAAAAAAGTGGGAAAAAATGGGAGATTTCAAAATGCCACGTGGACACTCTATCTGGCAAGAAAAAGTTTCTGCTTTTAACTAGGAAGGTATACTTAACAAATAAAAAACAAAAGGGTAGAGCGAGTCTGGCTTTCTACAGTAAATTTGTCCATTTCCATTTTCAAAGTTTCTCCCCCATCTTTCATTTTTCCACCGCGGTGAGATATGCTGGGTGGGATCGTTGGGTGTTTTGTGTTATTGGTTGGTGATCTCTGCTTGTGAGAGAATGGCGGGTGTAATTGACTCCTTTTTGATTTTCATCCCTTTTTTATTTTTTTGCCTTCCCCTTCGATTTCATCTTCTCAGTTTTGGGTTTGTATCTTGTTCAGGTTTGTAATCCTATCTTGGCTTTTTGTTGTTTGTTTGTGGTTATTCCTATTTTTCTGCAGATGAGGAGCTCGGTGGGAAATTGGTTGAGTTGGAGAGAGTGGAAGGGTATAACAACACTGTCGAGGCCGTGATCAGAATTGGTAGCTTTGGCAAGGGTGTGAAGTGGTTTTTGGTAGAGCTTTTGGCATCTGTTGTTAACGGTGGAGGAGGGTTTTCATGGTCGGTGAGAAGCACTGTTTAGAAAGAAAAAATCCAGATTCTTGGTTTAGTTTGGACTTGGCAGGAGTAGCCTTTTGGGCTTGGGCTGTCAGTAGGAGGGCTGGTTTGTGCTTTTAGTTTGGAGTGGGCCATTTTCTGTGGGTTGGGCACTTTGGTTTGGACTAAGAAGGAGTCTAGGCTATTAGGAGTGGACCTTTTCAGGTATCTTTAAGTGGTTATCTTTCTGCTTGGGTTGGGCCTTGGACGAGGCTGAGGCTTATGGGTTCGTCCCCTGTTATCTGGCGAGGTATTTGCTGGAGAATATATGAGTACGAGCCATATGTGATTGATTTCACTTCTTCTATCTAGCTTAATTGACAGCTGGAGAAGTTTAGACGCTGGCTTGGTCTCGTAGCCCAAAATACTATTCCAACCATAAAAGTTCCCTTGCTTTGAAGGATTGTAGTGTTGATATCTAACGCGTGGAAGGATTTTCTTTCTTCTTTCCCTGCTTCCTGAGGTATTTGCTCTTGGTGTTTGTTTCTTCCGTTGGGAGGCTCCAAAATCTTTAGGTTCTTTCTTGTTTACATTCTGGCTCTTAGCTCCGTGGTTGTGTGTTTCGGTAGACTGATTGTGTTGTATAGTTTTCTCGAATTCTTTATTACTTTGGTTGTGGAAGAACCGAATTGGTGGGTCTGCTTGTGTAACTTGGTTGGGGTCTTTAGTTTGAGATGTGTGGATTGGTCTGGAGGGCTTTTGGGTTGAAGGTTGGTGGTGGATTAGGGTGCTCTTTGTAAATCATCAGGCAGAGCTTTGATGCCTGAGCTTATGGGGTGGTATGGGGATTGTGTCTGTTTGGTTTTGTTTGGGGAGCAAGGTCTTTTTTGCATGAGTCTGGTATCTGGTTTATCATGCATGATCAGATGGAAGATATTATGTTAATATTTTAAAGTGGTTTTCAGTTTAATGGTCCTTATGTGAAAGTAATTTAAGCGAATCTTCTTTGTCTGGTTTGTTGTGGGTGGTTGAATTCTATGTCTTTGTTTTCAGTGATTCAGGATTTTCTAAATAGTATGGAATGCCTTACGATCAAAAAACCAAGAGGGTCGGCGTTGGTGCAACAACCTATAGAAAGTATTAAAGCAGAAGAGAGTCAGTTGCGTTTTGCATTGATTGGAACCATGTCTTTTAAGACGAATAGGGGTTTTACAAAAATTATGTCAGCTCTCAAAAGTTTTGGGAATTTGGATGCCGCTACGAATATCCAATTTTTTGAGCGAGTGGTTAGTGGTAAGGTTTTCTTCATTATCAAGTTTAAGAATGCGTATGATTATAACTTTGTGTTGTTAAACCAACCCTGGAACCCCTATGGGCATTCCATTATCTTGTTACCATATGTGGCACGTACTCCGATTGCGCAGATTATTTTCAAGCATGTGCCCTTCTGGGTGAGGTTTAATATCAAGGACCCTTTCTTTGGAACACCTGAATTTCTTAATGCTTTCAGAGCGCACCTGGGTTAAGTTATTATTACGGAAACAAGTCTGGAAAATTGAAAAGTGACAAATAAAGGGTATCGAGCTAGAGTACTAATGGATATTTATGGGGTGTTTCTTCTGGCAGTCTGGACGGAGATAGAGGATGGCCAGATTTTGTTTGAAACGATATATGAAGGGATATTCGTTAATTTTTGTGACAGATGTTGTAGAATGGGACATCGAGTCCCGGGATGCCCTACTTCTCCTGAGGAGGACAGTGCAGGGGAAGGAGAGAGGGTCTGCACTCAGGAGGACTCTTTGGTCCAGGTCCCTGCTCCAGAGCGGGGAGGGCCCAAGTGGGTACCTCGGCAGACGGATTTAGTTGCTTCCGATCCGACAGGACGAGGGGAAATGGGGATTGCATACATGTTTCCTCGCTACAGTAGGCAAGGGAAAGGGAAGGGTCAGGTAGTGACAGATCAGATAGGTCAACAATTGCCTCACAGGTATAGGGGGACCCCTGACTCGGAAGGAGATGCGGGGGATATGGCGGATCAATCTGGTTGGCCTCCCATTCAGAGAGGGGCTATTTTATTTGAGTTTGAGGACCTTACTGATCCGGGATTGGGAGGTTTTTCAGGGGGGACGATGTTCCAATAGACATAGGAGAATGAGGAGGAAATACTTGCTGGCCTGATCGGAGGTCAATAGACACGACAGATGTTTTTCGAAGAGGAGCGACTTACCCTCCAAGTAGCAGGATTACCTCGTGATGCAAGAAGATATCCCATTGCATCAGAAGAGGTTTGGGGGCAGTCTGGAGATAGAGATGAGACGAGGGTGGAGAATACCTTGCCAGTAGGGAATGGGCGCAGATCAGATAGTAGAAGGGACGCCCTGATCCAGATTCGGAGTGGTAGAACAGAGGAGTTTTAGATTATCCCTCCTTACCCCCAGACAGTGAGATTGGATGGTAGTTCAGGTGATTCTAGGAGATCGTCTACCAGAGGTCAGGGTTCGCAGGGTTCTCGACAGGCAACTGGATTTTCAAGCGGTTTTCTTCCATCGTCGTCATATGCGTACTGCAACTGTTCTGACAGAGATGTTTATACCCTTCTATACTCCACTGGCTAGTTCCCGCAGACTCCCTCATGATCAGGTACACAACACCTTATCTCTCTCTTTTTCTCGTATTCGCCATACGTACCTCATGTTTGATCAGGTTACTAGGGTTTGGGTGACTCCTGGGAAACCACCCGGGCCATTATGATTATTATCTCTTGGAACTGCCAATGTTTGGGTCGGCCAGTGGATGTTCGGCATCTTAGAGAGCTTATAGCTCCACTAAGGGGGATATTATTTTCCTGTCAGAAACAAAAAGATCTACTGCAGAAATGCAGGTTTTGGTACGAAATCTAAATTACCCTAACTAGATTGATGTACCGGCCTCGGGCGTCCAGGGTCGCTCGGGGGGTATGTGCGTTATGTGGATGGATAATATTAGCATATAAGTCATTTTTAGTAATAAGTTTATTATAAATGTTCTAGTGATAAGATTGAGAGTTGGAAATTGGTGGAAACTGCAGCCCAGGGTTATACTGGATCTTGGCTTATTTTGGGGGATTTTAATACCATTTTCGATAGATCGTACAAGATGGGGGGGGGGGGAATTCCTTTTCGTGGGACCTCTTGTGCTTTCTCCAAAGAGGTTATTCAGTAAGCTGGCCTTATAGACCTGGGTTTTGTTGGACACCCTTTTACTTGGAACAATAGATGCCGGGGAGGGGATAACTTTAAGGAAAGTTTGTATCGGTGCATGGCCAACGCGGATTAGATGTTTATCTTTCCTACATCTAAGGTTGTTCATTTACCCGTTTTGGGTTTGGATCATACCCCTCTTTGCCTTGATACTCTTCCTCAATTTGCAACCTTAGGTAAATGTTTTTGTTTCCAGACTATGTGGACTAGGGAACCGCAGTTTCCCCATATGATTAGGGATCTCTGGAACTCTCCTGTTAGAAGTTCCCCAGCCCAACTAGTCAAGGATAAACTTTTAAACACGAAAGCGAGACTTAGGCACTGCAATAAAAAGGTTTTTGGACATGTCTCTAATAAGATTTTTACGTTAAAATCGGAGATTTAGCATCTTCAGTCTCGTCCCTTTTTTGAGGGAGTGGCCTTTCGTGAGAGGTCCCTGATAGCTGAGTTGGAGGAAATTAATGTGAGGAAGGAAATGTTATGGCGGTAGAAGTCGCGGATTTTGTGGTTGACTGAGGGAGGCCGAAATTCTAAATTCTTCCACTTGCAAAAACCCTGGCGAGGAGGAAGAAGAATTCTATTGACTGGATTAAAAACGAAACTAGACTTTGGATCTCGGATCCTGTGGAGATCGGGAAGATTTTCCTCCGCGATATGGATGCGAATTACCAAACCTCTAATCCCGAAGGAGTTCTGGCTTTCCTCCAGAACTTTAGCCTGTGCATTACAGAGGAGGATAATTTTGCTCTGGTTCGAGGAGTCACGCCTGAGGAAATGAAGGCGGCTCTTGATAGTATTGGCTCCCTAAAAGCACTGGGTCCTGATGGTTTTCTGGCGTTGTTCTTTCAGCAAGTGTAGAACGTTGTTGGTCCTGATATTTGTAACCTGGTGACCAATTTCTTTCCCTCTGGATATATGCCAAAATTCATTAATGTCACCCATGTGGTGATGATCCTTAAGAATGATTCTAAAGCGCATCCGAGGAATTTTCGACCGATTAGTCTCTGTAATGTGACGTATAAAATTATATCCAAGATCATCTCCATTCGCCTCAAACCTATTCTTGACAAGATCATCTCCCCTTTCCAAGGAGCCTTTGAGCGAGGGCGGCAAATATCGGATAACGTCCTGGTTGCCCATGAAATTATTCATACGATGAAGAGGAAACAAGGACGTTCGGGTCTGATGGGGGTAAAGCTGGATATGTCAAAAGCTTATGATCGGATTGAATAGAGCACTCTTATCCAAACGCAGAAAGCCCTAGGTTTTAACCCTCTTTGGTGCCAATGGATAGAATAATGTATTTCGACGGTAAGATATTCCGTCTTAATTAATGGGTCGGCCCATGGTTTTCTGACTCCGACTAGGGGACTCAGACAGGGGCATCCTCTATCCTCCTTTCTTTTTATAATATCAATGGAGGGTCTGTCGTGAGCCCTGGGGGGGGAAGAAGTGGAGGGGAAGATCCATGGTATTAAAGCTTCCCGCCAGGCTCCCCTAGTCTCTCACCTGTTGTTTGCGGGCGACTGTCTCCTTTTTTGTCGGGCTGATCTGGACGAAGCGAATGAAGTTAAGGAAACTCTTGATGGATTTTGTAGAGCCTCTGAGCATCAACTGAATCTCGGCAAATCTGGAGTCTTTTTCAGTAAGAACATGCCTCTCCGTTTTGGTCGCCTTATCGCCCGTCTCCTTAAAGTGAAGGTGATGCCCCCGAACGAGCAATACCTAGGGACCAACCTGTTCTTTGGCCGGTCAAAGGCACAAACTTTTCATCGGATTATTAAGCATATTTCTAGCCGCCTTCAGACGTGGAAAGGTAAACTCCTGTCCCAGGCTGGGCATACTGTCCTCATTAAATCGGTGACCTTGGCTATTCCGGTGTATCAAATGTCCTATTTTGTACTCCCCAAATTTATGTGCAAAAGCATTAATGGGCTTCAACAGGATTTTTGGTGGGGAAAAAGGGCAGAGGCAAGGAAACCTTTGTATCTTAAAAAGTGGAAAGAGGTTTATCGCCCGAAGAGGGAAGGGGGTATAGGGATCAGAGAGGCAGAGACGACAAACAATGCACACTTGTCCAAATTGGTCTAGCGGCTCTATCAGAAGCCGGATAACCTCTGGGGATGAGTGTTGAAGGACAAATATTTCCCGAGGTGTAGTGTTCTACAGGCTCCCCCAAAAGTGGATGCATCTTGGACTTGGAGAAGTATTTTTTCTGTAATCGATATCATTAATGCCCATTCTTGTTGGTAGGTTCGTACGGGTTCCCAGATTTTCTTTTGGAATGATTCTTGGATTCCGGTGATGCCTGGCTGGAGACCTACCCCTAGGGGGAATATCTGTCTGGGGGATCAGCCTATTTGGGTTAGCCAGTTTATTGACCCCATTAGGCGGACTTGGCGCAAGGATGAGTTAAGCCTTTGGTGTGACGCTGAGTCGGTCAATGTGATATCTCAGGTTTTTATCCCTCAGGAGGGTGAATCGAATGACCTGAAATGGTGCCCATCTAAGGATGGGAAATGTTCGATTAAATTTGCCTATCCAGCGATCTTGGCAGGTACCGTGGTTGAACCGGTGCTGGGGCCTCCCTCTCTGCTGTTGAAAATCTGGCACAATAGGGTGACACCCCGGACCTAATTATTTGCCTGGAAGTGTTTTCAGGACCTGGTTCTTTATCAGACCAAGATTGGGGAGCGGTTAGGTTTAACTGATATATCTTGTCCCCTTTGCTCTGCCCTTGGGGAGACTCTACATCATCTCATTCTTAAGTGTCCCTTCACGAGGGCGGTTTAGTTTGGCACGTCTCTGGGGGGTATGATCCACCATTTTGAAAAAAATTCTCCGTTAGAGTGGATCACAATGTGGTTCGAACCACCTTTGGTTTGGCCTTTAGACAGGGAGGTTTGGTCTATGGTGGTGTGCTCCCTTTATTGGTTTATTTTGAAGGCCCGGTGTGATTGGGTATTTCAATCGACTAGTTTGGATCCGACTCGGCTATCAGAAAAAATTAATAAAATGTTATATGATGAACAATTTTCTCGTCTCGATCGGTTCAATATCAAGGTTTCCTGGGCTCCCCCGAACTTGGGATGGGCCAAAATAAATGTTAACGCCTCTTACTGTAAGGATAAATATTATAATCACATTGGCTTTATTTCCCGTAATGCTCATAATATCTTTGTTGCAGCCCGAGTATCATTCTGCAGATTTACGAGCAGCGAAGAGGGGGAAGCATTAGTGGTCCTGGGTGGTGTTTCTTGGGCTCGTGAGCAGGGTTTATTGCGGGTGATAGTGGAAATGGATGCTGAGGCGATCTCCTCTTTTTGTCAGACAGGTGCTGCTACTATCTCCTGGGTTTCTAAAGCGATTTTGCAAGATGCTCTTGCTTTGTTTAATTTTTTTGAGGATATTTGTATTAACTATGCGTCGTGGAGCGCTAACTATGTTGTACATGTTATTGCTGGTAGGCCAACGGGCGATAATTTATGTTTTTCTTGGTTTGGATCCCCACCTGAGTGGCTACAGGAGCCGCTCAGGTGTGATGGGACAAGTTTTGTAACTCCTCTGAATTATTAATGTATGGTTTAACAATAAAAATAAAAAAAAACTAGGAAGGTATACTTCGACTCTCTTCCAAACTAAACCTCTCTCTCCCTTCGGCTCTCTCCCAAATCAAACCAAAACCCATCTGCAACTTCGGTTTAATTCTTTAACAAGGTATGCCCTCTTTTAATCTTCGAAATTTCAATATCTCATTTACGTTTGATTGATTGGGTAAACTTCTCTTTTGGAGTGGATGCAATTAAGGAAACGTAAAAATTTGTTTTTGATTTTAGGGTTCCTCTTTAAATTTTTGAATTCCTCTCTCTTCAGGATTAGGATGGTGGTAGCTTTTAATTAGGGATGAACATCCCATGGTTATATCCAGATTCCATAGCATAGGAGACATCAAATTTAGTCCCTAGATATAGAACTAACTGGAATAATCTGAAATAGTTTCTCGCAAATCAAACATCAAACACTCAAAGAACCCTAAAACACGATTTGCAGACACCCTATCTTGACATTGGAGCCAAAACAAATACCAGGTGAGAAACCCAGCCTTAAACCCTAAATTAGGTTTAATTGCATTTCTTCAATTTCATGATTCATGGTGATGATGAAGTAGTTTTATGGTGTAAGCAAAGCCTTTTGTTTGATTGCTAAAGTATAGAATTGGGGTTTTGTCTCCTCCCTCCCCCTCTTCTCCCCTCCCCTCTCCCTCTCTTACCACAAAGATAAAGGAAGTGGTAGATGTACTACTAAAATTGACTTGAGTAAGGCCTATGACATGGTTAATTGGGAGTCTATCATCGAAGTCATGCAAGCTATGAACTTTCCTGGTAAACTCATTATGTGGATATGGGAATGTATATCTACTACTAGATATTCTGTTGCTATTAATGGGTCTCACTATGGCTATTTTAAAGGAAAAAAAGGGATTAGGCAAGGGGACCCTATTTCTCCTTACATTTTTGTCATGATAATGGAGGTTTTTACCAAAGTTATGGAAAAAAAATGTAAGTGAAGGGCTCTTTCAGCTTCACCCTAAATGCATTAGGCCCAATATCTCTCGCCTATGTTTTGCAGATGACCTCATCATTTTTATGAAAGGAGTTCCTTCTAATGCTATTTGTCTGGTTCAAGCTCTTTACAATTTCAAGATCTTTGCAGGTATGGATATCAACCATAGTAAGAGTAGATTATATTGTGCTGGTATGAATTCCCTTGATATTGATTACTTTTGTGATATTATTGGTATTGAATGGGGATCTCTTCGAGTTAGATATCTTGCCCCCCCTTTGATCACAACACAACTTAAAGCTTTTGACTGTCTCCCAATGGTTGAGAGAGTGAATGCTAGGATTGGGTCTTGGAAAAGTAGATGCCTCTCCTACGCTGGGAGACTTACTCTACTTAAGTCTGTACTGGCTAGTATGCATACCTACTAGAGCTCTGTTTACAAACTTCCCCAATCTATAGTAAAAAATGCTCAGTAAGATCCTTAGAAATTTTTTGTGGGGAGGCACTAATCTGGACCATAAAAATTCTTTGGTCAGCTGGGACAAATGCTATCACTCTTATGATGAAGGTGGCCTTAACATTAAGGATATTGCAATGGTTAATAAAGTGGCTACTCTGAAAAATCTTTAGACTACTATTGGGGGGGGCACTCAATTTGGGCTGACTGGATTACAGCTAATCTGATAAAAAATAAAAACTTTTGGCTTATGAAAATTCCTATTGATTGTTCTTGGATTTGGAGATTTATCTTGCAGATTAGGACTATTGCTTCTTCAATTGCTCGCCATCACATCGGAAACAGACAAGCTACCTTGTTCTGGCAGCAATCTTGGCATCCTTTGGGTATCTTATATGATCTTTTTCCTCAACGTCTCAGGTATGACTCTCTTTTAAACTTTAATGCTTATATGGTTAACATAATCAACAATGATAAGTGGAACATTCCAGATAATACTTTACAAGATCTTAGTACTATATGGCATCAGATTGATCAAGTTGACTGCTCCTCAGGTCACGAGGATGAGATTGTCTGGTCTATTTCTAATGATGGGGAATTTAACTTCAAAAACACATTTAACCACATTAGACATAACAACCCTAAAATCCCCTGGACCCACTTGACTTGGTTCCCAGGTAATATTCTTAGGCAAAGTTTTATTACTTAGCTGGCCTTAAATAAGGCTTTGAAAACCCAAGACAAGCTAATCCAGTGGGGTGTGACTTTCCTTGCAAAATGTGTGCTATGTTGGGGTGATGGAGAAAATGAGAATTATCTTTTCTGTTCTTGCCCTTTCTCTCAGATGATTTGGAATAAACTCCTTCATAAACTTCATTTCTATAGATCCAATACTGACTGGGACATTGAAATCTCTTCGTGCTCAGACCATTTTAAAGGAACATCCTTAACTCCTCAAATTAGAAAACTCACTTTTTGTGCCTTCATATCCCACATTTGGGGTGAAAGAAATTACAGGATTTTTGAGAGTACAAGTAAATCTGCTGATTTAATCTTACAAAAAATTATTCTTGATGTTAGGACTAAACTTGCTTGTAGCAAAGCTGTTTTTAAAGATACTAATGAAAATAGAATATGCTTGTAGGAATGGAAATCTTCCTAACAGCCTGAAAATTACATAATCTATTTTTTGTAGATGGAACAAACCTCTTCCTAATTACCATGCTATTAATTCTGATGGTTCTCTTTCTGAAGTTGGTGGATTTGGAGCTCTTTTGAGAACAGAAGAAGGGATCTCAGTTAAAGCTGTGGCTGGCAGAGTGAGAGCTCAAAGTGTGATCATCCATGAACTTCAGGGCATTGAAGCAGGCATCCTGTTAGGGCTGAGACTGGAGATTGAGAAAGTTATCATTTATACTGATTCTGGAGAAGCCTACTACCTGCTCTACAAGGAAGGGAAACCCCCTTGGCAAGCCAAAAGAATTGTGGAAAGGATTAAGAAATTAATGCTTCGATTTAGATCATGTATCATTGAACAAGTATTCAGAGAAGCTAATGCTGCTACTGCCAACCTCTCTAAGATCAAACCTGTGGAAGGTTTCTGTGAAATGCTACCAACAGCCTTTTCTCATGAGCCTTTGATGATAATTGAAGGGGATGCTGCTGGGAAAATCTACCTGAGACTATGAGTTTACTTCAAATTTAGTCTGATGGTGGGTGTAAATTTTTGAGGTTACGTGGCTGCCTCTCGGCCTATGTTCCATTTCTTGGATGCCTATAGGATTTTATTCATTGGATAAACTTAATTCTATTTTGGTGAAGATGCTCAAGGAAAGCTTCATCCTTGTTACTGATAATCTGACTGATTGTGGGTGTAAGGCGCCTGTCTGTTCTAGAAAAAAGGGTATAAGTACTTGCTGTAGTAAGTCAGGTTCTTTCTCTTTTTACTATTCTTTCAATACTGCTGGGACTAGTATAGGAGGGCAAGGTATTCTGAACTGTTGGGACAGAGATAAGAGTATTTTGATATGTGGGTGCTTTGACTTGGAGTTTGGGACCCTTGTTATTATGAGCAGTTTCAGTACAGTGTTGTTCTCCTTTGCTTACTGTTACTTTATTGTTGATGATGGCCTCCTCTTCTACCTTGATGTTGATGCCTCTCTTTGACTATGGAAGTAAGGTGTTCATCTTAAGCTCTTTTGCTGAAGATTTAAAGTCTAATTTTCACTAGTGCTGTAAATTCTTTTTGTCCTTTGGAGTCTGTAGGTCATTTGCTTGTTATTTTTTTTTCTTTGTATTTTTATTTTTGAGCTTCTCCTCATTGAGAAGTTCACTTGTGTATATTCTTTTTTTCTTTCTATGGAGCAGGGGGTCTGCTTTCAACCCCAGCTGGCCTTCCAAAAAAAAGAAATGTACCTCTCTAGAAAATGTAAGAACCCCCTTTTGGTGGATTCTTCCATTTTTTTTGTAGTATTAATGAGACTATGAGTCATGGAGAAGTTAGGGAAATATAGAGTTTCGGGTGGTGAAGAGAATGTATCTCCCTGGGTTGTGATAATTGTTCAGTGTCAACTTAATATTTGCCCCATTGCTCCAGAATTGAAGTTCTCGCCAAGTTTTACTTGAAATCCGTCCAAATTATAAATGTTGTGGCGTTTTTGTTGTCTTTGAAATGCTCACGATGTCCACCGGGCCACCACCATTGCAACTTAAATGCCCAACCTCGTTGTTGTGTATATATCGAATACCCACTTTGCCAGATGCTTTATGATATTGGCAGAACAATAGTTTTTACTGCCCGAGATTTTACTTTCCAGAATTATAATCACGCATCATCCCTCGTGTAGTAACACATAATCCAATTTTAGACTATTTCTCAACAGATATTGTGCGATCTCCAAAAACAACATTAGATACATTAACCTTCCCTGACCCAAACGATAAAATACTTGAAATCTCTGTTGCGCCAATGCCTTCCAGGGTTAGGCACTCCTCTAGAATTTGAATTACTCCAATGATTCTAGCTGACTATGAGTGCCCAATAGTTGTTACAAACCCCTTACCGTGGTTCTTTTGCAACATTACTATTTTTTCTTTAGATTACCTTGAGATCACCTTCTTCACACTCTCCTCATCTTACATCTTCATCTGCATCTCCCAAAATCTTCCGTCATTCTTCACATGCATAGAGGAGTGGAGGTGGAATTTAATTTATGACATGCCTAAATCGAAGAAGGTAGTGCAACACATGCAAAATAGAGAAAACTTTGGAGCAATAAGTGCCTCAAAGTAGCCGACACAGGTTCGGTTAGACTATGACGTGAGTGCATAAATCAGGATCCCCACCTAGCCACCATAGCAAATAACCTATCGAAATCTGTTTGTTAAGAAAATTTATCATCGCAAGTACACTGTTCCTAATTTATTTTTGAACATCTTCAAAACTTTAACGAGGACCACACACCATACTCTGATAATTTACATATAGTTTTTTTTCTTTTCACTAGAGGTAACCCGGCCACTGGTTAAATTGTCAATTCCCGACTAGATCATCTTGGGCTCGTGCAACAGCCCTCAAACCACACGAACCGGGCAAGCCCACACAAGGCCGACGCGCTCATACGAACCTCGAAATTCCCCACTAGTGAGAATCGAACCCTTCACCCCGAGTAGGTTTAACCCTACCGAGCGAATCCAATATTTTGAAACATACGCACGAAATTTCTGCGGGTCTGCCCCGAACCTGAAATCCATGTTGTTTATAGTTTGAACTTGGGCCAAAAGCTACAATATAGTTGCAGCATCAAAAACCAGTCTTTAAACTCTTATTGAAGCTTGAAGAACTTCCACAGTGATTCTCCCCTGAGACCAACTTGTGAGTTCTATCTCTCACATGATTTTGATGGGTTAGGGCATGTTTTTGGTTTCTAAAGCACAACTCATGTTAACATTTGTGAAATTTTGTTAGCTTGGGAAGATTAAAGATGAATATTACGTTTTGATTGATTAGGGCTTGTTTTTTGTTTGATAAATCAGGATGATGACGTTCTTCTGAATTGCTCTATCTTTCTTGCCACAGCGCTCTCGAATTCTCAAATTCCCAGCAGCAGAACAAGGTTAGGCTTATGGATTTGATTTTTTTTGTTGTTGTTGTTGTTGTTGATTTTAAGTTGAACTTGATTCCGTTTTTTGATTAAGGATTTAAATAATTTCATATAGTAAAGAGAATATCGATGATTGGAAGTGAGGGTTTTAGGTTCAAGAACATAATAACCAAATGAGGAAGTTTTTGATTTTTTGTGTGGAGAAATTTGAAGTAGAATTTGATGATAGCAGTAATGTTGCATTACTCCGTTATAAGCAGTAGTGGAGCCAGGAATTTTAGTCAGTGGGGGCAAGGTAAGGTTGGAAGAATGCGGGTTTGGGAGATCATTTTTTACTACATTATGGGCGATATTAGAAAATTATATTGGGCAATCCTTAGATAGTCACTACATATAACCATCTTCTCCTTTATAATGTAGAATATGAAGAACTCAATACAGACTAGCCATTTCCATTAACTTTAATCTAGTGTTCCCTTGAAACTTCATATAAGTTGTTTTTTCTTCCCCTTAAAAGTGTTTAATTTCACTGGGGTTTTCAGCTGCATGAGCTTTGAATCTTATCTCCACTTTGATAGATGTATAACTTCTTTGTCGGAAAAGCTCTGCGGAGGTTGTTCAAAGAAGCAAAAGGTTAAGGCGTACAGGGAGAAAGAAAGAGAGATGAGTAGTATAGGTCAAAGAGTGAAGTTTTCTCGTGAAATATATTCGAAGGTGTAGAAAAAGTCAAGCAATAATATGACAATACTACCCCTACATAAGTACATAGTGTCAAGTCTTTCATCTTTTAATACTAGAGTACCTGTATGGTGTCAAAAAAACCTTTTACTTTCATCATTAGAGAATATCACTTTGAAACCCCTAATCCAATTTTAACTATTTAAGAAAGGTAAAGAATATACATTGATGAAGGAAAAGAGGAGCAGAGAGTAGTAATTTCATTGAAGATATGCGAGGGAGGGCGATTTGATGAGGGAATGGTGAATATGGAGAGTAGGTAAAAAGTTAAGGCAACAGAGGGATATCTATTTGGGACAACTAATGGCTAGAAAATGTGTTTTAGGTATTTGTATGTAAGAATTCAAAGAAATGCTTAATTTGACTTTCCTTAATATAGAATATAAACGCCCGCTAGAAATTTGAAGGGACTATTTCCTTTTCAAGATAATATGTTCTTGAAAAACCCATTTTTCTTATGGCAGGAGTATTTTAAGAATGGATGTTTTCATTGAACTTTGTTGGCCATGGTCTATCTGCTCACATATTTAGAGACCGACGTTAGGAGGTTGAATTCCAGTTGGGCCAAACGTTGTTTGTAACGTCAGCTATGGAGGAGGTTCGGTCAGCGAAATACCCAATTTAACACTGCAACTTAAATTACATACTACACAAAATAAGGGTAAAATGGTAAATCTCTTATCATCTCTTGATCTATCCTCGATCTCTTTCTCCCATGAAGGACTCTAAAAGCTCTCCTCTCCAAAATTCTCTCTCTCTCTCTTGGTCTAAATCTCTTCCAAAAACTCATGCTAAGCAATTTCATTTTCTTTATGTTTTTTTCTTTTCTTTATCGGGGCTGAAATCTATCGAAATGTGAAGTTTGAGTTTTGATTTGGAACGAATCTTAGAGTACAACAGGTCGATTTAACTTTAATAACATGTTTTAACAGTTTAAGCATCTTGGTTTGATTTGAGATCAAGTTATAAAACCCTACTTGATTCTTTTCGATTACGGGTTTGGTTCAAAAATCAAGTTTGAATCTCCTCTTTTAGTGATTTAAGCATCTGGGATTAGTTTGCGATAAAGTTTCATAAACCCAATGTTTCATTCACAATGTGAATAAATCCAGATTGGTGAGATTACATCGACCATCAATCCGCCCTCCATTGGTCCAGTACCACGCTCTTAGTGATGCCTGAGTGCACTCCAGTCCTGTCCTCGTAAGTTTGGCATGCTTATATACTATCGTTGCCTCAAGTTGCCATTTTTTATTTATGTAAATGCATTATTTCGTTTGAAAGATCGGCGCCTCGTCGGTCTCCACATCGGTTAGCGGTATACTAGTAGTATTTTATCCTCAGATATGTGATACAGCGAAAATGATCATTAATATGTTTTCTCAATTGCAGTGATACATATTCATATTTTAGAAAATTAAGAGACCAAGAAAGGATGAAGCCAGTGGTGGGTATGGTAGTGTCCAATAAAATGCAGAAATCAGTTGTGGTGACTGTGGATCGTCTCTTCCATCAAAAACTTTACAATCGATATGTTAAGAGAACAAGCAAATTCATGGCTCACGACGAGAATAATGAATGCAACATTGGTGACCGGGTAAATCTTCTCTCTCTCTCATTGCTAAACTTTATCATCCTTACCATATGTTAGTTATACTTGTATGATCAATTGAGGGGGAAATTGAAAGCATGAAAATATGAAAATTATTTGCATCTAAGTCTATATGAAAGTATTCAAATGCACCTGCAATGTCTTGCAGAGCAACTGCTACTATTCCCGACTTGTTAAGCATTTTCTACACAGCTGAAACTAAGATGGACTTTTCAAAAGATTTATTTTAAGAAGATTAAAATATATTAGAACATATAAAAGAAATATTTTTGAGATGGAAAGCAAGATATACCAGAAAGGAAAAGAGAAGAATAATAATATCTAAGTACAACAGGTTACAAGACTTCATATCATACCTGAAGGTACTTCATCTTACAACAGTTAGTATCTTCAAATTTGGCCCTTTTACTTCTCAGAACTATAAGATGCCAAAACAACATAATTTCATAAGTTCCAAAAAATGACTAAACAATATCTCTTTCCCATCAAAAAACTCTATTGCATTTGCGTCCATTCCCTCCTTAACAATGCCAATACGCTTACTATTTATCAATTTTGTTGCTTTTGATAGCTCTCAACCGACGATGCCACTACCTGAACCCTAAAATTTTTCAAAATACACCCCATCCAGTCTTTAGAGACGTAATATGATTCTTATCCCCATCAAATAAGTGCAAGAATTTTAAAAAAATGATTAAAGCCTTCCCCTTTGACCCATGAAGTAACTATAATGCTCACCAGCCACTTCACCACCACCCAAATTGACCTTATCGAAGGTTCAAACTCAGATGAGACCTCAAAAAAGTAGGTCGCTTCCGCTCTACGAGTGAATACTACTCCCTTGCACTACCATAACGTGAAAATTCACACACATATTCCTCACTCTCTCTTCGGAGTCCATCAAATGACATCTATTAGAACCTCTTTTTGCTGGACCACCTCCATCTCTTACGAACCTTTTGGTATTGCTGCCTCTGAGTGCCAATCATCAAGTTCTCTGATGATATCACATGAAATGTGCTGCCAATAGGTATATGACAACCAATTTCTTAGTTAAGATCAAACTGGTACTTGAGTTGCTGCGTCATATACGCATTAGGCAATGCCTTGAATAGTTTAATAAAGAATATTAACAACAAATTGTTAACATTGTTCGATAACATGTCACTTCATATTCATGTAAATAATATAAAGTGAAATCCTGGAAATATTATTTATCTATTGGTTTAGTTAGAAGAGGGAAAAATTAGTATATGCTTATTTGCGACAAACTAAAAATGTTTCTGCAACAAAGAAACGTTTATTTATTTTATGGCACCGCAAGTTTCTCTCATGATTTTCTTATTTTGATTCTTTGAATCTGAATTTTCACTCATGATTTAATCCAAATTTTTTCAGCCTATAATTTCTCTTTCAAGGTTCTCTTGACCCACAACTTTTCTTTTTATATTTTCCCAACCCAAACTTTATATCTCCAGGTTTTTTGTCGCTAGATTCTCTCATCCAGATTGCAAAACAGTTGCTCTCAATAGATTCCTCCAAGCCAAGTTTTTGTGTGTTCTCTTAGTCCTAATTTTCTTAGTCAAGGTTTTCTCAATCTAGGTTGTAATATTTTCAGTCAAAACTCTTTTGTTGAAAGTTTCTTCCCAATTTTTTTATTCACATTATTCTCTCTGGATAGAATATTTCCTTTTGGAAGGGGAATCAAGTTTTCTAAAACATAATAAGAAACCATAATTGTGCTCATTCCCCCCTACCAAGAAGTGTGTATTTTGACGAAATTAGAGATCTCATCAGTTGAATTTTCTCATACAAACAAAGGTTCGTTAGGACCCACTAATTTGTTTTTGTTTTTTGCAAAACGATTAGCATTTGTATTACAAATATCAAAGATTACATACCGTAAGCAAGCTATAGACAGGCTCTACACTCTTAAGCAAGAAAAAAAAATGCACTCCTTTAGCAAAACCTAAAGTAGACTTGGTGAGGACTCCACCTTCTTAAAATATTGTGGCCTGCAGGCATACCACTATAGAACCTGTTGGAATAAAATTTGCAGTGCATGTGCAACACTAAAGTTCACCTCCCTCCATGAGTGAGTTAGTTAGTCTTATGTTCATTCTTTCCTTCAGATAGCCCCATTATGCTTCAAACTGTCATGAAACATTCAGATTTTTGGAAGCTTCAACTGCTACCATAGAGTCTGAAGTGATACATATATTTAACAATCCTCAATCAAAAGAAATCTTGGCTGCATAGAAAATTCCTGCACATTCTGCCATGTATGATGTTGTAACTCAATGTTTTGAACGGAAACCCTCAACAACTCACCATTGTGATCTCTGAAACCAGACCAAGCCCTCCAACGCCAGGGTTTCCCTTGCGAGTCCCATCACTATTGATCTTAATTTCTCCTGAATTCGGCAAGTCCCAAGTTCAACTTCTGATATTAAGAGTTCTCCTTGGCCTAGAACTAACCCCTAAAGGCTAGATGATATAGAGATCCTGCATGTTGTTATTCATAATCCCCCTTGTGCCGGGGGCAGCCTCTCTTATGCTTTGAAGAACAAATATTTTTGAAGCTGTAGCATTTGGTTGTGCTTCATTATGCACTATTTTATTTCTAGACTACCAATCACAACTTAATATTGCTAGGGCAGTATTAATTAACAGCTCTTTGTTGTAAGAACTTCTCCTGACTAGTTTGAATAGATTCTGAAAAATCCAGTCAATTACATAAAGCCCAAAAATTTGCATTGCCAGCACCATATATTTTGAGCATAAGCACACATTAGGTACAAGTGATGAGCATCTTCACAGTAGTACTTACATTGGGGACACCTTGAAGCAAGCTGAGTCTGCTGCTGTTGTTGTGGGAGCAACCTTGTTAAAAACTCTCCATGCACGGTAAAAAGAACTCTCAAGGACCTCCATTAATGAGTATAGATATGTGAGCACTGCTAAGAATACATCTAATACACTCACACCAAGTATGATTGTAACCAAAACTTTTGAGCACTTCAAGCAAAAAACCTCAATCAAGTGTGTCAAAAGCTTGTGATATCCATGTTTAGAGAAAGATTCCTTCCCCTTCTTTTAATATCAATTTCATTAATCAGCTCACTAGCAAACCCAATATTAAACTGAATATTTATATTGGGTATAAAAGCTCCCTGTTCAGGTGAAATTATTTCATAATTATGTTCGCTGCTCATTTCAGTCTTGATGCCATTATCCTAGCGATAATTTTAAAGCAAAAAGTACTCATGCAAACAGGTCTACACTTGCCTAGTCCCTGGGCATTCTCCTCTTTAGGGACAAGAACAATGAGATTGGAGTTGAAACCCTTAGGGAAGGTAGATTCTCTTAAAAAAAGACTTAATAGCATCGCTAATAGTATTTCCAATGATATGCCAACAATGTTGTTGGAACATACCTTGGAAACCATCCGGCCCATGGGAGTTATCTTGACACAAATCAAACACAACTGCTTTAATCTAATCAACTGAAGGAATCTGGCATAAGTTGTTGTTTTCCTTAGTTGTAACCATTGCAGAGATGAGGCTTATAAGCTTGGCAATGTCTATATTCTACCATAAGGCTTGAACTTTTCTTGGTAGTACTCTGCAATATAGTTTTGTATGTCAACTGGCTCAATTAGATTCTCTCCATCCTCAATTATAAGGGTGGCAATTGTAGATTTGTTCCTCTTCATGTTGGTAATCATGAGAAAAAGCGTTGTATTTCTATCTCCCTTTGCAGTCCATTTTAGCCTTGATTTCTGATGCCATATGTTTTCTTCCTGCAAAAGTTTTCTATTGAGTTCCGTCTCAGCATTAATAATCTCAGATTAAACTGTCTCATTGACAGGGTACAACTCCAGGACCTCTCGAAATGCCTACATCATGCCTTGAAGATTTTAAATAGCAGTCTCTGATTCACCACACTTATTTTTTCCACCTTAAAGTGCCATCTTCAACTTAATTTTGAGAATATATAGGCCCCCCCCCCCCCTCTAGTTCAATGTCCCACACAGCTTGAACAAGAGGCAGAAAAGTAGAGTGTTCAGTCGTAATTTTCAAAAACCTGTAAGGGCAATTAGAGGGTTTAGGTATGGAAATATCCCAGCTGAAAATCATAGAGTTAACCCCGGGGTTTATTTAGAGACTATCCAATGTACAGAGAATCATGTTTTTACTCATTTGTCTGCTGCACCAAATGTATTTAAGCCCAATACTGATAGTCTCATCCAGTTTGTTTTGGTCCAAGGACTCCTGGAAAAAAACATAGAAGCTGAGGAGTGTGGTTTACCTCCTTTTCTTCTGTGGATAGCATGGTGTTGAAGTCACCCTAAACCATCCAAGGAAATAGCCATTGGTTAAATTGGCCAAGTTCTTTCCGTAGCAAGTTCCTTTTGACCACATTACAGCTTGCATGAACTCAATAGAGAATTTTATCCTCAAGAGTAAACAGGTATGCATTGATCAGAAGACGAAATAAAATCAGGTGCAACCATGTTTTTTCATCCAAAAAGCTGGATGTTAGAGATCTCCTCAGTTTTATTAATAAAGGGTTTAGGGCAGTAATCCCTTATTTTTAGGTTAGATATGTTTGCTGTAGTTGGCAAAATTTTAGGAATCCAGATACAACCTGTATATATTAATACAGAGTCATGTGACTTTTGTTAACATATAAATTTGATACGAGTCACATGACTAATATCTGTGTGGAAATAATATTGATAAAATTAGGAATCCAGATACAGTAAAACCTCTATATATTAGTACCGTGGGGACCACCCCTGCGGTTATTAATATAGGGAGGTTATTAATATAAAAGTTGTGTTAATAAAGTTCTTTCGCTCATCTCCAAATTAGTTAGGAACTGGCAGAGTGGATTCTTTAAGAAAGAAAATGTAAAAACAAAAGAAGTAAGGTTTTAGAGAAAATATGCTTAAGAAATACGGGATTAAAAGAAATTCTCCCAAGAATTTATATATTATAGGAGAGAAATGTTGGATTATTAACAATATTTCTTGGTAAAATACCTCTTTTATTAACATATAAAATCATTGGGACCTAATTTTGTATAGTGTTGTCAAAAAAAAAATTATTAAACTAAAACTTAGAGAGGTTATTAACTTATCATTTGGTACGAAGTTGGAACCAATGACTTTCTATTATTATATAGAGTGGTTATTAAGTTATGGGGAATAAATATACAGAGGTTTTACTGTACATCTTTTTTGCTATGCCTCCTTTACTTTTTTAGTTTTTATCATTATTATATGGTTCTTGAGCAAATATGATAAATGTACCCTTTCATTCAGTTTCCTTAAGTTTATTTATTCTTTTGTTAATTTGACTCTTGTATTTTAAATAAATGTGAGTATGTATGGCAGAGAAAGTAAAACTAAGTTGGATTTGTAATTTATGTTCCCAGGTTAAATTGGATCCATCAAGACCACTAAGCAAAAGAAAAAATTGGGTTGTTGTGGATATTCTGAAGAGAGCCCGTATATATGTTCCTCCACCAGCAGAACCCCGTTCTACGCACACCAAGACTGGTGTAGAGGTTTCTCCTTCTAAAAATCCATGATGAAGTCAATGATCATGATGAAACAACTGCTAATCATGTTTTGAGAGTTGTGGGGTATCTGCTTATGCACATTATGTAGTTTCAGGGTTTAAAACTTGAGGAGTTGTGTGCCTTCCAATGCATTGTGGGTGTTCATTCTGCTTCGTTACCCTGTTATTGTACTAATGGAATTGTTTCTGTGATTGTTTCGTTTATATAAGTTGGAGTTATTTAT
The DNA here is from genome assembly GCA_014058105.1 of Kingdonia uniflora. NCBI lineage: Eukaryota > Viridiplantae > Streptophyta > Magnoliopsida > Ranunculales > Circaeasteraceae > Kingdonia > Kingdonia uniflora. Next base: position 2,508,538 of record JACGCM010002137.1, read on the forward strand.
TAGGTTAACTCTGTACTGTGTTAAACGTTTTAAGTTGTTTTGGGGGTATCCCACCAGTTTCTTATTGCAGGTTTCTAAACTCCAACAGATCTAGTTAAATCCAGAACTCGAGTGTAAGCTTGAGTCTTATTGTCTTGGCCACGATTAATGTCTCATATCATTTCTGGTGATGATACATCTAAACTTAGTTGTCGACGTCCTTAGGTTTATGAGCTGTGTACTGAACATTTTATCATGTACAATAAATAAGGCATACAATTTTTGCATATATAGTAGTAGTGGTAAAACAGTGGTAGCCACCATTACTATTCTCAATTGTTTGAAAATACAATATATATACATTATCTGCTTGCTTGGCTATTCTGTTATACAATTTGTAGACGAGCATCAACAGTGAGGATTGCATTTTCACCATCGGTTTGGTATGAGTTTAAAACGAGGCTTCCCAAGAGCTGGCGCAGGATCATAGCTTCCATAATCTCCTGCATTTACTCTAAGAAGTTTGCCATGAACAACACTTGCATCCTCATGCTGCAAAGGCTCATTTGTTATTTCCTGAAGAAAGATTAAAATCAATATATCCATTAAACATTTTGCAGAGTAAACTGCAATACTCCTACCCATAAGTAATTTTCCATATTGGTTTTATGCACTTTAGAGTAGAGAGTACTAAATATTTACGGCTGGGGCCAATTAAATAACTGACAATGTCCTGGAATAGCCACAACTTAGGCTTCAAGATTAAAACTAATGAGAATCCTATCAAACTACAAAAAAAGGAAAACTTGGTAGATTATGTATGTTCAGTCCAAAATAGCACTGTGAATACTGAAACCGCATGGTTGGTTAAGTCACACTTCATGGCCAACTTTAAGCCATGAACGAGGGATGACTTTAGTATGAAGAAACTAAACAAAGCAAGGAACATACCTTGTTACTGTCACTCGCTTCCATTGAAAATACATCAACAAACCTCCCATTACGACCTGCAAACCAATTTAAGTGTATCAAGGAAAAATATATATTCTTTTTATCTAAATGTAAATGAAAGCAGTCTTTTGATCGTGTTCTATAAAGTAATTATGCAAACAAAACTAATTAGTTTCTTGAGAAATGAGCTTTTCTGAGTTAAGTTACAACCGAGGAAGAATTTGAAGCACGTCAAATGGTTTCTTCCATCGAGTATACATTGAAAGGGATGCAACTCTACCATAAATGGATGTTTATGTTTGAACAAGCTGTAAGACAGTAAGAGAGATTCACATAATAAATGCACCTGCAGTTGAAAGAAGTGATGCTGAGACAATGAGTAAGAAAAGGCAGATCTTTTTCAAAAGGGTAACGTCCATGTTAAATCAACTCTGATATAGCTAGATTTTCTCTCTATCTCTCGAGGAACATTTTGCTTTCTATATTTCAAGCTACATTTTTAGAGATAAGCATGAGCATTACGATTCTTAGTTATTTGTGGCAATATCTCTGTTTTATGTTGTTTTAGAATATCAGTAATGAGTAATGGAAAGGTGAAACATACCACTTTTCTGTTGTCGGGGAACTAAGTCTAAGTGGTAAGTAGATTATGTGAGCATTTAAGTTAATTATGCCCAAGTTAAATCACACGCATTGTCTCCATGAGAGTGTAGGTAGGTTACTTGCCTCTCCTGCAAAAAAAAAAAAATTCTTTCAAAATGGTAATGCCTTCTATCTCCCGACTCCCATTTGGTGGAAAGTATTACCGTTTCATTTTAGGCTCTGTTTGATAAAAATATATCCCAAATATTCAATATTTCAGATATTCTGATATTTGAAAAATCAAATATCTCATATATATGTTTTTTGTTTGGCAACCGAATATTAAAAATAGATATTCCAAAACTCTGTGTTTGGCAAATCAGATATTGTAAATAATATCTTTGGCATCTCCTCTCATTTTAACAATTATTAATGAATAAACTATGTAACATTCAAATATTGAAATAGATAAACAACCAAAAACTCATTTATTAATCTTTCAATAAATAGACAACTAATATCGAAATAAACTTGAATAGATCCGAACAATAAAGTACTACGTTTCTACGAATAGTACGAACATCTTATTCAACCTAATACGAAATACTTTTAATCAATGTAAAACTGCTGGATATTCTTTATCTCATATTGCAAATAGTCCTTCTTTGAATCTTGAGACACAGTAAGAAAACCTTGGCAGCACCGTCATTGTTGCGATAGTAAAATATGGCCTTCATTAGATCGTCTTACGACAAATTTGGGATTTCTTTTACTATTTTTCCAACACAGCCAAATCAGGTCATCCCACATTGTAGGGGCCTATCCCCCGATATAACCCAATTCGAATTATTTTAAGTTCGAACTATCTCCATATTAGACTCACGCATTCTACATGTGACATAAATAGCCAGCATTGACACCTACGCTACGAACTGATGAAAAACGTGGGTCGAGCACAACAGAAAAGCATGAACAAGTTAAAGACACCTGTCTCTCACGAACTTAACAGTTACCCAGTCAAGCACCACTTACCACAATGTTTGGAGAACGTGCTTCAACACGATAGAGAACTGCGGACAAAGTCTATATAAAGAAAAAGTTCCAAAAGAGACAAAGACCAAAAAAATATACAAGAAATCACCAAGAAAACTATATTTTCTAGATTTTCAAAATACCAAACTTCGTATTTATAATATCAAGTATTTATAGTTCGAGAGATCACTTGTAATAAGATATCAGCCTCAAGCAATAAAAGTCACTGTTACTAAAACCTTCAACTCGAGGTCATGGCTTTTTACCTATTCATAGGTTTTCCACGCTAAATCACCTGTATCACTTTTTATCTTACATTAGTTTTGTCACAGGAACATTGGTGTAAGAGCTAATTCCGAGCGATCTCGAGCTTACGGAATTAGGCCATTATATTTGGCACCGTCTGTGGGAAAGAAGACATTTCCACGATATCCTAAGGCATACATTCACTCTAACTTCAATAATGGTCACTTCCAGACGACCAACAACCGAAATCCAGCTCGATCTTTTAGCTGAGCAGGAACAACTTACAGAACTACGGGCGACTTTCCACGTCGAAACAGAGAAGCGCAATGAGCTCGAACGTCAGTTAACTCTTGACCGAAAGCTCAGTAAGAAGGAGCTCAAAGCTGAGCGACAAGCTCGCTTGACGGCGTTCAAACGACATGAAGACTAGATGACAACCATGCAGACTACGTTACAAGCTCTGCAAAATACTCAACAGGCTTCTCCAACAAGGGATCACGAGCAATTGCTAAAAACTGCTTGGGTTTCTGCGCGGGACAGATTAAAACCATGAGGAGCCACCAGAAAAGCTATTTCCATAAATATTTAGCAAGAACATCAACCTTCTATTCATTTGGGTGGTGAAGTTCAGCCCAAAATTAGCAGAGGCCACCAATTTTCCAAATGTCAGGAGGAACAATAATGACCTCAACCTTGAATTCCAGTACGTGATCGTTTGAGCAAAGGTACCGGTACTCACAATCCTCAACCTCCTTGTCAAGTCACTCAACCGACACGTCAATATGTCACACAAGAGCATATGGATCAGCGCATCAAGGAGTTGATCGAAGCACAAGTTTTGGGCACTACAGACGACCTTACTAAGTTACAAGGGAGTTCGATTGCCAAAGATATATTCGATATAGAAATACCAAAAGGTTTCCATACTCTGAAAATTCATAAATACAAGGACACCGACCCAAAGGAACATATTCAACAATACCGTGATTCATTGGGGTTGTATTCCAATCTTAACCACATCCTTTGCCGTTTGTTCGTAACAAGTTTACAGGAAGAACCGCTCTGATGATTCCACTCTTTACCTAAAGATTTTATACTCACATTCGATCAGCTGTATAAATAATTCATCAAGATGTATGCTCACAGCAGAGACAAAGAAGAGAATTTATATTTTCTTATTAGTCTTAAATAGTCACACGGAGAGAATCTTGAGGCTTTCACAATGAAGTGTTTGGAGCTCACACGTAAAGTAGACAATCTCGATCAGAAAATAACTGTTACTACTTTCACCCACGCGCTCCAGCTCGAGTGCAAGGCCAAAGAATACCTCTTTCTTAATAAACTGCGACCTTGAAGGATATGATCACCAAGGTCAATGGTTATGTAGACTTGGAAAAGATGATGTTCAAAAGGCATAAATCTACTAAATCTGTCCTAACCACAAAAGGTCCATCCACAGATCGAAACACTTAACCAAAGGAGGATCAGGGTGATCAAAAGTGCTCCAAGGGAAACCCTCGGAAAGGCAGTTCACTACCCAAACTGGTCCTCCCAAAGATGAATGTTTGAACCTCCACAATTTTTTCAATTCTCTCCAGGGATATGCTATGTCGTCCCTTCCAACCATTGGAACCAATCGAGAACCGCCCATACTGTATGCAAAACAAGGTAAACCATCATTTCACTGACAACTTCTATACTTTACAGAGGTTGCTAGAATTTATTTTCAAGGAGGGACGGATGTTCGAATACATTATCGACCTGGAATCATAGAAGGATGAGAGCTATATGAAGCAACTCGTAGTAGTCCAGGTCGAAGATCAAGCTGAGGAGAAACATCCCTACCATATGTACCACAAAAACATGATCGAAATCCATCAAATCAACAATTCTTGCCGATTTAAGCGCAAGAGTCTGTCAGAATGTTGCGATCTTACACCTCAAGACAAAGAAGCCAAGCTTCTACCTGAGTTGAGCAATCGCCGACTTGGGATTCCTTTGAAGATTGTGACATTAGGGATGTAAAATTTCCACATCATGATGCATTAGTCATAATGCTCAAGATGAAGAAGTTTGTCATGCACACAATGATGATCGATATTAGGAGCGGTATTGAGATTCTCTTTCAGAGCACAACCGACAAAATGGGATTGACCGATCAAGTTATTCCAAGCGACACCGATATCAGTGGATTCAATGGTTTTAAAGAAGAGCGAGTAGACAAGATCATCATACCAATTACTGCAGGACCAGCCACCATCGACGTCGTCTTCTACGTCATCAACACCAAATCTCGTTATCTCGGGATTATGAACCGCTGCTAGATTTATAGCATGGAAGCAATCGCTTCCACCTATCACCAAGCACTCCGTTTCAAGCACAATGACGGTATTTATGAAATCAAGGGTAGTCAAAAGCTTTCTCGAGCTTGCGATAATACCGTTTCTGTCATTTTAGATACTTCTGACAGATACACTGCATAACAATTATAGAAAGCTGATCACCTTGATAATCAACCTTTAACAAAGGAGCCTACAAAATACGTCAACATTGATGGACCTAGCAGAGGTACTTTTATTGGTACCAAGTTGGTCCAATACGATAAGGATACTCTAATTCAATTCTTACGATTAAATTGAGAGGTTTTGCGTGAACTATTAAAGAGATGCCTGAGGTCGATCCGGCCAAGGCATGTCACAAATTGGCCATCAACATCAACGCCACGGTGGTCAAGCAAAAACAAAGACGACTATTACTTTACCTTCGAGATAAAGTTAACATGGAGATTGAGAAATTGATTAAAGTGAGATCTATTCGAGAAGCCAAATATCAAGATTGGATATCCAAACGAGGAAAAGTTTAGCCAAATACAGAGATCCAATGGACATCAGAATGTGAGGCAGCTTTTCAGGATCTCAAAACCTATTTGGGGAAGTCTCCCATAATGAGCACCCCAATAGATAATGAGGAACTGATCATCTACCTAGTAGTTTCAGAAACTTCTATCAACTCGGTTCTTATTCAACTTAAAGGAAATATCGAGAAGCCATTCTACTTTATCAGCAAAGCCCTCACTCTAGCAGAATTGAGGTATTTTATAATCGAGAGACTCCTTCTAACTTTTGTTTACACTTCACAGAAACTTAAGCACTACTTCCAAGCTTATTCAGTCAAAGTCATGACGAACTACCCACTTCCGGAAGTTTTATCCAAGAAAGAAAAATTTAGGAGAGTGCAACAATGGTCAGCCAGTTTGGGAGAATATGATATCAAGTTCGAACAACGTCATTCCGAAAAGGGTCAGACTATTGCCGATTTTCTCGCAAATTTTCCAGTGGAAAATCTTGAGTGGGAGGAGCGCGATCTTGACCTTGCAGAAGAAATTACAGAGGATCTACCTACCAAAGCATTTGACGAACGAGCTAAATGGAATACACAAAAGGGTGGAGACTTCTTGCAGATAGTTTAGTAGGACCCGCAGGGTCAGGAATTAGAAACATATTGATTACCTCTTCCAACGACAGAATTAAGAAATCAATCTGCTTAGATTTTGAAGCCTCCAACAATGTCACCGAATACGAAGCTCTTATTCATGGACTCAACCTCGCACTTGAGCTCAGCGTCCCAGAACTTTTAGTCTACACAAATTCACTACTCATCGTCCACCACTACTCTAAGCAGTACAAGAAGAATGGCAAAATAATTGAATACGCAGCCCTCATTGCAGATTGGATGAGCTAGCTTGCGAAAGGAACTCTCGATTCTCTTCCTCGAGGTGAAAACAAACATACCAATTCCTTGGCTTATCTAGCCGGGGTCTTGGGAATAGAAGCCTGATATCTCCAGATCAAAGTAATATCAACCCCCAGCATTGATCGCATTTATGTATGCATGATCAACACTGGGGACGACAAAGGGGAAGACAATAATTGGCAAAAGCCCTTCCTTGCCTACCTTGGTACAAACATCAAATGCATATGACCCCTTCCAGCAGATCCAAATGATTGCTGACAGCTGATCGACAACTTAAGGTGCTATACAAATCAAAACAATTTTTTATATTGCCGTTCAGTCACGGGGTCTTACTTCAAATTCTTCTCCAGAAAGAAAGTAGACGAGATGCTCTGCGATTTATATGAAGGGACTTGTGGCTTCCATGCTGCAGCTCGATCACTCGCAAATGAAGCCATTACACAAGGAGTATTCTGGCCAGGCATGCGTACGCAAGCAAAAGAGTACTTACGCAAATGCGATACATGTCAACGACATGGACAAATGATCCGCGCCCCTTCGCTCGAACTACATGCAAGCGGGTGTTCTGTCTATTTAAAAGATGGGCACTCGATCTTGTCGGTAAATTTCCTAATTCTCCAGGTAACCGCTGACACCTACTCGTAGCTACGGATTATTTTACAAAATAGGTAGACGCAGTTTCACTTTGTCGAAATAGAGAAAAATGGATCATCTCTTTTATTTGGGAACACATCATTACTTATTTTGGATGCCCCCACCTAATTTATATCGATAATGGGCCACAATTCGTTAGAGAAAAAGTTGTAGTTTTCCTCAACAAACATAATATTATCCACTCACCATTCAATCCTTACTACTCTCAAGGCAATGGCCAAGCCAAAATTACCAATAAAACCATTGTGGATGGACTCAGGAAAAGGCTTCACTCACAGAAAAAAAAGAAACTGGGTACGAGAACTTTCTCATGTCTTATGTGCATACCGTACCACTCCACGTTAATCAACCGGCTGTACCCCATTCCTCCTCGCCTATGGGGCCGAAGTCGTTATTCCAACAAAATATTATCATCCAGTCAAAGATCACAAGCTAACTGACGAAGAAAACAAGTTCGAATTGGCCTGCAACCTTAATTTGATTGATGAGACTAGAGAACGTGTTATTGCCAACCTAGGTCGATATTACCATATGCTGGTCAGTTCGTATAACAGACGAGTCAAAAGCTGTATTTTCCAAATCGACAATCTCGTCCTCAAAGAAATCCCTCAATACAAAAATGAGGCACAAGCCAGGAAACTAGCAGAAAATTGGAAAGGTCTATTCCTAATCACCGGTCTCACTGGCCTGGGATCATATTACCTCATGACCAAAGAGGGAGTTCATATCTCAAATCTTTGGAACATTAGGCGACTAAAACGGTACTATCGTTAAATCCATCACTACTCCATTTCCAATTCTTGCTTTGTCCATTCCAAAAGTGAGATTTTCATCTCCATACAATGTATATCTTATTCTATTCAATGAAAACTTTCAAGTTTTTTCCCACACACCTTTCTACTTAGGTAGACAATATATAAATTAAAGTAAAGGTAATACTAGCTTTCAATCGGCCTCTATTCCAGTTAAAGCAAAGGTAAAACTAACTTTAATCGACTCTATATATACTCTGTGATTAAAACAAAGGTAATACTAGTTTTCAATCAAAGAACTCTACCAGACATACGATAAAACAAAGGAAAAACTAGGTTTCATCTCTCAATATGGCTGCGACAATTATACTCTACGATTAAAGCGAAGGTAATACTAGTTTTCAATAAAAAAACTCTACCAGACATAAGATAAAGCAAAGGTAAAAATAGCTTTCATCTCTCAATATGGTTATGATAATTATACTCTGTGATTAAAACAAATGTAATACTAGTTTTCAATCAAAGAACTCTACCAGACATAAGATAAAGAAAATGTAAAACTATTTTTCATCTCTTAATATGGCTGCGACAATTATACTCTGCGATTAAAACGAAGGTAATACTGGTTTTCAATCAAAGAACTCTACTAGACATTAGATAAAACAAAGGTAAAACTAGCTTTCATCTTTAAATATGGCTGAGACAATTATACTCTGCGATAATTAGAATGAAGGTAATACTTGTTTTCAATCAAAGAACTCTACTAAACATAAGATAAAGCAAAGGTGATACTAGCTTTCATATCTCAATATGTCTGCGATAGATACTTTTTCAGGTTACATATATAATAACTATAAAAGATTATTTTCTGTTGTTGGGAGGCCAGCTACACTTTCCCCTACAATAGGAGGACGATCAGGCATAAATTCTCAAGCTCGAACAGCCAAAGTGACCCTGCCTTGCTCTACCAATTTAGCAGGCCGAGAACCTAACTCCATTTCGATAGAGTTCATACAGTTTCCTCGATTTACATCAGCCTTACAAATACATCCTCTATCTGACAATCCGTCATGCAAGGTATCCCTCTCTAACTCGAGCCTTCTAATTTCCTCAACAAATAGGCAATTACTGCCATTAACATCTCTGAGTGCGATGCCTGTGGCACAACCATCTTAGAAAAATTTTATCTTGCCGTTTGAAGGCGTTCTTTTAACCTCCTATACCGTTCTTCTTGCCATTCCATGTGGCTATCTATGCGGGACATAAATTTGATGTTCTCCTTCATCTTCGCATCAGCTTTAACTGATTCAGCCTGGCTCATCGCCCTCAACTCTGCCACTTGAGCACGAAGTTCCTCAAGCTCCCTATCTACATCTTCCCCTACTGGAGATTTCTTTAACAGTTTAACTTTTTTATTTATCAGAATCTCCTTACCTCTGATAACATACTCTAACTTCTGTTCCCTGGTAAGAGCAACGTACAACTTACTTTGGCACTCTCTTAACCGCTTATTTCCTTTTTGTACGTGACCTTAAGTTTAAGCTACATTTACCTCCAGCTCTCTGGTTTGAGCTTATAGGCTAACCACATCCTCTTGAATAATGGAAACCCTGACATCAGCCTTATTTTTCCCCGAGCGCATCCCAACCTCGGCGTTTTTGGCATGCGAATTGGCCTGAGCCAAATCGGTCTTCAACTATGCCACCCTCTCATTCAACTCATCACATTTCCTTTGCACTAACCGAAACTCGATATCTTTAGTAGGCTAAGCTGCAGTCAACTGCTCAACCACAATTTTAGAGTTAGAAAGGCATCTCGAGCTCTCTTCAACTCGCTATCTTTCTCAACCATTTTCTTCTTCAATTGCTCCAGTTCGCTTCTGGTATTCACTAGCTTATCTTGAGTTTGCTCTTGTTCGTTCGCTTTGCTGATTATTTGATCCTTCAAACTTGCCACAAAATGGTTAAACAGATTCTCTGACATTTTTAAAGCCTGTATATGGTATCGAGCCAAGCCAGCCTCCTTACTATTTACCATCAAAACATCATTCTAGTTTTTGAGTTTCGCTGCCTTTTCCTTTGTCTCCGTGAGCTCTTTTTGCCTTCTGTTAATTTTGGCATCCTTCTCCTCGATCTTTCAGGTAAGGCCACCAGTGGTTTGAGCTGTCTCAACGAACTTGAAATGTACTTTTACATGTTATTTTTCCTTATCTTCATTTGCCTATCTTATTCTATCAAACTCTGCCACAAATTCTCAGTTATATTGGTATGTTTCTTCTTCGCTCAAGCAAGCTGACTCTAATTCGACCTACACATCACAGATACAATATATCAAGTTTTATTCAGAACACTCACTCAATACATACATCTTATTTCTAATGAAATTTCTATTTTTTGACATCTACTGTGTGAAACTACTTCTAAACTTAAGGTCAAAGTATAATCCTGATTTGATGAACTAAAAACATATACTTCCAATTCTAAGGTACATATTCTCTATATTCTAACTTTTTTAATACTTTAATATTTTCTATACACAATTGAGTACCATTGCCCCTAAACTGTTAACAAGTTTTTGCTCAGTCTCTCTACACTATAGTTTTTACTTTGTAACTCTAAAGTAATGACGCATGCAAGTCAAATATTTCTTATTCTTTTCTAGCCTGTAGCTCCGCTTGCGAAGACAACAGGGACGCTGAGACGTCTTTCTCCTTAGCAAACTCATTCTCTAATTATTTTATTCTGAGGCACATTTCCTTAAGTTCTTGCAACAAGGTTTATAAGAACATCTTAGTCTACAAAAGTTTATCCAGCAAACAATGTTCCCTTAGATTACAACATTTCAAACACTTCATAATCACATAATCATGGAGTCAACATTCTACTCCACCTTCTCGTTCCCTTCCTCTGGACGCTCATTGTCATCTCCTTGGTTGTCTTGCACCATTTGGGGAGAGACACCATCTAATACATCCACGACTCCAACCGCGATATCTTCCACCTCATCGTCTTCCTCCTTCTCAACATAGGTGTTCACCATAATGCCGTTCACCTCAGTTTTGAAGTACCCTATTTTTAGGAGGGAGAGCCCAAGTCCATCACGCTAGATTACCACCTCCCCCAAATTTTTGCCCGCTTCCGCTATCAGCTCATTAATCTCTACTTCTTGAGAAGCCTTCAAAGAGTCCACTCGTTTCCCCTCCCTAACCAATTCAGTTTTCAAACGAGCTACCTTCTTCTCGAGCTCAGCCTTCCCCTTTTCAAGCTCGGATTTCTCCTCCCCTATCCCAAGGTAGATCCCCTTCATTAAATGAGCAGCCTGCAAAAACACAACAAACATCAACCACATTGTTAACTAGAACCATCGTACAAGATTCAACATATGCTCAAATCGTCAAACTTACCATTTTACTCATTTCCTCCTCACCCTTGCAAACTGTAAGCTTCGCCCTATCCTCGACCACTTTCAACTCATCTTCTTCACCAAGTTAATCCTCTGTGACCTTCGCCCCAGTCAGTTGGGAAGAAGAGTCAACCCTTCTCTTTTTTGTCCCTCTTTCGACCTCACCACTTCTTGTGGTTTCAGAGGTCGAGCCATGCTTCAACATATTCTTCTTTTGAAATGGCCGAGCTAGCTTGCTCGAGGCAGTAGACTCCAGCACATCCGCAAAGTCCACTCCAGATGCCTTAGGCAAGACCACTCGTCTCTCTCTATCAGTTCCCCTCCTTTCTCAAACTGGCTGTTAGCACGTTTCTTTTTGCTAATGCCAAGTTCTTTCAAAACAGCCTCAAGCTCAATCCCTTCCTAAGCAACATTATCTAACAAAGACTCTTTCCTCGTCACCTTCGATTGAGGACCTGTCAAACAACAACACATTATCACCAACAAAGCAGCATACAATTTCAACATTTCAATATTATACATTATACATTATTATACTTACTTTGTTTCAAAGTTGTTCACAGAATTCCCATGGGTTCTTCATCATCTCTCTGAAGGCAATCACCCTTCACCTATATCACATTATCATTCCACATTCGACCTGCTGAATTTAGATAGAAGAAAAAAGGTTGAGTCGAACTCGCAAAAAAATATACCCCTCCACTTGCAGAATAACTTTTTATCCCATAAAATTACAAGACATCTTCAGGAGATATCCTCCTCTCAACCTCGTCCTCCACACATAACTTATTCAAAAATTCACAGACAATTATTACCGCCCACATGTTCCTGTTCAACTGAACAGGACATGCCCCACAGATATTCATAATCCTTTTCGCAAGATTGCTAAGGGGCAGACACAACCCATACTTCAATTGAGACAGGTAACACAAAAAACTATCTTCTAGGTCGCTCTGGACATTTCCATCATAATACTCCAAGGAGATCGATTCGTCTAAACCCCTATCTACTTTCTTCTTCTCTAAATCAGCCAACAACAAAAAAATGTTTCTCCCCAGATCCTATAATACAACTTCTAAAATACCTACCGGCATGTTCTATAAAATTATCCCATCTTCCCTCTACAGAAGCTTTGGCTTTGCAAAACTCTCTAAACATATCAGAATTCAGATGATAAGTTACCAATTTTCCAGGGAAATTTAGAAATTGAACAACTCCTACTTCATCCTCCCTATCAGATACTACATTCTCAGATTCAGCTGATCGACCAGAGGTTGACACCTCATTTACAGGTGAAGTCTCCATATTAACTATAACTCTACAAATAAGGTTTGATCCTATATAAAACTCCTCACACTCAACTTGCATACAGGTCCAGGTATTCCATCATTATCTTTTACATATACATCACCCACATACATATATCTTTCATAACTCATTTTTGCAAATATATCAAGCAAATTTTTATAGATTGCTGTAAATAGTAATTTTTAGATTTACATACCACAATTTTTTTTTCTTCAAAAAAAACACATTTAAAATATCACAAATCATCTACTAACCTTCTCTGTCGGAGTATGAATCTGACGCAACGCCAAATCCTTCCCTCACAATGCTGCTATATAACCAACTTCATGACTCAGTCTCTGTAACTCTCTCTCACTTTGATTGTTGATCACTTTCAATTAATTTCTCACAAAATTATCTGCTATATTTTCTCTTTCCTCTCTCACTGCTCTTCAAGTTTTCAGAAGTTGATAAATGTTTGAATGAAGAAGATGAAATATTATTTATATTTTATCTCTCTAACTACTGGTAGTTATTGGGCCTCGCATGAGCCGCCCTCAGTTTTGGAACCGAGGCATCCCTTCCACAATTACTGTCAGACGTCTTGTACCCTTTCAGTAAAGATGCATTCCCATCATTGCCCCCTGCCCTATATTTTAATATATTTTCATCTCTCTTTTCCAAATCTCTCTCTGACCTACCCACACCCAAGATGACTCAACACTTACACACAATCAAACTCTCCTTGTAATTATACCAGAGAAAAAAACAAAAGTTGCATGCTTTTTCTATTATTTGCTTCTTCTACTTATAGAAGTTCTGATTTCATTTCCAAAGTTCTCAACATTTCAAATATATTTAAATTCATTTTTTACAACAGTCACAAACAACATTTACAATAATTTACTTCCAGCAATCCTCACATCTTCCAACTCGATCACTTCTTCAGTAATTAGTCTTAAAACCTATTTTCGAGTTGAAGGCTCCATAATCACTTTTCGGAATAGCTCTTCGTCGAAGTGACGTTCATACTCAATTTCCCTACCCATCCAATCTAAACCTTCAAACTTGCACTCGGTTACTGGCAGGTCAACATTATAGTTTAACAAACCAAAAATTTGATCCCGCACTTCAGCTATCTTCATCGCCAACCATCCCTCAGCGGCATAACAAATTCTCTCAAATCGAGTCCACACCATTTTTATTTTCTTCCACCTGGTTATAGACTCATTTCTTCCTATTTATGCAGTTTTCTAAATTACTTCGAATCCCTATTTTCTTTCACAACAGAAAACCCTAGTATCTTGAGAAAAATTATTTGAACTTATCTCTCCATATCAACCTCAGTAAATTCGGCCTATTCAAACTTATTCTTTCCAAATCCCATATTTCAGAGCGACCTCCCTGAGCTTGAATTTCCAACTCTTATTTATTCCTAAAACTTCTACTGTTATCTCTCTCCCCCAATAATTATAAGTCATTCAGTTCGAAAATAAATTATTACACAACTTTTATGTTACAAATATATTTTTACAGCTCGATTAATATAACAGATTTTGAAGTTCCAATCCTATACATTACATTTAATCATATATTCATAAATCTTTGGATTATTCATAGCTCGATTTCACAAGTTATTCTATATATCAACATAGATTTTGAATATCAAATTTTATTAAGCTCAAATATAAATTATAGGTACTTTACAGATATTGAATCTTCCTGGTACTTTACAGATAACAAGTCTTTCAGGTACTCTGAAATTATGTACATTACAAATAACAAGTCTTTCAGGTACTTTACAGATAATGAAACTTTCAGGTATTCCCAAACAAAAAATCTTTTATTTCATCTGACTTTAGTGATGTTTCACTCAAAAAATCTTCTGAAGCAAAGTAGGTATTAGAAGTCACCAAATGTCCTTTTCCCTTCACACCAAATTACTATGACCAAAAACTGGGTTTAGAGGAAGTCTGGGCATGAAAGAAGAAAGAGTCAGTGCTTGAACCAACTCTTCAAATAGAAGGTCTTCTTAGAGCCAAGAAATGCTGATGGTACATAAGCAGACTTCTATTCTCTGTCTCCCTTCTCTACTACCACTGCCGCCTCCTCTATAACCACCACCATCTAAGAGTTGGTAGAGAAAAAGAGGGCCCGACCTTAGCATCCCATCCTACGTAAGGCATCGACGAACCTGCCCCACAGTTATGCTAACCCCTGCATTTATCTCCTTAACCTTGTCTTCCGCAAGGAAGCAGAAATACCTCCAACGTTGCTCGCCTGTCAAGACAACGTAATAAAATCTCCGCATACAGTAAAAAATTTCCTCAGCTTCAGCCGCTTCTTCTTCAGACATACCTTAATACGTCGGTGGAACGGGAATGGGGGTGGGCATCTCCAATGACTGATCTCCAAAGAATCTCAACTTTAACTTTTGCATCTCAACAGAAACTCTCTCTTTGTGAACCATTCTCCGAGTCTTCACCATTGTCAATCCAGACTTCCAGAGAATTTTGCATCAAACAACATACCTTGCCACAATCCTCGGTACAGGTACTATTTATATAACCTTAATATTTAATGTGTAGGTACCTTTCCCAAGCTTTATCATTCAAAATAGACAAAACTCTTAAAACCCCAAGTATCGCGTACTTCAATATTCTTATTATTATTCAATACACAAACATTCCCCCATAAAGTATACACATTTTCCATACAGTCAAATCCACATTAATGCTTCCTTCATGTTTCAACTTCCAAAACCCTATACCCACAAATTCTTTCTCAACCAAAGCCACTCGTGACTTTGGTTGCGAGGGGGCAATTGTAGGGGCCTATCCCTCAATCTAACCCAATTCAAACTATTTTCAGTTCAGACTACCTCCATATCAAACTCACGTATTCTACATGTGACATAAACAATCAGCATTGACACCTATGCCATGAACTGATGAAGAACCTGGGTCGGGCACAACAAAAAGGCATAAACAAGCTAAAGACACCTGTCTCTCATGAACTCAACAGTTACCCAGTCAAGCACCACTTACCACAATGTTTGGAGAACGTGCTTTAACACAATAAAGAACTACAGACAAGGTCTATATAAAGAAAAAGTTTAAAAAGAGACAAAAACCAGAAAAATATATGAGAAATCACCAAGAAAACTTTTTTTTTCTAGATTCTCAAAATACCAAACTTCTTATTTTCAAGATCAAGTATTTATAGTTCGAGAGATCACTTGAAATAAGATATCAACCTCAAGCAATAAAAGTTACTGTTACTAAAGCCCTCAACTCGAGGTCGTGGTTTTTTACCTATTCATAGGTTTTCCACACCAAATCACATGTGTCATTTCTTATCTTACATTAGTTTTGTCACATAAACATTGGTGTAAGAGCTTATTCTGAGCCATCTCGAGCTTACAAAATTAGGCCATTACACACATTATCTCCAAGTTTGTCAGCTGCAAGCGCTAATTTTTCTATAGCTTCGTCATCTTTATCTAAACTGTCATAATGAACTCTTTTTTTAGGAGCGCCAAAGCACTAATAGAAGAAGCAAAGGCACCAGCAGGAGTTGTTTAAGATGAAGCATGATTCGGGGTTCTCTTATCATTAGTGAATAGACAGACTCGACTCCTTTCATTATCAACTTCAAAACCTGATATTACAAACTTTTAAAGCTAAGTTGTATATACTAAATATTTCCAAAAATATTTACCTTCTTCTGGGATGTTTGTTTCATCATTTCCAACCTGATATACCTATGCCAACTTCTGCACTTGTCGCATAATCTTTTCTAACTAAAATATCCAAGTCTCGTTAATGTGGGATTGCCTTATCCTGGTAGTTCTTCACCGATAGATCTCTCTAACAAATAACATGGGTAAGAACGCAATAACTTATATTATTAAAGAAGAAATTATTCTATCACCAAAATATATACCTGAATAAATTTTTTCCAGACCATCTCCTCAGCTGTTACCAACTGAGTTCTTCATTCTACCCAAAGCCACTCGATTCAACTACTTTTTTGAAGACAAGGTGATTTGTCTTTAATGTCTTCTCCCGAGTTTTGCATTGCTCAGCAGTAACATCTAGAATCACTTTCCTTTTCAAGTTAAAAGAAGCTTTGTTATGCGCCATCAAGCTCCAGCAGCTCACAGTCTTTTGGCCTTGTTATCTTTGTTTCAATAATGTATTGATAAATATAGTATCCATTTTCTCGTTCCATCTCTAAAATACCCTCCCAGATGTTGGTGCCATTCTTAATTGTAGGTTTCCATTAATGTATTAAATCTACTGAGAAGTAGGTTCACATGTTAATTAGCGATTAAAAATCTATACATCAAATAGAAAATAAAATAATAATTAAAAGTACACTAGCAACGTCCACTAAACAATAAAACCCAAAATCTAATCAATAATTAACGAGCTAAATTAATACAAGATCATGGATTGTATTCTTGCCACATTAATTCGGCTAAGGCATCCCTTTTTGCTATCCATAGAGGTGAATGCTCGAAGACTATATGTTATTCTTCTATAGGTACTTCATCATGCTCTTCCTCCCCCTCTACAAGTTCAACTTCATTCTCGCATAAGTCAAATGGATCAACTTCCAAGATAAAGTTGTGTAAGGCCCAGCATGCAAGTAACATTCTTTTTTGCATCTTAATATCAAAGAATGTTGAAGTTCTCAAATATGCAAACCGTTTCTTTAGAAGTCCGAATGTTCTTTCAATTACATTACGTAATGATGAATGTCGATAATTATATAATTCTCTTGCATTTCTTGGATCTATCCATGAGTGTTATTCAAATGATATCGAGTGCCTTAAAATGGGGTTAAAGTTATAGGGACATGTTGAAATCTAGCATCGACAAGATAAGAATGACCTATGTACGATATGTAATTAGAGGCTTTTCTTCAAAATAATTCACATCTATAGTATTTAATACCATGAATCGCTACGTACCAGCGAGAATGATTAACCGATCCCCTACACAGGTGACTGCATCCTTCAACACTTTACTGTTATGTACAAATCTGTCCCATCCTGAGAGAACATATGTTAGATGCATTTCAAATGTACATGCCATTTGGATATTTTGATGAATATTACCTTATCTATTTTGACACTTTGCTTGGCTAACAACTGGCACTTGTACGGGGATATATGTTCCATCTATGGCACCTACCATATCCTATATAATTCATAATAGTATTTTTAAAAAATACTTGAAAGCTTAATATTAATAAAAATTTAAGAGGAGTTAAGTTTCACCACAAAATAATGGTGCCAGCTCCTTGTATAACTCGAATCACATGTAGGTGAATTAATAACGCATGCTTTCTTAAAGACTTCCTTGTATAGACCCATTATTGCATTTAGTGTACTGTGGAGGTATCAACTAACAGTTTCCCCAAAACTTATGAACGTAAATTTTATTGCAGAGGTCCTTTGGTCGTGTCCTACAGTGTGAAGGAATACTGCTAATTATTCCTCAGCTGTCAAAAACTTTGAATCACACAAGCCATGTTTCTTAAATGACCCACTAACACTCAAAACACATTTATGTTCATGCGCAATTACTCGTGATAATTTTATCACTCTCTACATACATCCTTTGTACTAAAAGTTTCCTTTCATGGTCTTCATTTACTATAGGTTGTCTAGGTAATGGTCTCCTTTTATAAATCATTGCGGTTGTATCAAGCAAATATGTCATTATTATGACTGCACTTGTTTCCTCTTCCTCCCTAGTAGCCATCCTACATATTGACTTCATTATTAATTCCACAGATTCTAAGCATTTTGAAACATATACCATGTCGTAAGTAATAAATATTTTCTAAATAGTACCGCCTAGCTAAAGAAAAAATAGATTTTGTACTTTAAACAATATATTGCAAGCAGTTTAATTAAGAAATAATGTAATAACTAAGCTCAAATTGTAAAAGAAAATACACCTGAAGTAGTATGTGGAGCAAATTACTCCAAGCAAGCTCTCTTTGATGGGGGTACTGAAAATCAACCAATAAGTATTATAAGAAAACTTATATAATGTACAAAAATCAACATGTTTTTGTGTGATAAATTAATGGTCAAGATAGAAGATATCGAAGCAAGAAAGGAGAGGTGAAGGAAAAAGATTCTCTATGAACCAGTAGTTGAACTAAAGGCAATAAGAAGAGAGTTAGGACTGCAAGCTACAACCAACAAACCAAAACCTCCCTCCTCATATCCAACAATGAAAGGATCTCCTCCTCTTCATCTTTTTCTCCTCTATCTTTCTCTAACCCATCTCTGTAACTGTGACTACCTAAAACTGCGATTATTAGAGATAAACCCATTTATGAACATTGCTAATTGTTCCTCAGTAGTAGTCTTGGCTAGTGTCGGCACTGTAGTAGCATATTCCCTAGATTCGACAAGAGTAAGCCAACACAGTATAGTCGAAGAGACATCATAGTCGAGGACAACTCAACATTCTAGAAGATACAATTAGTCCTCGACCTACCAAAAGTAGCCGTTGAAGTCTTGTCAAAAGAGAGCTGTTAGAGATCCGAGAAGTTTGCCTACACTCCCCGGAATAGGAAACTGTTTCTTTTTAGTAAAACTGCCTGCATCCACTATAAATATAGGTAGAGAATAAATTATTCAAGACCGAGAAATCTTTACACGTTACCAATTACAACCTCATAAACCTACTATTATTTTAAAACTCTGCAATAACTAGCAACATAGTAAATTTTACATAAAAACTCTCTTCGAGGTTATAGTTTTTCTTAGCTTTTACTGAGTTTTCCACGTGAAATCTCATCTATCTAGCTTATTACAGCCTCTTTATGAATAAGTATTGGCAAAGATTTCCCTCCCAGAAAATCTGCCACTACAATTGGCACCGTCTGTGGGAACTACCATACTTTTTTCTACCATTTATGATCTGAACACTCTCCGATGACAAACATGCACTTGAGAAGCCATTCCAGTAGTATAAGAGATCAAGAAATACCAGGAGCTATTGATCTACACGGTGTTGTACTCAAACTTCAAAAACAAATGGTCATAGAAAAATCCCAGCGACAGGAAGTTCAGCGTGTCCACGGTCAAGCCCTCCAAACAGAGAGAAACGGACGATGAAAATCCCTGGATCTACAAAGTCAAACATATCAAATAGAGATAGAGAGGCTACGAAGGACACAAGATCGACTCACTACCCGTCAGACGTCACCTCCACTCACTCGAAGTGAACATCGATCAAGAACGGCTCAACGCGATGATTAGCCGAGAGAGAACGATCATCGAATTTCTCAATCCAGATATGGAAATCCAAACAGAGCCTCTTAACATTTTGGCTTGACCTCTTCAGCCTTGATAACTCAAGGCAGTCGACGCACACATCAGCAGACCCCTCCGCCAGAAAAAAGGCCCATTAGTGATCGATTGGGACCAGAAGGATAGAGAGATTCCTCATATCGCAGCCCTACCTCTTCCCCCATAACAATTCGTTACCTTAGATAACCTTAACAGCATAATCCAAGCCATTCATTCTGACATTCCAGGCTGATGATCTGCACTTGATAGAATCAAAACAAACCCTATCTCTCCATATCTCAAAAATATGCCCATCCCAAAAAAATTCCATATGCCCAAATTCATTCAATATGCAGGCCTGATTGACCCGCTTACACATGTTTGACATTTCAAAGCTGCGGTTGGGTTATATTCCAAACTCGACCATATGCTGCGTAGGCTATTCAACATGAACCTAAAGGAAGAACAACTCCGATGGTTCCACACCATCCAAGAAGCCTCCATCACAACTTTTAACCAGTTATAACATCTTTTCGAATCCAATTATGTACATGCTAGGGAGTGGGAAATTACTGCTGATTCTTTGTTTAACTTCGAGCAAGGAGCGAAAGAAACTTTGGCAAACTTTTATAAGCATTTCCTTCAGGAAACAAGGAAGATTGGGAATTTAGGCCCTAAAATCGTAGTTCTGGCATTCACCTCCGCTCTGCACATTAACTCAAAAGTTCGAGAAGAACTTACCCTATACAAACCTCGCACAGTCACTGAGATGAATGATGTGGTTAATAACTATATCGAACTGGAGTGGTCAAAGAAAGATAAGATGAAAAGCTTATCTGTAATCCATTCTCGATAAGCATCTTCGACTCCAGCTCAGCGAGCAGTCACTCCTGAAGTGCCTAAATAATGCGACAAAAATATCGGCAATAATAGAAGGAGAGACGGCAAACCAGACAGACCTGTCCCAGTTTTACCGCCAATGATAACAACTCTCTCTGCTATCTTGCCCACGATAAAGGGCGGTGAGTGTTATCGTGCACCATAGACAATTCCCGATCTTCCCAACAGACCCTTATGTCACTACCAAAATTTGTATAGTCACAAAACTGACAACTATTAACTGGAAGACTCCACAGTTATATCATTGACATCCAGAAGTTTCTCGAGGATCAAGACAAAAGCAAAGAAGTCGAGCAAAATCAAGACCAGGGATAAGCTCGTCACTTGTATATGATTGAGATTGAAAAGGAAAAGAAAAGAAAATAAGACGTTCGCATTACGTCCTGCTGCAAAATGACCTTTTCAGACAAATTAGCAAAGCTTCTTCCGAGCACAAGCAAGTCAAAGTGTCCTTACCAGATAACCTTCGAAGACTGTGACATCAGCCATGTTAAATACCCTCATGATGACCCCTCTTGTTATTATGCTCAAAGTCTGACAAGATTATCTTCATACACTTCTCATCGATACCGGAAGCGCCATGGATGCCTTGTTCTGAATAGCAATTGAAGTCCCCGGCCTTACAGATTCGGTCAAAACTTCAACAACAACATTCACGGGCTTTAATGGTTCAAAAGAATAAGCTATCAGAGAAATCACTCTGCAAGTTCAGGCAGGTTCAAAAACTACATTCGTCAAATTTCTTGTCATCGATGTAGAGTCCAAATACTTGGAAATTTTGGGTCAAAGTTGGTTACATTTTATCAGGCAGTGCCATCAACTTATCATCTAGCACTACGTTTTCCAACGGATCACGGAGTCTTTGAAATCAAAGGAAGCCAAGCAGTAGTGCGACTGTGTGAAAATACCACAACCAACCCTTATGCAATTAAACTTCTCAAGGCGTAGTAACTACAACACTAGGAGTCAACATTGACATTCGAATAGCATGACACCGAGATGGTCACATCTGTTGAACTCGATGGCCCAGGGCATACAACCTTCATTGGCTTTAAATTATCGACTGACAAAAAAGAGGCCATGATACAGCTGCTTAAGAAAAACATCGGCGTCTTCACCTGGACTTTCCAAGATATGTCTGGCATTGATCCTCCCATCGCTTACCACCGACTCAATCTCCTTCTCGACAGTAAAACTATCATTCAAAAGCGACGAAATTTAGCTCCCCAACTCCGAGATCCAGTCAATGAAGAAATTGATAAACTCCTTCGTATAGGATTTATTCAGGAAGCCAAATATCCGAAATGGGTTTCTAATATCATTGATATACCAAAGAAAAATGGTAAAATCAGGGGTTTTGTAAACTTCATAGAACCCAACAAATTCACACCCAAAGACAGTTTTCCCCTACCATTAATTCCACAACTTCTCGATTCAGTTTCTAGACACGAACTTCTTTATATGATGGACGCCGCCTCAGGATACAGCCAAGTATCACTCGCTGAAGAAGATCAGGAAAAAACAACCTTCATAACCGATAGAGGTCTCTACTGTTATTCAATAATGCCTTTTAGGTTAAAGAATGCTAGAGCTAATTACCAAAGGCTTGTAACCTCAATAATCAATGACCACCGCTGCAAAATCATGGAAGTTTATATCGATGAAATGATCTGTAAAAGCCTGAAGAGAGAAGATCATCCAAATAATCTTTAAACTATCTTTAATATCCTTCGCAAATACTAGATGAAACTCAACACAGAAAAATGTCAATTCGGCGCCACATTTGGCAAATTCTTGGGACATCTCGTTAGCAAAAGAGGGATAAAAATCGATCCAACTCAAATTAAAGCACTCATGGCAATCTTATCTCCACGAATGATAAAAGATGTTCAAAAATTCACTGGCAAAATAGCTGCCCTTCTCATATTCATCTCCAAGTCATCTGATCGATACAAACTCCTTTACCTTCTTCTTCGTGGAAACCCCACTCATCTTTCCCACAAACAACAAAAGAAAATCATTTGGACTCCCGACTATGAAATGGCTTTCCAAGATCTTAAACGATACTTGGGGCATTCTCCTATAATGATTACTCCAATTGATGGTGAATCTCTTACTATGTACTTATCCACAACGGACAAGTCAATCAGTTTCATTCTTATTCGAGAAGATGACGGCGTAGAAAAACTAATTTGCTTCCTCAGCGAAAGCCATAAGCTTGCTAAAAAATGATATACAGCAGAAAAATTGCTACTCGCCATGGTCTACAGCTCTCAAAAACTTCATCCCTATTTTCAAGCTCATCCTAACAAGGTTATCACCAAATACCCTCTTCAACTGGTACTCTCCACAAAAGAATTTTTTTGCAGAATCCAGTAATGGTCTATTTTTCTTGGTGAATACGATATTTTCTTCGAACCTCAAATATCTATCAAGGGACAAGCAGTGGCCGACTTTTTGGTAAATTTTCCCGTCGAAGACCCTGATTGGGAAGAACTTGAAGAAATCTTCACAGATGACTCAATTGCAGAACCATACGCATGATCCAAATGCTCAAGTTGGCAACCTTTTACAGACGGGTCAGCAGGACCACAAGGATCCAGAATTGGCATAGTCGTTACACCTTCCAATCATCGCATCTAAGAAGCTATCAAACTCAACTTCTATGCTACCAATAATGAGACTGAATACGAACGAATCTTACATGGTCTCGATCTTGCACTTACTCACGGAGCTGAAGAATTAGCAGTATATGTCAACTCTTTACTCTTGGCAAATCATTATAACAAAACTTTTAAGACAACAGGAAAAATGGTTGATTATGCAGCTTTAGTCAAAGAAAAGATAAAAAAAATCAAACATGCAACAATATCTTATTTACCTCGACAAGAAACTCACCATGCTGATGCATTGGTTTACATCACTGCCATGCTGGGAGACAGTGAAAAATGATCTTTGGAAATTGAGATCATCGATCCTTCTAGCCTTAATATCCTATCAACACTCCAGATAACCATTACCAAAGATGACGACCCTGCCGACTGGAGAAGACTATTTTATGCTTACCTCAACTTTAACATCCTCCCCAGTAACAAAGACGAAGCTCGATCCCTATTGGCCAAGTACCCCAGATTCGCTGTCCAAAATAAAATATTATATCGCCTCACTGGTGGAGGACCACTTATCGAATGCATCTCACAGAAATAGGCTCAGATCAAAATTAAGGAGCTTCACGAGGGTATCTGTAGTGCACATGTTTCAGGAAGATCGCTAGCCCAATACACATTTACACAAGGATTATATTAGCCCGAAATGCGACAAGATTGTGAAAACTTTGTGCGTAAATGCTACAAATGCCAAATCCACGCTCAAGATATCAAAAATTCAGCCCTCGACTTGCATGTTAGCAATGTCCTGTGGCCGCTTAAACGATAGGGAATTAACATCATCGGCCCATTCAATCCAGCATCAGGAAATAAAATGTTCATTTTAGTCGCTACTGATTACTTCACCAAATTGATCGAAGCAATTCCTCTTTGCCATACTGATGAGAATGAGGTCATCAAGTTCCTGTGGGAGCATATCATCACCAGGTTTAGTTATCCGCACATGATACGCTCTGATAATGGCAAATAGTTCATCAGTGCTAAAGTACTTGCTTTACTCCATAAATACATGATTTAGTTAACAACTTCCATACCATATTATCCTCAAGGTAACGGACAAGCCGAAGCCATCAATTAAAGCATTAAATCTGGTTTACAAAAGCTCCTTGATGATAAAAAGGGCAGATGGGTAGATGAACTACTCAGTGTTTTGTGGGCCTATTATACCACTCCTCGAGTTTCTACAGGCTACACTCCTTTCATTATGGCTTTTGGTACCGAAGCAGTCATCCCTTCAAACCTCGATTTACCAAGTACCCGATGACAAATCTCATATGAGGGCAATGAACTTGGCCTTCTCTGCAACATTAATTGGATCGAAGAAACCTGAGACAAGGCCATTGCCAATCTGGGATGATATCATGATACATTGAAAAAGGCATATAACATAAAAGTTTGACAATGGAATATTGGTATTGGAGACCTTATCCTACGATGGATCCAAGATAGTACTCGGCCTAAAAATTCTGAAAAGTTATCAAAAAATTGGGAAGGGCCCTACATCATCAGTAACAAAACAGATAGCAGAACTTATTGGCTAATGACTGAAGATGAAGTCTAGTTTGAATATCCATGGAACACTGTTAACTGAAACTATTTTGCATATAAGACACTGTAACCATTTTCTTCCAATCAAATAAACAATTTGTACTCATCATTGTCTTTTTTAGTACTTCGATTTGATCTCGATCTATAGTAATCAAGTATACATCAGACAAACGATATCTTTACTACTTTGATTTGATCTTGATTTATACTTATCAAGTATGCATCAGACAAACGATATCTTTACTACTTTAATTTGATCTCGATCCATACTTATCAAGTATATATTAGACAAACGATATCTTTACTACTTCGATTTGATCTCGATCCATACTTATTAAGTATACATCAAAAAAATGATACTTTATCAAATCTACTCAAAATTATTGCAGAGGGGGAACTTCAGAGCTCACCACCCTCTTTTTCTTATTCTTTCCAAAAGACTCCTCAAGCATAAAATCTATCTCAGTATCAGTATTATACCCCGACATCCTAAGATTTTCCAATGGAAAACTTCCATCCGCAGCTCTCTTATTCTTCTCCGACATTTTTCTACCAATCACATGCACCTCCGAACCTTTAGTTATCGACCTTTTCAGCCCTGCTTCTTGAAATAGTGTACTTAAACTATCTTGGTCAATAGCTAAGTTATCGATCCTACCAAAAAATCCTCTTCTTATCTTATACAATTCCTCATCCACTTTAGCTTTCTTCTCAGCTTCCTTTAAAGCTGTAAAATTGAAAAATATCAACAGATTACATACATTTGCCTTACTCAAATTTTTATCTAAACTTAATCGATTACGTTACCTAACCACAGACCTAGATGAAACGCTTTTCTTTTTAACGGCTCCCCAGGATCTTTTTGATCAAACTCATAGTTTCCAGACACCAATAGACGTTCGTCAGTATATCGACTTCCAGTTGACACCATGTCATAAAACATCGGCCTCTTCAAGAACCTCGCCAAGTAACGATACCCTTTTAACTTCGGGTTTGTTTTCAATGTGTAGTACACACACAAATCATCTACTATTATTGACTTCTCCCCCCTGTCCTTAAGTAGACCGTTTATTGCACTACATACCTTAAACAAATCATATACATTCTGGTTGAATTGACCAGGGGCATCATAAAAAAGTTAATAAACTTTTTTTGATCTGTCCTGTGGGGAAGTTTCAAACCTTTCTTTATTTGTTCTCGATGAACCAAAATACCATTTAAAGGTGTTTCCCGATCGATCATCTCATACTGATACTCTTCCAACCTTATGACCCTAGGAATACCATATTTTTTCTTGAAACATAAAATCTCTTTCGTCTCTGGACCCTCTCCATAGCATGCTTCCTCGCCCTCCTCCACATCTTCTTCCTCATCCCCACTACCTTCTCAATCACTAGCTTGGTGCTCATGATCTACATCCCTTTCCGTGGACTCCTCCTCAGATAACTCGATAATACTGGGTGCCTCCCTAAACTGCTTCACACTCTCTATATCTGCACTTCTTTCCCCAACACTATCTCCCTCCCATTTGCTGCACACAGTTCCTTACATCAATCATCAAAGGCTCTATGTCTTTGAGACTCCCGTATATATCTTTCTCATCATTTAAAGTTGGTTCAGCCATTTTAAGGAACTTGTCAAACAGTTTCCATATTTTTAACACAGTTCGTATATATCATATGTGGTACATATATATGTTCATATATTCATAATCATCTCGTTGTCAAAGATTCCTCTCCAACACATCATTTACTTTACTGTCAAACATTAGTTCATATTCCTATCTTCGTTAAACTTACACATTACTCCGTACTCGTTACATTTTATTTTTTCAATTTAATCTTCGATAAATATTTTAATCCATTTTAATCATGGTCTAATTTCAGGAATCCTAATAGCTTCACGAAGATGCTTCGCCTTTTTCCCGCCAAAATACCATCATTCAAATATTATGGATTCCCCTTCTCCGGCACTAAATCCGGTCCAATCCCAACAAATAAGAAAATATCCGACAATCTCGACGTATCACAAACAACAATTTCTGAAATTGCGCCGTGCCTACAGCTCCCCTAGCCAATCCCTCTCTCTACTCATCTTCGCCAATTCTAGCATAACCCAAACTATAACCCATCCATAAAATCCCTGCGACTCCATTTCTTCCACCATCACACCCTTACGAATCACAAGAACAGAGTATTTCCTCCACTACTCCGTGAAACCCTAACACTATTCTTTTTAATTCTATCTAGCTATCATTCATTTTACTTTCAATTCCACACACAACAACATTCACTTACTATTCTTCATCTATAACATCAATCAATCAAAATTACAAACAAACAACAAGAATCACTAACCTTGTTTCTGCGTTGCTTCTGTATCCCTCTCTTTTGCTCGTTTGGCTCTTTCAATCAACGCGCTAATCTCCTCCTTTGCAATCGTATCCAATCACTCCCACAATGAGCAATAACAATTCACTCTACAATTTATTTTTTCTATTTTTGAAAAGTATAAACAGTCGCTTACCACTGCCCTATTTATAGACCCCGCATGACTGTTTGTTGCACCACTTAGCGACTGTTCAGTTCCTCGAACGTAACGCCTCATGCATTGCTTCTTGACTTTTTTTGACTCTTCGCCTTCTCACCATCAATAAACCTCTACATTCATGCTTCAATCCTTCTAAATCTTGAAGAGTTTCTTCGGATACATTAACCACTAGAGTACGACCTATCTTCTCAAATAGATGATCTACATCATTTTCCTTATATTTTATACTATCACCTAAAGGAACACATCTTGCCATAATCATCTTTCATGTTCGTTCACCTATTTTTTATTGTACCTACAAATTCCTATATTTTAGGGATTGTATTCGACAACATCACCAATATCATCATATTCGACAACAATTTATTTCAACACATTTTCCATTTCTAAAAATGAAACGTGTACAACTTTCATTTGACAAGTAATACACATTAATTTATTCCACTAACATCAATACCACAGTTACATTCCTTACCATCAACAATTCCTAACCACAAACCCCCTCTATAATATTAAAACTTTATAAGCCCCTCACTGCAGCTTCATCTTCCCTCTTCGCCAACAACTTTTCTTGAGTCCACATTCCACCATAGCATTCAGGAGGATTCCAAAACTGTAATCTGAAGCAAAAATCGAAGTCTTCCTTAGCACCCTTTGATTCTGCCTCACTTATACTGCCATAATCAGGCTCCTCCGGATCTTCCAGATACATATCGCAGTTCTGCGATCCAAAATATTGTGTATACAGTACCCAATACAGCGCTTGTACATGTTTAAACACACCATCACGGGCCTGAGCTCTCGTCTTCACTATCTCGCATGAATGCCTCACCTCTGCAACGCCAGACTTATTTATACACCCTCCAGTCCTGTTTCAACTCACTGCATTTATTCTGCCTCAGAACTCTACAATTTACATGTCCCGTCAAAATCCCACGAAATCTGTTCCTGGCCCCGCAAGGTCAAATATCTTTAAAATTTTATACATCAACAAAAAATTAACACAGATATCTTCGACTTTACTCAAACTACAACGTACTTAATAAATAATATATATTTTGAAACATACTTCGACAAAATATTTATTTCTTTAAATAAATTGTTTATTACATACGACATCTCTCTTACATTGCATTTTATACATTTGACATCTATCTCACTTATCACTTCTTGCATTCGACACTTTCATCTTTCGATTACATTACATCAAGTTAAAATCTCTTATTACATTCTACTTACATAACTAGTTACTCTGCTATCTTTTCTCTAGAATCTGACATTAAAGCCTCTTTCTAGTCCTCAAAGCTCAATGAATCTCAAGTCACTGAACTTCTAAGAGATGCTTCAGTAGAAAAGAGCCAGCAACAAATTACAAGCCAACTTAAACATTTGGCAAGATCCCTGGATGCCCATCTAACCTTCCAATCGACATTATCAACGCACACAATTACCCCTTCACCCCCATATGAGGATACAATTGCTTCCAGCAGATGCACATCATCTCATTTTTTATCTTGTTCCCACCCCAGCGAAATGCTGTGATCACATGTCGGTTTCCCATCAATCGGTTTACACCAGATTTCTCAATTCGAATGATTGTCGTCTTCAATCCCAGAATACGCCATAAACCACACTTGGCGCGGCATCTCTCCACCAACTACCATCATCCCCCCACCATAACACCCTATTTATACCTGTTATCCTTCTACTAGATTCAGTGTACCGCATTTATTGTGCCTCAAGAATAACTTGACCAGATACAGTTCTTTTGACCTTGGAAATGATACAGACGATTAATCTTTTTATTCGGCAACCTTTCAGATTCCAAAAGTCTTTTTGACATAACCACCAGTGCTTCTATCGAGAATGGGGTAATTGTAGTAGCATATTTCATAGATTCGACAAGAGTAAGCCAGCACAGTGTAGTCGAAGAGATATGATAGTCGAAGATAGCTCAACATTCTAAAAGATACAATTAGTCCTCGGCCTACCAAAAGTAACCGTTGAAGTCTGGTCAAAAGAGAGCTATTAGAGATCCGAGAAGTTTGCCCACTTCCCCCGGAATAGGAAATTATTTCTTTTTTGTAAAACTGCTTGTATCCACTTTAAATATAGGCAGAGAATAGATTATTGATGACCGAGAAATCTTCAAACGTTTCCAATTACAACCTCTTAAGCCTACTATCATTCCAAAACTCTGTAATAACTAGCAACATAGTAAATTTTGCATAAAAACCCTCTTCGAAGTCGTAGTTTTTCTTCAGTTTTACTGAGTTTTCCACATAAAATCTCGTCTATCTAGTTTATTATAGCCTCTTTACAAATAAGTATTGGCAAATATTTCCCTCCCGGAAAATTTACCGCTGCAGGCAGGTTACTATAAAGAGGCCTCGACGATGGGTAAGGGCAAAGGCGTTATTAGATCGATTAGCTAAAACGAGGACCCAAATAGGTTTTGGAGTGAGAGGAAAAGTCTAAGGAGTTTGGAAATACTATTAGATTATGGAGGTAATGCGGCATCTAGTTTAGAGGAAAGCATAGATCAAGGCTGAGATAGAAAAGAGCAAAGATTACGTTGGGACTACGAGTAATAGAAGAATAAACTGACCCAAACATCTTCCAGTAAAGAATGAAGCAAGATGATAGTACCAATCTACCTGTGGGATAGGAAGATAAGCTTAAAGATAGATCTCTCTTGACCGTTTTGGAGCATTTGGAACAAATAGCTAGTAGAATAACTAGGAGAATAGGACTTCATGTGCGCTACTGATACATAGGGAGCCATGACCGAGTTAATTTGAGAAAGAGAGAGAGAGGGTGATAGAGCAACCGTAGCCATCATAGTGCAATGACACCATTATTAAGATTAGTGCAAGGACACATTTTTTTAGAAAAAGAGGGAGATAGATGGAGCTTACCTGAAGAGAAAGACTTGTGAAAGAGTTGAGAGAGTACGATGGGTTTAAGTTGTAGTTGTTTTAAAATAATAGATATTTGCATTTGAATATCTCAAAAATTGAGGGGGGGGGGGGGTCCTTGGATATTTAAATCAGCAGTTATCCTCATCCAAATACCCATTTTGTAGGGAATATTTAGGATATCCAAGATATTTGAAGTAAACAAACGGTCCCTTAGTGATTTTTGGACTATGATCCCACATACATTTTGGCTTATGGACTTTAGTCCCCAATTTGTTTAAATATTCAGTCTGGTTCCTAATTTGGCTCTGACCAACCACATTTGAAAGTAATCTTTTACCTGAACTCCCACAAATGCCCTCACGTGACTTTCGCAAAATTTTAAACCACAAGTTAACTGGGTTTTTTAGGTCACTTCCACGTCATCAGGCCACGTCATCCTACAACAGCAAAAATTAGCTTATAGTCCCCATATATTTTCCTGTAATTAGTTTGCAGTCCCCATTTCTTTAATTTTATCGTTAATGTTGATTGATAAAATTTCACAACCAAATACTACAGTAGAACATACAATATCATAAACAAAATTAATTTACCTTGCAAGAGTTCCCAACCCCTCCCACACATGGCTCTTGGTATCAGGGCCATGTATGGCTAAATTGGTAGGTTGCATATATATGGAAATATATTTGTAAGAATCTAAGTATGAATATTGTTTATCTTCATCCCCGGTAGGGATGTTGCTCAATATATTCTAATTTGAAGGGGAAGGTATGAGACATCACCTAAGTCGTGTATGGAGTGGTAGCCCTGAGTGGACGTCATTTGCCGATAAATTATTGATAGACATGTATCTAAACCTCTAGAGAAGATTATTGATAGACATCTTTCTCGAAGAAGAAGATCAATAGTAAACATACTTACTTTCTTATAGAACATTCACATATATATGTTAACCATCTTTCACATATGAGTGAAATGGGTAGGTCTTATGGAGACCAATCTTCTAGATCTATAAAAAAATAGATTTATGGATTTAAGTCCTAATTCATTTGCTCAACAACTTATTAATAAAGAATTCATGTCTTCTAGCCATGATGAGTTTAGAACATGGTATTCCATAACTTTCAATAAGGAAGAATTGGCTTTAATCAAGGAATTATACTCCCTTGAAATGGGAAAAACCAGAAGGTAACATTTTTTTATGAGTGGTTCACAGAATGGTACCCTCATCAACCATACCTTATCAATAATATAGAAGATTTTACTAAGAATTAAGTAAAATTTGATGGTACAGAAGTTCAATCTGTCCACCCTCCCCTTGAATCTCTCCATCTAAGAAGTAGTGGTACTAAGGCTTTAAAAGCCAATGCCTTTACTCACCTTAATAGCC
The DNA here is from genome assembly GCA_014058105.1 of Kingdonia uniflora. Classification (NCBI taxonomy): domain Eukaryota; kingdom Viridiplantae; phylum Streptophyta; class Magnoliopsida; order Ranunculales; family Circaeasteraceae; genus Kingdonia; species Kingdonia uniflora. Next base: position 2,540,472 of record JACGCM010002137.1, read on the forward strand.
AGATATCTGATAGAAATCCAGTTATCAAATAGAACAATTGGACAAATTTGAGTCTTTAAGCGATTGGTAATCAACTTAACCGAATAGAAGATCAAGTCCAAAGAATTAGTAGCCAGAGTTCTTCTGTTAATATAACAAGTACATCCTCTAGCATGTACACAGCTGATATTAAACTGACCCTTATTGTTAATGACTTTAAGCTTTCAGATTCTCAGGATTCTGAAGTTGTTGACTTGCTTATTGGCAAACTTAAAAACTTAACGTCAATACTTTGGGTAAGGACTCCATATCTGAAAATACTTTTGAATCTTTTGACTCTTCTGATAATGAATCAGAAAATCAAATTCAAGCCATAGAGGCAAGCCTTCATAAAATAAAATATAAACCATCAGGCTTAAAAACTTATTATAAACGACCTACACCTCAGGATCTTTTATTTGAAGTGGATTTCTTCCATAGTCAAAATTCTTACAATGGAAGAAAAATCTATGAATGTAATATAGATAGATTATCTAAATATGAGATTTATGAAATTATTCATAAAATAATTATGTATGCCTCTATCTGTAAGGCTGCTGGGAATGATGATGATAATGTAGCAAAATTCATTGCTAATGGTTTCACAGAAAGTCTTAAAGGCTGGTGGGACAATGTTATCACTTCTCAAAAGCAAGAAATCCTTGCGGCTGTTAAAATTGAAGAAAATAATATTTATATTAAAGATGTCGTCTATTTTCTTGTTCAAACTATTATCATACACTTTATGGGACTTTCTCCCCAAAGACATGAGAGGAATAAAGAACTTTTACATAATCATAGATGTCCGTCTCAAACCCATTTTAGATGGTACAAAGATGTTTATATTTGCAAGGTGATGCAAAGGAATGACGCTAATACTAAGCATTAAAAAGCAAAATTTATTGATGGTCTTCCACCTTTGTTTACAAAAAAGGTTCGTTAAAAGCTGAAAGATCAGCATGATGGTAATTCCATACCTTACCATAGTCATACTTATGGTCATCTTATCAGTACCTGTACCTAAATTGGTCTCACTATCTGTAATAATATGAAATTACAATACCAACTTAGGAAACATAATTTAACAGGAAAAAGGGAAATTTGTGAGTTTTGTCATCAATTTGCCTATAACCTTCATATTGATTATCCTAAGAAGCCTTGGAAAGGCGCCAAACATTCTTCTCAAATTAGAACAAGAAGAAAGGAAAAGTATAAGGATCATGAGGATTCTTATTATTATAAACCTAGAAAAAGAAAGAGACATATGGGAGATAAAACTCATCCTAGCCCTTCCAGGAAATTTAAAACCCGCCATTGTTATAAGTGTGGTAAAATTGAACATTTGGCAAACAAGTGTACCACGAAAAGGACGTTGCAAGAACTTCAACTGGATGAAGGACTAAAACTTTAGCTAAGCAAATTATTGCTTAACACCACTTCTGAAAGAAGTTCTTCTGACACGGATGTCAATGGTATTGACCAAAGTGATTCCTCCCCCTCTAGAGATGGAACTCCTTGCAACAAGTACTTATAATTGAATTCTCGGGATTACTGGAATTCCATTGTTGAAATGAATGGCTTAAGCCTTAATACTCTTACAAGAACCCAAAGTGAGATTTTATTTATTGTAGATAAGATCTCCGACCCGGAGGGTAGGGCTAAACTTGTAAGCATTTGTCTATAAAAAATATTTCAAGATAACACACAACATAAAACATAACCACTGGAAGTTCCAAATAGATATTATAATTTCTTGGATGTCCTAAAATGCATGGAAAATGATAAACCTATCATTCTCCAAGACCTGCGTAAAAAAATTAATACTTTGAAATCTGAAATCAAATAACTTAAGATTTTTGCTCAAACTCATGCATCTCTAGATATGTCAAAATGTTAAGCAGAAGATTCAAATTAATGAATCTAATGATGAAATTTTTGAGAAGAAAGATAGTCCCAATCTTAATCTACTCCAAAGAATTACTCGTCAGAAATAGTATGTCAAGGTGACACTTGATATAAAAAATGAATATACCATTAAAGATGTCATAACTCTTGTTGATAGTGGAGCTGACTTAAACTGTATTCAAGAAGGATTGGTTCCCACCAAGTATTTCAAAAAGACACTTCAGTCTCTTACTGCTGTAAGTGGTAGCAGGATGAAAATCCGGTATAAACTTTTTAAAGTTTTTATCTGTAATAAAGGTATATGCATCCCTTCTACCTTTCTTCTTATTCAAAACTTGGAACAACAAGTAATTTTTGATACCCCATTCCTGAGTCTTCTTATGCCTTTACATAAGATTGGTCAAACAAGGATATTTTGCAAGATCCAGGTTCAAGAAATTATTTATGAATTCATTAAAGATCCTGAAACTAGGGTCATTAATAAACTTCAGACCATGCTTGGTTTTAAGGAAAATCATCTAAATTTCTTCAAAGTGGAATTCCAGGTTATAGATATTTCTCACAAACTTTAATCCCCTGAGCTGAAGAACTTAATTAATGAAGTTAAAAAAATATATATTATTGAAGTCTGTAGAGATATCCCTAATACATTTTGGGAAAGAAAACAACATGTTGTCTCTTTACCTTACAAATAAAATTTTGATGAGAAAACTCAGATTCCTACTAAGGCTAGACCTAGTCAAATTAATTTTGAATATCTTAACCTCTGAAAAAAAGCTAATAGGAATGCTGAAAAGGATAGTGGTGTTCCTAGACTCGTTGTCAATTATAAACATCTTAGCGACTCCCTTAACTGGATTCGTTACTCGATTCCTAATAAAAAAGATATTTTAAATTGACTTTATAATACGATTATATTCTCCAAATTTTATTTAAAGTCAAGATACTGGCAAATTAAAATAAAAAAAAAGATAAATATAAAATTGCATTCACTACAGTCCCATTTGGACATTACGAATGGAATGTTATGCCTTTTGGATTAAAGAATGCCCCTTTTGAATTTTAGAATATCATGAATGATATATTCATTTCTTATTCTAATTTTTGTATTGTCCATATTGATGATATTCTTTTATTCTCCAGTTCTATTGACCAACACTTTAGACACCTGAAGATTCTCAAAGATGTCATCCGTAGAAATGACTTGGCTATCTCTGTTCCTAAAATGAAACTGTTTTAATTAATAGTTAGATTTTTAGGACATAATATTACTAAAGGTTAAATTATTCATATTGATAGAAGCATTGAGTTTGCCTTAAAATTTCTAGATAAAATTAGAGCGAAAACTCAATTACAAAGATTTCTTAGAAGTCTCAATTATATTGCAGACAACTACCATAACTTGGCCCAGGATAGTGTTATTCTATATAATAGACTAAAAAAGAATCCTGCTCCTTGGACAGCTGGGCATACAAAATCTATCCAACAAAACATACTAAGAGTTTAGCAACTCCCATGCTTAGGTCTTGCCAATCCTCAATGGAAAAAGATTGTTGAAACTGATGCCTCTAATTTAGGTTTTGAAGGTATACTAAAGCAAAGAAACCCTTCTTCACAAAAAGAAGAAATCCTTCATTTCATATCAGAAAAATGGAAAATAACCCAATTAAACTATTCTACAATTAAAAAAGACATGTTTTCCATTGTCAAATGCATTTCAAAATTTCAGGAGGATTTGTTAAATTAAACCATTTTACTCATAATTGATTGCAGCTCTGCTAAAGAGATCTTGCAAAAAGATGTCAAAATTTTTGTATCTAAACAGATATTTGCTAGATGGCAATCTGAATTATCTGCCTTTGATTTCTTAATCGAATATATTAAAGATGATCTGAACTCTCTTCCTGATTTTCTAACCAGAGAATTTTTATAGGAAAAATCTGTGCATGGAACCTCCTGATAAAGGATGGAGCTAAAATCGAAAAAAAAGGAATAGAAGAAAACTGCTAAGGATACTCTGAAAATGGATCCGAAGAAAACTACTGAGGATGCCCTTAAGCAGAAAATCACTTATCAATAGAAAACATTGGTTAAGGAAAGTATCCTAACCCTTTCTTTTGATGATGTTAAACTCAATCAGGATGCTTGGGGTCCCAAAAAAAGATATTTTGCTAATCATAATTATATGGTTTAAGACAGTCATTATCGATATGTCTATGAGGCCATGTTAACAGAAACAACGTCAACTCAAATTTGGCATCACCATGTCAATCCGAAGGACGTGGAAATCCCTATAACACATTTGAAGTGCTATATTACAAGGTTTTTACATATATTTGAATGGGGATTAGATCCTCACAAATCTAGATCCCTCAAGCTAAATAGGCAGAAATATAATTATTGGGATTATATCTAAGCTTGGCATTATACTTTTTTTTTTATCAAAATCCAATCATAAAACATACTTGGCTTTTCTGTATTAATCCAGAGATTATTGAAAGATCAAGTTTCCCCACTTGGTTTTTTAACTGATAGGAAAAGATAAGACCTAATTTTGATATTTTACCAAAACCCTTTAGGAACCATTTGTAATATGGTACGAGTTTCATCCAAAATTGAAGGGAATGATTGTACAAAATCTACCTATCGAAAGAAATACGTTATGGTATTTCATAAAATTCCAGATCACATGGATTTGGAAATGGGATCTAGAACTACCTATTTTGCAAAGAACCTTCTTTTGTAGATGGTGGGATGGGTTTGAAACTGAAAAAGTTATTGACTTAGTCAATAAAACAACCGAAAAGTATGTTTCTTCTTCTAATGATGAAAAATAGAAAGCAGCAGGAACATTAGTTTCCTCTGTAAATGTTTTTCAATTATTAATAGATTCTATTAAGGACCAATATTCAAACTTATCATCAGAAAAGCAACAAGTCAAAGTCATACAGACTTTGAAAGAGAAATTTGTGGAAGCTACTTCGCAAGCCTTACCACAAGCAACAACTACTCAAGGGAGTAGTGGATGCCAAAAGCAGCATTGCTTTCCAGACGAAGGTCAAGATCCTTATAAGGGTGAAGATATGGCAGTATTAAAATTCTCAGACGCAACCATAGAATACTATTGGGATGCCATCATTGAAGTCCAAGAACATATGCTAAAGGCTAAAGGGAAAGCTAAGTGTTCTTAGCATGCCAAAGCCGACGCATAAAAATAGAAATGATTAAAGTATATTTACTTTATCAAAAGAAGCCGATGCATAAAAGCAAAAATGATTAAAGTATCTTTACTTTACCAAAAGAAAAAATAATTGTGTCCTCCACCAGACGACTCCAACCACATGAGGGACTACACGTGGATAACACTCTCCGGACTTCAAAGGGTTTCAAATTCGTAGGTCTAGAAATTTAAAGAGATTGATGACCCATTTGTTTATCAGGTTAAGTTCAAGTTAAGTTTTAGTATTTTCTCCTCTCTCAAATTCTATTGTATCTTTTTCAAGGTGTTTATCCCTATCTCTCTTTGCAAGTGTTTTGTTTATAAATAAAACTTTGTTTATATCTATTGTTTAGTATTCACAATCTTTGTACATACACCCCTGAGGGTGTCTAATATTTTATTTTGATTCTATAGTTTCTAGTTTTGTTTAAATTTTGTTGCTTTGTTTATATATATATATATATATATATATATATATATTATAAGAGAATTCATGTCCGCCTTCCCCATTGACACCCAATAAACTACCTTATTAAAGCCATACATCAAGATGAGATGAGTGGCTGTGATTCAAATCAGGTAGTTGAGATAAGCTCTTGACATGGTAACGTGGCTGTCTATAAAGATCAACCAGCTCACTTCAAATTCAAATCCATCTCTTTCTCTCTTTCTCTCCCTCTATCTCCTTCTCTCTTTAATTATTAGGTTTTACTCTCTCCTACTCAATCCCTCCCTCTTTCTTACACAAACCAAATCCCAAACCCTAGATTGTCAAATCCGACCAATTGTGAGGTGATTCAAAGTATAGAAATTAGAAAAACAACTCGCAGTTTACCGCACATCAACCGGAGTTCCCTCTTTTTCTCTATCGAGCTCTCTATGTGGTTGTTTGGTGAAGAATCGACTCTCTCTTTCTCTAAGATTTATGGTCGTAATAACCATTAAAAGGTTTGTTATAGTTTATTATAGGTTGTATGGGGTGTTTGAAGTGAGGGGATATGATGTTTTTTGTTCTCTTGTTATTAGGGGTGAAACCCCATTAAAAGTTTTTGAAAGTTTATGGGGAAATCGTCGTCTCTGTTTTGGAGGTCGACGCTTTTTTAGTGGAAAATTATGAGTTTTTTCAAAACTGTACCCGGTAACAAAAAAAATTAAAACATAACTACTTGGATTTAACTTTCAATTGTTGATGATTTCAAAAAAGAAGTCACTACAAGAAAAACACCATTTAATTGTACTTAAATAATATCATTTTTAGAGTAATGTTATTAAAAGTAATTTGCAATAGCATTCATCAAAAATGTTATTATTTTTTGCTATTGTATGTCTACACAGAGTTTCACATAATTGGGCATCTTTTAATTGCATTAAACAAGTTTTATAATAGGCTTTACTACATTATATCATCAAGTACTCATATTAAATTTCAACAGATAACCCGCGGGAACCCATTTCTTTCCAAACTCTCCCACTCAATGGAAGTAACCCACTCCTCTACTACACTATCCTCATTCCTCAATTTCCTCTACATCAACTTCTCCATTTTCATTCCCCATAACTACAATCCTTCTACTGATTTCTCTTTCTTTCTCTCTTTGTGATTGCTTTAAAAATTTTGGATTTGGTTAGAGCTTAGAGGTAATTTTTTTTATTGCTGTTCAAAGCTTCTCAATTGATCTTATGTGTATTGGGTGTTTGTTAATTTGAACTTCAATTTGATAAAAATTAGATAATCCTTCTGATGATTATCTTTCTCTCTATATATATAGGGACTCGTCATGGTGGTTTTGGTTTAAAAAGATGTTGATGGGATTATGAATTGAGGTAATTAACTGTTGTGTATGCCTCTTAAATATTCTATTATTGTTGTAATTTTCATGTTTTTCTTTTAGATTTTTTTTCTTGCTGATTTCTAAGCTATAGTTTGATCTTAATTAGATATCTTTGGCATCCCAATTATATAAGTTTTACTTCTATAATGTTCTAATTATTTGAATCTACTATTTATTTAGTGATTTATTTTGTCAATTATGGATTTTATTCAAGTGTCTGACATAAATATATGATTTTAGTTTATGTATTTTAGTGATATCTACTACTCATATTTCAATCACGGAGAATTAAATATTTCTATTACTGTTTCAGCTCAAATTTAGTAACGGAACAAATTATTTTCCGAAAGTACTTATATACAGGAACTTGTATGAATCACTAACGAAGTAATAATATTTTGTTAGGATATGGTTTTTAGACTTATGATGTTTACTTTTAGAGCACCCGCAAACTTATGTATAATAAAATGTTGAAGTAAGTAGAATTTATACTCGATGAATACGTGAGTGTCCACCCTTTATAACCCACTAGAAACATATGTGGTATAGATGTCTCGGAAATGGACATGCTTGTTTGGCAGGTGTATATATCAGAATGGTCATATTCTGTTAGTACGTTTGTAATGAAAAAACATTTTTGTTACAATCTCATTAATTTTGTACCAAACTTAGAATTTCCGAGACAACTACTACCAAAAACTTTTATTTCCGTTACTTTAGTTGTTGTCATGGGTTGATTGTGTTCTTCTTTATCACCTTTTTCATGTAGGAGTTCTGGCTGGACGAGATTGCTAAGGTTTTGAATAGGCATAAACCCATGAACGTTATGGTACCGTCATCCGAAGACATCAGCAAGGATATGATAGAACTAATGTTGGGCCTACGAGAGGGCTTTCAAAGTCTTCACATCAAATCATAACGGTTTGTTTTGAAGTGAGGTCAATATTGAGTAAGAAGGCAGCGAAGGTTGGACCGAAGCATCGACGAGAATAATCCTAATAAATAACTTATTCAATCCAATCCAACAATACCTACAACCGAAAGTCCCGTTTATAGTTGTGATCCCTTTCATGGTGGATTTTTTGATCCCTTATAATGGATTTATAAATTTTGATCTATTCTTTTTAATCCCTCTCGTAAGGGATGTCATTCCTAAAAATAAAGGATAAGTTGTAAATTTTAACTTGTAAATGGAACAGATTTAATCTTCCTCTATATATCTTTGTTTTTTTATGTTGCTATGTCCCTTAACGGAATATCTACCTTTCGTTAATATTTGTTTTTGAAGAATTTGGATTCCGTTACCACATCCACTGCTGATATTTGATTTTTTTCATTGCAAAGTTCCTACAACATGAAAAGGAAGACAATAAATATCTTTCTTTTACAAGTACAACCTGGTTATGGGAAACTTGTTAAAAGATTATAATAACACAATATAATATATAAGGGAAGGACAACAAGATGTGAACGACTAAAACTCAAGTAAATGTTAAACACAATAATACCCATAAAACATCGAACACAATATTATACATCATCGTTAATGAAGCAAAAATTATACATCATCCAAAAAAATAATTAACTTTCATCTTCCATATCTTCTCTTTGATCTTATTCGTCTTTTACCACATTTACCGGTACCAAAAAAAAATTACCATTCAACTCTACCCGCTTTCTTTGACGAGTACAACACACTGAATCAAAGGACCGTACTGGCTCAAGATCCTCTACCAGCAATGGGGGTGGTCGAGCACCATCGAAAGAATCGAAATAATCACTATCTTCATCGGAGAACTCTTCTTGAACATCTTAATTATCGTGACCTGAAGGATAATTTGACAATGAAAATGCACTCCAGCCATCAATGACAACCCACCCCAGCCAATATAATTCGACATGTTAAAGAAGAACTTCTGAAATGGTTATATTACAAAGTAGAAAAAGAAAACCAATACAATATAACACTTTTTAACGAAAAATAAGTTTTCGTTACACTATGTTGTTTTCCTTTAGGAAATAAGATTTTCTGTTATAAATGTAAGCTCCCCTTTCGGGCTACGATTTTTCCGTTAACAATTTTGGGCCCTCTACTTGAAATTAAAATTTAATTATCATTCCTAATAAATAAAAAATTTGATAACGAAATCAACATTTTTCATAACAACCGTCCCTATTCAGATCTACTTTTTATAGAAAGTTAAAAAATAAAATAATTGCTGATCCAAATGAGAGACAAAAAAATGGGGCTAAAGTGTGAGATAAACCTTTTAAAGTTTCTCTCAAGCTACCCTCTATCAGCATTTCAACAATGGAGGCGACTACTTGAACGAAATAACATCGAGAGATGACCACAGATAGAAATAACGTCTGAAATGTGCCGCCCTAATAGTTTTTATCCTGTCACCAAGCTATTACCTTACCATTATTAGGGTTTTGAAAACTCGATTTTGAAGGCCATTTTAAAAAATGGAAGAGAGAGAGAAATATGAGAGAGAAAGGGTAAAAGTAATAATGAAAGAGAAAATGAGAGAGAGAAAGGTGGGTGAAAAGGCAAAACTGACACCTCATCAGGTTAGGAGAGATTTTACCTCAAAATTTTCAAAATATGCCACCTCATCACCAATCTCAACCACTCATCACTTGAGATCTACGGTTCTAGCAGGGTGGTGTAAAGGGTATCATAAGGGGGGATGGCCACGGATCCGCACCCTATATATATTGGGAATCTTGGAGATGGAGATGAAGATGACCGTTGGTCATACGTGGTCTGCTGATGTAGCATGGTGACATGAAGACAACCTGTTTACTTGTTTTCCAAATTTTTCTAAAGCTCACGTATGGCAGATTAAGTACTTCATGTCAAAATTGGACTTCATCGAAAGTTGGCCAGTGGTTAAAGCCAAATTGGGGACAAAAGGCTAATAATCAAAATGTATGTGGGAAAAAGTCAAAAAATCTCTACATTTTATGATGTCACAAGATTTTGCAAGTTCTGTAGTAAAGCAGCCTTAAAGTTACTGACAGCTAGTCTTTTGTCACGTTAGGTGGAGGAATAAGTTAAGGCATCTCAAATTATTTTCAACTGAAATAATAACGGCTTTATGCGAGCTGTACAGCCTCCATTAGGCAGAAGAACAAGACATTAAAAGGCTTGTATGATTCATATGACTAGTTGGTACTGATGAACACTGGGTTTTTTTTCCTTTTTCATAAGTTTGTAATTTTGTTTTATGATTTTACGCCATCTTTGGTAAAATAGGTTTGTGGATTGGCAGTGCTTGTAATTATCCCTTAGGACAAGGACTAAATACCAAATACAACCATTGAGAAGACATTAGTGGAAGGAGAAAATAAAAAAAGCACTAGTAGGTTATCTATGAATAACAAATATTTTAAAATTGTGAATATCAAGAACAAATACGTACTGCCACTTTGAGTTATACTGAGCAAATTTTACCATAACTTAATGCCCTTTGTCCAAATATAACATCAAAGGCAAGTAAATATCAAGAATAAATTAACTCTGCATTTTCTTATATAAAACAACATAATACTAATTCTACAATTACCCATTTAAATAATCGAAGATGTACACTTTTTAAAATTGGACTAAGGGAACAATAAATTCCAAAATCGATATTGGCAGGTTGAAATTCCAGTTTTGCACCTATTCAAGTTTTATATTACAGCAGTTTACCAGCTGTTTTTTTCAGGCACGTGGGTTCCACAAGTATGAATGTCACTTCAGACATAAAAAATAATAATACATCACATTTTAAAATGATATATTATGACAATGATACATATTTAATTCGTCAATATACACGTGTCATTACCAGTTTTCGTCAAGTGTCACGCCTTTAAAATAATTAGCCATTTATAAGCCAAAACTTTGTCACCAGTTAGGTTATTATTTCTCATTTGTTTTAGGGGCAGGGTTAGCCGGTTCAGTTTCTCAGTCGTGTGATTCACACAAGGAGATAAGTTTTTGTGCCATAAAGGGCCTAACTTACAATTTTTTATAATCAAACACACAAGACTGAGAAAATCGTCCAAATTTTCATCATACCATTTCATTTGAGAAGTCTCAATAGCCGTAACAACCATTTTTTCTCTTAATCGCTGATTCTGGTAGGTTTCTGACCATCTTTAGCTCTGTCTCCTCCTCTCTCTTTCTCTTTTTCTTTCTTTTCTCTCTTATCTCTTGTCTCTGATTTATATTTGGTTTGCGAGAATGAAAATTGCGTCTAATTACTGCCTATCAAATGTTTGATTAAATGTTGCTTGTTGTTTGTTTTTATTTTAGTCACTCTATTCACAATAAAGAAGGCTGATAAAGAAGTGGATAATGAGAAATCTCAAGAAAAGGACAAACAATCTCAACAAGAGGACCAACAATCTCATGAGGAGGGGGAAGAAAAGAAGAAAACAACCAATGCTAAAAAGTATACATCTCGGTGTACAGGTTTGGGGATAAACAAAAATTTTGAACCATTACTAAAAAGTATACATCTCGGTGTACAGGTTGCTCTTCGTACCACCTATTTTGAACCATTACTACTGATTGATCCAATAGCGACGATGCCTACGTTGGTTGTGAAAATAATTGATTGCCATCTCGGTGATATGAAGTTCAAGTTTGAGAAGACGATAATTCACATGAAACCCATTCATATTTATCTTATTTTTGGGGCTACGTGTTTCTTATATTCGCAATGATTTTGCATTTATTGATCCTGAGTATGTAAAATTACAATTGGAAATACATTATGGTAAGATTATAATTTGCCATTTGCTGGGACATTTCCAATCTGTAGTAGTACATTTCCCATATTCGACAAAGGTAAGCCATAACATAGTCGAAGACAGCTCAACATTCGAGAAGATGCCACGTCTATAACCACAAGTCCTCAACCTACTAAAAGTAGCCATTGTACATGGTCAAGAAAGAACAATTAGAAATTTGCAAAGATCGCCTACCACCCCAGAAATAGGAGACTGTTTCTTCTTTTGTAAACTGCCTGTATCTACTATAAATACAGGCAGAGAATAGATTATTCAGATCCGTAACTTTACTACTCATTCATCCTTTCTTTACTATCACACCACAATCTATAATAAACTAGCAACCTATTAGATTTTACATCAAAATCCTCCTCGAGGTCAAGGTTTTTCTCAGCCTTTACTGAGTTTTCACGTAAAATCTTATTCGTTTTAGTTTATTACTGTACCATCCTTACGAAAAGTTTTGACAAAGATTATCCTTTCGGAAAACATGTCATTACAATTGGTGTCATCTGTGGGAAAACCACACTGTTCTTTACCACCTCTGATCTAAAAACAATCTGATGACAAACCTAAATCTCCTAAGCCATTCTAGTACGTTGAGGAATCACAAAATCAACTCGATACCAGAAACCACTGATCTGCTCAGTGCAGTGATCAAATTTCAGTGACAAATAGAATCCAACCGAGTCTAGAGGCTAGAAGATCAGCTTATTCACTCTCAGGCTCTTCAAGTGGAAAGAGACGAAGGAGAAAAGTTTTAGACCAGAAAAGTTGGACACATAAAAAAGAGATGGAAAATTTATGGAAAACTCAAGATTGACTCATTGGTCGTCAAACGTCACCTCCACATGCTCGAAGTGATCATCGATTCATGGCGACCTAGAGAGAAAATCAACCAAGAGAAGAATGAGGACGAACTTCTCAATTCAAATCTAGAAATCTAGATAGGGATTCTCGATACTTCAGACTTACATCCTCTGCATCGACAACTCAAGGTAGTTAATGCACGCATCATCAAACTCTTCCACCACCAAAAAGAAGACCAATCAAGGACCGATTGGGACCTGAAGGATAGGGAGACAATGACTCACAAGTTGCAGCCATACCAATTCCTCTGCCGTAGTTCATCACCTTGAACGATCTAATAAATAGGATCTAGGCCATAAAATCTGATATTCCAGGCCAAAGATTTTCCTTTGACATAATCGAGATAAACCCCATTTCTCCTCATCTCGAAGTTATGCCTATTCTAGATAATTTTCATATGCCAAAATTTATTCAGTATGCAAGCCTCATTGACCTTCTCACCCACGTCTGACACTTCAAAGTCGTAGTTGTATTATACTCCAAACTTGACCACATGTTACATAGATTAGTCAACATGAGCCTGAATGAGGAACCACTCAGATGGTTCCATACTATCTCCAAAGGCTCCATCACCACATTCAGCCAGTTACAGCATCTCTTCGAGTAAAATTATGTTTATACTAAGGAGCGAAAGATAACTGCAAATTCTTTGTTCTTCTACGAGCAAGGCACAAAAGAGACCCTGGTGAGCTTTTACAAACATTTCTTGTATAAAGTAAGAAAAAATTGGGAACTCGAATCCTAAAATCGTCGCTCCAGCATTTACTTCTACCCTGTATATCGACTCAAATGTTTAAGAAGAGCTTACCTTGCACAAGCCAAGAACAATGACAGAGATTATTGATGTTGCTAATAACTACAACGAATTAGAACGATCAAAGAAGGATTAGATGAATAGATCCTCTGTCATCCAATCTCGTTTAACATTTACATCTCAACTCTAAAAGTCAACCAATGCTAAAGTACCCAAACAACGCGGATGAAACACCAACAACGCTAGAAGAATAGACGGAAGGCTAGACAGATCCGCCCCAGTGACTATGAAAACAACTATCTCCGCTATCTTACCAACGATAAAGGGAGATGAGTTATATCGGGCAACGCAAGTAATTCTAGACATTCCCAATAAACCTTTATGTCAGTATCACAACATGCATAGTCACGAAACTGACAACTGCTACTCTCTCATTCAAATTTTTTATCGCATTCTATTAGCTGGAAGACTTCATAATTATGTAGTTGACATTCTAAAGTTTCTCAAACAAGAGCAAGGCCAAGGGAAAGCTCGCTATCTTTACATGATCGAAATTAAAAAAAAAAGAAAAGAAAAGAAAACAAGACGATCGGATTGCATCTTGTTGCAAAATGATATCTTCCGAAAAATCAGCAAAACTTCTCCCCAACTCAAGCAAATAAAAATGTCCTTACCATATTACCTTAGAAGACTGTAGCACAAGCCATGTCAAATACCCACACAATGACCCCCTGGTCACTATGCTCAAAGTCGGACAAGACTACCTACACATACTTCTCGTTAATACAGGAAGTGCCACAGATGTTTTGTTCAGAAGAGCAATTAAAGTTCTGGGACTCAAAGATTTAGTGAAAGCATCAACAACACAATCACAGGTTTCAACGGTTCCAAAGAATCAACAACATGAGAAGTCACACTGCCAGTTCAAGCAGGGTTTGAAACTACCTTCGTTAAATTCGTAGTTATCGATACTGAATCTAAATATCTGGGAATTTAAGGGCAGAGTTGCCTAAATTCGATTAAACTAGTACCTTCTACATATCACTTGGCATTGAGGTTTCTGACAGATCACAGAGTCTGCAAAATCAAGGGTAGCCAAGCAGTTACATGTATGTGCGAGAACACCACCACCAACTCTCATATGACAAAACTTCTGAAGGCATAACAATTATAGTAGGAAACACCCCCCACATTCGAGCAGCATGACACTGAGGTGGTAAATTTCATTAAACTCGATGGGCCCGGCAGTAACACCTTCATTGGTTCAAAGCTGTCATCCGTTGAGAAAGAAATAATGATCCTGCCCTTAAGAAAAATGTCAAAGAAAATTAAGGTCATACACATTTGTGTTGAACTGACCAGGTGCCATGTCGAAGAAATTCAACAACTTCTTTTGATCAGCTCGAAGAAGGAGCTTCAGCCCCTTCTTAATTTGTTCTCAATGGACGAGAATCCCACCCAAGAGTATTTCCTGGTCGATCATATCATATTGATACTCCACTAACCAAATATCTTGCGGAATACCATACTTTCTCTTGAAACTCAATATTTCCTTTGCTTTTGGACCCTCTTGAAAACAAGCCTCCTTAATGTCTTCCTCCCCACCCCTACTACTTTCTCGATCACTAGCCTACGGCTCGCGATCTACATCTATCTTGGTACCTTCCTAGTCAGATACTTCCATAATCCTAGGTGACACTAGCTATGTCTGCACTACTCGACCCTACGCTATATCAATAGCCTAACTACTAAACACATGTGGTTACATTAATCATAAGGGGCTCTACATCTTGAAGGTTCCATTTTTTACAACAATTTGTATCTATCATATCTGATATATTATATATATGTTCATATGTTCATATTCATAAAGTTGTCGAGTTTACTCTACAACACATCATTCTCTCATTATTATCATTACTATTTGCTGGATATTATTACTGCCCGAATACACTTACCACATCTAGTTCTCGATACAATACAATATTTAATTACTATTTTTTTAAGTCCTAACATCGATTACTGTACTAATATTTATTTTTTTCGAAATTCAGGCACCTCAAACTTCTCGACTGCATTTCGCCTATTTCCTGCCAAAACTAAATCAAACCTTCTCTGGCGTGAAATTCAGCCAAATACTGCCTTCTTTAAAACTCTATTTCTGGCAATCTAGCAGAAATCCAAACATCACCCGACAGTCACGCCATACTCACAGTGACCCCCACCAATCACCCTCTCTCCTCATCACCACCCATTTCTTACAAACTCTTTTTCCAACACCCTTATAGCCCTTTACAATTGTATTGCCACAGAATTAGAAATATTCAACCATAACTATAAAAAATTCTATCATCGAAACCCTACCATAGTAAAA
Source organism: Kingdonia uniflora (assembly GCA_014058105.1). NCBI lineage: Eukaryota > Viridiplantae > Streptophyta > Magnoliopsida > Ranunculales > Circaeasteraceae > Kingdonia > Kingdonia uniflora. The sequence goes on from JACGCM010002137.1 coordinate 2,556,233, forward strand.
TTTACAATTACTTCCAATCCATCCTTCCTAATACAAATTCCTTCTAACGCTATCCCAATCATATCTACCTCTGCACAACTTTATAAGGAATCATTCCAATATTACACAAAACAACAAAAATTACTAACCTCAAATTTACACTGCATCGATATTCCTATGCTTCGCCCTCTTTGCTCTCTTAATTAAAATGCTGATATCCTCTTTACCAATTGTTGACAATGATTTTAGTGACGAGCACAAGGAATTTGCACTATAATTTTTTTTTTCCGGAGTTTGTGAAATATGAACAGTCGCCTACCGCGGGGTTATTTATAGACCCCACACGACTGCTCGTTACACCACTTCATGGCCGTTCGAGTACTCGAGCATAACACCTTACACATCTTTTTTCAAAATCTTTGACTCTTTGCCTTTTAAAAGATAGCAAACCCATGCACTAATGCTCGAACTCTTCCATATCTTGAAGAACACCCTCCGACATATCCATGCTCGACAGAGCACAGCCTATTTTATCACAAAGATGTTATACATTCATTTCCTTATACTTCAAAATATCACCCACAGGAATACACCTAGCCATTTTTAATTCTACCATTACCTCAACACATTTATCATTCTACCATTACTTCAAAATATCCCCCCTATTATCAGGAAAATCATCTAACATTCAATTTAAAATTTAAATTTTATTCGACATTACAATTACCCACATGTAGCATTGTATTATATTTGTCACTCAATCATACAAGTCCAAAAATATTCTACAACATTACTCATTACAAACATCGACAACCATCTCTGACAAATCATTCTATTTCACGATACAAAATTATTCGATCATTGCATTGACTACTTCAACAACAACAACAACATCAAAAAAAAAAAAAAGACACACACAAATTGCCCTCAAATATTCTTAATCTCAGCAGCATCCTCCTTCCTAACCATCATTTTATCACGAGTGTACATATAGCTAGCACATTCCGGAGGACTCTAAAATTCAAGTTAGCAATGAGACTCAAACTCCTCATCCACATCCTTCACCTTTGCCTCACTCATCCCTTCATAATTAGGTTCAATTAGAGTTTCTATGTGACTATTAGCATTTCGATTTTCGAAGTAACGCCTATAAATTTCCCAATACTTAACTTAAACGTGACTAAACTATTCATTTTGTACTTGCGCCCTAGTCTTCACCATTTCTCCAAACACAAATCTTAATTTTTATGAGTACAAGAGGTACTTATAGTACAACCAAGTCCAAGTCAAACCATTCCAACATTTATTTTTTTATTGGAACTTTACACTTTCAATAGTCAAATCATTCACCCTCGAAATCTATTCCTGGCCCCACACATATAAATCTATACTTTGAGATCTATGACAATCAAGATTCATATACACCCAGCACAAACCATTTTGACATCAATATACTTTGATTACTTGTTTATTTAAAAATTCAAAATTGCAAAACTAAAGACACAATCAAAATGAACAATTGTTATTCATAAACTATCTGCTATATTTTACATTCGACAATTCACTCCTTCGATTACATTACATCTAATTATATTTCAATTTATTAATCGACTTGAGGCCTAATTGCTATGTGCCTCTTTTCACCAGAATCTGACATTGCCTCCGGCGAAAGGGGTAGCGATATCCTAAGAGACTCAATAAATCTCAGGTCAGTAAACTTCTAAACAGAGCTGCCTCAGCAATAGAACGGCAATAAAAAATTGCAAGAAGAATATTTAGATCAGCAAAATCCTAAGACACCCAGCCAGGCTTCACATCATCATCTTCAATATGAACAGTAACCCTTTCTCCCAAAACCTGATAAATTTTAATACCTTCTGCAACAGCAACTGATACAAACTCCAATAAATACCCTGCGTGAAAATGCTCTATAACTTCACCACCCTCAATTCTCCAAATAATAGCAAAAACCATCAAAGGATTAAGAAACAAAAACTTAGCACCGAACTTTACCTGTGGATGTTCATCACAATCACCGTATACACCCTCGGGCCACTTCCTACACTGCACCTAGGGCGACATCTTTCCCAAATCTTGCACCAAAAAAGCCTTCTTTAACCAGCCTATTTATAACCTCGTTTCTAGTTACACAGTCTAATGTTACGCATTAAATACTCCTTGGGAAAAACATAACCAGATTCACTTGACTTTGACCTTGGAAATGACAACATGAAGACTTTCTAACATTTGGCAGCCTCTTCAGATTCTATTATATTCTCGACACAGCCACAACTACTTCTGTCGAGAATGGGGTAATTGTAGAAGCACATTTCCCATATTCGACAAAGGTAAGCCAGCATAACATATTAAAAGATAGCTCAGCGTTTGAAAAGATGCTACGTCTACAGCCACAAGTCCTCGGCCTACTAAAAGTAGTTATTGCACATGGTCAAGAAGGAACCGTTAGAGATCCGTGCAGTTTGCCCACTACCCCAGAAATAGGAGACTGTTTCTTCTTTTTGCAAACTTCATGTATCAACTATAAATACAGGCAGAGAATATATTATTCAAATCCGCAGCTTTACTACTCATTTATCCATGATTTACTATCACACCACAATCTGTAATAAACTAGCAACCTATTTGATTTTACATGAAAATCTTCCTCGAAGTCGTGGTTTTTCTCAACCTTTACTGAGTTTCTATGTAAAATCGTATTCGCTTTAGCTTATTACTGCACCATCCTTACGAAAAGTATTGGTGAAGATTATCCTTCCAGAAAATACACTATTACACAATCATTTATTTGTATTATTTTTGTCACCAGGTTTTTATTTCCTAGTAAGTCACCATTTTAGCATTATTTGTCATTTGTTGGGGTTGTTTTATCATTGTTCTTTAAAGATGTTATCATTACTATAGTTTGTTATTGGCTTCCCATTTATTTGTCATTTGTTGGGGTTATTTTATCATTGTACTCTAAAGTTATTTTCATTACTTTATTTGTCATTGGTTTCCCATTCTTTATCATGGTTTCTATTTTTTAACATTTGATGGTTTTGTTGTATTATTTTACAGATGATGTTCTTCGATTAAATTTGTTATACATTCTACTATCCTTTATCCACCTGAACAAGGGGAGAAACGTAGATGTAAAGTATATTGATTTGGTTGATGATCTTAAGAAGTTCAACAGATTCCCATGAGGTCAGCAACTCGATAATTTTTTGTTGAGATCAAATTTAGGAGTTCGTCGATTATCGATCTGTCGATCATAAAAAAAATCATATAAAGCTTCATCCCTGCATGGATGTACCTGGATTGTGATGATATGGGTTTTCCTGTCTATTCTTGACCTGCGGTTCCCAAGAATTGAGGTAACTAGATATTTGTTCCCTAAGCTACAAGGATGGAGGATGTCATCATTTAAGCGGCATCAAGTTATGACGTTTAAAAAGTTTTTTGTTAATCCCAAATTGGTGGTATTAGCTTTGGAGCCTTCTGAGACTAGCATGCAATAACAACTTATGTAAGATACTATAGTAAACTTCTCTTCTTACTCTTACCATTTGTATGCATGATTCATTATCATTTTTTTTGTTTCTTTTTGTCATTTGCTTGCTGTCATTTACAGATTGCTTCTATCTATCATTTTTAAATCAGTTTTTATCATTTGTATGCATGATTTTGTCATTGGTCAAAGTGATTTTTGTCATTTATATTAATGATTTATGTTATTTTTAAGTTTCTTTTTGTTATTTGTTTATTGCTTCTTGCCATTTGTAGATTCGCTTGTCTATCATTAATAATTTACTTTTTGTCAACGAATGGTAGTTGCTACTTTCTTTTACAAGTGTCGCCAATGGCTTTGGAAAATCCCTATATCGGCTTCTGACTCCCACCTCCAGTGTGATTTTATTATTTTTATGATATCTATTAGAAAAATGAACTCAAAACACCTGAACCCAGGATCAAAGTTGATATCGGTAGCAGCTCTATCAAAGATGATATTGAAGCTACTTTATGTGAAGGAATGGTTGAAGTATGCTTCCTACCATAGTTTATTTGAACTTTAAATAAATGTATCTCTTATTTTAGAACCCCATGTTTCAGCTACGCCATCATTCGCCTAATTCTAGAAGGTGGTACTCTACACCTGAGCAAATCTTAAAATGAAAGTGATAAGAAGTAAGTGATGTAAAAAAAGATGGGGAAAAAAAGAAGGTGGGGCTGAGAACATGGCAAAAGAGGCACAACAAAAGAATCTCAAGCTTGAAGAGAAGCAAAAAGTAAGAAACTAAGGGATATAGTTGATGGAAATAAAGACATCAAAAAGACCAATGGAAATAAAAAGAACAAGAAGGCTAAAGAAACAGAAGTTCAGGTTGAAGGCATCAAGAAAAATGTTATCACTGATGAACAATTCGATGATGTCTCACTAATTATTTTGAAATCTTTAATCTCCAAAGAACACAAGCGTAATAGAGGGCCTAAGGGGAGACCGGCGACAAAGCTAAAGTAAAAGTATAATGAAATTCCATCAAGGGATACTTAAGAAATTTTGATTGAACAGGTTCCAATACTTTTTTTCCGCATATCTTTAATCATATCTTTGTGTACCTTTTATCATCTAATTTAGTTTGTTTTATCATTTGCTTGAATGGTACTTATCCCTTATCATTTATTTATTAATTATTAGGTGAAAGTTGCCAAACTATTATAGAAGGAGAGGTAAGAAAGGGAGTTGAGAAAAAAAATTAGAAGTAGAGGAAGAAGTTAAGAAGGAGGTCAATATGAACGTTATATCTTTTAAATATGTTGGTGACCTTGAAGAGGTATCAATTATCAACCTTTATTTTTTTCCTCATAACTTTTCATTTGTTTGTAATTTTATTGCCATTTTATTTGTAGTATGTTTTTTTTTCCTGGAAACTGTTCATCTTATTGATAGTAGAAGAACAAATACAATAGAGGGGAGGCCGAAGCCCATACCCAATAAAATTATAACCTTTATGTAAGGTACCCCCATTTTGTCAAGCCTAAGCGCTGCTCTAGCTTCTCTAGGAAGTTGATGAAGAAACTAATATTCAAAATTACCAACTAAACTTGCTAACTTAGCTAAACAATCTGCAACTTTGTTCCCTTCTCTGTAAATATGGGTGATGTGTATGCCATGAGTTCGGCATATATCAAGTACTTGTTTCCATATGTTAACGCATCTCCATGGTACCCCACTTGTAGAGGATAACCACTTACAAAGCATGAAGGAGTCTACTTCAACCTGCAATGGGAACCAAGAATGTGCAACACATGCTTTTAAACCATAGAGCAAAGCCAAAACTTCTGCAATTGTATTATTGCCCTCTCCAAACGGCATTGTATAACCATACACAAAGTTGTCAACCCGATCTCTTACTACGCCTCCACCACCACAAGGGACAGGATTTAGAATGAAAGACCCATCAATATTCAATTTAAAACCACATAACGGATGAGCCCATCTAACCACTCTTACATGTTTAGGCATTACACATTTTGGGGAAATCTGCATAGCTTGTAAGGTAAGAAATTCATTGTAAGAATAGTTCTTGGTCACTTTGAGCTTTAAATTTACATCCTTTAACCCCTGCTTTTCCTTTGCAATTATGCGAGAAGCATTCATGAGAATATTGTCATATTTGAAAGCATTCCTTGACTTCCAAATTTCCTAGAAAATTAAGTAAGGGAGAATACCTTGCAAAATGCCCATATGACTGCTTTTATTAGCTCCTGATTTCCATTGATGAAGAATACCTTGAATTGATTGAGATCAAAATAGCCTTGGACCACACACCCTGCTGAAATGAGCCCACACTTCTCTAGCAATAAAACCCTGCACAAATAGATGGTTGGGAGACTCCACATTGTGATCAGAGAAGCAGCAACATCGAGATGGAAACTGAATATAACATCTCTGAGCCGTAGCATCCACAACAACAGAGCCTTACAACAACTTCCAATTGAAAAATTGCATATTAGCAGGTATTACCTTATGCCACATCCAGTCCATTTGATCAATCGGAATAAACTGAGATCTAACCAAGTTCCAAGTAGTTTTAATAGTGAATCTACCATCAATAGAAGGTACCCATACAGCATTATCTACCTCCTCAGATAAAGTAAACCATTGAGATATATATCTTTTCATATTGGATGGAATATCATTTCTCAGCTTGTGCCACTTCCATGTACCATCTACAGTAATTATATCCTTAATGAGTATCCTCTGATCAGTTTCTATATCCAAAATATTACTAATACATTGGTAATGGCCAAATTTTGTAAGCTCAAAATAGCTTGGAATTCGCTATCACACTAATGTACCTGTAATAATATTCTAATGGAAAGTAAGAACTAAAATAGGTAGTTTTAGCGTGGAAAAACTTTAAATAGGTAAAAAACCACGACCTCATATGGAGGATTTTTGTGAAAGTCTCTTTCTTGCTTGAGGCGGATATCTTTATTACAAGTGATCTCTAAATATATAAATATCTTGAATCTCATAAATAAGAAGTTTGTGTAATTTTTCTGGTTCCTGTCTCTTATGGAACTTTTCCTTTATATAGGTCTTCCCCATAATTCTTCATCGTGCTAGACCACGTTTTCTAAATAATGTGGTTAGTGGCGGTTGACTGAATAACTGACGAGTTTGTGGGAGATAGGTGTCCTTGACTGGATAATGCTTTCTGGGTTTAGCTTTGTCCACGTTTTTGAGCAGTTCGTGGGGCTGGTTGAAATGTTGACTAGATAGTATTTAAAAATGTGTGAGCTTAGATGGAGATAATTTGAAATGGGTGAGCTCGATTTGGAATGAGATGATAAGTCCCTGTAATTGACCCCTCACAACCGAAGTCATGAGTGGCTTTGGTTGAGAAAGAATGTATCAAAAATTTAAAATTCGAACTGGAGTAATGATGGCATTTGACTAGATGGAAGTTACACAATATTGAGAAGTGATGGGTATTAAATGATGATTTGGATACAGATGTATGTGACAGTTGTGATTAAATAGTCACGTCTATAATAAATGATAACGCTTGGGAAAGTGTACCTGCACAATAAATATAGGGTTATATAAATAGTACCTGTAGCAAATCTTTGAAACAGTGTTTGCTTGCCTAACTTGTTCTGAAACTTGAATGTTTTTTTAAATGGCTAAGACACAGAGGATGGTTCTTGAAGAGAGGATTGCATCGGAAATGTATAGGTTGAAGTTGAAATACGTTGGTGACCATTCCTTGGAGATGTCGATACCCGCTCTTATTTCTTTGACGTAACAAGGCTTATCAGAAGAGGAAGCGATTAAAGTTGAGGAGGAATTCTACTATAAGTAAAGGTTTCATGTCATCGTCTTGACAAGCGAGAACCGGTAGGCCTGTCTCCGTACTCTTACGGAAGACAGGGTCAGGGCTTTATATGCAGGGATAGGCGCATCTGCAGGGCAGATTGCTAATTTCTTGTGTCACCATGGATTTTAAGGTCGGGCCCATTTCATCTTTACCAACTCTTCGGAGGTGGCAGTTTTAGAGGAGAGGTGATGGTAGTGGAGGAGGGAGACAACCAATTGGAGTCAATTTCTGTATTTCCATCACGTTTTGGCTCTCAGAGGACTCTTAGTTCGAGAATTTGGTTCTAGCACTGAGTTTACTGCCTGCATAGTTTCTATTTGAAGTTTGACCAGACTTCAACCAAACTCATATGAGGGAAGCTCTTTGTTATTTCCAATGCCTGTTTTTCATCTGGGTGAAAGATCACTAAAGCAAGAGGGACTGGAGGAGTTGAAGCCTTGGTATGCCTGAATGACCTGTAACTTTTAACAAACAGGGAAAAACTTGTTATCTATAAAGTACCTAGAGTTTGGTGCTGGACGGATAAAATTTTACTGTATTCCTGATATCGATGTACTGAAAAACTTGTTATCAGTAAATTGAATGCAATATCTTTTAATATGAATAAAAGTTGTCATTCAATAATCTGTATATAGAAAAAGTTTTCAAAATTGAGTTGAATTGTGGAGGGTGTAAAAAATGAATAATGGTTATAAGTAATGAGAACATTATTGTTATGATGCTCAAACTAAGACGAGTACGTGTTGACAATGACGTTGCGATGCAAGTATGATTTGTGTTTTAAACAGGTGAGGGAGAAAAATTGTAAGAAATATGTAATTGTGAAAATTTGAGCTTCTACATGTCGATAGAGGTACAACTCTTGGTAACATGAGGTCGAGTATGATAAATAAGGTATATAATGGTGAGGGGATAAATTCAAATAATTTATTCCAAGATTGTGGGCTTTCCGCTAAGAGATTCAAGGTAAAAATCATGTTTTTGAGGGGAAAGTGTGTGAGAAACGTATAAATACAGGTATGATGATCTGTAAAAAGAAACAGAGTAAGGAATCGGATGGTACGAACTCGATCTCAGAGGATTCATCATGCCACAGAAGGACGATTGGCTATAAAAATTACTGAGGTGCGGGAGAGGATTTTTGGTTCGTTCGGTTATGATGCTGAGCTACCAGTGAGGGAATGTTAGCTCAAAGGATTAGATGTAAGGAGCAGAGAACTTGAGTATGATCATTATTTTTATGAGGTATGTTTTCGTGAATTGGTGAGGTACTTTTTAGATCGAGAAAGGTTGGTTGGTTTGATTGTTGAAGTTGAGATCGAATTCGAAGATCTGAGGACCGACGAATGATGTGATTGGATGACATCGCCCAGTTTACTACGGCTGCGATAGATGTTGTAAAAAGTGTTTATCATGAATAATACATTTTTATTGAATATAACATAAAATATATAAGTCAATCAGATCCTCTATAGGTGCAAATATGTTTTGAGACTATTTTAGCAAATAATTTAAATAATTTTGAAAATTTGCGTAGCTTAGAAAATGACGTCAATTACTATAACTATGATAAACAAGGACAGAGAATCAAAAATTAGGAAATGCAGAAGCTTTTGGTTTTGTTTTGTATGTAAGGAAGCAGGAATCTAATATTTTATAGAGTGAGTCATCATGAGTGCAGGAAGGTCAGGAAAAGATATATAAATAGGAGTAAGAAATATATTAAAAAATAAGGGGAGTTGTAATGATGGAAATGCAGCTTTATTGAAAAGGTACAAGACGTCTATCATGGAGAGTAAAAAGGACACCTCGATTCCGAAATCGAGGACGGTTCATGCGAGGTGTAATAAATGCCAGCCGCTTGAGAGAGAAAAGATAAATAGTTCTTCCTTCTTCGTCTCCAATCAATCTTTTTTCAACTTCTAAAAATTTGGAGAGCACACAGAGTGAGAGACAACAAATTTGGTGATTTAATAAGGAGTTTTTCGAAGGGGATCAACAGTTGAAGAGGGTGAATGATACTAAATCTTGTAGGTGGCTATACAAGAGCGTCGTGAGAGAAAGGCTTGGTGCTACTACAAATTCACATTCGGATACTGAAGGTTAGCTGAAATGTAGGTAACATATATTGCCGTATATACTGAATATGTTAAAAATATATATTGTATGTAAATGATTGATATATATATATATATATATATATATATATATATATATATATATATATATGAAAGAGTGATAAATACCTTAACTTGTATGTAGGTCGAGCGTGAGAGGCATTTGTTTAGGGTTAAAAATGTGCCTGTAGAAATTGTTGTTGAGAAGGGTAGTTCATCTATTAACGAGGTATCGACCTCTGGTCGGATAAATGAGGCTAATAGTGAGGGGGAAGTAGGATTGGAACAATTCCCAGGTTTTCCTGGCCAATTGATATCTTAACCCCCTAGTTCTGATGCCTTTAGAGAGTTTTGAAAAGCTAAGACAACTATAGGAGGGAAGTGGGGCAATTATGTAGAATATGCTAGTAGGCAGTTTAGGGGTTGTACGGCAGCGGAGGGGGAAGAGTACTTTTATCTGTTGGCAGAATTAGAAGTGGAAAAATAGCATAAGAGTATAGATGAATCGATCTCGTTATAATACTTTGATGGGGATGTTCGGAGTGACCTTTCAGAGGGTTTTTTGTGTTACCTATCTCAATTAGAGTATGGGTTGAGTCTTCCCCTCACAAATTTGGCAATGGGGATTATGAATGCAATCGTGGAATGTCTAGTTCAATTGAACGGGAATATGTGGGAGGTAATAACCATGTGTGATCATCTGAATGAAAAGTGGGAAAATGAGGGGAAAATGAGGAGGATAACCCCTGAGGGCGTTTTGCAGTTTTATGGGGTGAAAAATTATAAGGCCAGTGTAGGGTCATATTTTTGTGCGAGCGCAACTTGGCATCGCTTCTTTGATATGAACTCAGCAGGTCGAACCTGGAATGACAACGTCATACGGTTGAAGGGTAATTGTCTTCAAAGAGATGACGAAAAACCTTTGGACCTTCGATTTAGTTCTGTAAAACAAAGAAAATATAGCCATGCATAGATAGAATTATTGCTATATTTCACTGATAACTGTAGTTGATAATAAAAATATTGTGCATTGCAGATGTAAAGTCTAAAGTGGAGAGGAAAGAGTCGATGTTGGACGAAGTTGCGGAGGAGGAGATTGAGCCCGAATTTGTGTTGGAGGGACTCGGTCTGAGTAGAAAGAAGAGGATTGATACCAGGCCGAAAAAGGTCTGAAAACTCAGTCGGCCAGGTCAATGGCGGGTACTGACAAAGGGAAGAGGCAAGTGAACAGTGGGGAGGATCTTACCAACTTTTCCAAGATACCAAGAATAGGCAGTTCAGTTCAGTCGAATCTCGTTACATTGTGCAAAATAGCTCAAAAATATCTGAAAAAATGGATGTTAAAGGCTTTGCCGGCCTCTGGTACCACTGGAAGTGGTGAGGCCGCAAAAGAGAAAAAGAAGAGTCGAACCCTCGGGAGAGTCTGGGGAGAAGGTCGCTGAGGGGCGATCTGCTATGGTGGATGACCTTAAAGAGGTCGAGGAAAGGGCCAGGTTGGCAGCTCTCCATGGAGAGGAAGATACGAGCAGGATGGTAAGTTTATATTTTTAGGAAAGAGTTGTTTAATGCGTTTCGAGCTAATCGTTGAGATCGATTTAATTTTTGCAGGTTGCTCATCTTGTTAAGGTGATTTTGCTCGGTATTGAGGAAGAAAAATCCGAGTTGAAGAAGGCGAATATCAAACTGGAAAATAAATTAGCTTGATCTAATATTGATGCTCTGAAGGAAGTTAGGCAGCTGAAGGCTTTCCATGCCGTAGCGATTGGTCAACTATAGGTAGAGACGAGGGCCAATCTAGACAAGATGGTCGAGGAACGTGACAGGTTAGGGCATCACTTGATGCTAAAGGGCAATTTTGAGGAGGAGGTGGATGCCAATAAGGCGGACACCTATATTGAGGAAGAAGATGAGGAGGAAGCGGAAGTGGTAGGGATCGTGGAAGGTCTGGATGATGTATCCTGTCAGACGGTGTTTGACAACCATGGGGATGACGCCAAACTCCCAGAGGGTGGTAGTGAGAAGGTAGGGTAGAAACGTATGTCTGTATAAATATTTGAAAGTTGTTGAATTGTGTGTGGGGAACAACTTCTGTAGGTTGACCCTATTTTATAAACCTCTTGCAGGCACTTAGAGAAATGAGTCTCAAAATAAAAAATCTAGAGTCCAGACTTTCCAGGGAAAGAGAGACCTCTACAGCCTTGCTGTCTGCGCAAGCGGAGCTACAGGTTAGATCGTAATAGGTTTTTCGACTTGTATGCTATACCAACGTTAAGTTATCCAATAAATAGGATATAGATGCAGATAACACTAGTAGGGTGTATGGTAAGAATTCAACACTATTTATATAACGTAGCATATCAAAAGTATGTACCTTATACTCCGCAAGAAACCTCATGAAGCGTTTATCTGATAATGCACTAAAGTGGTAAAGATGAAGAGTTAGATATCATATCTTTAGAAATGAAGTATGTATATATTCAAATATTTTCCTGAATCATACTATACTAAATATTATTATATTCCCCAGGTCGAATTAGATTCATCTCGCTCTCGTGAGGATGACGTACTCAAGTGTAATCGGGAATTTCAAGAGCAGTTCGATAGGATGAAAGAGGCGAACGAGAATAGAAAAAATCAATTCGTAAAGGCGCATTTCAAACTTGTGGAGGTGACCCAGGCTATTTCCGACCTTACTCTTAAAGTCGAAGAGAAAGATTCTAAAATAGGTAAGGTGTTAAAAGGGCTAGCGAAGGTAACAGAATGCGCCGAGAGGCTTCAAAGTTGGGTTAACGAGCTGGCGGTTAAGGGTAAGCAGGCTGACATGGCTCAAAACCATATTCAGTTGTTAGAATGATAGGAGAACCAATCTTGATCTGATCTTCAGAATTGTAGGAACGAGCTGGAGCAAATGTGACAAAAAATTATTAAAAAATATAATGAGCTAAGGGTAGCTCAAGAAAATCTATCAGCTTCGGAAGCTGCAGCTGAACACTTGCAAACAGCTTTACCCGCCAAGGATATGGAGTTCTGGGAAATGCAACGAAGGTGTAACAATTTAAATGAGAAGGTTGCACGACTTAAGACCGATCTGGCGCAGGCCATCGCGCGTGCCATGAAAGCTGAGGCTAGAGAACGTTCTGGGGGAAGTAGAACTGATGTAGTTAGTCTCTCAGGTCAAATTAGAGAGCTAGAGATTGATGTATCTCGCATTCAGGGGAATGTCAAGAAAGGAAATGCGAACTTGAGGGAATGCCAGCAGAAGTTAAATGCTGCTCTTATCAGGGAGAAAGTTTTGGACGGGAAAATTAAAGCAAAGGAATCGCTGATAAAGAGAAAAGAAGAATTATTGAAAAATATTTTGGCTAGGGAAGTGTTGAACGCACAAATCGAGAAACTTCATGCCCATGTAGTAGACTTAGAAGCCATGAACCTAGCAGAATCAGCTAAATATATAAAAAAAATTGAAAGGTAGTGTAATTTACCATGCTCAGGTCGACACGGAAATGATTGAACAGAAGAATTTGTATGCAAAGTTAGAGTTACGCTTCGAGAAGGTGAGAGCAAAATTTACAATAATGGTCATACCTGATGCGTCACGCTCAGATCTGCTATAGTCGATTATTGCATATTTTGTAGAGGGAGTATAATGACTCGAGTCAGAACGAGATACCTTGTTTCAAAGTCTGTCAGATAAGGGATGCATTTACGGCGTTAACATAGATCGAGGGAACTATCTGGGCGTCATGGAAACCTATTTGGGCCGTGGAACTGCTGAGCTGATAGAGACGGGTAGAGCTGCTGTAATCCACGAACTAAAAGTTTGACCTCTTGATGAAGGGGGAAGTACTGCTGACACTCTATCCGCAAAAAATAATCCCTTGTAATATGATTTTAACTTGAAAAATAAATAGTATCTGTCATAGACATATTGAAATAGATAAAAGCTAGTATGACATTTGCTTTATCTTGTGTCTGGTGGGGTCTTTGATATAAAATAAATTTTTACATTCGTTTCAATCACAGAAATGGGTTGAGTTAAACCAAGTTGAAACTTGATTGGAACTATAGAAATGTTGCAGACATATTGAAAGAGATGAAGGCTAGTATTACTTTTGCCTTATCTTATGCCTGGTAGAGTCTTTGATGTGAAATAAGTTTTTAAACTTGCAATAATCGTAGAGATTAAGTAGAGTCAGCCAAACCAAGTGATATCCTTGATCCAGCCATTATAAATGAGCCAAACAAGTTGAAGTAGATGAAGGTTAGTATCACCATCGACCCATCTTTTGTTTGGTAGAGTCTTTAAAATGAAACAAGTTGCTACACTTGCTATAATTACAGAGATTTAGTAGAGTCAGCCAAACCAAGTGATATCCTTGATCTAGCCATTATAAATGACCCATACAAGTTGAAGTAGATGAAGGTTAGTATTACCTTCGACCTATCTTTTGTTTGGTAGAGTCTTTGATATGAAACAAGTTGCTATACTTGCTACAATCGTAGAGATTTTGTAAAGGAAGCCAAATCAAGTGATATTCTTGACCTAACTTGGATAAGATCGATTGTAAGCTAGTATTATCAATACTTTAATCTATATAATGTGGTTGAATTTTTGTGAGGAGAATGATATTGTAAAAAAAACTTTCATTAATAAGTTCAAATTTTACATTGGATGGAGATGAGAATCTCACTTTTGGAATTGAAAAACAAAATCAAGAAATAGAAATGGAGTAGTAAGACGCTTAACGATAATACCGTATCAGTTGCCTAGTACTCTAAGGATTTAAAATGGGGATTCTCTCTTCTGTCATGAGATAGTATGATCCCATGCCTGAGAGACCTGTGATAATGAATGGACCCACCCAATTGTCGGGTAATTTTCCAGTATGATGCTCTTTGTGACATTGAAGAATTTCTCTGAGGACAAGATCTTGGATTTGGAAAGTATGGCTCCTGACTCGGTTATTATACGATCTGGTAAGCATATGATGATATCGACCTAGGTTAGCGTTGGCGTGTTCCCTGTTCTCCCAAACTGACTGACCACTGTTGTACTCTTCTTGATTTATCTTTCTTGGATTAAACTTCCCGAAGTTGGTAGTTCGTCATAACTTTGACAGAATGTGTTTGGAAGTAGTGCTTGAGTTTCTGTGAAACATAAACAAGGGTGAGAAAAAGTTTCTCAATTTTAGAATATTTTGCTTTTGCAGGTGTAAGGGTTTTGCTGATGAAGAAGATTAGCTTCTCTATGTTCCCTTCTAGGCGAATAAGAACTGAGCGGAGGGAAGTATCTGTGACTGCTAGACAGATTATCAGTTCCTCATTACCTACTGGGGTGTTCATTATATGAGACCTCTCCAAATTGATTTTAAGATCCTAAAAAGCAGCCTCGCATTCTGGTATCCATGTGACATCTGCAGTTGACTGAACCTTTCCTCACTTGGTACATTCGCGGAGTGACAGAAATAGCCAACGGTAGCGGTCTAAAGATTTAGAGGCGAAACGGTCGATAGCGGCAATTTTGTCGGCGAGTTTCTGAACCTCTTTTGTTGTTTTTGGAGACGGCATGTCGAGGAGATCCCAAATTTGATCCGGGTTGGCCTCAATCCCTTTCTTGCTGATGAGGTGGCCTAGAAAGCGGCCAGAATGTACCCCGAATTGACATTTATCAGGGTTGAGACGTATTCTGCAAGATCGAAGGATGTTAAATATAGTATTGAGGTTTGAGATGTGACCTTCTGACTATAGGGTTTTGCATAAGAGATCATCGATGTAGTCTTCAACGATTTTCCCTAGGTGTGCTTTGAACATAGTAGTCATCAATCATTGATATGTGGCACCTTCATTCTTAAGCCCAAAGGGCATGACTTTGTAATAATAAAGACCTCTTTCGGTGATGAAAGTTGTCTTCCCTTGATCCTCTTCCAAAAGTAGAATTGGATTATACCCTAAAGCAGCATCCATCAGAGATAGGAGATCATGGCCTACTATAGAATCGAGGATCTGATGAATGTAAGAAAGAGGGAAACTGTCCTTTAGAGTATGTTTGTTCTGATCTGTGAAATCTATGCAGACTCAAACCTTTCTGTTCTTCTTTGGGACAGCGACAATGTTGGATATCCAATCCGGATACTTGGCTTCTCGAATGAATCCTACTTTGATCAATTTATCGATCTCAGTGTTAACTTCATCCCAAAGATAAGGTAAAATTCATCGTTATTTCTATTTGACCGTTGTGGCATTGATATTGATGGCTAACTTATGACAAGCCATGGTCGGATCAACCCCGGGCATTTCTTCGAATGACCATGCAAAAATGTCTCGATTGAGTTGTAAGAACTGAATGAGAGCATCGTTTTTGTGTTGAACCAACTTAGTCTCGATGAAAGTACCTCTGCATGGTCCATCAATATTAATATATTTTGTGGGCTCCTCTAGAGGTGGTTGATCGTTGAGGTGATCAACTTTTTGTAATTGCCATGCGGCCAATCTGTCTGAAGAATATAGGATGGCGGAGACAGCATTTTCACAAGCTCAAGAGAGTTTCTGACTACCTCTGATCACGTAAATTCCGTTGTCGTGTCTGAGTCAAAGTGCTTAATAATAGGTTGAAGCGATTGCTTCCATATTATGTAACCAACATTGGCTCATAATCCCGAGATAACAAGATTTGACATTAATGACATAGAAAATGACGTTTCTGGGGTAATAGGTAAGATGATCTTGCCTACTCGTTCCTCCCTAGAGCCATTGAATCCACTGATATCGGTGTCGCTCTGAATAACTTGGTCGGCCAAACCCATCTGGTCGATCATACTCTGAAAAAGAATTTCAATACCTCTTCCAGTATCGATCATCATTGTGTGCATGACAAACTTCTTCATCTTGAGCATTATGACTAATGCATCATGATGTAGAAACTTGACATGGCTAGTATCACAATTTTCAAAGGAAATTCAGAGTCGGCGATTGCTCGACTCGGGAAGAAGCTTGGCTTCTTTGTCTTGAGGTGTATGATCACAACATTCCGATAGCCACCTGCGTTTTGATATGTTAAAATTGCTGATCTGATTGATTTCGATCATGTTGTTGAGGTGTATATAGTAGAAATGCTTCTCCTCAGCCCTATTATTGACCTGAACAACTTCGAGCTCCTTCTTATAATTACCATCTTTGTATGACTTCAGATCGATAATGTATTTGAGCATTCGTCCCTCCTTAAAAATGTATTCGAGCAACCGCTGTAAAGTATAGAAATTGTCAGTAGTATGATGATTTACCTTATAATATAGGCAGAATGGTCGATAATCGATGGGCTCCAGTGGTTGAGAGATGTGGTAGAATGGATCCTTCAATAGCAGTGGAAAAATTGTAGAGATTCGGACGTTCAATTGTGGGAGGATGGGTTTATTTCATGAACCGCTTTTCGGAGGGTATCCAGTGTTCCCCTTGGTGCGTTTCTGATCTCCTTGATCCTCCTTGGGTTCACTGGTTCGATATGTAGATGGGTTTTTGGTGGAGAGGACAGATTTAGTTGATTTTTGTCGCTTAAACATCATCCTCTCCAAGTCGACGTAACCGTTGACTTTAGTGATCATCTCCTCTGATGTCGCAGGTTTGTTAAGGAGGAAGATTTTTTTGGCCTTGTAGTCGAGCCGGAGAGCATTGGTGAAAGCGGTAACAGCTATTTTTTGGCCGAGGTTATCCACTTTTCTTACGAGCTTTAAAAATTTCTTCGTGAAGCCTTCGAAATTTTTTCCATGTGACTACTTAAGATCGATTAGATAATAAAAGTTCTCCTCTTTGTCTCTGTTGTGGGCATATGTCTTGATGGATGGCTTCTGTTGTTGATCAAATGTGTAGATGGATTTCTCAGGGAGAGAATGGAACCATTGGAGTGGTTCCTCCTGTAGACATGTGGCGAATAGACGGCAGAGGATGTGGTTGAAATTGGAATATAACCCCAATGAATCACGGTACTGCTGAATATGCTCCTTCGGGTCAGTACCTTTGTATTTGTAAATTTTGGGAGTATGGAAACCATTCGGTATCTCCATATCAAATAGTTCTTTGGCAATCGAACTTCCTTGTAACTTTGTGGTATCGCTGGTAGTACCCAGAACTTGTGCCTCGATCAACTCCTTAATCCGTTAGTTCATGTAATCTTTTGTAACAAAATGTCATGCTGGTTGAATCGCTAGACGTGTTGATTGGGGATGATGATTTCCTATACTTTACTCAAGCGATCTCGTGCTTGAACTTGATGTAGAGGTCGCTGGTAATCCTCCTGACGAATAGAAATTTGGTGGCCTCGACTGACTTCTGATTAAACTTCCCCTCTAAAATGGATGGATGGCAGTAGTCCGTGCTGTCGATTCCCAGAAATGGCTTTACTGACGACTCCCCGAGGTCCCAATCTTTCCCTTGCTAAAATGTAAGATGTCTCTGGAAGCTGATTGCGACCTCTGGCTGGAAGAGCTTGCTGAGTATTCTGTAGAGCTTCGAGGGCAGTCTGTATGGCTGTCATCTGGTCTCGTGCCGTTTGAGTACTATCAAACAATTTTGTCATTCTGTATCGAGTTTTTTTTCCCGGAGCTCTCGATCCATTATTAACTGAAGTTCGAGTTTGGCGCATTTCTCTGTCTTGGCGTGGAGATTTGCCCGCAACTCTGTGAGCTGTCCCAGATCCACAGATATTTCGAGCTGAATTCCTGCGGCCGGTCGTCTAGAAGAAGCCATAATTAAAAGTTATTGTGAAAGACTTCCTTAGGATATCGTATAAATGAAATATTTCCTACAGACGGCGCCAAATGTAATGGCCAAATTTTGTAAGCTCAAAATAGCTTGGAATTCGCTATCACACCAATGTATCTGTAATAATATTCTAATGGAAAGTTAAAACTGAAATAGGTGGTTTTAGCATGGAAAACCTCTGAATAGATAAAAAACCACAACCTCGTATGGAAAATTATTGTGAAAGTCTCTTTATTGCTTGAGGCGGATATCTTTATTACAAGTGATCTCAAAATATATAAATTCTTTGAATCTCATAAATAAGAAGTTTATGTAATTTTTCTGGTTCCCGTCTCTTCTAGCGCTTTTCCGTTATATAGGCCATCCCCGTAGCTTTTCATCGTGCTAGAGCACGTTTTCTGAATAATATGGTTAGTGGCGGTTGACTGAATAACTGATGAGTTCGTGGGAGATAGGTATCTTTGACTGGATAGTATTTTCTGGGTTTAGCTTGGTCCACGTTCTTGAGTAGTTCGTGGGTATGGTTGGAATGTTTACTGGATAGTGTTTAAAAATGTGTGAGCCTGAGATGGAGATAATTCGAACTGAGTGAGCTTGATTTTTAACGAGATCGAGGGATAAGTCCCTACAACATTCATCACCCAACCAGTTATCTTGCCAAAAGTCAATGTTTCCTTGCCCCACTATCCAAGCAGTATTTGATTGAATAGTCTCAAAATGCTTCACCATCTCCTTCCAGAGTGTAGGGGCAAAACTTGGTGCAGCCATAGGGAGATTTCAAATAAAATATTTTCTTTTCATGTATTTAGACCATAGAGTTTCTTTATGTAACACTGACCAGACTTTCTTCATTTGTAGTATGTGAATTTACCTAAAGGTGAAGAAAAAGATGATGATGATGAGAAAGAATCTAAAGAAAAAGATGATGATGAGAAAATTAAATTTGTTCAAGAAGATGAACCTGAAGTTGTTCAAGAGGAGGTACTTAACTAACATTTGTTTTGCTTGAGTTATCCATAACATTTGTTGATCTATCCTTACCATTTTTAATTTGCTTGTACAACCTAAGGAAGAACCTAGAGAAAATAATGATTTTGAGAAGCTAAATATTTTCAGGAAGCCAAAGAGGTATTTATCTTATCATTTTTTTCTGATTACTTTTTCATTTATTGTATCTATCTTACTATTTGTTGTATCTATCTTATTTTATAGATGGATGTTAAATAAACAACTGCAATGGTCTAGGTAGATGCCGAAAAATAAAAGATCTCGAGGAACCAATGAGATATTTAACTAACATTTGTTTTATCTTATCACATATTTTGTGTTACCTTGTCATTTGTTCATATAATTTCATCATTTGTTGGATCTATCTTACCATTTTTTATATATATGATCTTATTTTACAAATGGATGCAGACCAAACAACTATAATAGTCCAGGAAGATAATAAAAAAAATTGTAGAGGAAGCCAATGAGGTATTTAACTAACATTTATTTTATTTAAGTTATCCATAACATTTGTTGACCAATCTATCCTTACCATTTTTAATTTGTTTATATCTTTACCATTTGTTGTACAAACTAAGGAGGGTGCCGACCAAACAACTGTTGTAGAGGTATTTATCATATCATTTGTTTTGTGCTACCTTGCCATTTGTTTCCTGTTATTTTACTATTTGTTGTCTCTATCTTATCATTCGTATTTACAGATGGGTGTAGAACAAGCAACAACTAAAGTAGCTATCCAGGAAGATGTTCATGAAGCTAAGGAGGTACTTAACTAACATTGGTTCAATGCTTCATTTGTTTTTACCTAACTTATCATTTGCCTTTGATTATTGTATCATCATATCATTTGTAATCTGATTTGTAGTCTGCTTATTTACAGATAAGTATAGACCAAGCAACTAAAATTGTAGCTCAGGAACAGTGTAAAGAACTATCTTTGGTTGAAGACAAGGATGATGATGAAACTGAAGTTGCACAGAAAAAACTATACCCTAAGAAAACTATAAAAGAATTGGCTGTTGGGTGGACCAATATATGAATGTACTTTTAAATATACAGCTTTCTTATATTTTTTTAATCATTCATCTGCTTGATTTTTATCTTTTCTCATTCTCATTTATCATATCTTATTACTCAAGTAATTCATTTATTTTAACTTGTTTTGCTGGAGTCAGATGTCGTAGAGACCTTACAAAAGAGGCATAAAACTAACTGAGAATGAGATTAATGAGAGAATATTTTCATGGGCTTGTAGAATGAACCTATTACATGCTCACCATGATACGCTTCTTTATGGTGTATTATTCGAATATTTTATTCAAAGACCCATTTCCCAAGATTATTGTATGCTCACCTTGATAAGCTTCTTCATGGCGTATTATTCGAATCTTTTATTCAAAGACCCATCTCCCAAGATGAGAAGAACCTGGTGAACCATGCTTGGTCACTCAGGAATGATAAATTATCTATTGAGGATAGGGATAATAATAAGAGTATTTATAGGAGGATCGGTGAAGAAACTATTTGCCTTAACGCTTTTTACACCTTATATCCAAAACAATGGTTGGACAACGAGGTAACCCTTTGTCATTTGTTATCTGATGATATACTATCTTTTGTTATGCTATATTTTTATCATTTATTGTAGTCTCCTCTATCCTTTATCAGGTATTAAATATCATTTGTTTTCACTGATGATGTCGTCATTTGTTTAATTGACTCTGTCATTGGTTTTAGGATATTTTATCATTCGTCTACACGTCTATTATCATTTGTTGTTTATAATTTGTAATTTTCTTTTTCTGTTTACCCAGTTCATTAATGTGTACATTATTGCCCTGAGTCAATTTTTTGATTCACAATATCGTTCCCGCCCAGTAGATAAAAGGATTATGGTGTTGGATGTATATGCAAATCAAATTACAGGCATGGCTTATACTGTGTGGATAAGGATTATGTCTTCTCTTTAAGCTAAGGAATTGAAAGAGAAATTAAATTAGATTCAAATCAAGTCTATGGGATGGGATTCTACTATAGTGCATTACTTCGATCAAGAATTTAAAGCGCCGAATGGAAAATTAATACTCCTTCTATAGAATATGAATGCCAACTATTGGGTACTTTATATTGTATCCTATAAAAAGAGATAAATATGTATCTACGATTCATTGGTTACTGTAAAAATTGGAAATGCAAATAAACTATCTCCAGGACACCCGCTTATCCATGACCAACTATTAATGATGCTCCCGAGAATGTTATTATGGTCTGATTTTGATGATCGTAAGCCTCCTACAGGTCCAGAAGTAAAATCATATGGTATTAACTCGTATTGGACAACTTGTTTTAGGGAGTGTCCAAAACAACCAAATTTCAATAACTGTGAGGTATATCTACTTGACTTTTTGGATAACATCTTAAGGGGAAAAAAAACTTTTAGCCAGGATAAACGGTGATGAATATTGTTATACTATTGCTAATGACATATTGATGCTAGGAGTTAAGCCGGACACTTAATTGTAACATTGTACTCGTTGTATATCTATTTTGGTAACCTTTTGTAGATGTCACATTTTGTATTTATCATCATTATCTTTTATAGATTTGTAAAATGTAACCTCATTTGCTGTAAATTATATTCTTTATCATTTGTCTTATTCTATTTATCATTTATTTGGTCATTCCGTGACAGGTCATTTTTCCATTACTATTCAGTTATTTTAATTTTTAATTTATTATTTATTATTTATCATTTCTTTGGTCCTAGCTTGCCAGGGATTTTACCATAACCTATCAGGCATATTGCTCTTTTGAACTTTGCAATCGTTTTATGTATCTATGTTTTCAAGTGTTTATTGTCGCTTCCTACTATGTTTTCAAAGACTTTTATGCCTTGCAGTGTATTATCTTGTTCTTGTTTTGTCATGTCTTTCCGATTC
This sequence comes from Kingdonia uniflora, assembly GCA_014058105.1. Taxonomy (NCBI): domain Eukaryota; kingdom Viridiplantae; phylum Streptophyta; class Magnoliopsida; order Ranunculales; family Circaeasteraceae; genus Kingdonia; species Kingdonia uniflora. The sequence continues at coordinate 2,578,421 of JACGCM010002137.1, forward strand.
TGAAAGATTGCTTAACACGTCAGGCCAATGTTTATCTCCACAAATATATATCCATATTATGTTTGTGCTTGCTATATATAAGAAGTTTAACTCTAAAATTAATCATAATGGATCCCAATCACATCATAGATTGCCTTGTTTGCCTGAGCCGTGACGGCTGGCCATTCCATCTTCGTAACCACCTACCAAGACCACAACAGGAAACACAAACCCAGCTAGCAAGAGAGCAACACCAAACTGCGGGGGATGATTTATCATCGAGGGTTTTTCTTTTCTTTTCGAAGCTTCAATCCACGGTTGAGGACATTGGCGATAGGATGACTACTGGCTTTACAACCATGGATTGGATACTTGACCGCATTGTTGAAATACTTAAATCACTAGAGGAGATGTTAGATCTAATTGAGGAGAGGTTGCCAGGTTTTAAAGTATAAAATACATTTCCATTTTATCAGCGGTTATCTTTCAAAAATGTTTGTTCAGTAGAATTTATAGATCATATATCTATGTTTGTTATTTGAAGTAACACATTTTATCATTTGTTACTAAAGCGTTTGTCCTCTGTTGTAATAAATTAGCGTCAATTACGATAAACCAAACCACCCATTAATAGAACGGATATTACACTTGACTGCTACATATGTCACTACTACATATTTCATATTGCACATTTCTTACATGTTAAGATCTAGAGATTTCAACTTATAAATAAAATCTTGTAATATCTCTGATCTGACCTCGAAGATACTTAGTTGAATGTAAGTTTTATTTTTAATAGTTTCCAGGATCTGGTTTCTCCCTTGACCGGAATTTGAGGTTTATTTCGACGATGTCGATTGTGGCTTCCTAGAATTATCGGACGTAGGCGCTTCCTGAAACCACATTTAGAACTGACAATGGTATTTTAGGCAATGGTAGAATCACCTACCGGGCGGCTTAGACACTCTACAAATAAGACCACAATGACACTTTTTCACCTCATCTACCTACGCCCAAAAACTACACTCACCAAATTTTTGTAGGCATTGACAAAACCGGCGGTTAGGGTTGAGGATTGTGCGCGAGAGACGAAGATCACAATTTTCACCGCACCATAAAACAAGGAAATGCATCGTTGCTTGTAAAGTATGCAATGTTTGAGAATTAGAAGCAAGTACATGTCAAGCTGTAAACACTTGAGGCAAAATGATAAAAACCCAAGAAAGAGGTACAATTGAAATGGCATATTATAAATGTATAGAAGCCCAATATAAATGACAAGAGATGCGGTACAAATGAAAAAATGACCAAAACAGATGACAACCTTTAATCTGATATGACATGTTAATTCATATGATAGAAATCGTAGATGCAAATAATAAACATGAGAAGACAAATGGAAAATTATCCTAACCTGGCCCACTTCCATCATCGTCGTTGTTGCTCATGACGTCCGGTGATAACACAACTTTAAGAACAAGTCTACTATACTCATTGAAACTATCATCCCAGCCAATATTTTCATAAAAGACCATTTTTTTAGCAATTCTCTTGAAGCTCCATCCTTGCGTTCTCCTTATCTTGCCTTGTAATTGCTAGATTTAGCTCTTCAAGTGTTTTTAGGAGCATTCTTTCAATACGCCACTTTGGAATAAATTCGCAAAATAATCGCATATATTTCCTTAGACGTTTGGCTTCGGATTAAAGCGCTTTAAAATGAATTTCCATGGTCTCGTATTCAAACATTGAAGATAGATCTACAAACAAATATGAAGAATCTGACTAACATATGTCATTCATTTGAATGTTATGGCTTTAAATACCAAACCTCACACTCTATAAAGTGACAAACACCGGTGATAACATTCAATGAGATGACAATTCATAGCTAATAAATGGTACGCATTGTCTGTGAGAATGATAAATACATAATAACAAATGACATAATTTTTGTAGTGGCAATTCACAACATATAAATAACATTTTGTGTCTGAACCAATGACAAAAAATTATTTTAAAATTTGACATATTCTTTACTAAATAGTCAATGTGATAAGTCAATCTTTAATATTAGATTAGACAACTTAGCTTTATATATAGTCTATTTGATTATGATTGTCACACGTGTGAATTACGTATACAACAAGTATATCCCAAGTATATCCAAAATTATACCCACGTGATTCTAAAACTCTTCCCAATACAAGATATTTATCTGAAGGGATTCTATTCACTAGTATATATCATCTATACTCAACTATTCAAAACTTAAACCCACTCTTTTTAATACAAGACGAGATAAGAAAACCAAAAATGTCACAATCCAGACGATTTAGCCGTATCTCTTCGAACACAACTCGAGATTGGTTTTCTTTGGTAGAGAATGAACAAGAAGCAAATGATAAACTTCTCTTCAAATTGAATAGAATTTTCCTAATAAAGAAAGATTACTACAGTGAGAAGGTGCAACTACTGAAAGAACATTATGAACAATACAAGGAGAAATTAGGAGAGTAAGATGAAATGGAAGAAGAACTGGAGAAAGATAGTGAAAAGAACAAAACATGTGACTTAAATATCTACTTCTTGGAAGATCAGGTCTACGCCCTTAAGTTGGACCGGGATTAGTACAAGAAACTATACGAGGAGCCGGCTTGTAAAATTAACCGTATCGAGTAGAAGATTAGGGCTATGGAACGTGATCTGGAATCCTCAAGTGAGGAGTTGTAAAAACTCTTAGTTTAGTAGTTTAGTAGCTTAGTTTTTAGTTCTAATATGTAATTTGGTTTACCACGAATAAATGTTGTTTGTTTTGTTTCGTTTGTTTTTTGGCTTTCAAGATAAATGCTTCTGAACAAATGACAAGAGTCATCAGAAGTTGTATGATACATGCTAATAACAAATAACAAGAGTGATCTGAAGTAGATTGATAAATGCCCTATGAACAAATAGCATAACTTATATTTTAGCAAAAGAACAAATGATGTAATAGTACATATGATCAAATTAACAAATGTACCTAACAAATCATCAAATTATGGGGTAGGGTAAATGATACTTCAGTAGTAATAATTAATATGTGGGCATCATACAAATGGTAAAGTGTCAGGAATAAATGACATATTCAAAAAATGATACATTCCCCACAAAAAAATGATGAAAACAACAAAATTGATGATAAAAGATCACCAAACAAATGATAAATAGAGTACCCAAAATTTAACCAAAATAGCAGTTCATCATAGTTGTTTAAATAATAAATATAGTACCCAAAATCTTTGCAAATTGCAACATCTTCATCTGGGATCATAGGTGGCTCAGTGATCATCGTAAAAGTCGATGCCATTGTCAGACAAATATTATCGCCAGATAGAATTGGTAGAAGCTTGCATGAACGATGATTGTGTCCATTTTTTTAGCACCTACTGCAAAATCTTAGTTTGGTGATCAGACTTAGCATTTTTGTCCTTTTCTTCTTTTGTGTGCGAGGACGACCGACTTGAACTCTTAGTATAGGAGCATAAACACGTTGATCAGTTCTTTAAATTTTCTACTGCTCTATTCCTCTTATAGGAATTCATATCGATTCATAAATAGCATTATATCTATCATTTGTATAGTACTCAGAGACATGTGTAATTGGATCAACATTAGTAAGACTGAGAGCACGTACTCTGTGTTCATAAGGTATCCCCATCATTTGCCACCAGCGATAAGAACAAGTACCATCTTTAATATTTACTGAATCGGTTTTGTTATAACAATATAGTCATCTAGAAATGGTGACGTGTTGTACTAACCCTGTAGGTTAGTGAATCTACTACAAAATTTCTGCTCTCACAGTAATCCTTACCCCATGGCATTAAGCGAGCTTGACTCGTCTTAGCTTTATCCATGTACATGAAAAACATTGTCGAACAGATTCTACGCAATTTCTCAATAAACTCATGAATATGGAGTTCTCTCACTTTTACAATAACGTTATTCCAACTCTCAGCGTAATTAGTGTAAGCCACTCCATACCTAAAATAATAAAGACAAATAGCAAATTATGGCAAACAAATGAAAAATTAGTAAAAACATATGACAAAGTGAAAAGGAACAACTGTAAAGGAGTAATAATGTCAACAAATGACTATTCTTATAATATTAAATGGAAAGTTTATCAATATAAATTGGTAACATACATACTCATTGGAATATATAGATTAAACTAGGTTTCCTTGGGAATACCAAGTATGTATTAGAGACCCATTGGATCTGTCTTTCGAATATAATTTATAAGTTTAACGAAACAATACAGGTTAAAGCCTCTGCAACCATTCTAAATGCAATCCTCGTGCTTTTGAGAGTAGCTTTAATGTTGTTCGATATGTGAAAGGCACAAAATGTATGGAGTGCAAATGGAAACACCTTGGGTATAATATTCATAATTCCTGAATTCCTATTAGAGATGACGCCGAATCTAGCGTCAAAACCGTAGAAATTAGACCCAAACATCTCTAGGAAGTATGTCCAACTTTTGATGGTCTCCAACCTTATTACTGAAAATGCAAGTAGAAAAATATGATTAATTTAGTCAATGAAGAGGGTTGTTCGTAGAGTCCCACAATATCACAATTTTAAAAAAGTTATGTCAATGACTACAATAAGTCTCAATAGTTTATTAGTTTTTTGGGAGCACCAAAATACCAAAATTACCTTGCAAATCTCTTATCCTTATAACTTGTAGTTTGTATATCAACTACCAAATCAAGGTCAACCAGCATTACTTTCGCAAAGTAGCTTGTAAGGAGTTGGTATGCGTGCACAAAACTACCTTGCATTTGAAATAAATACCTATGATCAAAATGAAAATGTGGAATGAAAATATGAAATATGATAGGACAAATGACAATTATTGATAAACAAATGACAAATAACATGTAAAATTAATGACATAAGCAAAAATGATAAAAATGATTGGACAAATGAGTAATGGACGAACAAATGATAAATAGCATGATATTACCTTTGAGTTGGCTTTTCCTTTTGAATACCAGTAAAGGTTGTATGTTACATCAACATTGTGATTAATATACATATCTTCAATAATTTCTGTAGCTTTATAGTTTGAGTCTTTTTGTAGTTTTTGGTTGATTATAGAAGCAACCCATCAGCTAGATATTGCCTTATACGTGTTACCCTTCTTAGTTTCTACTCGAATACAAGTATGCATGAGCAATAAGTACTTACTCTATATAGGGCGGAGCCAACCAACCTTACAGCGTAAATCTGCCAAGAGCAATTATGACCCTTACAACGTACCACGACTTTATATTCATTGCTCAGAACGCATACAAGATTGAACTTGTTTTCAATTACCTAAGCTCTTATGTGATTCTTTAGTACAATCCTATCATGATAAATATCACCAATGTTAAACCCTTTATTGAAATCATAGAAATCCTTAGTGTATACAGCAGATTTGAATCGGAAATTAAGGAGATCTTTTATCTGTTACGGTTGTGATTCAAACCATAATTCAACTGAACAAATGACAACAATGGTTCTTAGCATGATACAATTATTTATAACCAATGCTAAAAACTTTATTACAAATGACAATGCCTACATGCTTACCTGAAGGTTCAGTTTTTCCAATAATAGGTTTAGGTTGTTCATTTGTAAATGGTAAATCACCAACCACAGGTTCAATTGAAAGATAAACATTAGTTAAATACCATAGGCTTATTTAAGAGAGAAACATCAGTTGGGATAGTTTTAAAAGGTTCATTTAATTGTGGAACATTATCCACTATAGGTCAAAACCTATGTTGATCAAGCCCTCTGCCGTTTGTTTTAAGATAATCTCTGTCTTTGGCTTCAGGATTAGGAAATGAGTTATGATGCAAAGGTCCCCCCACTTTAAAGCTCCCAATACTATTTTAAGACAACCCTTTACCTAAACCAAAATCAGAAACAAAGTTATAGAAAAGTACCCTACGCTCATTAGCAATCTGTATATAAAATAGTATGTCAGGATTGCTTTTATGCGTATTGATCATTACAATATAGTCTTGGACTGATGAAATTGTGCATGCACAACCATGGACGAAGTTGTACAACTTACAGTTCTCATTATGGATTTCACTTATTTCTTCAAAGAGCATAACGAAATCTTTAAATGATGTCTGCGCTCTAAGTGAGGTAAGTTTTATATTTTATCCTTTATAACTACCGATTGATCCGCTATTTGGATGTACGATATCGCCCCCCCCCCCCCCCCCCGCAAATGAACAATCGTATTAAGTTCAACTCCAGCCATCCCTAAAAAAATAAATATAAATTAGACAAGAGATGAATACTGCAGGCAATTCCAATGATAAAGATGGCACAAGACAAATGGTAAAGATGTACAAGACAAATGATACAGTAGCAGAAGATAAATGATTTATGTGTCACAAGGCAAATAATAAAGTAGCGGAAGATAAATGTTAATGATGCCCATGACAAATGATAACTTTGCACAAAACAAATGATTTAGTTACACAAGACAAATGATATTGATGACAGAGGACAAATGATAATGTGTCACAAGACAGAGGACATGTTATACTTTAAACTAAGAGATATTAAGTACAAATACTACTATGATAACAATGCATATCATCTTTACTAAAGATAAATGGGACAAACGATGTAGAGAGATAAAATTGTTAACCATTATTTTTGATATGGTGATACGGATACAAAGTTAGAGATGATATTTAATTTTAACGGTCGAAGAGAAAAGATAACGAGAATAACCTAGGATAACAACGATCATTTTCACCTCAATCACCTCTGCATGAGGACTTCAGCAAAAGCGCAACGATGGTTGGAAGACTTGGTACATGAAGAATACAAAGAATGGAGATAAACAATACATCAAGAAGAATAGAGAGAATCGCTAGAAGCTTTTTGAAGAAGATGAAGAAGAAACAGCATTTTAAGGTTGGTACTGTAGTGACCCAGATTTTTTTTTTAATTTAGTTATTGTTATCATTTTATCATGCATCCATCACCATACATCATGCATCTTCACTTTCTGCATCTGCATTTCTTTCTTTTATCCAGGTTTTGTGTTTTTTCTTCTTTTATCTATTTCAGTGGTTCGGTGGTTGTTTGCTCTGTAGAGGTTGTACTATGTTTTGGGGACCTGTGGTTGGGTTGGTGGAGGTGTGATGTTGTTGGTGTTTGTGGTGTGGTGTGATCCGGGGGGGATCAGTATTGTTATTCTTAGGTTTTCCAGTTTCCTTTATAAATGAATCATTTTGGTGTTCTGGGACCTAACTGTCCCATTCTATTCGAACAGACCCTTCTCAGTTCGAATATGTTTCTGACTAATTTGTTCTATTCGAATAAACTGGACTATGTTCGAACACATTCCTACTTGATTCATTTAATTCGAACAAACCTCTTTCTATTCGAATATTTGCCTACCTGTTTCGTTTTGTTCGAATAAAAATATCTTCTGTTAGAATAGATTCTTTCTTGTTCAAGCAACATTTTCTTTTGTTCGAATAGATGTTTGTTCAGTTGATTTCCATCTGCTTTGTTCTGTTCGAGCAGGCTTTTTCCTGTTCGAATAGACTTTTATCTGCTTTGTTTTGTTCGAATAGAAATGTATTCTATTAGAACGGAGGCGTGCTTAGAAGACTAGATTGGGTCTATCTTTACGATTCTTGGCCTCCAATCTTCCTCAAGTGGAGTGTTGACCTTTTTAGGGTTTATTTCCCATTACCTTTTTATTATCTCTCTCACTCATCACTCTCTCACTATATCTCCTAATTGAATCCTCACCACTTTCTTCTTCCTCGTCTGTGATTTGTTGAGGGGGATTGATCTCGCTACTTTTCCTGTGAGTAATTCCCTTCCTTCTTCCTCGTTATTGATTCGATTTAGGTTTCGGTGGTAACCCTTATTGAGTTGATTCTAAGGTTTGGTGATTTAGGGTTATTGTTGAGATTGTGGAGTTGTGGTGTTGCAGGTGTTGGGTTGTTGGTTTTGGTGTGATCGCCGCCTGAGGTATTGAGGTTGAGATTGGATTGCCCTGTTGATTTTGGGTTTGCAGTTTATCCTTTATCAGGCGAGTTTCCCTTCTTTGCTAAATTCCTTTGCTAGTTTAACCTGTGCTAGTTAGAGTGTGTGCATTTGGCATTGAAGTACATGTGGTTTAGTATAGTTTGGTTATTGGTTTTCTTCTATGCCTGTTCCTTTGTAAAGCATATGGTATGTGTTTCTCCTTGTCTTTTAGGAGGTTGTACATTAGTGTGGTATTCCTGTGGCATTGTCCTTGATTTATGGGTTCCAGTCTTTCAGAGACTGAGGTGTTTTAATGTTGTGACTAGTTAATTAGTCACTGTTCATCTGTGGCTTGATGTTGCGACGGGGAAGTTGTTGTTTTATCTATGTTTAGATGGTGTGACTGAGTCACTGTTTGTACCGGTGTAGGATTTTTTACCATCCTCTGAGGCAGGTGGTTATCCTAGGTGTATGTTGGCCATGATGTGGCTGTTGTGTTAGGATTGTTTACCCATCTCGCTGGCAGGGGGTTATCCTGTGTGTGTTGGCCGTGTGGCAGATGCTGTATTTTGATCCTTGGGATCTGTTTGCAGTGTGGGTTTTTATATTCTGTTAACTTAACGGGATCGGATACATAAACCAACTCTACATCGGCTGACCCTCAATAGGTAACTAGGATTCCTGCATCGGGTTGAAATAGTAGGTGAGTCATTGGCAATAGGTACTATCATGCCTATTCACCTATCTGGGAGTGTGGGATGGTATGAGACAGTTCCTCAGGAACTGGGTCTTATTCTCGGTGAGGTTGAAATTCCTTAGAATGAAAATAAAGTTCGGACGTTGGCTCCGTGGGTTGAAAAGCCTATAACACTTTGATCAAGTGGTAATATCCTTTATACTGGTCGAGCTTGGACAAGAAATTTTACCATTATATCCAATTGAGATCTCTTTAAGGTTATTATGTATTAGCGGCTGATCAGCCTAATATATTAATTTATAGAGTCTAGTTCTTGGTTTTATAACATCATAAAGCATCCACATTAGGACAATTCTTGAATCATGCTATCACCATATCATATCAGGTCATCACGTCATTGCATTACATCATATCATATCACAGTACTTCATTATTGCTATCCCCTTCCCTTATTCTGCACTTATATTACCATTCTTTTAATTATTCTCTTATCTCATCCACCTCTCATTTTTCTCTGCACTTGTTATATTAGTATATTATTTAGCTCTATTGGGCATTAGTGAGCCGTGGTTTTGCTCACTCTCGCTATTTCCCCCCCCCCCCCTTTCAGAGGCAAAGTAGTTGTCGGTTGGGCTAAGAGCTTCAGCTGGGTTGGAGCAGTTATGCTGTGGCAGTTCTTCTTGTATTAGTATTCTTGTATGATCTCAGCATTTGACGCTGTATAGCTGTATAGTATTTGAGATATTGTATTTACATTTTCAATTGTTATATATATATCTCTTGCTTCCGTTTCATTCTTTTACTCTGATGATATTGCTATAGTGAATGACTGAGCCTGAACTTGTCTATGGCTTGGTCATTTGTGAGGGCAAATTGGTTAGATTCCTTAGCCTCCATGCCTTCAAATCTTGGTAATTGGTCTAGCTACCGGTTATTAGATTTTGGGGCGTGACGGGTACTTGATAGTTTATTTTGGAGGGAATCTTCCCTCTTTTTACTATAGCTGATTAAGACTATTCATCAACATTTAATGCATCTCAATAGGTTGACAGCTAGGGGATAGTGGTGGGACCAGTATACATTTCAGAATTTTAGTATCGATTTGAGAATAGCCTTGTAAGTATCGGCTTTAGAAAGTGGGCATCTTCGAGTATTTAAATGAGTAATCGCCGATAATAATTAGCAAAATAATAATCAAAATTTGATCGCGAATCAATGCAAAATACTATATACAAATAATCATAAGAAAATATTTTCCATTTTCACAGTCTAGTAAGTGAATTTTCTTTATGATGTATTAATAGCGAAACTTAAGTTTTCAGTTTGCTCCTCTATCCCATACCATAATGTTGATTTGTCGACGCATGCAAATAGAAAACAATTATGATGCTTACAAAATCAAACAACTTTTAAATATGCTTATCATACAAACGTTGTTTAGTGATAGCTTATTTTCCACTCACATTCTACTCATTTCATAATAGCATTAGAATCTACCCTATGTATACCATTTGATTGGATGCCGCAGGTTTGTTGGTAGACGTAGCATTACATTGGCTAATTGAACAAAAATATCTAATATTGGAGGGGTATGTCAACCAATTAGATTTGAATAACAAAATGTATAATAGTTTTGAAATGAATAAATACTCAGCCTAAACAAAATCATAGATGCACACAAGTTTACGTATGGAAGCTTGAATTTTGGTGATCGGACGCTTCAATTCGTACTCTACTTTCATAAGCTACAAGATGATGAGATTATGGTTGTCAATGAATAGGATTCGGATCAAAAAATGTTGATAGACTTGAAGCCATAACATTTCATGGGTTTAACCATTTAACCACAAAACCGAATGTGTTACGAATTGTTCTCTTTCTGTATATAATATATTTTTAACTGCTGTAGAATATTAAAATTACAAATATATTAACACATTGGTATATTAATTTCATATTGGACTAGGCTCCATTCGATTCTGATCCAAAATTATTTTGAATGTTCCTTAATCGGATCGAGTTGGAAAAGGTCAAGACATCAATGTCCTAAAATAAATATGGATCGGATTTCGGATTATATACAATCCATTGACTTTTTTGTTACTCAAATGAAATATATTAAGCCATAGAGGACAGAGCAGAAATTACAAAGTCAACAAGGTCTTGTGCTTCTTGAGGCATATTATAAATAAATGGATACGAAAGAGCTTTTCATGCTGTAAGAGCGTGAGCATCAATATTACAAACTCTACTAATATACAAAAAATTAAAGTTACAAAAGCTGGAAGCTAAAAAAAGCATGGCAATGGTCAGACTAAGCATTCTCCAAGAGAGGTCAACAATTTTTTTTGCGAAAGCCTTCACAAGATGCTGACAATTTGATAATATTGAAACATTTTTAGCTCCAGCATCCAAAGCTGCTCGTATCCCTCTAATGACAGTCGTTGCCTCTACCTCCTTTACGTCAGTTGCTTTGAAAGAGTCATATCCTGCACATAAAATTGAGGAATAAGATCTAATGATAAATCTAGAATTGGTAAACATTTTAGATAGGGACCAAGTGGCGTCCACAATAATAATGTGCTACCCCTCTTTAGGCGTTGAGAAAATAAAAATGCGGTATTTGAGGTAAGGCTGTAACTTTTGTCTGAACTTCTGATTTTTTCCAAAATTCGATCCGATTTTTCCGATTTCGAAACCTTATTTTATAGTTCTGATTTCCGATTTATTTATAAAAAAAATTAGATTGGAATCGAATAGCCTTGAGCTATTCAAAAAAAATTGATCTGATTTTTCCGAATAAGATCCGATCCAATTTTTTTGAAAAAAATCTGATATGATTATTCTGAATACCCTCCGTCCAATTTAATCTGAATACCATCCAATTCGATTTAATCCGAACAATATTTTGATTTAATCTGAATACCCTCCAATCCGATTTAATCCGAACAATATTCCGATTTAATCTAAAAAAATTAAATTTCTGAAATTTCTGAATTTTTTGGATTTGGATCCATTTTTATAGTTCCAAAAAAAATTGGAATAATTCCTATCGCCCCCATTTCTGATCTGATCTGAAAATAGGCCTAGTTATGTGCATGCTTCAACTTGACCACTGGAGAAGATACTAATGTGGCCGAGGCAGTAGTTGCGCTTCATGGTATAAAAGTGAATAGAAATACGAGAATAGATAAGATCATCATTTTGCCCCTTGTCAAGGCCGGAGCAAAAATATTGGTTGATCTCACCTATCACCTGTCACCTGTCACCTGTCTCAGTCTAGCTTTAGATCTTTTATTAACTGCATATCTTTATCAGGATTTTTTAATTTTTATTTTCTAGTAGAACTTGTAATTTGGAAGCCGTGCTCTTGTTGCTAGAAGGGCGTATGCATTTCCTTATGCTTGTAGTTTGTAGTTTGGTTGGGTTGGGTAAACTCAAAATTAGTAGGTCAAGTTTAGGTTTGCAAAATCTGCCATAAATAAATATTGGATCAGTCTTGGGTTTGTTTTACTGTTCATAAACTAACGCGAAATAGCATGGCCCAAGTTGACCCAACCCGATTACCACCCCTAAATTAAGTATTTGAGTTGCTGCTTGGAACTTAAATTCTAGGACCATGCACGAGTAGAGATGAGGTAATGCTTTTAAATTGAAAGTTTAATTGGGCCAAAACACTAGTGGTATCACACCCAAAAAATATATATCTACAAAACCGAATTCTATAAATCTCAGAAAACTTTACTACAAGAAAATGGACCAACGGCCACGATCACAATTAGTTATGGCCACAATTGTGACATTAACAAAATACCACAACTTTAACCGAGGCCAAAACTCAAAATGCGTTGCCAATGACATACATCTTTACACCGGTTGTACCACTGTTTAATGTTCGTGGCCAAACCGTGGCTATATAGATTAGAACTGCGGGATCCAACTCCACTTAAGCGTTTATAGTTTCTTATTAAACTTAAAATACCCAAACCTAATCTCCTCTCTCTCCTTGCAGAAGCCCGATCTCTCCTTCTTGGTCCATTCCACTCTTAATCAATAAACTCCAATTCGTATGTTTAGCTACGAAAACATCTCTCTCTCTATCTCTCTCTCTCTCTCTTTGTATTTCTTTCTTGATTGTGTTATATATGAGCTAAGGCACATGGTTTATTAAAGCAATGGGAAACTCAATTGTAGACTGCAACTTACTAATCGAATTGAATCCATCGAATTCGAGGTATTTATCATTTGGGTTTTTTGTTGCTGATAATTTGGGGATTATTATTTTGTTGTTGATTTGAGAATTCTCTAAATTTTGCTTTAACTGTAAGTTGGGGTTTATTATGATCATGTGCTTTGTGTTCTCTATAGACTCTATTAGTAGTTGTTGTTTGGGGGTTTATGATTCTATTTTTCTCAATGAACTAGTATGATCTTTATTTTTCTTGCTGATGTAAGGGATTTTATCTTAGGTAGTTTTATTTTGTATTGACAGAACTATTACATGTTATTTGATCAAAAAATATAGTTATAACAAATTAGATTACCCTTTAAACTACAAAGTTAATTATAAGAAAAGTCAAGTAGATCTTGAATCTCTAGTTGAAGTGAGATTACTAGTAAGAAAAATGTAGGATATAGTATATGGAAGAAAAATACAGCCTTGACTTTGCTGCATGAATAGATTAATCAATTGCATAGGTAGACAGTTCTGGATGATAAAAAATCAATCAACAATTCTCCTTTAGGTGTTTAGAAACTCCTAGGATTCTCTTGAATGACTTGAAATGGAAGATGCATCGGTCTGTCACAAGTAGTTTATGTACACGATGCATCTTAACATCTTGGGTTAGACATAAGAATTTTAGTGAGGACCTTTCGAGTGACAAGAAGAGCCCCTATAATTGCATTTTGAGCATCCCCTTGGAACACTTAAATAATTCTTAGTAGTTTTTGATAAATTAAAAGTCTTTAAGAAACAAGAATGCTTAGTGGTTAAACAATATACAAAATAAAAATAGAGTGACATTAAGAGTTACATTGTCTTATGTGGTCTAATTTTTTTAAAATTTTATGCTTCAATTATATTATCTAAATTTACAAGTGCAATTTGAAGGCTAAATTGTTTTCGTGATATAAGAGTTGGGTAAGTTTGGGCATCAATTTTGTTTTTCGAATAGTTTTTATGATTTACCCATTTTGGGCTCTTAAACTTATCTATATGTTATAGGTGCACAACCTGAAGATCTTACAATGAAGTACATTGAAGATAGCCCAAGAGAAATATGTATGTTTTCTAACCAAGTTGAAGAAGCAACATGTTAGGAATTAGGGTAGCTAATCCCAATCCCTCGCCCAAGAACGATAAACAAAAACAGCAATCGAGATATTAAGCAAAATCAAAACACAACGATTTACCCAGAGGAGAGAAGTGGAAAACCCTTACGGATAAAAAACCACTCCCCACAAATAATCCACTATGATCAAATAGGTAACAAGCAATCTCTCCAGCTTCCTCAAGCTTTCTAATGGAGTCTCTCAAACCCTAGTTCTCTAGAATTAAACTCACAGAGATTATAACCAAAATATAGTTAACAAATAACCTAAGTTTCCCTAATATACTTGGGAGACTTATTACAAACAGAACATATCTCGAAGCAAACTTAACTTTCCAAAACGAACTTACAAAACCAGCCAACGCTGTTTTTGTTTGAACAACTTTTATCTCGTTGGAACGACTTTCATCTCGTTCGAACGACTTTGACGGAACCAAGTTTTTAACCCTATAAACAAGTATCTCGTTTGAACGACTTCTAGTCCTGTTTGAACGACTTTGACGGAACTAAGTTTCTAACCTAGAAAATAAGAATTTTGTTTGAACGAGCATCAATTCGAGTTCATCCTTAATAATCTCCCACTTAAAATCGAATCAACCGTAACCCACCTCTAGATCTCCAAATGAATTGCCCGCACTACCCGACCCTTCATTCATGAAGACCCATAAACAAAATTTCACAATCTTTAACAAATCTCCCACTTAAAATTTGAAATGTGAGGTTTCCGTAACTTCACCCATCTTTAAAGTAACCACATTTTTAGCCATGTCAAACTGAACTCTTAACGCCTAAAGCTATAGTACCAAAATAAACCATGTTTTTAAACATTTTTAAACCAAAAATAAATCAAGAACATCCCTTGCAAACTTTCATAGCCGCGCTGTACTTATGCCTTTATAATCAATAATGTAATTAACCATTGTCATCTCGATACCCAAGTAGTTTCGATATAACACCACAAAATTATAGTCTTTTCCATGTCACTAACGCACTCTACCATCACAAGTGAACACAACCCTGCAAGCTAAACAAGAATCACTCCATAGCTATAAGCTACAACTGAGTCTTCTTCAAATACATAATATTTATTATTAACGTCTCACAGCTCCTACTTCATAGAAAAACTCTAGTCTCATGTAAACAATGATATACATTAGCAAACAAATCATTAATGACTTAGACATACCTCGATATAAACTCATATCGTATTCCATAGATAAACAAATACGTGTCTCAAGACTGAAGTAACGACAAATGGTGTGCTACCAAATAACACTCCAACCAGTCTCAATATAATATGTTAATAACAATTTCTGCTTTACATTCTTCATGTTGTACTATATCATATGCCAAGGATTAGCTAATCCATCAGTCCAATCCTTTATTGGGATAACCATTCCCACGACTCTTCAATATCACCCATGCTAGAACTTGTATACGTAACTAGCATATCATCCATACTCTAAGAATGAATGATCCATGAGTTCTCAAAAAAAACTCATAACATCAACAATGGTCTTTATGGTATTTCATAAATCCACCAATGATATAAGCATATCTAACATTGAGCCCCATTATTTTGGTGTATATCCCGAATATGCATATGAAGTTATCATGTATGAGCCACCATAATGCAACTTCACCCAGCAACTATGTATCCAAGTAGCCGACTTACATACCTATCTTGACATAAACACCTATTTCTTCTTGAAAGTACTTTACCACAAGTTTTACCTTGAACATCTTGAACAAACTTATTCTTGTAATGGCCTAATTCCGTAAGCTCGAGATGGCTCAGAATTAGCTCTTACACCAATATTCTTGTAATAAAAACTAATGTAAATCAAGAAATGACACAGGTAATTAAGCGTGGAAAACCTTTGAATAGTTAAAATACCACGACCTCGAGTTTAGGGTTTTAGTAATAATAACTTTTATTACTTGAGGCTGATATCATATTAAAAGTGATCTCCCAAACTATAAATACTTGATCTTGTAAATGAGAAATTTGGTATTTGAGAATCTAGAAAATCTAGTTTTCTTGGTGTATTCTGGTATATTTGTTTGGTCCCTGTCTCTTCTGGAACTTTTTCCTTATATAGGCCTTACCCATAGTTTGTTATCGTGATAAAGCACATTCTCTGTGCAATGAGGTAAGTGGTGGTTAACTGAGTAACTGTGGCTGCTCGAGCTCAAGATTTTATGGCTAATCATCCTCCTGCTGTAGGGGAAAGTATAGGTAACCTCCCATCAGCAGAAAAGAATCCTTAAAAGACGTTTATAACCTGTAAAAGTATCTGTCGCAGACATATTGAGAGATGAAAGCTAGTTTTACCTTTGCTTTTATCATCCTATGTCTGGTAAAGTTCTATGATTGAAAACTAGTATTACCTTCCTTTTAATCCCAGAGTATGTATAGAGTCGATTGAAAGTTAGCTTTACCTTTGCTTTAATCGGTATTATTGTCGCAGCCATATTGAGAGATGAAAGCTAGTTTGACATTTTATTTATCTTATGTCTAGTAGAGTTCTTTGATTGAAAACTATTATTACCTTCATTTTAATCGCAGAGTGTGTATAGAGTTTGATTGAAAGCCATTTTTACCTTTGCTTTAATTGGTATAATTGTTGCAGCCATATTGAGAGATAAAAGCTAGCTTGACATTTGCTTTATCTTATATCTGGTAGAGTTCTTTGATTAAAAACAAGTATTACGTTCGTTTTAATCGCAGAATATGTATAAAGTTCGATTAAAAGCTAGTTAAACATTTGCTTTAATCGGTATAATTGTTATAGCCATATTGAGAGATGAAAGCTAGTTTGACATTTACTTTATCTTATGTCTGGCAGAGTTCTTTAATTGAAAAACTAGTATTACCTTTGTTTTAATCGCAGAGTATGTATAGAGTGTAATTGAAAGCTAGTTTTACCTTTCCTTTAACCGGAATAGAGGTTGATTGAAAACTAGTATTGTATTTGCTTTAATCTATGTATTGTCTACGCAAGTAGAGAGCAATATAGGAAAAAACTTGGAAGTTTTCATTGAATAAAATATAATGTATATTGTATGGAGATGAAATCTCACTTTTGGAATGGACAGAACGAGAATTTTGAAGTGGAAGAGTGAGGGACTTAACGATAATACCATTTCAGTCGCCTAGTACTCCATGGATTTAGGATTTGAACTCCTTATTTCGTTATGAGATAATATAATCCCAGACCAGTTTAACCAATGATTAAGAATGGACCCTCCCAATTTTCTGCTAGTTTCCCGGCATGTGCCTCCTTACGGTGTTGAGGGATTTCTTTGAGGACGAGATTGCCGATTTTGAAAGTATGGCTTCGGACTCTTCTATTGCATAAACTAGCCAGCATATGGTGATATCAACCTAGGTTGGCAATAACGCATTCCCTAGTCTCATTAATCGAATTCATATTGTAGGCTAATTCAAAGTCATTTTCTTTATCGAAAAGTTCGTGATCTTTGACTAGATGATGGTTTCTATTGGAATAACGGCTTTTATACCATAGGCGAGGAGGAATGGGGTACAGCTGGTTGATTGACATAGAATGGTATGGCCCATAAGACATGATGGAGCTCTCGTATCATATTTCTTTTATTCTGTGAGTAAAGTCATTTCTTAAATCCATCCACGATGGTTTTGTTAGTGATTTTAGTTTGGCCGTTGCCTTGAGGGTAGTAGGAATTGGATGGTGAGTAGATGATGTTGTGTTTATTGAGGAAAGCTACGACTTTTTCTCTAACGAATTGTGGCTTAATAGGTGGGGGCATCCAAACCGAGTAATGATATGTTCCCAGATAAAAGAGATGACCGCTTCTTCTCTAGTTTGATAGAGCTGAACTGCTTCTACCCATTTTGTAAAATAATATGTAGCTACGAGTAGGTATTGTCTATTACCTAGAGTATTAGGAAATTCCCCAACGAGATCATGTGCCCACCGCTTGAATAGCCAAAACACCTTGCTTGCATATAGTTCGAACGCAGGGGCGTGAATCATGTCTTCATGTCGTTAAAACGTATCACATTTGCGTGAGTACTCTTCTGCTTGCTTGCGCATGCCTGGCCAGAATACTCCCTGTGTAATTGCTCTATTAGCGAGTGATCGACTAGTGGCATGGGAGCCACTAGTCCCTTCATGTAAATCTTTAAACATTTCGTCTGTTTTCTTTCTGGAAAGGTACTTGAGGTAAGGCCCCGAGACTGAACAATGATATATAAAGCCGTTTTGATTTATGTAGCGCTTTGAGCTTTCGATCAACTGTCAGCGATCTTTTGGATCAGTTAAAAGGGGACCTTTGCATTTGTTGTTGGTACCAAGGTAGGCAACGAAGGGCCTTCGCCAATGTTGTCTTCATCTTCATCGCCCCCAGTGTTGATCGTACATACAGAATGTTGATAAATGTTGAGGGCTAATATCACTTTGATCTGAAGATATCTAGCCTCTGTACCCAAGATCTTGGCTAGATAAGCCAAATAATTGGCATGTCTATTTTTACCTCTAGTAAGATAATAAAGAGTTGCTTTCGCAAACTAGCTCCTCATATCTTCAACGAGGGTTGCATATTCGATCATCTTTCCATTCTTCTTGTATTGTTCAGAGTAATGGTGGACGATTAGTAGATATAATATATAGACTGAGAGCTCTGGAACGCCGAGCTCAAGTGCGAGTTCGAGTCCATAAACGAGAGCTTCATATTCAATGACATTGTTGAAGGATTCAAAATTCAGATGGATTTATTTCTCAATTCTATTATTGGAAGGGGTAATCAATACGATTCTAATTTCTGACCCTGCGAGTCTTGCTAAACCATCTGTAAGAAGCCTCCACCCTTTCCTTATAACCCATTCAACTCGCTCATCAAATGCTTTGGTGGGTGGATCTTATATAATTTCTTTTGCAAGGTCAAGATCGTGTTCTTCCCACTCAGGATATTCTACAGGAAAATCTACGAGAAAATTGGCAATGGCCTAACCCTTTTCTAAATTTTGTTGTTCGAACTTGATATTATCTCCTCCTAAACAGACTGACTATTATTGTACTCTCCAGGATGTCTCTTTATTGGAAAAAACTTCCCAAAATAGGTAGTTTGTCATGACTTTGACTGAGTGAGCTTGGAAATAGTGTTTAAGTTTCTATGAAGTATACACAAGAGTTAGAAGGAGTCTCTCAATTTTAGAATACCTCATCTCCACTAGAGTGAGGGTTTTACTGATAAAGTAGATTGGCTTTTCGATTTTCCCTTCAAGTCGAATGAGAATCGAGCTGATAGAAGTATCTATAATTTCTGGGTAGATGATCAGTTTCTCATTATCTACTGGGGTGCTCATGATGAGAGACTTCCCCAAATAAGTTTTGAGCTTCAAAAAAGCTATCTGGCATTCTGATGTCCATTGGATCTCCGTATTAGGTTGAACTTTTCCTAATTTGGTATAACCACAGAGTAGTAGGAACAACCAACGATAGTGATCTAAAGATTTATAAACCAATAGGTTGATAGTGGCAATCTTGTTGCAAGTTTTTGTACGTTTTTCGTTATCTTTGGAGATGGCATGTTGAGGAGAGCTCGAATTTGATCGAAATTGGCATCAATCCCCTTCTTGCTAATAAGATGGCCAAGGAATACTTCTGAATGTACTCTGAATTGATACTTATCAGGATTGAGTCGTATCCTATAAGATCGCAGAATGTTGAATATTATGTTGAGATCTGTGATATGGTAGATTGACTGTATGCTCTTGCACAAGAGTTCATCAATGTAGACTTCCACAATTTTCCCAAGATGTGT
Organism: Kingdonia uniflora; assembly: GCA_014058105.1. Taxonomy (NCBI): domain Eukaryota; kingdom Viridiplantae; phylum Streptophyta; class Magnoliopsida; order Ranunculales; family Circaeasteraceae; genus Kingdonia; species Kingdonia uniflora. The sequence continues at coordinate 2,598,284 of JACGCM010002137.1, forward strand.
TTTGAACATAGTAGTCATCAACCATTGATAAGTTGTGCCTACATTTTTTAGTCTAAAGGGCATGACTTTGTAGCAGTAAAGTCATCTTTCAATGAAGAAAGTGGTATTTTTTTATCTTCTTCTAAGAAAGGAATCTGATTGTATCCAGAAGTAACATCATAGATAGGAGTTTGTAACCTACCGTAGAATCAAGAATTTGATGGATGCTGCAAAGAGGGAAACTGTCCTTTGGAGTGTGTTTGTTTAGATCTGTAAAATTTACACAAACTCGGAATTTTCCATTCTTCTTTAGGACAGCAACGATGTTGGATATCCAATCAGAATACTTGACTTCTAGAATGAATCCCACTTTGATCAATTTCTCAATCCCAATGTTAACTTCATCTCGAAGATGAGGTGATAGTCATCGTTATTTCTGCTTGACCGCTATGGCGTTGATGTTGATGGCTAATTTATGACATGCCTTAGTCGGATCAACCCCAGGCATCTCTTCGAAAGTCCACGTAAAGACGTCTTGATTCAGTTGTAAGAATTGAATAAGAGAATCCTTATCGTGTTGAACTAGCTTGGTACCGAAAAAGGTACCTCTACTAGGTCCATTAATATTGATATATTTTGTAGGCTCTTCTTTTGAAAGTTGGTCATCAAGGTGATTAGCTTTCTGTAATTGCTATGCAACGTATCTGTCAGAAGTATCTAGAATGGCAGAGATAGTATACTTGAAAACTCGAGAAACCTTTTGACTACCTTTGATTTCATAGATACCATTATTATGCTTGAAGTGGAGTGCATAATGATAGGTGGAAGCGATTGCTTCTATGTTGTGAATCCAACAGCGGCCCATAATCCCGAGATAATAAGATTTGGTATTAATGACATAGAAGATGACGTTGATTGTGTCTGGTCCTGTGGCAATAGGTAAGATGATCTTGCCTACTCATTCTTCTTTGGAACTATATAATCCACTGATATTAGTATCGCTTAGAATAATTTGACCGGTCAATCCCATCTGGTCGATTGTCCTCTCAAAGAGAATCTCAATACCGCATCCAGTATCGATCATCATTGTATGCATGACAAATTTCATCATCTTGAGCATTATGACTAATGCATCATGATGTGGAAATTTTATATGACTAATATTGTAATCTACGAATGAGATCCCAAGTCGGCGATTGCTCGACTCAGGTAGAAGTTTGGCTTATTTATCTTGAGGTGTGAGATCCCAGCATTGTAATAGTCTCATGCGCTTGAATCTGTAAGAGTTGTTGATCTGATGAATTTTGATCATGTTGTTATGGTACATATGGTAGAGATGTTTCACCTCAACTTGATCTTAGACCAGGACTACTTCGAACTGCTTCTCATAGCTGCCATCCTTGTATGATTCCAGGTCAGTAATGTATTCGAACATCCGTCCCACCTAGAAAATGAATTCTAGCAACCTCTGTAAAGTATAGCAGCTATCAGTAGAATGATGGTTTATCTTGTGATGTATGCAGTACGGGCAGCTTTCGGTTGGCCCTAATGGTTGAGAGGGATGGTATAGCTTGTCCTTGGATAGGATTGGAAAAATTGTAGAGATTCAAACATTCATCTTTGGGATAACTGGTTTAGGTAATGTACCGCCTTTCTGAGGATTGCCAGTTTTGCACTTGGAACGCCACCCTGATCCTCCTTCGGTTCATTGTTTCGTTCTGTAGGTGGACTTTTGGTGGTCAGGGCAGATTTAGTAGATTTATGCTTTTCGTACATCATCATTTCTAAGTCGACATACTCATTGACCTTGGTGATCATATCCTCTAATGTCGCAGGTTTGTTGAGAAAGAGGTGCTTTTTGGCCTTACAATCGAGCGGGAACGCATTGGTAAAAACAGTAACAGCTGTTTTCTGATCGAGATTATCCACTTTTCGCGCGAGCTCCAAAAGCTTCTTTACAAAATCCTCGAGCTTCTCTCCCTGTGACTATTTAAGACTAATAAGATAATATAAATTTTCCTCTTTGTCTATGTTGTGAGCTTACATCTTGATGAATTGTTTCTACAGCTGATCGAAAGTGAGTATGGAATCTTCAGGTAAAGAGTGGAACTACCAGAGCAGTTAGTCTTGTATACTTGTTACGAACATACAACAGAAGATGTGGTTGAGATTAGAGTATAATCCCAATAAATCACAGTATTGTTGAATATGCTCTTTTTGATCGGTGCCCCTGTATTTATGAATTTTTGGAGTCTGGAAACCTTTCGGTATTTCCATATCGAATAGTTCATTGGTAATCGGGCTTCCCTATAATTTGGTAAGGTCGTCTGTAGTGCCAAGAACTTATGCTTCAATCAACTCCTTGATGTACTAATCCATATGTTCTTGTGTGATGTATTGACGTGTTGCTTGAGTGGCTTGGCGAGGAGGTTGAGGATTATGAGTACCGGTGCCCTAACTCAAATGATCACGTGCTAGAATTCAAGGTTGAGGTCACTATTCTTCCTCCTAATATTTGGAAAATTGGTGACCTCTGTTGATCTCAGACTAAATTTCACCACCTAAATAAATGGAAGGTTGATGTTCATTTTAAATAGTTCTAAAAATAACTCTGTTGGTAGCTCCTCGAGGTCCCAATCTTTCCCGCGCAGAAACCCATGAGGTCTCGGTATTTGATCATGATCTTTGGTTTGAGGATCCTGTTGAGTATCCTACAGAGCCTGTAATGCAACCTGTATGGTAGCCATCTAATCGTCATATCGTTTTAACGCTGTCCAACAAGCTTGTCTCTCGGCTTTATGATCCTTCTTGAGGAGTTCTCGATTAAGAGTTAACTGACGTTCGGGCTCATTACACTTCCAGGTTTTAGCGTAGAGATTCGCCCGTTGTTCTATAAGTTTTTCTGGCTCAACTAAAAGATCGAGCTGGTTTCCAGTTGCTGGTCATCTGGAAGTGACCATGATTGAAGATTGATAGTAGAGTGAATGTATGTTATATGATATCGTAGATATGTCTTTTTTTCCACAGATAGCGCTAAATGTAATAGCCTAATTTCGTAAGCCTGAGATGGCTCGAAATTAGCTCTTACACCAATGTTCCTGTGACAAAAACTAATGTAAAGCAAGAAATGACGCAGGTAATTTAGCGTGGAAAACCTTTGAATATGTTAAAAAAATTATGACCTCGAGTTGAGGGCTTTAGTAACATTAACTTTTATTGCTTGAGGCAGATATCTTATTACAAGTGATCTCTCAAACTAGAAATACTTGATCTTGTAAATAAGAAATTTAATGTTTGAGAATCTAGAAAATCTAGATTTCTTGGTGTTTTCTCATATATTTTTCTAGTCTCTGTCTCTTATGGAACTTTTTCTTTATATAGGTCTTGCCCATAGTTCGTTATCGTGCTAAAGTACATTCTCCGAGTAATGAGGTAAGTGGTGGTTGAGTGAGTAACTGTTGAGTTCCTAAGAGACAGGTATTTTTGACTTGTTCAAGCTTTTCTGTTATGCTCGACCCAAGTTCTTCGTCAGTTCATGATGTAGGTATCAATGCTGACCATTTAAGACATGCATAAAATGTGTGACTCTGATATAGAGGTAGTTCGAATTGGGTTAGGTCGAAGGATAGGTCCCTACAGTTCTCGTTTAACTTGTAAACCAACTTATGAAGTAAAGAGTTTTACCATCGGTATAGGATTACATCTTATACCCGATATGACAATTGAGATCCCATCTCATCATCATCCATGATAAGCTCCCACTTGCTCATAACCTCACCTTGTAAATCCACCTTGTAGTCATCACCAATACCGGCTATCCACAAATAATGTCGAGAGTAATGATAACGGACCGCAGGCCTTGAAACCTTGGTACTTCTTTTCATTACAATCGGAGGAGTATACGGTTCTCCTTGGACCTTTTCAACAAATGGTTCTAACACTATCTCTGCAGATATTTTTACGTACTCACATAACCCCGATAAATCTACTTTTCTGATTTACTTATCCATGCCTTTGCAAAAGACATCATCTTTTGCTATCACATCAATAAATTAGATAATTTTCCGATTCTTTGCATCACAAGATCGGTCACCAAAATCATCACAAACATATCCAATGAACATGTACTATACTATATAATAAAAAGTATAAATGATTACCTCCTTTTTTGTCCATGTGATCTCTTCTAATAGTCCAAGATTCAATGCATACCAAGACTCTATATCAACTGCCGAAACTGCCGAATCACCCAAAACTGCTTTGACAACTCGATAAAACATTTCATACTTCACACTCTTTCAGTAATCTCATGGACCACACTTTCAGATACACCAAAATCTTGTAGTATTATTAGGATCTTCCCAAGCCTTTCAATCCCAATAGATGCTTTATCTATAACAAACTCATCACAGTAAAATTGATCACCATCACCATTAGACCCAAGACGCTTCAACATTGAACCTGTCTCAATCTCAACTCAGGCTTTCCATCTAGCGAAGACATCAAACCAATCTGTTTCATTCTTCAAAAAATATACACCAAGCTCTCGGGTGGAATTACCAATGAAAACAATAAAACCATTAAATCCTTCGTTGGAACTAACTCTAGTCGGTTCCCATACATCATCGTATAAGTGGTTTGATCATATATTCTATTTTCTTCTCTTTCTAGGAAACCCAACTTTCTTTTGCTTCACCAAGACAACGTCTTTACAAAATAATAAATCTATTGATTTTAACTTGTCAAGTATTATCCTCGAGAACAATGTTTTCATCCAAATGTTCATGTGACCAAGTATCTCATGCCATGCTCTAGAGTCTAATATCGAAGTAACAACACCAATAATCTCATCATTACCATTACACGTCCCTAAGTACGCATCTTATCTTTTGTCCAAGGCTAAAATAATACTAAAATAATAGTATCCTTCATGATCCCAAAAGCCTCATCGCCGAAGGTAGCCAATTAGCGTTATACGTCCCTAAGTACGCATCTTATCTTTTGCCCAAACCTAAAATAATACTAAATTAATAGTATCCTTCGTGATCTCAAAAGCCTTATCGCCGAAGGTAGCCAAAAGACCCAAGTTCGATAGTCGGCTCGAAAACATATTTCTAACTATACTAGACACATTTTGCACCGTGTTCGAACTTAACGAATTATGATTCGTTAATACAATCCGAATATCTTCATTATCTACTATGTGATAACACTCATCATAGCTAGACAATTTACTTTTACCTGACGTAATTTCCAATGAAACATTCAAGTTTAACCTCAACTTTTCACAAACACCAATAGACAACCAACATGACGTATCCCGAGTACCATGAATCATATTACATGGTTTATCCCGAATATCACAAGTTATATCACACAAATCAAAAGAAATAAGATTGGAGTCACTATCAAAAAATTTACCTTCCCCAGAGAAAGTCACCAAACGTCTATTTACAGATTTTCTCTTTTTCATCATTCTACAATCTTCCTTCATATGACCAACTTTACCAAAATTCTAACAAATATCTTGTAGATTGTAATTCTATGCCTTTATGTGTCTTTTACTTCCACTTTCAATATGTGAAACTCTATTTCATCTAACTTTAACATCCGAGTAATTACCCGATATTAACAATGAATCTCCAAGAGATATTTCACGAGAATCATCACCAAATACTTCTACTACATCGCTGAAAGTAACCCACTTACGAGAATTTGAAGCACTCGTAACACACTTCTAAAAATTTAAATCACTCGAAGTTGATCTAAACATCTTTGAGAGTTTATCCATCATCTCTAATACGGTACTCACTTTAGGCAATTTAGAAGAAATAGAATTTGAGAGTGTTGAATGAACTTTACCTAGAAGATCTCAATCTAGAAGCTCCCACTCCAAATAATCCATATCGGTCGGCTTCGTCGAAATCCCTCATAGAAGAAAATTATAATCCTCTATATATAGAAAATCCTCTACTTGCATCTTCCAAATCCCATAGTTTAATCCATTAAATTCATCGATTCCTAATTTCTTCATATCGGCCATCGCTCTAATCACACAAGCCCTAACCTTCGCTCTGATGCCAGTTGTTAAGAATTAGGGCAGCTAATCCCAATCCCTCACCCAAAAATAATAAATAGAAATGCCAATCGAGATATTAAATAAAATCAAAACACAACGATTTACCCGGAGGAGGGAAGTAGAAAATCTTTACGGATAAAAAACCACTCCCCACGAACAATCCATTATGATCATATAGGTTACAAGAAATCTCTCAAGCTTTCTCAAGCTTTCTAATGGAGTCTCTTAAACCCTAGTTCTCTAATATTAAACTCACAGAGATTACAACCAAAATGATAGTTAACAAATAACCTAAGACTTCCTTATATACCTGGGAGACTAATTAGAAATAGAACAGATCACGAGGCAAACTCAGTGTCCCTAAGAAAACTTACAAAACAAGCCAATACAGTTTTCATTCGAACGACTTTCATCTCATTCGAACGACTTTGACGGAAAAAAGTTTTCAGCCCTAGAAACAAGCATCTCGTTCGAACAACTTTGACAGAACCAAGTTTCCAACCTAGAAAACAAATATTTCGTTCGAATGACCATCAATTTGATTTTACCCTTAATTCAGCATGCATGTTTCATTCCTTGACAAAATAATTTATGGCTTCCAAATCATTTATATGTTATAGGTGCACAATCTGAAAATCTTATGAAGTGCACATGTAAGATGAATGTTTAAGTCTAATTTGCAATAATACTATAAAGAACATACTTTTTTTCCATGATCTTAACCCCCCACTTCTCTTCTTACTAGATGTTGGCAATTCAAAAGTTTTGAGATTAGGTTAAACTTAATGGACCGCCAAAATTTTACTATACATCTTCAGATGTGAAATTACATTACTACAGATGGTATGGTGGCTCCAAAAAGTCTAGTGTCATGCATCTCTGACACTTACATCGAAGGTATAGATATACTCATATCAATACGCATTTTTCTTTACCCATATTTTTTTCTTCCTTTATTCAGGATTTCCAGTAAACCCTTAGAATGAGGTTTATGAATGCTCAATCTTTTATCTCATAATCTCATCTCATGTACTTTATTGCATTTCTGGTATCCTCATTAGATCCTTAAATGTTATTTCTCTACATGAGATCAGTTCTCTGATGACTTAACTTCTAAACTTATAAAAGTTGTGATAAGTTATCTCAATTCTTTGAATGACTTCATGCATTTTCCAATTAATCTGTAAATTTAACTATTTTTTTTAATTTTGTCGATGATGCAAGGGAAATCCTGGAAAGATATAAAACTCACGTGGCCTTGTTCAATCAATGGCCTTAATAATTGGGTTCCAATTCTAACTCCAATTGCCATCCCTAGGAAGTTTCAATGGCTTCTTTAAACATGGAGGATTCTCAAAGTGTCAATCATGTTACTTAATATAAGGAATAAAAGCGTCATGTGTGTCCATACTTATGTTTAACAACAAATTTAGTAAGTGTACTATTTTGACATTTTATGAACTATGACTTATGCAATACCAGTCAATAAAGAATTTGTGCGCTTATCAATGATATGATGTTTATTTAAAGTTTATTCTCTACAGTCAGCTGTTTGTGGGTTTGTACTATGACTACTGCAATTGTTTTAGATATAGAAAAGCTAACAAGGTTCTTATTAATACAGATGTAGCAAGGAAAGTCTATTTTAGAGTTATCAATGCTTGAATTGTGGAATAGGTTTGGGCTGACCTATTTTCTTGGTGAGGAATTGCTTAGTTATAGGAATAGGTCCATTAGTACAACTTGAGTTGTAGCTAAGGTTATGAAATTGCTAGAGATTGGTTATGAAGGCAATATTATAAGTGATGTTCTTGCCAATTATGTGTATTAAAAGCTATACAATCTTCAGAGTACAAGACTGGGTACAGGCAGATAGGAGTATGTCAGGTTTAGGCTAGTTTAAGTTTCTGCTTTTGAACAATTTGTATTGGTGCTAGTTTCTTTTTAGTACTTTGGTGTCTGGGCATTTTCTATTTATTAGAGTGTCTTCCCTTAGGCGTAGTTATGTTGTTGAGGTGGGTTTTAAGTTCTTACTCATCCTAGATTAGGCTGATTTTTCTTTGGAACTTGTAAGTAGTCATGTTCTATTCTAAAATCTTGTTTGTGGTCGTCCTTTGGTGTTCAGGCCCCTCCTAGCTTGCATGTAGGCTATAGGAGGTCGTTTCCACCTTGTAAATATGTTCATTCATGTTAATATTATTAGCCCACTCACGGTTCGAAAAGAAAATTGTTTCAGATATTATGCTAAATTATTATATATCGGGGATGCTAAAAGCAAGTAAAATGTGCAATTGTAAATATTTATGAATTTTTTGTGCAAAATCCCTTTAGCCACGGGTGAGGCCATGGTAATTGAAAGGTATTAGGTACGGATCTGGTAGCGTTTATTATAAATATTTGTCACGGTGATGGTCGTACCCAATATATATTAGTGACCATGAACGTGCCTTAAAATGGATCGTGGCTAAAAGTAATGCATTGGCCACACCACTTATTGACGCGACCCTTGGCACGGTTCAGACCATGGCCATTGGCTTTTGCCACGATCAATGCAGTGCCCATTGCCGAGTGTAATAGCTTATTTCGTATCTCGGACTCAATGCCTCATCCTTGACCTCATCAGCATACAGGAAACACTGCTAAAATTATATTCAATATTCCTAAGTTTGAGTCATCGCTTTCGACCTCCACATCAGCAGTTAGATTTATGCAAGTGTACATTCATTAATAGAGCCGTTGTACAGTAATAGAGGTTAGAACGTTACATCATCTGGTCAAAGATTATCTTACATCTACTTTGTAACGTCCACCATTAAGAATCTTAATGATCATCAAACGGTCATATTATAAGACCTATAAGTAGGACCAAAGAACTACAGATGAAGGACAAGCAATTTTATACCGAAGAATCCCTACTCCTAAATTCCATATACTCAGAGTGCTCATTATAATAAGTTAGCAACTTTAATAAGATCATCTTCTCTTTCTCAAAATCCTCAAGAGAGGTCGTGGTTTTTAACCTATTTAAAGCTTTTCCATGCTAAATTATCTTGTTGATTATTATTTACTATTCTTGAGCATTTTACACAAATTTGGTGTAAAGGTTAAGTCTGAATCCCAGAATTAGGCCATTACATTTGGCACCGTCTGTGGGAATCAAAGTTCTCAAACCCATGAGCATTTTACACAGATTTGGTGTAAAGGTTAAGTCTGAATCCCAGAATTAGGCCATTACATTTGGCACCGTCTATGGGAATCAAAGTTCTCAAACCCATTATCTCATAAACCACTGATCATTTCCTTTTAGGATGTCACCTCCAGATCATAGCACGCCAATAGTTCATGCAAAAGAAAATGCTGCACAAGCAAATCTGCGGGACACCTTAAATTCTAAAATAGAAGGACGTGCTACTTTGGAGTAATAGCTGGCGAGTATACAGGACACACTGAAGGTTCTACAGGGTCAGCAAGTCGCTGCCTAGAAGAACAAAGCCATACAACCTGAAGGCTCACAAATTTCCGACTCATGATATAATAGAACCTCCTCCGAAAGGCAATCACGTTGGGGGTGTACTTCAATCTAACCATCATCAACAGGAAATGGAACCCATCCCAATTTAAGAGGCCCACCAGGAAGTAGATGGCGGCCCAGCGGGAGTCAGACAGATTGAAAATCTACTTTGAAGAGTTTGAATCCCAGTAAAAGAATGTCTAAGTAAAGGGAGTGGCGACCATAATCCTGGAGAAGGACCTGTCACTCGCTCGACCACCACTGCTCTACAATACATGACTCAGGGTCGAGAGACAAATCAAAGAAAAACTCGAAGCTCAGATCCCGACTAAAGGAATCCACAACATATTACAAAAAAGCTCGATCGTATAGGAGCTATTGGATGGCGAAGTCCCCACTGGATTCTATACTCTAAAGATTTGCAAATACAAAGGAACAGATCCAGTGGAACACGTCCAAGAATTCTAGGACGCCTTAGGCCTATATTCCACGTCCAACCACATTCTCTAGTAGCTCTTCCCTACCAGCTTATCTGGAGAACCTCCGCGATAGTTCCACACACTACCTGAAGAATCCATCACAACTTTTGAACAGCCGCGATAACTCTCCGTCAAGAATTACTCGCATAACAGAAACAAACAAAAAAATTATACTCCCTTTTCAGCCTTAAGTAGAAACCGGGTGAGAAGCTCGAAACGTTCACTAAGAAGTTCTTGGAGTTAGCTTGAAAAGTAGATCGGCTCGACCAGAAGATTACCATTTTGGCTTTTACCAATGTGTTACTTGTTGATGGAAGGGCGAAGGAATACCACATTCTCAATAAACCAACAACTCTAGAAGACTTGATCGAAAATGTCAACGGCTATATCGACCTGGAAAAAATGGTGTCTAACAAACAAAAACCCTAGAAGTTAACATTAATAGCTCGAGATCAGTCAGCCATCCAGGACTTTAATCATACTGCCAATCAGGGAGGAGATTAGAAACGGACAAAATCTAACGACGAGCGACCTCGAAAGGGGAATAACTTGCCTAAGCCCTACTTTCTCTAGATGAATGTGACCATAACCAGCATTTATCCTATACTTCAGAAGGATCGGTTCTTCCCATTAAGAATAAGCCATATTGTATTCACCACATGGTCAGACATCATGAAACATAACACTTCTTTGCCTTATAGCGGTTGCTAGAGTATATCTTCGTTGATGGATGAATGCATGAGTACATTGTAGACGTCAAAAGCTACAAGAACAGGAGTTATAAACTTCTTACAGGTACCGTACAAATCGAAGAGCCAGCAAGAGAAAAACACTTATACCATATGTTGCTCTGCCACTTCGTTGAGACTCAGATCATCAACCAATCAAACAGAACTAAGAAATAACGGGTCAACCAATATCACGACATGCCCATGAAAGACAAAGAAGCTCGTTTACTTCTCATTTCCAACTCTCAACGAACAGGAATTTCTTTTGACGACTGTGATGTTCGTCATATCAACTATCCTCACCATGATGTTTTGGTGATCATGCTAAAAATGTGAAATATGGTGCTTCACTCAATGATGATAGATATTGGGAGTACTATTCAATTACTTTTTCAAAGCACGATCGATCAGATGGGACTAACCGACAAAGTACAGCCCAATGACATTGATATTTATAAATTTAACGTATCTAAAGAAGAACGTATAGGAAAGATTATACTTCCTATCACGGCAAGACCTGTGACACTCGACGTTGTCTTTTATGTTATCAATACAAAATCTCATTATTTAAGGATAATGGGGACCTGCTGGTTGCACAATATGCAAGCTATTCCATCCACCTATCATTTGGCATTGTGATTTGAGTGGAAAGGCGGCGTATATGAGATCAAAAGAAGTCAGAAGCTCGCTCTAGCATGTGAAAATTCTATCATCATCATTCCAAAATCCTCAGAGCCACGACTTGCATAGAAATTGCATAAAACAGCAGGAAAAGTTACAGAAAACTATACAGTAAACTCTACAGAAAAGCATCTGCCAAGGTAGAAACAACAAAGTACATTGAAATCAGCGGCAAAAGAAAGGAACATACATTGGCACTCTTTTTGCCCACAGAAGAACGATATATCCTCATTTAGTTCCTTAAAGACAACAGTGATATATTTGCTTGAATATTTCACGAAATGCTGGGTATTTATCCCAATCTAGCTTTCCACAAGCTCAATTTAAAGGATAAAGCCGAAGCTGTCAAACAGAAGCAGAAGACCTTAGCACCGAGACTCCAAGAAGAAGTACATAAAGAGATCGACAAGCTCATCAAAGTTGGCTTTATCAGAAAGGCCAATTACCCAGAATGGATCTCGAACATTATGGCAGCCCCAAAGAAAAATGGCAAGATCAGAGTGTATGTGGAATTTACAGACCTCAACAAACATACTCCAAAGGACAGTTTTCCACTTCCTAATATAAACTATCTGCTAGATTCTACTGCATGACATGAACTTTTGTCCATGATGGATGCCGCATCAGGATACAATCAGATACCTAGGCTACCTATTGACCAAGAGAAGAGAGCTTTCATTGCAAAAATAGCTTATACTATTATAAGGTCATGCCTTTCGGTCTCAGGAATACTGGAGCCACTTATTAATGGTTGATAACACAAATGTTTAAAGATCACCTTGGAAAAATGATGGAAGTCGGCATTGATGATATGTTACATAAAAGCCTTAAAAAGGATAACCATATTATAGACTTGCGTACTACTTCCAATATTATTCGTTACTACAAGATGAGGCTCAACCCTGAAAATTTTCAGTTCGTGGTCTAGTTAGGAAAATTCTTGGGACATTTAATCAGTAATAGAGGTATAGAAGCTGATCCAGATTATATTCGGGCATTACTGTCTATGCCTTCTCCGAAAACAAAGAAAGACGTACAGAAGTTAGCAGACAAAATCGCCGTAATAAATTGTTTTGTTTTAAAGTCTTCAGATCGATGTCGATGGTTGTTCAACCATTTCCGTGAAGGGACAACAAAACAGAAGTCTAAAAAGGATCTAAAGATCGAGTAGACAACAGAATGTAAAGCAACATTTCAGGAGCTCAAACTTTACTTGGGATCACCTCCAGTGATGAGTACACCCAACAAAGGGGAAGAACTCATAATATTTCTTGCGGTTACTGAAGAATCTTTAAGTTCCATCCTTATTCGACTAGCTGGGAAGACTGAAAAGCCTGTCTATTTTATCAGTAAGACTCTCACTCCTACAGAATCCTGGTATACTAAGGTTGAGAAATTACTTTCAGCTCTCGTGTACACATCGCAAATGTTGATACGGTATTTTCAAGCACACTCAGTTTGAGTAGTGACAAATTACCCTTTACGAGAGAGCTTATCCAAATGGGAAAAGTCCAGATGAATACTAACATGGTCGGTCACTCATGGTGAGCACGACATCCATTTTAAACCATGACACTCTAAAAAAGGTCAAGTAGTAGCAGATTTCCTCGCAGATTTCCCAGTATAAGATCTTGACTATGAAGAAGGCAGTACGGACAATAATGAGGAACACTTCAAAGAAAAGTCTACACGGACTTATTACTCATTGTGAACCATTACATTAAAAAGTTCCAGAAGAATAGATAGATGGTCGACTACGCAGCAGCAGTAGCCGACAAAATGAGCAGATTTAAAAGAATTCCTATCGAACATTTACCACGTGGAGAAAATCGACATTCGGACTCTCTCGCATACCTGGCAGGAATACTTAGTACGGAAGTACGTTATCTAAAGATTAAAGTATCATCCACTCCCAACATTAACATCATAAGCTCAAATTCTGTCAATACTGGGGGTGTTGAAGAGGATGAGGATGATTGGAGACGATCTTAACTAAAGTATATTGGGACTAAAAACACATTTGACGAAGAACTCCCTATAAATCCCATGGAGAAGAGACGAATACTTAATAATGTTAAGCGATACATCGTGGACAACGGTCTCCTTTACAAAATTTTAGTCACAGGACCGTACCTCGAATGTTTGTCGAGAAAAGAAGCTTAAAGTTCTTACACGAACTCCATGAGAGGACTTGTGGTTCCCATACAGCAGGACGATCTCTAGCAAATATAGCTCTTACTCAAGGAATTTTTTTACCCAAGATAAATACTCAAGCCATTGAACTCGCAAGCAAGTGCAATGCCTGCCAAAGACATGGCCACCAAATTTGTGCTCTAGCATTAGAACTCCATTCCAGCAATCTTGTTTGACCATTTAAAAGATGGGCCCTCGACCTTGTAGGAAAATTCCCCATGGCACCAGACAAAAGGAAACACCTCCTAGTAGCGACAGATTACTTCACATAATGGGTAGAAGTAGTCTTTCTATGTTGCACACACGAAAATGAAGTGATCAAATTCATTTGGGAAACTATCATCATCCGATTCGGCATCGACAATGGACCTCAGTTCGTTGACTCCAGAGTCATTGAGTTCCTCAATCAACACAATATCATCCACTCCCCTTTAAATCCATATTACCTTCAAGGAAATGGCCAGGCGGAATTCACTAATCGAACTATAGTGGATAGGATCAAAAAGTGCTTGATAGAGAAGAAGGGGTAATTGGGTCCAAGAACTACTACATGTCCTGTGGGCATATCGCACAATACCTCGGGTATCAACTGAATGGACGCCGTTTTTACTAACATATGGCACATAAGCAATCATCCCCACTCTATATCATCACCCAATACGTGACCATACCATGATGGATGAAGAGAATGAGTACCAGTTGGCATGTAACATAAATTGGATCAAGGAGACAAGAGACAAAGCAATTATGAATTTGGGAAGATACCACCAAGCTCTAGCCCGATCTTACAACAAGTGTGGTCACCATAGAAAGTTCAATATTAAAGATCTCATCCTATTACATTATAGATTATTTATTGCTTTGGCCAAACTGATCATCTATTATATTACAGATCATTTGTTGCTTTGGCCAAACTGATCATTTATTTACATTAAAGATCGTTCGTTGCTCCAGCCAAACCAATCACCTCTTACGATACAAATCATTTATGGCTTCAACTGAACCAATCTGCCATTTATGCTTGATAACCTCTGGGACCATCCTATACAACAGATGTTCGACTAATATGGTATCGTTGATGTAATGAAAGGTTAGTATAAATCATTATCCTAGACATTCCTATTTTTATACATTATATGCGTTAGTATACATAGCGCATCCTCCCAATCATTACTACTCACTAAAGCTATCACTCGAGCCATCACCTATATTAGGAGGTCTCACAACGTCAGGTGCATAACCCATGTATAGCCGTTGATGCATAAACTCTGGCATTTTCCTCGTAACAATTTTCTTTCTATCTTTAACCATACGCTATCTCAGAACTCTAATTTTGGCTACCATGGGACCTAGATACTCACATCGTATTGCCTCAATGTGACACTGTACACTTTTTTTAACTACAACACCATATACCAGTTTGCTTTCTTCTTTCAATCTTTGGAACTCTGATGAAAAGAATGAGATCACTGCTATTATATCTCTCTCATGCATGTCACCTACTTCAGTCTTTACCTGTTTAAATAGAATAAGCTCACTAAGTTTAGTTTGAGCTTCCTTCAGCGAAGTTTTCAATGGTCGTAATGCTTCTCTACTCGTCGTTTCTCATCTAGCACAACAGAATTCCAAGACTTCAGCACTGTCATGAACTCATCCATATGATAAATAAGAGGCATTGACCCATCAAGTTCCACTTCACGATTCTCCCATTCTACCCTTCTTTCATCAAGACGTATCCCCGTATGCAATAGGTCGGCATCTAACTTCGTATTTGTATCACGTAATTTTATATTCTCATCCAGGGGCTCCATGGTATTTAACTCCAACCCTTGTATGGTATGTTCTAGAGTGACTACATTATTCCAAGCCGCATTTATGTTTTCATTCTGTCTATTACGGGCCTCTTCCATCTTCTTTGTCAAAACGTTAGCAACTATCCATAACACTTCATACTTAGAAGCATGCGCTTGCGTATCAATTGCCTCCGCTTCAAGCACATTTACTTAGAATTGTAAGTCTTTTACATTCTTACCTTCCTCCTCTAATTCTGCCAATAGTTCTGTAATTCAAACTCGAGCATATGTCAACTCCGCTCCCTACTCGCTCGCATACCTTGAGCTACCTGAAAAATTTAACTTCTTTATTTCTTATAATTTCTCTTAACTCCTCAATCTTTCTCAGTCCGTTGGCTAGATCTGCCTTTTCTTCTGTAGATCCTCGGATAATCGAGCTCCAATGTCTCGCTCTTTCACCATCTCCACCTTCGTTCTTTCTACTAACTCAGTAGCACTTTTTAGTACGACCTGACTCGAACATAGCTCAGTGTTCAGTTATTCATTTTGGGCGTATAACGCGTCACACTGACTTTGAACATCTACCAATTCTACATGTCATCACAGTTTACGCTCATAACAATTCGATTATACCAACAGATTAAATCTCACAGTTAATAAGTTTAAATCAAGAACATGGTTTCTGAGTAATATTGATACATTATTTCATTCATCATCACAGAGTACAAATTTCATTTATCATCAATAAAGTATACAAAGATCAAACACATATGCAGGGCTGGCAAAGAAAAGCAAGAATATACTATTTTTGACTCCTCAAGGAATAAGAAGACTGCCATTTATCTCTCGAACTCTTTTGTTTGTTAATTGCACATCTATCGGAGTGGTAAAGGTCACTACCTCCTGCGGACGTTGTTTACGCCACGATCGGGGTATCAGGCTTTTGACCTCCTCCTCACCCTCTTCTAAAGGCAGTTCCCTCGACCTCGGAAGGGGTTTGTCACCAATAATTTCTCCATCACCTTTGGTAAACTACATGTTCTCAGCCGTGGCGTTCTCCGCATCAAAATCCTTCCTACATCCTATCACGAACTTCCTAAATTCATTTTCTGCCCTAGACAATTATCCCCCATAAAAATTAATAACACTGTCTATATGATGTTCATGTTCAGTTCGAGCAATGACTTTTGCTCGCGACAGATATAGTTGATCCTTCAATGTCATTTGCATTTTGTGCAACCGCTGACGCGTGTCTTTCTCTAATATACCTAAAGCCTTCAAATCCACTTCTACCTTCATTAGAACAACCACTTCTTTCGACAACCGTGTTGTTAAAAACATTTTTTACTCCACGTGTTGCAATAACTCATCTTGTAACCCCTATAATTCACCCTCTAATCATTTTTGAACCTCTATTTGCTATTTTCTTATCCTGAAAAATACAATTATTATAGCCCTCTGATCCTACATAAAGAAAAATGTATCAAATAAAGATTTTATATCACCCCATACAATAGACAAACCAGCTCGAGCATAACACCTTCTCGCCTCTAAACTATGACAATTATGTACTTCTTGAGCTAAAAAACATAACTCGAGCTGGGTCTAGAACTACGCCTCTCTCCTTCAAAAGCTCTACATAAGCTTCTTTTAACCCTCGCTCACTATCTACTTCAACCTCAAAATACAATATCAAAGCTATTAACATACTTTGACACCTAGCCTTACCACTCGGGTCATTAAAACAGGTCAACTCTTTTGGTTTTCAAACTAATAACCTCCTTTCCTCTTCCTTCCTTAACACCTCATCACTTTCAATTTTTATCTTAGCATATCTACATTGAAGATCATATAGCTCTTTAAAAGTTTTCTCTGAATTCAACTTAAATTTCCTTCACTCATATTCAGTTTTATTAAGTACCTGTTGAATACGATCCATTGAATCCCTCGCTCTACTTAACGATCTCTCAAGTTTGGAGCTTGTTTTTCTCAGCCGTTCTATCTCCTATATAGAGTACAAATATTTTGTTACAATACAGACTTCCAAAAACAAAATGCTTTAAATCATCACTCAAACTTCAACAAATAAAGAGTACTATCACTTTGATATCAGACAAACTGTATCAAATCAAAAACATAATAACACAGAAGGTTTAGAGAATCTTGCTGGTTTCTACCTCAGATGGAGGATCCAATGTTTGCCCAACCAGCTGACTCGGACCAACACGTTCAGAAGGAGGATCCAGAATTTTTCAGGAACTCGGACTAGTTCGGCACTTTCTGATAGAAACTCCAACAGCTTCTCAGAAGAAAGACCAGCGTTCGCCATCACTGCCTCTAGAACCTCTAAAGGAAACTCAATTTCCTCGTACCTTTCGACCCGGCCTAACTCCACATCAGCTGGACTCAATCCAAAATCATAGTAGGATTGGATTAAGTGATTTTGCTACACTTTAAGGGCCTCCACAGATTTTAACATCACATCATCATGCTCTACCAGATCTAAATACTTTCATGCGAGCTTTGCAGCCGCTTTAGCGCCTTCAACTCTTTTCTCCTTCTCCAGCTTGAGCTTAGCTTCGAGCTCCTTTACACGAGTAGATTGATCTTTAAACTCCTTCAAGCGATCATATTGAACTTTGAACCTCGCTGCAAGAACCCCGAACTTCTGGCTCCTCTTTTCTAAACACTTTATCGCCCCCTTCAACAACATTAAAAGTTGCCAGTAAAAACATACCGAGTCAAGTCAAAACAACAGTTTTCAGTCCGAATACAAAAACAATTAAGGACTTCAAAAAAAGAAGTACCACAAAAGTATGTTCGTAATACTCCATGTCGAGCTGCTCCGGATTCGTCCCAGCCATCTTAGATGCGGTATGAGGATTAGTTCAAGAACTACCCTCTTCCTCATGCTTTTTTTTTTTTTCAGCGAGGACTTCTCGACCTCAGTAGGAGCAACTTTAAGTTTCACAGCCACATCGCTAGAAATAAACTTTGCGATCTTTTATGTCGTGGCTCCCCCCCCCCCCAGTGATTGAAGTATTCTACCGAGCTTGCTTTACAGACTGCCGAGCATTCCTCTTGGTGTTCTGAGATACAGGAGGTAGAATACTAAGAACATCAGCAACAGTCAAGATAACTTTTCCCTCCGCCATAGCTCATTTCTCTTGAGCTTGCTAAACTTTGGGGGCTGCAAAATCTACACTTTTATCTCTACGGATAGCCAACTCATTGAGTACCTATTTTAGCTCGTCCGGATCTCAAGCAACATAGTTGAACAAGCTTGTCTTGTCCAGCGTAGATAAAGGCTTAGGCTCTGCCAAAACAAGGAACACAATATTAAGTAACAGATCGAAGACAAGTATAGTTTATTTGAAGATTAGTCAACATTACTTACTCGGATTATAATATCTATGGTTAAGTTTGAGCGTCGGTTCATCTAGAACCTGCATACAGTTACCCTCTACCCACACAAGGTGGTCGTTCCATGGTCTATCTGCAGATTTGAAATTAAATTTTGTTGGCCTAGCTGAATAACTATACAAGTAACCATTACTTCGACCTTCGACATATTTCTATTTATAAAACATCATCACATTTTCAGCTTCAAACTGCTTCGCAGTCCCTTCCTTCCTTCATTTTTCATTCAGTACCTCAGATACCCTCATCATTTCATAAACATTCTCATTTAACTGGGCAGGGCAACATTGTAACATATTCATAACCCCTTTCTGAAAGAAGGTCAAAGGAATTCTAAGGCCATATACGACCTAATTCAAAAAACACAAAAACCCATCCCTCGGGTCTGATTGCCCGAGACCATTATAATATGAGATATCCCCCTCACTAATTCATCTATCCTTCTTCCACTTTGCCAAGCATGGGATTTGGTAGTAGACAGTCTCCTCCCCTATACCGGGGATATAGGTCCTAAACCATAATCTTTGCTCCTCCACATAACTTCCCCATTCTCCCTGTAATTTTTGCTTATCTTTGAAGTATTATTTCCCTACATCTACCCCCTCTGGGTATATCACAAGGACTTTCTCCTTCTCTGATCTATCCTCCCCTTATATCACCACCTCAACCTTACTGGGTTCCCCACCCTCTATGCTTCTCTTTACACTATTTATACTTTCCTCCATCACATTACACTCATCCCGCCTCCCTGACGATGATGTTTGCTCAGAACTAGACGATACTACAAATTTACTGGTGGGAATACTAGATTTAGACCGCATATCAAACCTACAATATACATAAATATATTTTTGTCATTTTTTCTATATTACATACAGACAAAATAAACCCACCTTCTACCTAGTCAACACGTCTATTTTACAAATTCCCAAAACAAAAACAAAAATCAATCATTTCAAATTTCATCTTTCTTCCGTAAATGCATATTTTCTCCATCTAACAGTCTATTCATATACCTAAACTCATATCCCCAATTTGTATTCAAACATCTCAAAACCCTTATATTATTAAATACAAATATCAAACAAGTTACTACACATATCAAACATATTACTACAAATATCATGCATATTACTAAACAAATCAACCGGACAAAGCTTTATATTACCAACATGTACTTGAAGAACAACAATCATCTGCTTTACACAGACGTCATTTTGAGAATAAACGCTCCCGTCGCTTCTCAGACAGATTTCTATTACCAGATGAAGATTTCCTTCTCAAATCACACTCAGTACTCAAACGTTTCCTCTCCTTGGAAATAAAATTGACATAACTTTTTTCTCCCTCTGAAACTGTAGATAATTTATGAGGGAAAAAGATGCGCATTTTTATAGTCTCCCTCAGTTTGTGAAATGGCGGCTCCTTCTGACACGCGTCAGCCATCCCTACTGTCTTTGCAGGTACATCTTTTCAGTTGAAGGCATCATCATGACTTATGTGATAACGTCTACCGTCATCACGTCAGTCCCTATTATCTGCTATTACACAATTCTCCACCTCTTCCTCAAACGCAGTACAAACAACCAATCACCTTACATTTATACCTTACCAAGATCATACAACTTTCCTAACAATAAATCAATATTCAAATTATGAAGATATCGATATAGTTGTTAAAATCCTACAGCTATCTCCCATAATATCCGTACACAAAGATTAAAATAGAATACTTTATTTTTATCCAATCAGATTGAGATATCACATTCGTTTATTCTTTCAAGATCCCTCATCTTATATTTATTCAAACCCAACCACAGAATACTAAAAAAAATTACTTATTACGAGCTCCCATGCTTTGAGCACTCCAGTCAGATCTAAAATATCCTCAGTGATTCACCTCCCCATACATAATGATCACCCCTCTTGCTGCCCTGACATCCTCTTCAATGATCTTGTTATATGCGAGCTGTCAAACAGTCAGTTCCCGAACCGTGGCACTCAACAATGATCTCTGAAATACGTCACATCAAAAATATTAGTCATACTCTACACGTTTCCCTTCTTCATCTAGTCCAGACAGATTTAACGGCCATTCTGGCAACACGGCATCGTAAGGGAGTTGGCGAAAATACCACTCATGAAGTTTAGCAACCTTGATATGAAGCGGCCATCTACCACCTGATGAGCACGCTGAGTACAACTCCTCACCATGGATAATCACACCACCTACACAACAAAATTATCCCTGCAGAAGATGCAAATCAAAATAACCAAGATTCATTATTTTATAGCCGCTAGGAAGATCTTTGCAAATATCACCTCACTGATTTGGCCGAAGGATATATTGTTCAAAGAAAGTTCACAGAACAGTAAAATATTAATATCAAATATAGAATATTGTGACAGGTCATTCTTTTCATAGTATAAAATATCTCCTCCAATTTTGTACGAGCAAATATAAAAAGGGCAACATACAAGATCACAGAAATCAAGCAGTAACACCTACAGATCAATGCCCACCCTTTCTTATAGTTTGGAAAAGTGTTTCATCCAGTTCGAGTACACAGATCACTGACAACAATATCTAACTACTTCCTCAAACTCCTCTCTCTTCAACCCTAGCTATAACTACCATTTACTCTCATACACACGGAAATCCTTCCAGCTCAATTTTCCCTATCATACCCCATGATATCTAACTCCCATTTTACAAAGAACAAACTACACAGACAAATTCGTGACAAAGAATCATGATGCCAGAATGAAGTTATTCTATTAAGTTTGAAATTTTCTTTACAGGATACTTTATAGATAATAAAATGTTCCAAATAGTTACAACAGTTTAAATCACAAAGCTACAGTTCAAATTGTTTTTCAAGAATTAAGAGAGAAGATGATGAAAAATTGAAGCAACTCCCAAACCCTAATCCCATGCTACAAGATCCGAGAAACAGTCAAAAGTAGAAATCACAGATGAAAGATCTTCATGGCCAAAATCTATGGTCCATGAAAGAAAATGATCATCTACATCCTCTCACCTCTTCAACCATAGCCCCCACCCCACATGCTAGATACAGACAGAAGGTCCTACCTTTTAGAAAGGACCCATTAACTAGCAGGATACCGGCGAGACTCCCTTGGGCAAATGCCTGCCGTTTTATCTTCAGTTGTAACAGCCTCCTCCGCCAGCAAATGAAGCCCATTTTGGTTCCCCACCTCAGATGTCAGCAGATAGTGAAACTACACCATCAGATAATAATCATCCCCCACCTCCATCACTTCTTCATATGACATGCAATGATAGATAGGCAATGCAGAAATTGGTGTCGGCAAATACAGAGGTTGGTACCCAAAGTATCAGATACATAATTCCTCTATCTTTTTATGAATCCTAGACTCCCGAGATTAGTTCCTGTTAGTCACCATACTATCAACAGTCAAGTTCTTCACAACAGTCAAGAATGGAGAAGAAGAGAGTCAGAGATGAAGACTTGGTTCCTCAATCTCACTTCTGAATGCCTTTTATACTATGATAAGCATTTAAAGCAGACTCTTCAAATTCCTAACATAAGAAGGATTTCCCATGCCAATAAACATTGGCTAGAACCATTGGTTCTCAGAAACCCAAAAGGCACAAACAAGATAGTTATAAAAATGCATTATAAATGGTTCACAGATTTTAACTACAGCATTAATGACACTTCTCAACCAACAACACTCCCCGCAAGGTTTCCCATACTACTAGCTAAGAGGGGGCGATTGTAGTGGCTTATTCTACATCTCGAACTTATGCTTCATCTTCGAACTACATACAAACTTTTGGAAATACAAACAACACGAGTTTCTCAACCAGAATTAGAAATAAAACAACAACATCAGGAAACACATACAGCACGAGTTTCCCAAGCAACACTACTCATCCTTAATGCTACTCGTGCTATTGCTTGAGAGTCGTCTTATAATAGCTTATTTCGTATCTCGGACTCAAAGCCTCATCCTCGACCTCATCAGCATACAAAAATACTACAAAAATTATGTTCAATATTCTTCAGTTTAAGTCATCGTTTTCGACCTCTATATCAGCAGTTCGATTTATGCAAGTGTGCAGTCATCAATAGAGCCGTTGTACAGCAACAGAGGTCAAAACATTACATCATCTGGTCAAAGAATATTTTACATCTACTTTGTAATGTTCACCATTAAGAATCTTAATGGTCATCAAACGGTCATATTATAAGACTTATAAATAGAACTAGAGAACTAGAGATGAAGGGACGGCAATTCTATACAGAAGAATCCCTACTCCAAAATTCGATATACTCAGAGTGCCTATGGCAATAAGTTAGCAACTTTAATAAGATCATCTTCTCTTTCTCAAAATCCGCAAGAGATGTCGTGGTTTTTAACCTATTCAAAGGTTTTCTACGGTAAATTATCTTGTTGATTATTGTTTACTGTTCTTAAGCGTTCTAGACACATTTGGTGTAAAGGCTAAGTCTGAATCCCAGAATTAGGCCATTACACCGAGTATTCTAGTAGTATTTTATCAAATTTTACCTACATAAGTTTAACATATTCACCGATATTTTATTTCAAACTTTTAATTTAGTTATGGGTGGTCATTTTGAATTCACTACGTTGTTTTGCTAGATCTCACTACACTTAGTCGTCATCCTTTTAAAAAGATAAGTACCACAACAAAAACTTTGTTTAGTCAACATTTTGCCTTAAAAAAATTAAAAGTTCTCAACGCTAGAAACTTAGTGTTGCTGGAAAAATGAAAAAATTTGAAAAAAAAATTGAGTTTCCAATGCTAGGTGCCTAGCGTTGATGCTTAATATTGAAAGTTGTTGGCGCAATGGATTTTTGCAACATACAAAATGCAAAGGTCCTAGCATTGTAACAAACACATGAGTTTCCAATGCTAAGGATCTAGCATTGATGGGTGATTTTAAAAGTGCTTGTGCAACATACTTAATGCTAAGGGGCTTAACGTTACTGAGGAAAAAATAGGAGAAAAACATTGAAAAAACATACACTCTTGAGTTTCCAAAGCTAAAAGCATCTCCTAAAGTGCCTCACTAACTTGGATTCCAAGGTGCCACATAGGATTTTTGTTCTCCAACAGCAGCTCACTGATTTGAATTTTCAACTCAAAATGCAAGGTTGAGTTTTACTTTCCAAGACTCAACCTTACTTTTTTACGTCGTTATTTGGCGCCTGATAAAACCGTATCAAATCGAGTTATGAAATATAGGGGTTTCGGGTTTTGTCGTTCACTAGGGCAACCAATCATTAGATAATATTTTCAAATCAAACTACTAAACTAATAAATAAAAGAACTAAAGAATATTTTAAGAGATTTTTGGGTTACAAATAGATTAAAGACAAGGGGGAAACGGGGATTCATCGTAAATAAATACTAAATGTAAATACAAGCATAAATTATTCTTGGAATAAATAATGATTTTAACTAAATGTCTATTTACCATCTCTTAAGAAGTAAATTTATCAAAATACATTATATGAGAAATCATTTATGAAAATACAAAATGTTAAAGCAGGCTAAAAGCGTTCCGTTAATCTTTAATTCACAATCCAATGTTAATAATAATTATGCAACTAAAATCATCTACATTAACATTCATAAAACTTGATTCATATCAATTTGATCATAAAAAAATAATAAAATTGTTAACATAAAGATGGTTTTGGCGTTAAAACAAAATGAGCAATTTACGTTTAGTTGATCACATTAAATATATATTGAATACGGCTTCACCACCTCCCTTAGAAGATGGTTTAGCTAGACATAAACCCTAAAATACAACATACAAGTAAAAAAGAAATACATGATGATAATGGGAAAAAAACATTTTATTAATCAAATAAAACTTATAACAGGTCAATTACTTTGAGGTTACAAGCAACTCCAAGAACTTCAATCTCTTTGATCTCTAAGCAATCCTCTCAAGCTCTCAAAATTAGATGATCATTCATGGTCAAGACCACTCCTTTTATAGATGAAGGAGAGGGTTAAATAATTAGTAAGAGAGTATTTTTGCCAAATCCAATATAATCGAATTTTAAAATTTATTCAGAAATATATACTCAGTATAAAAATCTGAAAAAATTCTATAAAATATCTTCACATATTGGAAACTTCCCCAATACCCCCAAATTGTATTTTGTGAAACAAATCAAACGATCAGTTTGACAAGTGCCATAGTCAATTCGAATCCTGTTATTAATTTTGGGGAATAACTTTAAGCCTTTTTATTTTGGTACTTATTTCTTTAATGAAGCCTCCGTAATATGAGTTTTTGGTCGATAATCCCAGCCAATTAGCTTAGGTTGTCAGGGTTTGGTGCCCCTTCGTGACCTAGGCTTTGAATTCTCATATTTTGACATTTTCCCTTGCTCCTTTTACATAGATCATGGCTATACTCGAGATTTGTGATAATTCTTTCTCTTTCAGTTCTAATCATGCGAATATGCCTTGCGTCGTGAAAGTTTTTAGAGTTATATTTGCTTATAGAAATCCTTATTATA
This sequence comes from Kingdonia uniflora, assembly GCA_014058105.1. Lineage (NCBI taxonomy): Eukaryota > Viridiplantae > Streptophyta > Magnoliopsida > Ranunculales > Circaeasteraceae > Kingdonia > Kingdonia uniflora. The sequence continues at coordinate 2,623,702 of JACGCM010002137.1, forward strand.
TTACTTCAGGATCAAACTTTTTCTTAGGCAGCTATTTCCCTTGTAGTGGATCATTCCTATCTATAATACTAGATTCCCTTTGATTGGTCAAAATTCTAGCAAAAGTTATAAATGCAACACTACCGTGAAGTACATTTGTTTAGAGAAATATCAGTCAACATAAAAAAAATTCTAATTAAAGGGCAGTACATCTAGCTTAAGATAGTGTTCCAAAATTTTCTAAGCATGTATTTGATGAAAATTTAAATTTTACGATCAAAAATTTAGACCATAACCATATACTTCTAAGCTTACAGAAACTTGCTAAAGAGTCTCGTAAATTACCATAATGACCTATTTTTTCTCTAAAAAGAGTGAAAAATGTGAATGATTTTCCCCTACCCCTAAACTAGAAAGAAACATTGCCCCAATGTTTAAGTATATACCTTAAAAGAAGGGAAAAAGAAAATTGGAACATAGTACCTGATATAACACGGGTTGCCTCCGAGATAGTGCTAGGTTTATTGTCTTCAGCTAGACAAAATGAGGAACCTCCAAACTGAGTAAAAGTTGGATAACAAATATATGGATGTTACTCTTCATAGACTGGGTCTAGAAGCTTCAAGTCTTCATTGGTGAAGCTAAAATGCTCATAATATGGCTTAAGCCATTGACCGTTCACTTTATGCATTTTGCTAGTACTAGGTTCCGTAACCACAACCGCTTTATGTAGATAAACTATTTTGATAATAAGAAGGTCGGTCCATCGAGATTGAAGTTTTCCAGGAAATAAATACAACCAAGAAGAGTATAATAAGACTTTATGATTTGGTTCACAAGATTTTTGTAAATATTTTTGTCATGAAATGCTTTCATGCGTTCCTTATAAGTCTTTGTTGATTGGTATGCCTCATTCCATAGTTCTTTTAACTCATTGTGTTGAAGCCTGCGATGTAAACCGGCTTTCTCAATATCAAAATTTAATACTTTTATTACCCAATAGGCGCGGTGTTCCAATTCAACAGGGAGGTGATATGCTTTTCCGTAGAATAATTAGAATGGAGACATTCCAATAGGTGTCTTGAAAGCTGTACGGTAAGCCCAAAGAGCATTAATTAGTCGAGTTGACCAATCTTTGCAGTTTGCATTTACCGTCTTTTGGAGAATATTTCTTATTTCTTTATTGGAAACCTCCACCTGTCCACTAGTTTGCGGATGGTAAGGTGTAGCTACCTTATGTGTTACTCCATATTTTTTATTAAGTTCGCAAACATTCTACTGTTGAAATGCGACCTTCCATCACTAATAATCGACCTCAGCGTACAAAAACATGAGAAAATGTTCTCTTTAAGAAACTTGACAACAACTGAACTATTGTAGGTTTTGGTAGGAATGGCCTCTACCCACTTAGTTACATAGTCAATTGCTAACAAGATGTATGTAAACCCTAAAGATGGTGTAAATGTACCTGTGAAATCGATGCCCCAATCGTCAAAGGGTTCAATAATCAAAATAAGCTTTAGGGGCATCATATTTCAACGAGACAAGGCTCCCATTCTCTGTCATCTATCACAAGCCTTGCAAAATTCATGACCATCACGAAATAAGGTTAACCAACAAAACCACATTCTAAAATTTTGCAGAGGTCTTTTTAGAACTGAAGTGGCCACCACAAGCGTGGGTGTGGCAAAATTCAATGATTTTGGTATGTTCAAAATCTGGGATACATCGATGAATAATTTGATCAGAGTAATACTTGAATAAGTATGGATTGCCCCAAAAAAAATATCGGACCTCACAAAGAAATTTTCTTTTATCGGGCTTGGTCCAAAAGCTAGAAAGTTGTCCTGTGGCAAGATAATTCATAATGTTCGCAAACCATGGTGTAGAAGTTATTGAGCGAATAGACATGAGTTTCTCATCGGGAAATGACTCGCGAATAGGTAACGACTGATCTGGGGAATCATTATCCAATCGAGACATTCTTGACAACTTTTTTATCTCGAATCTCGATATCAAACTCCTGAAGTAACATTATCTACCAGATCAAATACTGTTTGGTATCCTTCTTGGAGAGAAGGTGCTTGATAGCAGCGTGATCCGTATAGGCTATTACTTTCAAACCTAAGAAATAGGAACATAATTTCTCTAAAGAAAATACTATTACTAGAAGCTCTTTTCTGTGGTTGTATAATTCAGTTGTACATCATTAAGAGTTTTACTGGCATAATAGATAATGCGTGGAAGATTATCAGTGTATTGTGCCAAAATAACCTCAATGGCATAGTCAGATGCATCACACATTAACTCAAAAGGTTCATTCCAATTAGGAGGTTGGATGATGGCTGAAGACGTCATATGTATCCTGAGATTCTCAAAAGTATCAAGACAAGGACCATCGAAAAAGAAGATGGTGTTTTTGGCAAGGAGATTGCTAAGGGTCGAGCAATTTTGTTAAATTCTGAAACAAAACGTCGATAAAATCCAGCATGCCCCAAGAAATCGAACATCCTAGATATTTCGTGAGGACGAGAGGCTAGAGATGACGTCTACCTTTGCTTAATCAACTTCGATTCCCTTTGTAAAAATGACATGTCCTAAAATTATGCCCTTCTTTACCATGAAGTAATATTTTTCCCAGTTTAGCACAAGATCTTTCTGTTAACACCTAGCTAGGATAATAGATAAATGGTGGAGACATTGACCAAACGAATTACCAAAGAGCTAAAAGTCATCCATGAAGACCTCGAGAAAATGCTCGCTCATATCAGAGAATATACTTAACATACATCTTTGAAATGTAGCAAGAGCGTTACATAACCCAAAGAACATGCGACGATAGGCAAAAGTGCCAAAAGGACAGGTGAACGTGGCTTTTTCTTGATCCTTAAAAGCGACGTGTATTTTATTGTACACAAAATACCCATCAAGAAAACAATAATATTCATGACCGGCAAGACGTTCAAGCATTTGATCCATGAATGGCAAGGGAAAGTGGTCTTTTTAAGTGACTGAATTGAGCTTTCTATAGTCTATACACACTCACCACCCTGTGGTCATGCGGGTAGGGATAAGATCATTGTGATCATTCTTCATAATAGTAATTCTTGACTTCTTAGGAATAACATGAATAGGGCTCACCCATGGGCTATCAGAAATGGGATAAATAATCCCAGCATCCAGCATTTTCAGAATTTCCTTTCTCACAACCTCGGCCAAAATCGGGTTAAGCCATCATTGCCCTTCTCGAGACTTCTTTGTATTATCCTCAAGATTGATTTTATACATGCATACAGAAGGACTAATACCCTTAATATCTTAGATGCTCCATCCAAGACCTTTTTCCCTTTAATACGCACATTAATTTCTCTTCATTCTCAGGCTCTAGGTCAGATGTTATGATGGCAGGAAGAGTCTCATTTGGACCTAGATAAACATATTTAAGATTTTCAAGGAGAGGTTTAAGCTCTAACTTAGTGGGTACTTCCTGTACTTCGGGAACTGTATCTTCGACTTTTAGCATTTCAACCACATCAGTGGTATCTAAAATGGGGACAGAATCTAATAAGGCATTGACCTCATTGATGAGATCATTAACATCAAAAATCTCTCCAAAATGTGTAAGGCAAGCTTCTAATGGATCCTTGGGATTTAAACTATGAAATGTATTATTTACAACAGTACCAAGCATATCGCACTCATCGGGTTCATCTTCAAACGGAGTATGTGTTGCATTGAAGATATTCAAATCAATAATCTTATTCCCATAAGTCAACTTCATAACTCCACTATGACAGTTGATCAACGCATTAGCGGTGGCCATGGAGGGTCAGTCAAGGATCAATGGTATTTCATTTTAAGGATAGTCTATCAGATTTGTGTCAAGAACCACAAAGTCCAAAGGATAAAAGAAGTCATCAATTTGGACAAGCACATCCATCATAACACCTTTATGAACTCGAATGGACCTATCAGCTAGCTGTAAGGCTCGATTTGTGGGTTTGAGTCCCTCTAGACTTAATTGCTCAAATACTGAGTAAGGAATTAGGCTAACACTGGCACCTAAATCAAGCAAGGCTTTCCCTATCCATTTTGTCCCTATGTGGCAAGAAATTATTGGCATTCTAGGATCTTTATATTTTAGAGGTGTTTTGTTCAAGATTATGGAGCTAACTTGAGCATCCAATTAAATAGCATTATCATTGTCATGGACGTTGAAAACCTTTTTGGAAACATTCATTCGTCACTTGAACGTGCTTAAGTCTTTGACATGTTTCGCGTAAGAAGAAATTCGTCGCAATGCCTCACTAAAAGGAATACTAATCTTAAGATTTTTAAAGATTTCCTAAACCTCTTCATCAGTAATCTTCTTTTTATTCTTAGCAAGCATGTGGGGAAAAGGTTCCTTAGGGCCTCTAGGATAAATATTTTCAATTTTCTCCATAGGGGAGACATTTTCAGTCTTTTTCCCTATGATTGGTATTTCTTCGCTCATGGACTCTTCATCCTCTTCAATAGCTTTTGTAGTAGGATTAGGACTAACGCAAGATTTATCCTTAGGCATCCTAACTTTGTTGTCTATAGTTTTGCCACTTCTAAGTGTGATAACCACATTCGCATGATCACGGTTATTGAAGCTCGTACTTTGATCATTCGGCTTGGGTTGAGTTTGACTTAAAAATGTACATTTATCTCTTGTACTTAACCCAGTTACCAATTGAGCGATGGTTGTTTCTATCCTAGCCATGGATTGCTAATTCATTTGCATGAATTGTTGCATGAGTTGGGTATTTGATTGTAATAAGGCTTGGATGCCATCCTCCGAAGATGATTTCCTATTTTAAGGAGGAATATATGGAGTATTTTGTTAAGTAGGTTAGTGGTTGGACTGGTAGGAGGAATCAAATTGATTCAGATTGGGTTGGTACGACTGTCCCCTTGCGGGGATCCCTTGATGATAAGATCTACCATAGGAATTGTTGGAATTGATCAAAAATGAGTTGTTCCTTCCTGAAGAACTCCATTGATTGAAGGGTTGGTTGTAGGGCACCGCAATTTTTTTTTTTTATGAAAAGCATTTGTGTGCTCCTTCTTTACCTCCCTAATTCCATGAATAAATGGGCAGACTTCAACAAAATGTTATGGGTTATCACACACTGCACATGCTGGCATTTCAGCATGAAAAACGGGTATTCTAGCAGACATCTTGTTATTTGTTATTTTTAAAGATTCCAGTTTTCACATGATTATCGTCAATGTAGGGTCCCGACTGGGAGTTGGATCCAACTCCAAAGGCATTACCTCCCTTTTCTTGTATATCTTTTTCTCTCATGGTTCCCCAGGTTTGCAATTTTTTGGCCATATCTTCTAAGAAGTCTAAGCCCTCTGCATCATCCTTATCAATGAATTTTCCTAAGTAAAAGGATTTTGCAGTTTTTTTGGTTTCAGCATCCAATTCATCATAAAGATTTCTAGTTAGGACCCATGAGTCGATACCGTGATGAGGGCATTGTAGGATCAACCCCTTATATCTCTCTAGATAATCCTTTAAGTTTTCTCTATCAAGTTGGGTAATCCTAAGAATGGCCCTACGAAGGGTCTCAGTTTTCTCAAGAGAGAAAAACTTCATGTAAAAGACTTCAGTAAAAATCTCAAAAATCGTGATAAATTTAGGTCGTAGAGCTTGAAGCCAACTTTTAGCCTTTTCTAGTAAATAAAATGGAAATAAAACGAGTTTCATGACCTCCATTTTGTTATCACTCCTATACCTCTGGAGGAACATTAAATCATCAAAATACTGTACATGGGCATATGGGTTCTCATCCTCCCCACCCAAGAATTTTGGCAATGAATTGATAAGCGCATTTCTAAGTTCAAATTGTCCAGTGGTAAGAGATAAAATAATGCATGAAGCACGATTTGTCATTTTAGGAAACATATGATCCTTGAGTGGGACCTGTACATGCTTTAGACCATTTATATTGTTATTCCCATTTTCATGGACATCTCCCATCTCAAATAATTGAGGTGGAAAACTAAACGGATTGAGTAATGAAATTGGACTCAGGTCGAGTCTCAATGGAGATACGTGGAACGCAAAGGTTTCTAACTCACCCTCAACACGAAAGAGTTCCCTATGAGTTTGGTTTGCTTGGTCTCTAGTATTAATAGATATTAGAATCTCCTGATGGGCTGACTCGCCTAACTCAAAGTGGATTGGAATATCAATCAAATTAGATTCTCCAAGCCTCTCAAAACGATACTCAAGCACTCAAAACTATTCTTTCATAAACTACAAGAAGGTCACACAATGATAATCAGGCAAGAATGAGGTGCACAAAAATAAACACAATAACTGTTAACAAAAGGTCAGGTACTTCCTCCATCTAGTAAACGACCCCACCTAGGAATTAGGGGGTTCCGATTGTAGAATACCTTGAATGGTAATTATATGTAAATTGGGTGCCGATTACGTAAGGTAATCCCTCACTTTATTCTTTTTAAATGGGCCTTTATGATCAAGTTGTGAACCCGGTCTCAGGGTTCGGTTGCTCCTATTCCTGATAGTAGATCGGTTTATATGTTGAGTTGTTTTTTATTGCTTTAGCAATGACTCGGGTGCAGTTCTAGTCACCTAGAAGCACCTGTGCTGAAAGATGGGGCAAACCGCTTAGAATCACCTTTCCACACTAATTATTCAAGGGAACGTACTTCCTCCAAACAAGCATAACCACTTATCAGGGGTCTTAATGAGCGTGTTCCTGTGCTCCAGGTCTGAGCTCTATAAACCTTTGATTAACTATGTATTTTATGGCTTAATCTTGGTTTATTTTAGTCAATGTCCCGCTCAAAAAAAATGTTAAACCGGGTCGTGACCTCCCGGGGTCCTAGTATGCAGTGTCACACACGGGTGATGAAATCCTACTTTTTGTTTGCCCTTTATCTAATGTTGAACTTTAAATTGTACAAACATCAAGCATATGAACAAAGATTGACCGCTTCGCAGGAGGGTGCGGTGGAAGAAAGTACCTACAGGGCGGGTTTTTTAGGGGCTCGTTGTTTACCCTGGTAGATCCATTGAGATGGCGCACCCGGGCTCTTTGGAGGGTACGGTGGAAGAAAGTACCTACAGGGCGGGTTTTTTAGGGGCTCGTTGTTTACCTTGGTTAATCCATTGAGATGGCACACCCGGGCTCTCTGGATCAAGTAGGCATTGTAAAGAGGTCCTTCACGGATGTGGGTTCCAATATAGCTCCTACAGAAAAATTACAATTGTACCCTCACTTTAATTACACACTCAACACTCAACACTTAAGATACAAGTTGTTCCTCACTACAAGTCACTCAAAGAGGGGAAAAAGAAAAACTACTCTAATGTTTTTTGTTTTTTTAGGAATTAAATGAAATAAATAACAAGGCAATGACAATTGATTGGCAAGAAGAAGATCATAGCACCCAATTTTCTTTGATTTTCTTATGGGAGTCCAAAAAGCTTTCGTGGTGGCGTTCTCCAAATTATGGAGAGATATATGCCTTCGTTAACCTGCGATCACAAAACCCAAATATACCTCACAAGCAAAAGAAAAATAATTCTAAACTAAAACAAAAACCAAATATACATTCGTTACATGCCCATCATCGCCTAAGTGTCGGGCGTCTGTTTGATTTCTAATCGAGCGCTCAAATTTTATTTTATTTTCACAAAAAATTCAAATCGAGCACCTAAGACGTGTCTAATTTTATTTAATTTTTCTAAATTCAAATCAGGCACCTAAGACTTGGGCGCCCAATGATTTTTTTATTTTTATTTTTCAAAAAAAATAAAACTAGCGCCCAACAGTTAGGCGTCTGTTAAAAAAATAAGTGAGGTACTGTTAGAAGAAATATAACCTCACTGACTTGGATTTGGTTTTTTTCAACTAAGTGTTTATCGTTGATGAGCAATATTGAAAGCTATTGGCCCAACGCTTTTTCAACATACTTAATATTATGGGGCTTAGTGTTGATAGGGGAAAAATGGGAAAACCTCATGAGTTCCCAACGTTATTGAACACAATGGTACGAGCGTTTGAAGAAGGAAATAAGCCCTACAAAATTTGTTTTAGCCGAATTTTTCTCAAACTCAATAAAAAATGTAATTAAACAAAATTTAACACAATCACATACTCAAATTGATTTAATATATATCTCTCTCTCTGTTATGTTTAATTTTGATTATGAGTGGTGGTGTTATAATTTTTAAATCTTGAGTTGTTAGATAGATAGAGAGAAAGAAAAATAAAGAGGATACGAGAAATAAGCGACAACAAAAAAATTGAACGAGGTCCAAGAACTTCGTTGGACTTTGGAGAATGAATTAGGGGAAGAGAAAAATCATGAAGAGAGGAAAAGAAATCATAAAGAGTGAGAAAAATCGTCGGAGATGGGAGGGGGGGATCGTCGAAAGAGGGAGAGACATTGTAAAAAGAGAGATTGGTTTTTATTTTGGTTGGAGTCCTCCCGAATTTAAGTTATATACTAAGGGGGGACTCATCTTGGTATAGAGTTTATGAAAACTGGGTAGTGAATTTAGAATGACCATTAAGTTATAATTCTAGGATACCTCTGAGAAAAAAATATGCTAACAAAGAGTCCCCAATAACTGTTTCTATAAAACAACCGGATTCTTGGATTTATAAAGGCATTATAAAAGTAAGAGATAGAATTTGGCCCCACATTTGGTGGTACATTGGGGACAGTGAAGACGTAGATTTTTGGTTGGAGCCTTGGAAACCTGACATCCCTTTTGGGAGACCTGTGGGCCCTGTCCCTATTAATAAGGCTATTTCTAAAGTGGCAGATCTCATTTGTCCTATATCGCATACTTGGAAGGTAGAGCTTATCATTTCTATTTTCTCTGACCATATTGTTGGGCATATTCTTCTAATCCCTCTTAGCAACAATTTATCTAAAGACACCCTTAGATGGAGAGATGAAAATAATGGTATTCTCACAGTTAAATCTGTTTATTAAGATTTTGTCAAAGAAAGCTTGGCCCCAAAGAGGAGTGAGATCGTCAATGCCTTTATGGATAACACTTGGACCTCCATGTGGAAACTTAACACGTCTTTCAGGATCCAATATTTAATGTGGAGAGCAATGTATGGAGGCCTTCCTACAAAGATGAATCTTTGGCATATGAGAGATATTAGAGATACTATTTACCCTAGATGTGGAGAAGAAGACGAGTTTACTACCCATGAGCTCTTATACTGTAAGAACATTAAAGAAATCTGGTATGCTTCTGACTGATCTCCAAATAACAATGTTTGGCCTTATTATGACTCCCTCCACAAAGTGATGTACATGTTGGCTAATAAAAATTGTTATGGAAAAGATACTATCTCTTTATGGAATAAAACTAATGTCATCATGTTTGCCATATGAAATGGTAGAAATGACCTTATCTTCAACGGTAAAAAAACCAATCCCTCCAAAGTGGTTAAAATTGCCAAAAGGTTACTTTATTGCCATTCAAGTCCTGAACTTGATCCCCTGACATAACCCAGAACCCACACCCACACCCACACCGACCGTTCCTTGTATGGGCTAAAAAGCTACAATAGTTACAGCAAAACCCTAAGTCTTTTAAATCCTGGATTGAAGGCAGAAGAACAACTCCCCCAACACAGCGATTCTCCCCACTGAGACCAACCTGTGAGCTCTCTCTCTCTCTCTCTCTCTCTCTCTCTCTTTCTCTAATTCAAAGCTCACTAATTTAGTTCCCTTTAGATACAATACTTAGATTGATTGGTTTGTTTGTGCAGAATGATTTCGGCACTCTCATGGGTTTCCAAAGGGAAATTAAAGGCTGTTCCTGACGAGGCTGAGCCACTGTCGAAAGAAGAAATCCAAGAGTTGTTGAAAAATGAAGGTTTATATACCAGCAGGTATAACTTCTATAATGGCAATAACTAAATTTGAGATTCTTCCATGTTTTAGTTAGTTAGAACTTGCAAATTGAGTTCTCGCAAATAATGCATATTGTATCATTAGTAGCTCTTCGGAATGACCATTATAAGCCAACTATGGTAGTACACATCTATTTAGATTTTGGAAGCTGTTTGTGCAGTAGAGAGGTTAGCGAGGATGAGGAAGAAGAGGGTGATATGGATCTTGATGACACCAAGTCAGCTGAGGAAGTTTCCCAGGCCTTAGCTGCAGCCAATGTGGTTGGCAAAAATTCAAGTTATGGAACCAAAGATGTAACTGATGGCCTGGGGGAGCTTAACATGGATGCTTATGATGACGAGGACAACGGTAATTTTGGCATTTCTTCCAATCTGTGCCCTAGTTTGTTTTTTTTTCTTATGATTATTTTAAATAGGTACTATAAGGTTTATTTATGATCATAATAAGCAGTGCAGTTTCACTATGCGCTTGACCTTTAAGGGTTATTGGATTAGAGAATAATGAGTGTTTATAGCACCACCTTACTTTTAGGTTTTTGCATTGTGAAATATGTATCAAGTCTTGTATCCACGTTTTGGTTTAGAACAACTCAATGAGTTGAGATATAAGGAAGTTGTATATAGCATTAGGCGCCGTGCATTTCAATGCTGTGCTAGATACCTACATCGTATTCTTCTTAGATGTTAGCACATGGGTCACATCATATGTTTTTAAATGAAAATTACAAAAAATATATAACTAGAGGGACATAAGAAGATACTAAAATAGGAAGCAAAGCAATAAAAGTAGGAACATTACAAAGAAACTGTTTAAACAACTAGGTCATTACTTCCTTGACAACCCTAATGAAATTGTACCCTGACAATCATTAAGATTTTCATATCTTCACTTTCGCCCAAGGTAGTGAAATGCAAAAAGAAATAGGATCGCGTATGCGACTAATGCAGTTTATGCAACCTAAGATCGCAACCCCTTGCAAATTCGTCGCATATTATCGTCTTTCTTATGTGGCACATATCATATTGTGTCGAAAATGCAAGAAACCATTTGAAACACGATAGAAACACATACACAAATTATTATCCCATTATACATCAAATATTGTGAAAGAAATTAACATATACGATAGGATAAATGTTGCATCTAGTGTGTACAATTATACTTACGAATAGTATTATCATCCTAATACGATTAGGATACAAGATACTCGATTATCTTAGTTTAAGCGAAACGCTAAACATGAAATACACAACAACGAAGAAGTTCCACAAAACCAATGACAATTGGGATTTGAATACCCTAAAATTAAGCCCTTCAAGTTCAACTTCTTCGTTTGAAATCCATTATAAGCTTATTTAGTGAAATTCATTGAAGATTAATTGACACAACTCGTTCCATATTAGCTTGGAGAACTGAAACCATTTTAGATTTCACAATTATGCTTTGTAAGTTGTTACTTAGCATATATGGATTTCTTAGTTATTAACTGCGTATTTGAATTTCATATATTTGTTAGTTATGTGTTTATGTTTTTTTATTGGATATACAATATAAATAGATTTAAATGATATATTAGAGGTATATGCAATTTATATCTATTGAAGAGCAATGTGTTGGCCTCATAGTATTCGTCCTATTGACTATCTCCCACCTAGCAACAAACTTTTAAAGTTCCTATAAATTCATCGTTATAGCCTCATTCCCCATGGACCCCATCACATAAGTGCAAGGATTTAAGAAGCGTAGTTATAGCCTCCCCCTTTGAACCATGAAGTACAAAAAATGCTCACCAGCCATACCACCTCTCAAATCGGCCCTATCAAGGTTCAATATCATATAAAGCCTCAAAAAAAAAAATTCGCCCTGCAACGCTGGTAATTGATGAATATTCACAAATATGTTCCTCCCTTCCTCTTAAGTCTATCAAATGACATCTAGAAGACCGAAAGAGAACCTCTTTTTGTTGGACCATCCATCTCCAAAGTTTTTCACCCTAGATTTCCTCTTTCAAAGTTCTCTCAAACCACAACTTTTCCCTTTATATTTTTCCAACCCAAACTTCTATCTCCAGGTGTTTGGTCACTAGATTCTCTCATCCAAATTGTCTGTTTATACAGTTGCTCTCAATAGATTCCCCCAATCCAAGTTTGTATATTCTCTTAGTCTCTTAGTCCGAATTTGCGTAGTTAAGGTTTTCTCAATCTAGAGTCTCTTATACGGCATACCAAATGCTTCTAGAGTTTCTCTCTATAAAGTCCATTATTTTTTTTGTTTAGATTCCTTTCTCTAGATTTTTGTATAAGATTATCTCAGTTACCATTTTTTACCTCTACACTCTTTTGCTGAAAGTTTCTCTCAATTTTTAATCACATTACTCTCGATAGAATATTTCCTTGTGGAAATTAATTTAGGGGAGATCAAGTTGCTTAGAACATTTTATCTCTCTCAAAAGTCCATATTATACTCATTTCTTCCCCTACCAAGAAGTGTGTCAAGTTTGGCATAGTTAGGGTATACAATAAGAAATTGGAGCTCTCGTCAAAGACTTCTTAAAAACAAAGGCTTGATTTAATTTTGTTTGCAAGACAGGCGGGGGTTAAGGCAGAGCCCAACATGTGTATATTAATCAAAAATCAAAAGAGTAACTATATTCAAAAGAACCTTTGAACTCCTTGTGGGAACTTGTACAATAGAATAGAAAACCTTTTCTTCCAAGTCGATCAGGCGAAGACTAACCTTCCCTCTGTTTTTGTTCTTCCTCTCTTCCGGAATAATGCAAACAGTTGCAAGCGAAACTAGTAAGAAAGCTGGCAGCATTTTTGAATATGGGTTTGTAAAAAGCAAGCCAATAGTCGAGATTTAGTTGAACCAACAATACCAAACAGTTTGTGCTAACTGCTGAGTGTAAGAGATAAGCCTAAACTGCTGCAGCACCAATGTAACAACTAATCGAAAGTGGCATAAGTAAGTCCAAATGTTGCAGCAACAATGAATTAGTAAATGGCCGACCACTCTCCACCCCTCTGAACCGGTCCAACACACTCCACATAGGATTACTAAAGTGCAATTTTTGGCAGTGACATATCAACAGTCACAACTCTCCCTAACATAGCGGCCAATGTGATAAAATCATTTAGAATTAATTTTTAGGTCTATTATATTTTAAAATCTGTAAATTAAGAACTTGTGTATCATAGTTTTCTTTTCCCAAATGGTAATTATTATTATTATTATTTATCTAAAGATGGTTCTTTTTGTCTTTGTTGAACTTAGACATTTCTTTATTTGCTCGAGATGTGGACATTTATTACCCAAGTAACGAACTAGATCCATATCTGCAAAAAGTTGACGTAAGTTTGATGTATATTTGATGTTAGGATCCACTATTTTTTAAGGTCGTCACATTGATATTTGAATTGTAAAATTCTCCTTGGCAGGTAGACGATGAAGATGAAATTGAGGATGCAGTTATAAAACCCTCAGATGCAGTTATAATATGTGCACGAAATGATGATGATGTCAGTCAACTTCAGGCACGCATTACTGACATAACTGGAACTTTGTCTCATTTTGCCATCCTCTCTTACATATGTTATTTGCTTTTTACTGATTAATGAACTATGTCTCATTACTGACTTACTGCACTCTATAAATATCAATTGGTTTCATTTTCTATCCAACATACAAATGTTAATTCTTATAGTAGGTTTTGTCTGGCACTTGCCCAAATTTATGTTCTTATTGCCATAGTCGACAAAAAAGTAAAAAAGTGAGAACGTCTTTGAACTGAAACTAACAATTTAAAGGCTCACATTATCCGCATTATATGGCAGATTTGTATATACGAGGAATTGGAGGATGGGGATTCTAACTTGTATCCCCATCATGATATCATCCTTCCAGCCTTCCCCCTCTGCACAGCATGGCTTGATTACAACCTTAAAGGTGGAGATAAAGGTTAGTAAATGGATCATCTTTCTCATAAGATTTTAGATGGTAGCAACTTGCCTATTGGGCTATACTTATAAATTCAAACTCATTACTAAATCTTATAATGGTTTCTTCTTTAGTTATTTTTTGACTATATTATCAAAGAGCATACAATAATCTTAGTGCCACAGAAGTGGTAGGGAGTTGCTTAACAACAAATTGAGTATTATGTTTAATACACAGACCCCTAGTATAGTTTCTTTCTTCTTTTGAAGCGGAAGCTGGGGTTATTGGGACCCCTGCCAGATTTTTTTCAGGGCAAGCCGGTGTTAGGCCTCCCCCATAGGCCACAAATATAAAAATGATAATAGAGTTAATTATATCCTATAGCATGTTTTACCCTTGCTTCTTCTTTGCTTAGATCAATGCACAAAGAGCTAGAGGCTAACAATACCTCACCGATACTAGTTACATAATCGACTGAGTCAGCTCCACCGTTTGTCTCTATGTAAGAGTGAAAAATAATGAACTAAGGAGTCAGCTCCACAGTTTGTCTCTATGTAAGAGTGAAAAGTCCAGAATTCTGTGAGGGTTAAAATCATGTGCCAATGTCATCTATCATGTGGAGACAGCTCCATGGTGGTGCTTCCTTCTTTATGATGTATGAAACCATAAGCTTTGAATCTGTAGAAATCCTTATTTTCTTCAAGCCCAAATGTAGCCCAATATGTAACTTCTCCAGATTGCTTTCATATCATGGTAAGCAACAGACTTTAGCTCTGATTACCCTGCAGATCCTAACTCTTTCACAGCCCCCTCTGGCTTCATCAAAAGACCCATCAGTATTGAGCAATATAACACCAGTAGGTGGGGGGACCCATTTGTGCTTGATCACTTTTGGCATGGATAACAAAAAAGGCAGCTCCCAATTGCCACAGAATGCCCTGTTATTTTGTGAAGTATGGGAGGGAGCAATTTGAGTATTATTTTGTGAAATAGGTAGTGAAGTAGGGACTACTTCACAAAATAATACTCTTGCTCCCTCCCAGAACAATGAGCGTTGACGGATGGTACTTGCTCACCGCCTAGATGTTCTAAATTGCGTCTCATGGTTTGTCCTTTACTTCTAAGTATCATGTTGACTCCTTCTAAAGAAACCCTCCAGTAGTGTTAGGAGTCTGACCTTACAACATCTAGTTGATGACCTTTTTAAAAGTAGCCTCCACAATCTAATGACCTCAAAACATCCCCTTGAAAATTCTCCCAAACCGGCTGACCAAAAAAATAATCCAAGAAAGGAAGAATCTTTTACGGAATATCCTTTTCTTAAAATACTTTTGTCAGAGAACCAAAAATTTATATTTCCCCCCTACTTTCATGGGGTACGTTGAGTGTTTGCGCTGCTCGATTTCAGAATACTGAAGTGTTTGTTGCATATGATTCTTTTAATTATAAGGCTGCAATATTATGTTCTTAAATACTCATTATGCAGGTCTTAATACATTTTTATTTATACATTGAATTTACAGGAAACTTCATAGCTGTAGGTTCGATGGAGCCTGCTATTGAAATTTGGGACCTTGACCTTGTATGTGCAAATATTGGTTCTTCATTTCATTGATTGACACTTGACATAAATTTATCCTTGCGGAATAAGAAATAATTGTTTGTTGAAGACTGTTTCGACTTTCAGAAGATCTTATTGTTATTTTTTGCCTTCACCTTCTTTTTCTTTCAGATTAATGAGGTCCATCCATGTTTGGTGTTGGGGGGCATCGATACGGAGAAAGAGAAGAAAAAGAAAAAGAAAAAGGAGAAAAAAGGAAAAAAGGTTTTCAACAATATATCTTCATGTTATTATCTTCAAACTGGGGAGTTAAGGTTTAATGTTGAAAGTACAATTATTTTATATTCTATTGCTTTACCTTTATTTCATGCTACTATCCAGTAGTCTCCCATCCGTCTAATTTATCACACAATTCATAATTATTGTAACCTTCCTACATATTTGTTCAGAAGCTGTATGAGTACAGGAGTCGATTGATAGCTGCGGCTGCCTTAATCCCAGAAAAGAGAATGAAAGCAAAAGATTATTAACTTATCATTGTTTGTCAAGTTTTTTAAAGAGAAAATGTATTAAACTTAGTGGAATACATGATGTTATGATTCTTTATCTTTGGGATTTTACGAAGTCAACAAAGTTTGTGTTAATCCAGATCAATTTGCGACATTTGGAGTGTCAGTAATTTGCTTCAAATGTGTAGCACTTCATCTTTTGTTTTATTTGTTCCTTTTTCACGTGCCTCATATTGATATCTGATTACAGATTACTAAAAGTTGTTTGAACTTCATTCATTGTAGATATCAATCAAATACAAAAATGACAGTCACACAGATTCTGTGCTTGGTCTTGCTTGGAATAAGAAGATCAAGTGAGTGCAAATTTTTGGTTTACATAGTTGATCTCTTCACTTTTCTACTGGTTTTTATGATACTGGTTTTATATTTGTCAGGAAATACCTTGCCAGTGCAAGTGCTGACATGTCTGTAAAGATCTGGGACGTGGATACTGGTAAATGTTTCCACACAAGGAAACACCACACAGACAAGGTAGTATTGTATTCTTCTACCAAAATTTAAATTAACAATTTTGTCGTGGTGTATTTGTCTGATATGCTTCTTCTCTTGTTGATCTTCTTACAGGTTCAAGCAGTTGCGTGGAATTGGTATTGGCCAAATGCCCTTCTTAGTGGGTCTTTCGATCATTCAGTTGTATTGGTAATTAAAGATTTTAAATACCATTGTTTGCCTATTATTTTGAACACTTGACACTAATTTCAAATATCCGTAATACGTTGGGCCGGTCAAAAGTCTTTTAGCTAGTTGACCTACCTATGCTAACTGCGTTAATGAAATAGTTCTTAGTATTTGTAGAAATACTTTTTGGAAAGAACCCATACAAGTTTTTCAATATTTTTTGTGTATAACGTGCAGACGGACATGAGGTTTCCTTCACACACTGGTATTAAGTCAGCGGTAACAGCTGATGTTGAAAGCATAGCATGGGATCCATATGATGAACACGCCTTTATAGTGAGTTACTAACAAGAAACACCTCCTTTTTTAGCTTTATATTCCCTATAAATTGATGTAAGTTAATAGCTACTTGTACGAGTAGTTATTTTAAATTATAATTTTCTAGTCAAAATCTGATGGCTAAGTTGTCCCGCCCTACCTGTATTTTCAAGAACACTAAATATCCCTAGCCTAGAGGTTCTCAACCAATTGTTTTGATTCTCAAAATATTTTTTAGATCTCAAAATGTTCCCTCCATCCGAAAAATGTGATGATGCACAATAACCTAGAGGGATTTTTGGAAACGAAAACATGAAGACCACCACAATAGGCATAATAAAGCCGTAAAGAAATAATGAAGAACAATCACAAACGATGACGCATGGATTTACTTAAAGAACTTAAAGGTGGGATGATAGTGCAAATCGACAGAAAGCAACGATTTTTAAAACTATTTCTTATTACTTTTCTAAAAGAACCATTAAACAAGCTAACTTAAACAAAACAACCAAAGAAGAAATTGGCACAATCCACTAATTTGTAGCCTAGTAAACTTACTACTAATAGTCTAATAGAGATACAAAGGCACATCAATAATGGGTAAACGTGCGACTCGCATCAAACCCACACACTTAATTCCTTGAAATGATCATCAATAGGCCGGATCCAACTGCCGAAAATGATGCGACCTTGAGTTCTGCTTTTGTACTTGCTCTTTCGATTTCAAACTAGTAATCCACAAATACTTGGCTTTTCAACAATTTTGATATATCGAAGTATCAAACGGATGAGCCCAATAGTTGGGTTACCATGCCACAAGCAGTTTGACGAGGCTTGTCAAAACCTACAATTGCATATGTTTCATGTTGCAAGTGGAATTGCCTAGCGAGTGGATTCAAGGGCTTATCATATCAAATATCAAAGCTGCCCAAAACGGATCGTCAGACCTTGAGAAATGGTAATTTTGAACTTGTCTATCAGAAAGCCGTCAAAGATAGGCTTTGTAGCCCCGTCAATAAAAGAGCTTAAATACTGGTAATCATTTGAGTATACTTATTGGATACTGTGGGTAATCCTCCATCATCAAGGTAAGGTTA
This sequence comes from Kingdonia uniflora, assembly GCA_014058105.1. Taxonomy (NCBI): domain Eukaryota; kingdom Viridiplantae; phylum Streptophyta; class Magnoliopsida; order Ranunculales; family Circaeasteraceae; genus Kingdonia; species Kingdonia uniflora. The sequence goes on from JACGCM010002137.1 coordinate 2,641,734, forward strand.
GTAAATCTCACAAACATCGCTAAATCGGAGAAAAATTTACGATTTTACCTCCAAAGAAGAAATTTCCTGACCACTGCATCCATTTTCTTAACATTGAGTTAAAATCTTTTACAGACTCTTCTATGCGATTCACTCTTGTTAGTGAAAATTTATCTGCTATCAAAAAATTAATATTTCTGTTGTATTCACTGTATGGGTATACTCTGATATGGAGGCTGCCAACAGAGTATGTAACCGAATCTCTTATTCAGAAGTACTGAATCACTATTGACTTAAAGATTAAATCCAATCAAGAGAGTGGAAGAGATACAAATCACTTTTTCAAAGACCGAAAAGATCCTAGTTTAAAGCTTCTTTTATTCATAATTTTTTTTTACAATAAATCTTCTAATACCTAATCAAAAAACCAAATAGGGAAAAGTATAATCGACTTAGTGAAAGATTTCAGGAGAAAGAGAGATCACTAGGAGGGAAAGATACATCGAAGAATCTTCGGGAAGTTAAAAAAAAAGGTATCTTCTAAAGTGAAATATAATGTGTAGAACTAAGTTGAGTACTAAATCATAGACTCAAATCAATATGTGTAAGAGAGATTCACGAAATTCAAAATGAAAGCAAGAGAGACGTAAAGTTTGGGCAAGATGACTTTAAACACAACGCAATTGCCAAATCATATATCTACGATTTAAGGGCGCGTCGAGAGATAAAGAGGTAGTAACAAGATCCCCTTGAATTGTTCAGTGTCTGAGAAAATTTCATTGCCTAGATCTTAGAGAAAAGAATCACATGTGACAAACTGGATATTTCTTTCTTTTGCAGATATCATTTAATAATTCGACTTCCAGTTCATCTTCTTTAAATAGGAAAACTCCAACGAGCACTGATTCTCGATAATAAAAAAATCTCGGCAAAAGTGAAGCATCTACCACACTTAAACTTGAATTTACAAATTGAAATTGGTTAAGTAATTTCGGATTTGGGGAAATTAAAAATCAATTTTTGAAACCCTGTAAAAGATAATGCTCCGATGCCAATTTTGATTGGGCAAATTGTTGGAAGAAACGATTTTTAGAACTTTAGCAACTAAACACTTCATGGATGTCTCCCGTGATCTCTGTGGAGTGTCACCATAACCACAGAAAAACTTAATTTTTCTATCTCACAGATGAAGGAGGCCGGGTAAGCACAATGCAAAGGAGAAAAGAACCACGGGCAAAGACGACCAAAAATTTACTATGAAGTAAATTGAAAAATGAGTAAATACTACTCTCTTTTCTTCAAAAGGACAAGTCCCCTAACCTTGCTTGGAATCCAGTCTACTAAAGTGAACTGTATGGAACGCCACATTAACTACTTCAAAGAGCACGTCAAATAGAGCCTTTTTCTTATTGATTTTGATGTGAACAACTCCTAGTGTATTAGATTAGGGGCTTAACTATTGGAGTTGTTTTTATTTTAATGTCTAATTAGATTCTAATTTGGAGAGATAGGGGACTTGGTATTGTAGGAGGATTAGGGTTGAGGCCTATATAATGAGAGGGTGGTGTAAGTTTATTTCTTAGTTGTGATTGAATAAAGTTTAAGGTTTAGCCCTAATTTAATTTTAGGTTGATTTTAGCGTAAAAGACTTTTCGATTTAGCTTCTACATTGATAGTTTACACCAGATTTGAACTGTAACTTTACACTAGGTTTAATGGTTGAGGTTTGAAGCACTGAACATAGAACATAGGAACAACTGAATAATGATATATGAAATGTAAATGACAGGACCGCAAATCTAATATGAAGTTTTTTTCTCATCTGCCAATATATGAAATGTTGCATTAACTCCACTTATTGAAAAACCCTGACCTGTGTTTGAAGGGATATTTACACCTCTTCGGAGACATGAAAGTGAGAATTTCGCGATTGTTGTTGAATGACATCATGACGGCATGATGTCATAGAAACCCCTGCTTTCGCAATGACGATGGTGGTTGGGACTTGGGACAGCACAATGTCTCTGCCTTTGCATCTCTAGGATGTTTAACTTGTTTTACTATGTTTGGAAAGGATTGTATTAATCATCTAAAAATGTCTTCTCAGGTCAGTCTCGAGGATGGTACAATACAAGGTTATGATCTCCGGGGTGCTACATCAAACCCAGCTTTGGGTTGCAAGCCTTGTTTTACCCTCCATGCCCATGATAAAGCTGTTTGCACTATCTCATATAATCCGTCTGTGCCTAAAGTATGCATACCCTCTTTTCAAGTTGCAAAATGTTAATAATTGAGTTTTTGATTACTTTATCTGATTACTTTTACAGATGCTCGCAACAGGGTCCACGGATAAAGCGGTAGAGAGTCTGACATACTTTTCAAATACCATCATTTTTCAAATATTATTGATTCTTGCATCCTTTAGAGACTAATCTTATGTATGTTCAGGTAAAACTGTGGGATTTATCAAACAACCAACCTTCATGTGTTGCATCTAAGAATCCTAAAGCTGTAAACTAGCCATACTCCCATTTTCTTTTTGTTGCTTAATTTACTCTGCCAAATCTCGATTTACCATCTATTTCTAATGTTATGTTTAATTTGTTGTCAGGGTGCACTCTTTTCCATTTCCTTCTCAGATGACAGTCCTTTCTTGCTAGCTATGGGAGGGTCCAAAGGAGAACTACAAGTAAGTGTTGAGCTTTATAGGCCTTTACATGTTTACTGTCTATTTCGAACTTGGAATGACTATTATTGTCTCTGATAACTTGCAGGTATGGGACACTTTAACAGACATTGGGGTTGCACGAAAATTTGGAAAATACACCAACAGAAAAGTGGAGCCAGTACAAGACGATCCTGTACAAAATGATCCTGCACCAAAGATTTGATGAAACTGTTTTAAAGTGGAGGCTGTATTTATCGGTTTTGACAACGGATTTTATAGTGGAACTCATGTAATTTCAAATAAATTTTAATCTCAAAGAAATCAACCCAACGGTCTTTGTTTCTTACAAAGAAAGAAAGAAAATGCCCGTCTGCTGCATTTCTATTTTGATTTCTCAAATTATACAGCATCAGTTTATACAAGTGACGGAGCAAGAGTTTTGTCCCTTGGTTGGATTGGTTACAATTGATGGTAGAGGCTATCTAATCCACAATATGATAGAGAAACCCTAGTTAGTAGAAAAGTACGAAGAACTCCAAATTGGTTGGGAATAGTTAGTAGAAAAGTATGAAGAACTCCAAATTGGTTGGGAAAAATAAGAGATTCAATTGCTTAAACGAAATAATTACAATTAAAATACTCTAAAACCCCAAGCTTCTTCCTAAGAACTTTTATATTGAATTAACATAGATTTAACAATGTCTAATCTTGCCCATTTAATAAGGATTACAAGTCCTAGTTACAAAATATGACAAATATGCCTGAAAACGCCTAAATAGAATGACCGAATAGCGCCTCTGTTCGAACAGAACAAGTTTATGTTCGAATAAAAGAAATGTAAATAAAATACCTCAGGCCGAAAAGTATTCGAATACACATAAAAGTGTATTCGAACAGAAAAATAACAGAAAATGTATTCGAATAAAACACCTCAGGCCGAAATGTATTCGAACAGAAAAACAATTCTGTTCGAATAGAAATTGAATAAAACTTCATTTCTTCTTCAGATCCTCCTAGATCATGGCTCCCCCCTTTAGGAGCCTTGAGCTCCTGCTCAAGCTAAAACTGGAGATGTGGGAACGCAGCGATGCCCATTTCCCTGCTGTACCACTTCGACTTATTAGATAGCTGACCTTTCTTCCTAACGCAGAACAACTCAATACCACCCCGTCTTGTAGTATGAACTTTCCTCTCTAGAATACCATCCTCCTGCAACGAATCTTCTCTTTCCATCCATAAGTCATCAACTGACGGTAGGCGAGTGTCGATTGTAGAGTCTTCATCTAACAGAGACGGCTAAAGCAGCTTCAAATGCTCGACATTAATCACCGAATACATCTTCATGAAAGGTGGCAAATCCAACTGGAATGCATTGTCACCAATCTTCTTGAGTATCAAAACCGGACCATAACGGATAGGTTTGAGCTTCTTACCTTCCCCCTTAAGCCGTTCCTTACCCAAATGCAAGCAAATTAGGTCGCCCTCTTTAAAGGTACACTCAAGCCGATGCTTGTCGTGGCAAGCCTTATACTTTGCTTGAGTCTTCTTCAATTGTGCTTCAACCGCCTCGTGAACCTTTCATATCCTCTCAATGAAACGCTGAGCTTTAACCTGCTCCGCTTCCTCCTTCCCTGACACCGTCTTGTCGCCAAGACTAAACGCCAAATCAAAAGGGTTTTGCGACAAGTACCCCAAACAAACTTCAAATAGAGATTTCAAAGTGGAACCGTGAATCGCCCGGTTGAACGCAAACTGCAGATACAGTAAACTCTTATCCCAAGTATTAGGATGTTTAGAATGGAATCCCCGAAATAAATATACCAAAGTGCGATTAACTACCTCTGTTTGCCAGTCAGTCTGTAGATGAAAAACGGTACTTCTCTTCAACTTAGTGTCCATCATCCCCCATAACGATCTTCAGAAATTCCCCAAAAAGTGGCTATCCCTATCAGAAATAATAGAAGAAGGAAGGCCTAAATACCTCCAGACGTCTCTGAAAAACAATCGCGCTGCTCCTTCCCCGGTGACCGTCTTCTGGCATGGAATAAGAATAATCATCTTGCTGAATATATCCACCACCACATACAAATAGTCATTCTTACACTTGGTCATGGGCAAACCACCCATAAAATCCATTGAAATGCTCTCCCAAGGTCAACTAGGAACTGGCAATGGTAAGTACAGTCTTATCTTCCTATTGGAAGGCTTCGATGTGTTGCATAGCACGCAACCACGAACAACAGGAGCAACATCCACCTGCATTTTTGGCCAATAGACATAACGCCGCAAATTCAAAAGAGTCTTCACGACCCTGAAATGACCTGCCACCCGGGAATAATGTGCCTCTCGAATCCAATGCAAACGGTCTTCACCCTCCGGAATACATAGTAGACTGCCCCTGTAAATCAAACCATCCTTCAGAACATACTAGCATGTCTTGCCTTGCAGCAACTTCTCGTGAATCACACAGAGTTCTTTGTCGTCGTCATACATACCCTAAAACATACTCAGAAGGAACAATAGGTTGTATCTGCACAGCTACCAACAAAGCAGAAATAGTTGGTAATGGGGGTGGAGATAATATATCAGCCATTTTGTTGTCCACTCCTTTCTTATACTTGATCAATAATATAAACTGCTGAAGGTACGACATCCATTTCATATGGCGAGCTTGTTGTAGCTTAGACTGCGTTGATAAGAACTGTAATGGTTTGTGATCAGAATGTACCACACCCTCCTTCCCCAATAAGCAACTCTGTCAATGCTTCACTGATTGATATTACGCGTAGAACTCCTTATCGCAGGTAAGATAGTTGCGTACTGCTTCTGTAAACATCTCAAAATAGTAAGCAACCGGCTTCCCATACTGTAAAAGGATTGCCCCCAATGCATAGTCTGACATATCTGTCTCGACCTCAAAAGGCCACTGCAAATTGGACAAAGCTAACACTGGTGCATCCGTAATCTTGCACTTCAGTAACATAAAAGTCTTCTCATGGTGCTCTTCCCACACAAACTGTACCCCGGTCTTCGTTAACGAATGTAAAGGTGCGGCTATTTGTGAAAAATGCCGAATAAACTTCCGCAAGTACTGACAAGAACCTATAAAACTCCTCACTTCCGTCACTGTACGGGGTCTAGGCCAATTAGTAATGACCGAGACCTTCTCTGGATCGACTTTAAGCTCGCCCCCACCAACAATAAATCCCAAATAGACTAGCTCCCTTTTCCCAAACTCGTACTTCTTCCCGTTCAGAAAAAGTTATTATGATTGCAACACGCCCAACACTTTGCGTAAATTCCCAAAGTGCTCCTCCCATGTACGACTATATATTAAGAAATCATCCAAATATACAATCACAAAATCATCAATAAAAACACGAAGTACTTCATTCATTAACCGCATAAACGTTGCAGGAGCATTGCATAACCTAAAAGGCATCACCAACCACTCAAATAAGCCCTGTTTAGTCTTGAACACTGCCTTCAAAGCATCTTCTTCCCGGATTCTAACTTGATGGTAACCGACTTAAGATCCAACTTGATGAAAAACTGAGCCGTCAGCAACTCATCCAAAATTTTGTCAATCTGAGGAAGCGGATAACGATTCTTCACCGTGATCTTGTTCAGCGCCCGATAATCCACACACATCCTCCAAGACCCATCCTTCTTTGGCACCAATAACACCAGTAAACCACAAAGTGAGCAACTTGGATTAATAACTCCTTGCTCCAGGAGATCATGTACCTGTTTCTTGATATCATCAGACTCTGTAATAGAAGTCCAATATAACCCAATATTGGGTAGTAGCTCACCATTCACCAAGGTGATATCATGCTCAGCATCCCTCTTACGCGGCATCCCTTCAATGCCCAGAAACAAGTCTTCATACTCCTCTTGCAACTTCCCCATATTAGTTTGTTGTTTAGGAGACATTGCCAAAGTAGACAACATCTTAGCCGACGGACCCTCTTGAACCGGTCGCACCAACAGCAATACAAATTTGCCGTTCGCATTAACCAACCTCTTCGCCTGAGTCGTCGTTACTAAATTATTGGTAGTGAGGTGTTCCTTGCATGCATTGATATAAAACTCGGTCCTATCCTTCATAAGACGATATTTGCGAGCTTTACGGTAAATGATTGCATCTCGGTCCCAAAGATAAGGGCTACCCAAGATAATTTGATACACGTCCAACGAAACCACCTTACATGTCACTTCATCAATAAACTTCTCAGTAATTGCAAACTTGAACGTACACTGCTTAGTGATCTTCAACTTCGCGTTTTTCTGAATCGAACCCAAACCATACGGCTAAGGATGAGCCATAGTAGCCAAACCCATCTTCTTCACTACCGCCTCAGAAATTAAATTCTTCTGACTACCCGGATCAATGATGGCCTCGATTAAGCTCTGCTTTACCTGAATGCTGACATAGAAAAGCTCTTCCCGACTCACTTCGTCGATAGCTAGAGGTTGCTTGAACATTAGAGTAAGCTTAGGATTTGGCTTATCTAAATCCGGAAGATCCACAATCGCTGCGACTAGTGCACGTTTCTCTTTCTTTCTCTTCTCCTCCTTCGGGCGAAGCTCCGGGTGAAGTTTCCAACATCTATCTGAATTGTGCTCATTAGCCTTACAATGACTACAGATAGTCTCTTTGAATGAAGACCCCTCTCCTTTGGACTCCTCTTTCTGATCAAACTTCCAAGTAAACTTGTACTCTGACTTGCTCTTGTCGTCTTTCTTACCACTCTTCAAGTAATTGCCTTTAATGGCAATTGCTTTAATGGTAGCATCCTCGATATTGTCCACATTAAAGAGTTTTAATTCTCTTATAATGGACTCTGATAAACCTCCCGCATACTTCATGAACACCTCGTACTCGTCCACATCAATATCCAAAACCAACGCTTGGTTATGAAACTCCGTAGTGAACTGTTGTACGGATTGCCCAAACCTTTGGCGCAAATTGTGCCATTTGTATCATCGCTCTTGTTCATACCCAATTGGATAGAATTGATTCATCACTAAAACTTTGAATTCCTTCCAACTCAGACTTTCGACATCGTGTCGTTTCTGATAGAATTTCCACCACGTTAGTGAATGACTTGGGAATTTCAAAGTAGAGATGCAAATTTTCTGAGCGTCAGAATATTTATAAACAGATAAATAGATCTCTAACCTAACTAACCAATTATCCAACTTCTCGGCATCGATGGAACCATCGAATACCAGAATTTCAATTTTAAAGTCAATACGGATATTACGCATAGGATTCATTGACTTACCAAAACCTGAACGCTCCTTGACGGATTCGACATCACTAGAATCGCTATCTATCTCCGTAAAATTCCCGTCTCCGTCCACCTCCAAAACCCCTTTCTTCCTCGAGTTGCCTCGCCGTGTCGCCGAAGCAGACACCTTTGCGAGGTTCGTGAGGCGCAATTGTTCAACTAACTCCCCTACAATAGAAGTTAGGTCGGAAACTGTCATTTCCAAAGTCGTGAATCGATTGTTGGAATCGTCCATCTCTAAATCGCCCTTCTTCTTCGAATTAGGTTTGCGATGAATCGTCAACGGGCTCACTAGCTTCTCCTTCGTTTGCTTGAGACGGTCACGTGTAGAGACTATAAACCACAATCAACCCCCGAAGATCATAATTGAAAAACTGATACCACTTAATCCACAATACGATAGAAAAACCCTAGTTAGCTGAAAAGTACGAAGAACGCCAAATTGGTTGGGAAAATAAGAGATTCAATTGCTTAAACGAAGTAATTACAATAAAAATACTCTAAAACCCTAAGCTTCTTCCTTAGAACTCTTCTATTGAACTAACATAAATCTAACAATGCCTAGCCTTGCCCCTTTACTAAGGTTTACAAGTCTTAGTTACAAAATATGACAAATATGCCTGAAAACGCCTAAAGAGAAATGCTGAATCGCGCCTCTGTTCGAACAGAACAAGTTTCTGTTCGAATAAAAGAAATGTAAATAAAACACCTCAGGCCGAAAAGTATTCGAATGCACTTATGTGTGTTCGAACAGAAAAATAACAGAAAATGTATTCGAATAGACTTTAATCTATTCGAATAAAACACCTCAGACCGAAATGTATTCGAACAGAAAAACAATTCTGTTCGAATAAAAATTGAAAAAAACTTCATTTCTTCTTCAGATCCTCCTGGATCACTATCCTATTGTTAAAATTTTAGAAATATCAGCTACAATGGAGTATAGTTGGCAAACGCTGCATTAGTTTCTTCCGAGAAACAATTGCTAAAGTTGTTTGAGGATGGCTGTATGTGAGCTTGTAAGTACAAGCCATTGCATGTTTGCCTCGGGACTTCCTGGACATCCTGGACATCAGAGCCTTCCTTAGTTTTGGAGAAGTTAATGAAACCAAATTGCTCTGTACATTCGCAATTTTTCCTATGTCAAGTACTCATGCACATCTTCCTTAGGGCTGGTTGTATTGTATACTCTACCTTTGAGAGAATTCCTTAGAACATCATAAGTGCCAGAGAATACATGCAAGGACTACTCTGCATCAACTATGAGGAACCTAGGTCATTTTTACAAGGTTTTGAAAAATGTAAACACATACTATCCTGAAAATCGAAAGGGAAAAAAAAATAGTTTCTCAACTAACACCTGAAAGACAAGAAAATAGTCATACCTGTGTGGTGAGATCTTAATTTTGTAACTACCAATTGAACACCATTGTCATGCTCAGTAAATGATGCTCTTGTGGAAGTAAAATCTTGTGCGCAACAAATTTGCCATTCAATATCCGCATTTTAGTTCATGTAACATTGTGAATATACGTTCAACAAGATGAGCTTCGGAAACAAGAATGTTGATATATCGAGTAAGATGTTGGAGGATGCTAAGAACATTGTGATGAAAAGGTAACCAATTATTCACACACAAAGACACATTTATTCTTAAAATTTTACGCTTGTCTATACCAACGTGAGTTCGTGACAGTCTATTCAATGCAGTGAAACCTAGATAAATGCATTCTTGGGATCGTGCATTTATATAGGGTGCAATAAGACAGATTTCACTGTAATCCTACGTCCATTGGTGGGTTTAGTTTAAATCTTCGTTCCCTCGAAAATGTGTTGGAAGCTACAGAGTTAACATCTTCCTAATAGACTATCCCTTATAATTTCATATATGCCATGTCTCCTGCATTGAAAATGTTGCTTGCCTAGAATGATACAAGTGAAATTTGAAGGGGGTTTTCCTCCCAAGGTTTGCCCTATATTTTTATGTCCTTTATTGAAAACTAAGAATTTTATTACTTTGTCTATTTTAATCAAAATTGATCTGCTCGCGTTCCTCATCATAAATTAATATTTATACAATTGTTTTGCTAATCATGGTGATCTGGATTCATTAGTATTAATTCAAACATATTATTGTAATTGCTCATAGTAACTTTGAGGCTCTTTGGATACCCAAATATAAGCTAATTTTCTACTTAATTAAGGCAAAAAGTAGCAAAAACCAAAAGACAAAAAAGGAGCTTATGATTGCAAACTTATGTCTTTCCCGCCAAATCGCACTTAGTTTATCTCCACTTTTTAATAAAACCCCTAAATTCTCTCCTTTCTCTTTTAGCTTATAAGTCATTAATTTACAAACTAATAAACTTATTACTCTTTTAAAGACACTTGCCAAAAGTTACTTTGTTAATAAGTTAGTTGACAGTAGTCATTTGTATCCAAACAAACATTTACTTTATGTTGTTTAGTTCAAATCCGTGTTGTGAGCTTGTTATAGCAACACAAGTGTAATGACAATCAAATCTCTACTCCTTTAATGCCGGATGTACAATCAAAACCTTGTTAATGAGATCATAACTAAAGTTGAATATATATATGCTGAATTCATTTCCAAATGGAATCTAAATGTTGGATTTTATTTGCAGGTAACTACTATAGCCATATGGAACCAGCCCAACCATATGTGCATTGCCATCAATACTGATGGCTCCAAAGAGGGTACTGAATGGTTTGGAGCAATTATAAGAGATTGAGTTGTCTTGTTTGCAACTGCTTGATTTAAAAAAAAAAAAATCCTGTGAGCCAAAAGCTGTGGAAATTGGGCACTTGGAAAGCATATAGACTCAAAAACACTTTTGGGTTATATCAAAAGTATCGAGCTGTACCGTAGAATACATTGATGCATTGTTAACCGAACTAGAAGGATGATTGATACTAAACATGCCTCCAGGAAGACAAGGAACTTGATTGCTAACCTCCAATTGCATCCTCATGAATTATCTTTTTTTATGTCCGCATGTTATAGATTTTAAATGTAATTTGGGTGTTGCTTTATTTAGGTGGTTATCTAAGAGTGGGATTAGTTTATGGTGTTAGTTATTTAGGTGCAGAGAAAGTGGATAATGTGTAGTTATTTTAGCTATTATTTAGGTATTTCCATGTTAGTGGTAGAATTATCTATTTAAGAGATTATGTAGTAAACTAACTAGGGATGAATTGAATTATTAAAGAAATAACACTTTGTGTTGTATCTTGGAGAGACAGGTTTTCCTCAATATAAACCAACTTGGAGGCCGGTTTTACTCGAATTAAACTATTTTTATCCCTTTTATAATCCTTCACCGTAACACCGCACCTTGGAAAACCTGGGAGTCTAGCCTTTATAAGCAAATGCGGGTAGAATATGGATTTTGAATCATCATCAAAGGCTTCACGTGCTTTTCGCCTTTTCGATGCATTATATTTGATGTACTATGAAACAAACATAGAGATAGGAAACGCATATCTTATGAAGATAAAAAAAAATGGTGAGTGCGCATATGTGCAAAGCTTGTTTTTTAGCACGACTAGTTTTTTACCCGAATAAATTAGGCCCTAGTGGCAATAGGAAAGGTTATAGAGTTAATGAGTTTGAATGCCTCACTAGCCATATTACAAAGAAGAGGAGGTTGAAAGGACCCCCTCGAGACTAAAACATGCACCTCACAATTAAACGATCTATTAATAGAAGAGAGCTGAAAGTCTTGGAATGTGGAAGCAAAAAAAGCAAATCTGGAGCATGGGTAAGAGCTCGTCTTCTGAGAAAAGGCCTTGACCAATCTTTGGCAGTCCGACAAAAGGAGAACTCTTCTGACACCCTTGTCTTTTGCAGTTTGGATTCCTCTAATCATTGCTAGAACCTCCGCTTCTTCTGGGTCAACTGCTCGTCCTTCGTCGTGACCTGCAAGGAAAAACGTAAAGTCATAAGCTTTAATCACAAAACCAATACCACAGTTAGAATTGGATGAGTGCGAAGAGGCATCCACAAAAATAGTGCCATCCATCTAAAAACATAAGGGTAGGGGCGATAATGATTCTAATAGGCGGAGTTGAAAGGGGGTTTGGGGGAAAATGATAGGTTTTTGCAATTTTTGAAATCTCAATAAGGGGGTGTTTTTTTTATTAAAAATAATATTGCTTCTATTAGTCCAAATAGCATACATAATGACTGATCTTTCCCCATAGAGATCGTGTTAATCCCAGAGTAACTCTTATTGGCAAGAAAAATAACTTTTTGGAGAGACTTTGATATTCTTACAATAGAGAGATCGGAAGCATACACAATATCTTTGATATTCTTACAATAGAAGAGCGCATGCGTGGTAGTTTCTTCTTCCTCGCCGCATCTGAGGCAGATAATATCTTCAAGATCTCCGTGAGCCATATTCATTTTAGTAGGGAGACCTTCCTGCATAGCTCTCCACATGAAGTACTGAATCCTAAAAGGAGTGTTGATCTTCCAAATAGAAGTCCAAGTCTTATCCAAGTTGTAGGGGGTACCCGTGTGTTAATGCTCTTTGGAAGCTCTTTTCCCCCCAATAATTTGTAGACATATTTTACCGTGAGCATGCAATTGTTCTCCTTTCCATCATAAGACATCATCAGCCGGAGACTCGCTAAGGGGAATAGACTTGATGTGCTTGGCAATGTCTTCAGGGAAAATAGAGTGCACCAAATCCAAATCAGGTCGGCTACTTTGCAAATATCTCTATTATTAGGTCTGCCAAAAGGGATATTGGGGATCCATGGTTCGAGCCATAGATCAACTTTCTTGCCATCACCGATATGCCAAGAGAGGTGCGACCAAATTATATATCTAGCCCTTATAATACCTTCCCAAATCTAGGAATCCGAACTTTTGATGCCAATTGTCATAACTAATTCTCTACAAGCATACTTTATAGACAAGCTCTTAGCTCGACTAAGTTAACATACATATTTTCGGTATTTCGTTCACAGAGTCAGAGTGTATGATACCATGTGAAATTACCAAAACGTATAAAAGTCAATTAACATAAATATATTAGGCAATTTGGTAAATGTTAAATTTAACTTTTTAATTCAGAATGTTTAGCTGCCATGATAAAATGCAGACTCTAACAATTTCCACCGCCCCCTACCAGAAACACAAAGCTTGCGAAATTCTCATGAAGTTGTCTAAAGCGTTGCTTAAAAATGTGGTATTCTCACTTTATGCTCCAACTCACTCTAATGCTGAAATATTTGGGTGTGAGTTGGGTTTTTGAGTATGAGTTGAACAAAACCAATCCTTACTCTCTTTGTGATACTTTTTTTTTAAAGCAAAGGAACGCAATCAATTAAAAGAGAGCCCGACCTATCGGTCAGGCACAAAAGAGTTAACAAAAGCGGAGGCCTCAAGGCCCTCCTTAAACTCAAAATCGGGGGTACATGCACCCCTAGTAGCCAGGTAATGTACTGCGTAATATATGATCTATGAACAAACTCAAAACGAAAATCCTCAAAATGGGTGGCGAGCGCACGGGTATCTGGAGCCAAAGTAAGAGCTCCCCAGGAGAGGTCCTCAGGCCGATCTCTAAAAGCCGTAACCAGCCTCTGACAATCCTTCAAAAGGAGGACCCTGTGTAGCCCGATACTCAGAGCCGCCTCTATCCCTTGGACTACTACAACTGCCTCCGTTTCTTCAGGGTCGGCTACCCTGGTGGACCCGCAACCTGAGCAAACAATCACATTCTGGTGAGATTTAATAATGAAACTAGTCCCTCCCGATCTGTCCCGGGCAGACCAGGAGGCGTCGACGTTGATGACGTGTCAGCCAACTGGGGACTCTGCCTGGTGTTGGGGGGGCCTGGAGGTCGGATGGGGTAAAGCCTTTCTGGTATTATTAATAAGAAGCCTCTTCGCCTTAGTTAGCGTCTTTCTTGTCGTCTGAATCTTCCCCTCGAAGACCAGCTCATTTTTGTTATTCCAAATGGCGTACATAATTGTGCTTAAGGCACTGCAGAAAGATTGCATATTCGAGGCTCCTTGAGAGAGAAGAAAACATTGTTGGATGGTCGAGTAGATACAGTTGGAGTAGCTCCAGGAACTGAAGTTTAGCGCCAGTTCAGACTCCACCCAAATGTTGTGAATCTTAGTGCAGAAGAAAAGGGCGTGAGTAATCGATTCAGTCTCAGAGCCGCATCGTGGGCAGTTTGTGTCCCAGTCCGAGGTGCCGTGCCAGAGGTTGAACTTTGTGGGGATCCCTTCCTGGACCGCTTTCCAAAGGAAAAGTTGGATGTGAAGGGGCACGTGTAGCTGCCAAATGCCGTTCCAGGAGAGATGGTTAGACCCAGCAGGGTTGATGTCGGCTTGGTGTTAGGAGTGCTTCCTGGTAGAGAACGTATGGATGGACTTCACCGTGAGGATGCCATTCTTCTCCTGCTTCCATCGAAGGACTTCCTTGGCCGGATGGGCGCTAAGCGGAATAGAGGTAATAATCTCGGCGATATTCGGGTGGAAGATGGTCAAGATAAGCTCGGCGTTCCAAGTGTAGCTGTCAGGATGAATAAGGTCTGCCACTCTAGTAGTGAGTCTGGTGAGCGGCTCAGGCCCCGCAGGATGCCCAAAACGGATACCAGAGATCCAAGGTTCGAGCCAAAGGTCAACGCTTTCACCGTTACCTATGTGCCAGCACAGCTCTGGCCATATTCTATTGCGGGCTTGGTTAATGCCTTTCCAAATCTAAGAGTCAGCAGGCTGGGCCTTGGAGAGAATCGGGGAGGTCTTAGGTGTGTACTTTGCTTTCATATTATGAGCCCACAACTTATCTGGTTCTTTTATAATGCGTCAGAACAGTTTGGCCATTAAGGCTTGGTTGTGGTGAAGGGTCGTACGGTGCCCAAACCCCTAGCTTGCTTTGGCTGGCATATAAACCTCCACTTTATAAGGTGGGCTTTAGATTTACCCTCTTTGTTAGACCCCTAAAGGAATCTAGCGTTAATGGAGTCGAGTTTAGTGCAGATCTTTCTAGGGAAGGGGAAGACGGACATGAGGATGGAAGGAATAGCCGAGTTAACAACTTTAATGAGGGTGATTCTGCCCGCTTGAGAGAGGAATTTTTCTTTCCATCCCTCAATACGGCTGGTTACCCTGGAAATGATGTCCTAAAAATTGAGACTTTTGGACCGATCGAGGGTCAGGGGGGCTCCCAGGTATTTGTCGCCTGCGATGTCCTTTTTTATGCGGAGCATCCTTTGAATAAGCTTGTGATGGCGATGATAGCAGTTTTTACTAAACATAATGCAGGATTTGTCTCGGTTAATCTCTTGGCCCGAGACCTTGCAGAAGGTGGCCAGGGCGTCATTTAGAGCGCCAGCTTCGCTGAGATTTGCATTACAGAAAATGAAGTTGTCATCTGCGAAAAGAAGATGGGACACCGGGGTACTGCCACTCACTGTTTTAATGCCGTGAAGGGCCCCTGTCGTCTCTTTTTTTAAGGATAATCCTAGATAGCACCTCAGAACATATGAGGAAGAGAGAGGGCGAGAGAGGATCACCTTGCCTAATGCCCCTTCCAGGCTTGATGAACCCATAGGGGGTACCATTAATGTTAAAGGAGAGAGCGGTAGAGGTGATGCACTGGTGGATCCATCCACACCATTTATCGGAAAAACCCATAGCCTGCAGGGTGTCAATCAAGAAACTTTATTCAACTCTATCAAAGGCTTTGTTGAGGTCTAATTCGACAGCCATGCAGCCAGATCTTCCTTTTTTCTTCTTGATGGCGGTAAGTATCTCCTGAGCCATGATGATATTGTCGAAGATTTGGCGACCCGGGATAAAAGCATTCTGAGAGGGGGAAATGATCTTGTTGAGAAGAGACCTGAGCCTGGTGGCCAGGATTTTAGAGATGATCTTGTATTTAACGTTACATAAGATGATGGGTCTGAAGTGCTCTGGCTTCTCCGAATTTTTGTTTTTCAGGATAGGGGTGATGTTGATGTGGTTAAATTCTGCCAGCAAGTTCCCTGATTAGAAGAAGGTGAGGATTGCATTACTCAGGTCCTGCTTCACCGTATCCCAAGATTTTTGGTAAAAGAACGGCGTAAATCCGCCAGGGTCCAAAGATTTGTGGGGGTTCATCGAGAACAGGGATTTTTTGATCTCTTCCAGGGTGGGGTCGCGAGTGAGCGAGGCATTGTCCTCGTCAGTAATAAGCTTTTCCATAATGTCCAGGTCGCCAAGCTTTATGGGGGGACAAGAGGTTGTGAAGAGGTCCTCGTAAAAGTTGACGAAGGCCTTTCCTATGTCCTTTTGATCGTTGCACCAAGAGCCGTCATGCCTCTTGATTCTCCGGATCATATTACACCTTCTCCGACTAATAGTGGAGAGGTAGAAGAACTTCGTGTTCCTGTCTCCGTCCCGAAGCCAGGTATCCTTATATTTGTCCCCCGTAGAGATTCTTCGAGATCGAGGAGGTGAGAGAGACAGCTTTGGAGACAGTCTCGATAGCTTCGTTTGTGTCCGACGGGTTCCTTTTTTGAATATCGGTGATCTGGTTTCTAACTAGTTGGATGCTGATAGGGTTGAAGTTGAATTCTCTCTTGTTCCAATTTGTGAGCTCCTTCTTGGTATGTCTAAGCTTTTTGTAAAGTCTCAGCGGTCTAGATTCTGCTTGATCGACGGTCCAGGCTCGGTCGACAATATCCTTGTAGTGGTCGTGATTGGTCCAAACGGATTGGAAGTGGAACTGCTTCGGCAGATTGTGACAAGTAGTTTCGGTGGTAAGCACAATGGGGTCATGGTCCGATCCTATGATGGGCAGGTTATGAATCGAGGCGTCAAGGAAGGCGGTGCTCCAAGGAGTGGAGACGAGGGCCCGGTCAAGACGTTGCTTGATGAGCTCTATACCTTTCCTTTTATTTGACCAAGTGTAAGGGACACCAGTGGATCCCAAGTCAATCATGGAGGCTTCAAAGATGAAGTCCTCCAGGGGGTTGGGGACAGATAGGTCAAAAGCAATCTTCCCAAGTTTCTCCTCTTGGCAGGTGATGCTGTTTAGGTCCCCAATGATCATCCAGGGGATCACAATGCGCGGAGCCATGCTGGTTATGGAGGCCCAGTAATCCCGCTTGTGTTGGTTGTCAGGCGGCCCGTAAGTGAACGAACAAAGCCACGGGATGGGCGCAGTGTTAGGAATTTGGGTTAGGGTATGAGAGAGGATAAGAGCGTCAATGTCGTTAACGGAGGAGGATAGGATGGACAGGTTTATGTTAGAGCTCCAGGCTAGTTAGATCCCCCCTCCTTGAGTTGAGGTAGCATCAACCGTGTGGGATTAGGTCAAGCCGAGGCATTTGAACTTGTTGAGGGGTTTAGGGTTAGAGGTTTTCATTTCAGTAAGAAAAATAATGCCGGGTTGAAATTTGTTGTTGTGAGCCCGCAGCTCTCTAAGGGTGTACACTTTGTTTGTCCCCTGCAATTCCAGGAGAGAATGATCATGGATAACTAAGGGCCGGTGTCTGGCCCGCTTCCGAATATTGGATCTGTGAGGGAGTAAAGTGTTGTCTAAAAGGGCGGTACTGCTGGATAAAGGGATTCAGGGTTTCATCGGGCTTCCGACGCTTGGCGACAAGGTGGGGTTTGTTTTTCATAAACGCTGCAAGCCTGTTCGAGTTGCTAAAGATGGTACTGGCCTTTCGGATGAACCAACGTTTCAGGCTTGGTACATCCCTATATTTAGCCTTAGGCGGTCTGCAAGAGTGGTAACTACCCTGACGTTTCTTGCCCATCTTAACAGAAACCCAAAGCTGTCTAAGCCAGGTATGATATTCCCAGTAAGATTGAGCCTCGCCGGTCGAAACCCTAAGAGAAACATGCTTTCTATGGGGGCCTGGGGTATGTGTGTGTTGTTCACTAAAAGGCCATGTGTGGGAGAGGGGCCGTGACGAGACTAACGTATTATAAAAAGCTCTACCTCTATTAAAATATTGAAATTCAAAGCAAGGTGCAATAATTTTATATGCATGCAAAGTATAGGAATTTATAAGGTGAGTATGTGTGATTCGTGAGATTACCATACCTTAGCGGGGCTTGTTGAATCCCTGGATTCGGCGTCATCCGTGGGTGGGGTCCTACTGCGTTTTTGAGTGTTCTTACTGTGATCATGAGAAAGGTTGCAGCTATGTTCAGTTCCGTCTTTGGGCATGAAAAAGTCATGGTGAGTCGGGGTTCGCCACCCGGTACTCGCCGATGAAATGATGCCAAACTCTAGTGCCTCTGACTCTCCACCTGAATCAGAGCAAGGGTCGGTGAGAAGGAGGGGTTCCGGTTTAGACGTGAAGAGGCACTGAGTTTACAGTCGGGGTCCTGGAGGGCGAGGTGTGGGACGGAGGATCATCTTAGACTTTAGGCCGTTAGGAATATAGTTGTTTGGCGAATGGGTTTGTGTTTGTGTCCAAATGGGCTTGGGTCGGGTGGATGGGCTTGCGTCTAAGTTAAAATCGTGTAGCAGGATTCGGGTTAGAAGAGTTGGGTTTGTATTCGAGCTAGGCCCAGCTAAAAAGGCTTGATTCGGTTTTGGTGAGCTGGGCCCAGTTATGGTTAGCTTGGCATGAGGGTTGGGCTTGTGCCTGGAACTCGGCTTTAAGCATTCTCGATTGTAATTGTTGATAACACTCGGCTCAACTGTAAACTCAGTTCTCAACGGCTCTTGTCGACTGCTGGATAGCTGATTGAAAGGGGGTCCTACCAACAGTGTTTCATAAATGTTGTTTTCACCAAACGTCTTGGTTGCGTCAGAGAGAAGCTTCTTTTTGTTGTTTCCAAGGAACGGTACGCTCTGCATGCAGTTTATTTATTTTTACGTGTTGCAGTTTTCAATAACGGCTAGGTTTGAAAGAGAGAAAGGTTCAGTCCACCTTGACGGGGAGAGTCCGGTAAAGCCCCTCTTTCCATCAGAATAATGTTTCGGTTGGTTGGTTTCCCGGTCATCACAATCCCAGCTTTGGAGTTGTTGTAAAGCTCTTTGGATAATGGCCCCCACTTCGTTGTTGCGAGTATTCGGAGAAAGGCCGTGAGTTTCAGAGTAGGCCGGTGTGTGCCTCCTATAATCCGAACGCTACTGATCGGGGTTAAACGACGTCGTGAGTTTGGGGGGATTAACTTGAATGTGTTGCCCATAGGGAAAAGATAATTTTTTGGCTAAATTTCGTCGGTTACGTTCTTGGAGGATCGTCTTGAAGCTTTGACAAAGCTTGAGAGTGTGAGTAAGGATTCCACACAAGGGGCAAAACCCCTCCAGCCTTTCAAACCTCACCGAGAGTGAGAACTCACCATAGCTCCCTGGTCGCGTAACCGGAATGGTTGCAATCAGTGGCTTATCAGTGGGTATGAGTACCTGAATCCTAACAAAGGTAGATTTCCTGGTCTCGTTATCCGCATGCTGCATGTCAGCTCTAACAAACTCACCAATGACGTTACCTATAGAGGTGATTGTTTCCCTGTCAAACATACATCCTGGTAGCCCTGACACTTGTACCCAACACAAATGTTTTGGGAAGGTAATCTCCATTGATGCAACAGAGGGTCGTATTGTTGTTGTAAAATCGAAAACCCGTGGATATTCACCGGTGGTGCTTGCATAATGGCTCGCAAGTCGTCTTCGTTCTTGAAGTTTGCAATGAAAACCTTGGAGGCTTGCTCGTAGGACAGCGGCGGAATACTTTGAATCACTTTCAACCATTCCCTTTTGATGCCTTCTGATATGATATGTTCCCCAAGGTGAGGTGAGATGGATTTAAATGCCAAGGCAAACTGCCACTTCTGTTGCAAACAATGCCATTTAGAAGGGTTCAGAGATAGCGCCGGTATGGGCTCTTTGGTTGTACATCTGAACATCAACTCTTCCAGTTCATTGCTGCTATTCTCTTCATCTGAATTGTCCATACTGCTTGGTTTTGGGCAGAGCGGGAAGCATAAACCCTAAAGAGGTTGCTTGAAAGCGCCAACAGCAAGCAAACAAAAAACAAACAGTAACACTTGCATCTAACTTGGAATAAACACTCAGAACTACTGCCTCCAACAAGGAAAGAAGCAGTCAAAAGAGGGGGAGAGGATGAGTTTGTGGGGTTTGAATGATTGGTGGTTTAGAGTGTGATGAGTAGAGATGGTAGTTGTGATGCTTTAATTAAGTGTAAAAGTAACTTACATTGTTTTAAACCAAAACAACTAACCATCAAATTTTCATATTCAAATCAATTAGGAAAAGGAAATTGAGGTGAAACAACGATTTATATGATGTTTAAATTATAGTTCCCTGAGAATTTTATCAATTTGTAACCTCAACATCAACACTTGACAGCAATCAGAGAGAGCCCTCAGTCAGAAAATACTGAAATACTGCAGATACTGCAAACATCTTTGGATGGTCAACAGGGTTGCTCTAGTTTTCAAATTAAGGAGTAGCATATCTAAAGTCGTACTATAATAAGTATAAATAGAAACAGTACTCAGGCAAACATTTGTTTAGAAGCAAAGATCAATGTCATCAAAAAGTTCTTTACTTCTCTCACTAATTTTATCATTTTTATTCAAAGATAGTATGCCTATTTCACTATCTTGAGATATTTCGAAAAAGTTTCTCTGAGAACTATTTGCGTACAAATCATTTGAAAGAATTAAACTCTGAGAATTCACAAAGGCCTTAAGGAGCAATTCTCTCACGACAAGTGTCAAGAAAGCTAGAATCCCTCGACAAAAGAACATTCCATTGCAATGCTCAGTATGGGAACTACCACCAGGATCCAAGTGCATTACTCTACGCGTAAATGAACAAAAGCTGGAAGGACAAAAATAATCTCCCCGTAACCAGGTTTTTCTTTCTCCACCAACTCCATCTTAGGATGTCACCACTTCGACCAAAATCAAGCTCTTCAATTTTTTCTTTGTTCGGTCCCTAGGGGCAGTTTTCCTTTTGTACTTTCGGTGTTGAGAAGGTCCTAGCAACGGCTATCCGGAGCACTACTTTTGTTTTATTTGTCTCTTTGAATTTTATGCATCTGCACTCCTTGCTTATAAACAAAAAAAGATTGTCTTGTTTAGACTGCAAGGAACTGCCACTCCATGATGAACCTCATTTCCGAAAAGTACCGCAGTCATTAGGCATAAAAGCCAATCCAAAATTTCAACATTTGAGACTGTTCTTGTGAACAATTAATTAAGTACTAGAGTCTCCTTGTATGTAGTATCATTCAAACCAGAGATCCATCACCTTTCAATTGCTGACAAAGACATGCCTTGTATAAGAGAACATGAAAACGGAAGTCTGTCTTGTGTCGATTTCAGGGATTCGGTCAATTCTTCTACTTGATGTCTTAACATGTAAATCTCGTCTGCTTGGTTCTTGGTTTCCCATTCCTTTATCATTCTGCAAAGAGTATAAAATAGGGTTATCTTGACATAAATACTTTATATTTTATTCCCCAATAATAAATTACTTGAAAACAAATCACCAAAATGTTACAAGCTTTCAAGAAGATTCAAAAGTACTTATTGAATGATGAATCCTCGCTGTTTGAGTAATTTTGATATGGCTAGTCTATCATCTTGTTTCATTAATTTAGCCTGTCCTTTAGTTCCCATTTAGTCCCATCTGTTTGCGTAAACCTAAACGGTTTTTTTTTTACAATGTTTGTGAACTGTATGTCGTTCATTTTGTAAGACTTACGCAGAAGCCTTTAATCAAAGCAATTACATTAATAAGATTATGTTAAATTTGATTTTTACTCCTTAAGAATAAAATAAAATGTAGAAGAAAGCTCAAAATACTTATTACTAGCTGACCTTGACTGAGCATCAGTGGCGTTAGTGCAGTCTGAAAAAAGCACCTTGACAACAGGGTGCAGTTTTATCTTTAAAACAAGTTCCTCATTGTCCCGTCTCTCTATGCAATAGCCAGTACAAGACCAGGCATCTGAATTCAAGAGAACAATTTGCAGCATTGGGGATCTGGTTTTGAGATCCTTGACCACTGTTCGGAATGATAATTCGTCATTTGCACTTTCCATCAGTCGATTTATGAACATTCTTTGCAATGTATAGTTCCTGTACCAAAACAAAATAGATCAATATTAGGGTATTTTCTACAGAGGTACATTATTTTCTTTTAGGGAACATCTTTTGTTACAAATTTGTGATTTTAAAAACAACAAAAAAGTTTTTGTTACTCTCACCTGAATATGTTACCTGGCCCACTAGTGGGTACCCCAGTAGAAGTGTAACATTTAAAAAGCCGTACACCACCATCTATTGGTGCTAAGTCACCAGTAGCAGTAGCAGAAGGGTATGCTCCAACAACAGACGAACACTGAGTGCAACGAAATTCGATCCACTCAATCTCTTTTGAAAGGTTGGAGGTCTTGAACATGAAACTGTTACCAAGAGATCCATTGAGGAGAAATTGGCAATTTTTTAGAATCTCAGTGGTTTTTGTAGACTCTTGGCCTAGTGAAGATGTTATAGAATCATGTGAGCAGTCTTCATATTCATGATTCCCAACATGATCTGTCATATCCACACAGCAATGGTTCTGATTCTTTACAAGAAGTCCATGTGAAGGTGCCACATTTTCCTCGCTAACTAAATCAGATCTATCGCTATCATTTTCCCCTGCATCACGATAATCTCGAAATACACAATTGGCAAGATCGTTCTTGCTAACAATCACTGATGTCGCGTCGATCATGCATGTACCTTCAGCAGAAGTATACGAAATGGCATAATTATTTACCAGCTTTTCACTTATACCTCCGAACGAACAACAGCAGGTTCCGAACCAGTTATCAGCTACTTCGCGCCAGTCGACAGATGGCATTTCCACAAAAGATCTATATATGTATACAATAGAAGTTTTTAACATCGATCAGATAAAGGGTACAAATGCTTTAAGTGAAAACTCAAAACTAAGTCAGGTTATTAAGTAACCAGAACTGAATTTAGTTAGCAGGTATGAAATGGAAACAGTGACCATTAAGAATGTTACGAAAGGAACTATAAGCATTGTCTAGTACCTGAGGGGACGCTTTGTCAACTTAATTGAACACTTTTTGCAATAAAAATGCACCCCATCCTGAGAAGTCAGGTACTTCATATCTGTATCATGATAGCAGAAGAAGTAAGACAATCATTCAGGAAAAAGGTTGCCAGCAATAAATCATAGGAAAACTGAAAGCATACAACAGAAAATCAGACACAGAAATGAAATTTTTTGCATAATAAACAAAATTTACTCCAGAAGACGATAACAGACTTCAATCAGCAGAAAAAACCCCTACCTATATAACCTCTCTCGCATGCATGAAATACAAAAATATGTTGCTCATATACTCCTCATAAGAGTTAAGGATCTAAAGTCGCACAAGGGACTCACTTTCCTGCAATAAGTTTTTCTTTTCAGGAGTATCCCGATGTAAGATTCGCCTACACAAATATGGTATCCACAAACGTAATCTCCCTCAAAACAAAAATGAGACCTCTCAATGAAACAGGAGAATATGTGTTTGAAGTAAACAAGCGTACGAGATTCTACTCTAATAGAAATCAAATCTTCAGTGGGAGTTCAAAATTAAAATATCCTAAAACCCTGCAAAAAGATGACAAGAGCTAAAAGGTTTAAGTTGCTACTTCCTTATACTCTATATGCACTTAGGTCATTTACCTATACATCACTCTGACATGGATCTTCTAGCAATTCAATCAACTAAAACTAGTAAATATTATAAAGAACTCAGAATCTGCAATAGAGAGTTGTGCTAATGATAAGTCTGTTACATTCAATATGTTCGCACCATTTAGTTCCAATTAGTATTGCAATTGCATGATGCAATCATTTGATAATACAATGTCATCTTCACAACCTATTCTAAATCCTACAAGAATAAATATCTCTTTAGCTCAATAGCCTCTATCTGATCATTTCATTTCTTCAAAACCATAACCATGCCTATCAAGTTCCAGCACTACCTCTCTTCCAAGTCATCTTAAAAATAGAGCATCATGCCAAACTAGATATAAGTTCTAGCAATAAAAACATCTAAACTCCAGTGAGTTTTTACCAACAGTGCCAGTTGAGTTCAACTCCTAAAATCTAGTTAAGCATTTTTTTCTAGACCAAGTGGATTTTGTTTTGTTAAGTAACTAATTCAGGCACCAATTCTCTAATCGAATTTATTAGATTAAACTCAAGTTAAGAATGTGATTTAAGGACTAAATGACAAGTGTTTGTTATTTAACCATGGCTGAAGCTTGTAGCTTTGTGGACTAAATTTAGGTTCCTGCTATTGACACTTCTTCGAGATTGCAAATTTACAACAAGGAACCAGAAGGGCATGCAAAACTTCTTGTGACATCAATTGGGTAAAGGAACAAAACACTACATGTATAATATAAAATATAACATAACTCCAAAGCAGGCAATTAAGACTTACAGAAGTTATCAATCAATTACTGAGTAAAACCTATCACGGTATTTTTCAGTCGAAAATGGAACAAATAAGTTATATGTGCTAGGTATACGCTTAGAATTGAAAATCAAACTGGACCAAATAAAACTCGGAAAGATTACCGGAATCGAGTGAGAGATGCTGGAATTGCTCCAAAGATGTTTCTAATCGTCTAGAACCCCCATAGGATAAATTGAATCCCAAATCAAAGTTCATAAGAAGGGGATGATTAATTGGAACAACCAAAACCAATTTTACCCCAATGTGATCCTCTGTTGCTCTGAAATCTACTAGAGAGCTAAGATCAACTAAGACTCTAGGAATAGGAATCTTGAGAAGGAAATCAGCTGAACCATTGGCTCGAGGCGTAGTTTCTTCATTCCAGCTCACTAATAGGAGAGATTCTTCGAAATTAAGAGAAACTTTGAGGTCTTTGCATTGGTTTGCTGGGTTAATGTTGGGATTAAAGAGAAATAGACGAAGATTCGGAATGCTAGCTAGGGTTTCCCATGTGTATCTCCATTTAGGGTTTTGGGGAGCAGACATCTTTATTTTCTTGGACTGTAAATTCCCGCTTAATTGGAAACTATATTCAGAAAAACACACTCCTCCCCGATAAAACTAGTACGATGCAGCACTATGGAAAATGCACTTTCGATCCACAAACTTCTTAGAAATCACCAAATCTTCAGCTGAAAATTCACATGAATAAGATGTATGTTAAAACAAACAATTTATTTTAGAAATTCTTCGCAAGTGAATATACAAATTTAAGCATCTCTTAATAAAGGGTCACAAAGTAACACTAACATAAATGCTTTCAACATTACCAAATAAACCAAAAAATCAACCCCAAGAACAACATACATAATATCTGCAGGAATGACCCCAACTGTGTTTTCTTTTAAGAGCTTACTACCAGTTCCAAATTCCAACTAATGGCTCTGGCCGGATCAAGCAATGTGACCCAAATTCATTCCTGAAATCAAAACCATATTTCAATGCCCCTTAGTATCAAGTTGGCAAAATGATTCTTGTTAATTAAAAAAAAGCATTTCCCTTTTTCTTTCACAAAAACAGAAATCAGTTGGATCCTATGAATGTTAATATGTGGGGAGAGTAAAGTGCTGCTGCCATTCAACACTGTTTTTAGACAAGAGGGAGGATATCTACAGGCAGAAGTCCAGAGTTGACTTGCTCAAAGCTCACAAAAACAGAAATCAGTTGGATCCTATGAATGTTAATATGTGGGAAGAGGAAAGTGCTGCTGCCATTCAACACTGTTTTTAGACAAGAGGGAGGATATCTACAGGCAGAAGTCCAGAGTTGACTTGCTCAAAGCTGGGGATACCAATTCTGCTTTCTTTCACAGATCTGTCAAGGCTAGATTCTCTAGAAACTCTATTAGCTCAATTGTAGAATCTAATAACACAAAGATTGAGGATACTGCCTTGGTTGCTACTGCTGCTGTTAAGTTTTTCCTTCTGTTATGGGTTATATGGGAGAGCACTTGCAACAAGGAGCTAATACAGAATCTGCAACTCCAAATGTAGAGTGAAGGAGGGAGACCGCATTATGCTTAGTAAGAAGGTCACAGAGGAAGAGATTAAAGGTGTATTTTTTTATATTGATTGCTCTGACACAGTTGGGCGTCATGGGTTTGACTCCTTTTTCTAACGGAGTTCTTGGGATACCATTAAGCGTGACCTTGTCCTTGCCGTGAAACCTTTTCAAAAGTGGTAAAATGTTATCCATAATAAATGCTTGCCCTTGTCCCTGAAATTCCTAACCCCAATACCTTTACTGATTTCAGACCAATTTCCTGCTGCAATGTATGTAGTATACAAAATCATCTCAAAACTTCTGACCAAAAGACTCAAAAATGTGATTAACTACCTTGTCAGCCCCAAGCCTTTATTGAGCGTAAGGGTATCTCAGATAACCTACTAATTGCCCATGAATTACTTAGAAGCTACCATAGACCTAGTGGGGGTAGAGTTGCTAGATGTACAACAAAAAATGACCTTAAAAAAGCTTATGATTTGGTTCAGTGGAATTCCATCCTTCCTATCCTCCAGTCCTCCAGTCTCTCATTTCCCTCTTATTTTTATCAATTGGATTCAGGCTTACGTTACTACCACTAGATTTTCCATATCTATTAAAGGGAGTCAAGTCAACCAGCAAGAAACCAACGGTACAGGGTGACCCATCACCCTTACCTTTTTGTCCTGCTTATGGAAGCTTTTACCATTCACCAAAACACACACCTGAGATGCCAAAACCCCCTCAGCTAACTAGCTTATCTTTTGCAAATGATGTATTAGTATTCTGTGCTAGTGATGTGGTCTTTGCCTATGCTATCAAGAGCAGTGTGGACCAATTACAACTCATGACCAAACTTCAATCCAACCAAAGCAAGTCTGCAATCAATTTTACAGGGGTGAACAATGCTACCAAGGAAGCTATATGTGCTGTTCTAGGGCTCTCTGAGGCTCCCTCTAATCTTCTCAAGACTCACAACCAAATACTATCAACTACTTATTGATAAGATGACATTAAGGATCTTCTCTTGGAAGAACAGATAACTCCCACATGCTGGTAGGATAGAACTTATCAAATCAGTCCTACGTAGCCTCCATATTTATTGAATTAGTGTTCTTGAACTCCCCATATACATTATCAACAGAATTGAAATTATCTTTGCAAAATTTTGTGGCATGGAGCTGATATAAGAAATACATCCCGAAAACATGGAGTGATCTATGTCTTCCCAAAGATGAAGGTCACCTGGGGTTTAGAAGATTGAGAAGATGGAACCTTGCTGCAATTGTGAAAATGACTTGGAAGATTGCCTCCAAAAGTAGTTGTACATGGTTAGCATGGCTAAAGCTAACCTTGTGAGCGGCAAAAAAAATTAGAATATGCCAGTTCCTAAATAATGCTTTTGGGCCTGGATAAATTTCCTAAGAAACTAGAGATGAAGCTAAGAAATTCACTCTTCACATTATTGGGGGTGAGAAACAAACTCTATTTTGTCATGACCCTTGGTACCAAAAAAAATCTTGCTTGATGAATTTTCTAGTCATCTCAGGTATGACTCATATCTTTCTACTATGCTCTGGTATGTAATGTTGTGAGTGATGGCCAACGGTGCATCCCTGATCATACCATTGGGCATATTGGGAATATTGGGAGTAACTTGCCCCAAGTTACTAAAACACAGATGGAAGACAAATTAGTGTGGACACCCTCTCCTACTGAAGAGTTCAGTGTGGCCCACACTGTTTATAAAATGAGTAGGGGGCTCCCCACACCCATTGGGCAATAACTTGTTAGTTTAACTTGTAGTTCCTAGACTTAGTTTTATAGTCTGGCAGGTTTTTGTTGGTTGTATTCCTACACAAGACAGACTTATGCTTAGAAACACTATCACTTACTCTTTTTGTTGCTTTTGTAATGCCTCAAATGAAAGTACAAGCCTTTTGTTTATGGATTGTATAATGGCTAGAAATTTATGGGAGACAATTTTGTCTAGATGTATATTTCATAGAGTTGTGGGGGATCTGAATGGTGATTGTGCAATTTAAACCAAGATAAACATGCTACTAAGATAGTGAGAATGGTTTTTTTTGCAATGATCTGCCACATTTCGCAAGAGAGGAATAACATTATTTTCAGGAATCTCAAGAAACCTGTGTCACTCTTAATGATATCTGATAGGTCGTGGGTCGTCACGACCACGACCTATGCGCACGTTTCCGTGACCAATCTCTAGTTGTTTCTTTATTTTGTTTAACACGATCACGACCTATGCGCACGTTTCCGTGACCGATCTCTAGTTATTTCTTTATTTTGTTTATTTGATATTATGTTATTTTGTCTTAGAGAATTCTCTAAAAATAGGATTACTCTAGTAGTTTCCTTTTCAGTTGGGAGTGTAAAGAGAGAGGAGGAATCTCCTATATATGGGAGATCCTAGAGTACGAGGAAAAGGTGTTGAGTTTTGAGAGAGAAGAGAAACCCTAGATGGGTGTAGAGAGAACTTGTAGTTATTGTTTCAATTGAATAAAAAAGATCGTTTAAATTAGTATTGAGTGATTTGCTTCCGCGTTCGTAATTTGTAACAATATCTATAGTGATATTGTTGTTAAAATCACCAATGTTGCAGAGACATCTGATACTAGTTCTAATAGAGAGATTGCCCATGCTTGGAAGCTAAACCCCAGATTTAATATGAGTGTTACTAAAATCTGCAAATGGATCCCTCCTGAAGATGATTGGCTTGCCCTAAACACTGAAAGATCCTTGTGTGACAATAAAGGTGGGTATGTGAGACTGCTTAGGGATAGACAAGAGAATTGTCTACCAACTTACTCTGGTATGAATAAGCCTAAATCCGAACTTTATACTTTTGACAGAGGTCTGGCTTTGGCAATTTAACTTGGTTACCTGAAGATTAAAGTGTACACAAATTCTCAGTGTGTGTTTGACTATGTGCATTAGCACAACATTGCTCCCAAATAGGAATGCATCCTTCTACTGCACTCAATCAGGAATAACATAAGTAAGCTCAATTGTTTCGATATCTCCCATGTCTTTAGGTAAGCAAATTATCGTTCTGATTTTCTTTCTAAACATTTTATCTACCATGTCTTCAGGTAAGGTGTATACTAGGATGTAATTCATTCTAGTTGTTCATTTCTCGTCAGTAAATGTTGGTTTTTTCAAAAACTCCTTGGGCATGGAATCACCTTTAAGATTCTCCTATGGGCTTGGGTTTGTTCTAGACTTGGTCTTTACTCTCCAAATGGCTAGTATTGAAGACCTGATCTTTGGGCCTTTAAAACGCATGTACGTTATGGATAAAGCCGTTGCACAACTCCTCTATATATATCCATTGGAACACCACTTTTTAAAGATATAACACAGAACTTCTTTCTCTCTCTCCCAACTTGATATTACGGTTTACCTTGAGGTGCTACCATCGTTTACGTAGACTTCCCGGTGTGAAGCTACAGTATATCTGCTCGTTGTATCCTGGGAGAGTAGTCGAGTTACGTCGAGATACTCTTTAAAGAGAGTGTGACCCACGCCTCGAGCTCTAATTCTCTTACTGAACTTGTTGTTGCTATTTCCTAGATTGAAGAAAACTCTCGGTTGTTGTGTCATCTCCTTCTTGCTGTTCCAGATCATTCGGTGCTGTTGTGAAAAAAGAACTGCTCTTACTGTTTCAGATTAAGCAAGCTATAATTTCAGATTATACAAGCTGCTGTTTTCAGACCTTGTTGTTTCCTTTCTTTCTTTGTTCTTCAAGAAGAACTTGTTGTTGCTTCTTTTGTTGCTGTTAAAAAGGGGAACTACACCTTGCTGTTTATAACTAAACTCGAACTAAGATTGTTGTAGCTATTTTCGAAACCAAGTTGTTGTTGCTATTTTCGAAATCAAGTTGCTGTTGTTGTTGTTTGAAACCGAGTTGTTGTTGCTGTTGTTTAAACCTCACTTACTGTTGTCCATTACTGCTGCGAATTGTGTAATCATCTCCGGTACTTCAGACTTCTTCTACTTGCCGTTCCGCGTTTGGGGGAAGCATATTTGCAGGTTACTTACATTTTATTCTACAATTTTAAAGAGTATCTATTCTTTGTAATATGGCTCTTACCTCAGAAGTGCTGAAGTTTGATTCTAACAAACCCTCTATGTTTGATGGTCTCAACTTCAAGAGATGGAAGAACAAAATATTCTTTTATCTCACACTTAAGGAAGTGGCTTATGTTCTAGAACAAGAATGCCCAATTGAACCTCCTGTTCCTGTACCAGCGGTAGACCACCCTGACCTGATTACAAATGAATATGGCAAAACCTTAAAATCAATTTCGAACTGGACTGAGGCTGACTTCAAATGCCGAAATTTTATCCTGAACGGTTTAGTAGACGAACTGTACAATTACTATCTACAGTTCGAAACTGCGAAAGCCGCTTGGGAAGCATTACAAAGGAAGTATGATACAGAAGAGGCAGACTCTAAAAAGTTTGCCATAAGCCGATATCTCAAGTTCACTATGGTCGACGATAAGTCGGTGATTACCCAATCACATGAGTTGCAACGAATTGCACATAAGATTGTGTCCGAAGGGATACCTCTCGATGAACAATTTCAGGTTGCTGTAATGATTGACAAATTACCGCCTAATTGGAAAGACTATAAAAATATCCTGCGACACAAGTCAAATGAACTTACCATGGAGAACTTGATTACTCGTCTTAGGGTTGAAGAAGAATTTATAAAACAAGACCTGAAAGAGGAAATCCTTTTTGTTCAAGCCAAAGGAAGGTCCATCTGAAACCTAAAGGGAAACCTTTCAAGGCTAAGAATGGCGGTAATCGGAACAACCGTTCTAACGGTGGTAATCCAAATAACCGCCAGAAAAATGGACACCAGAATCTTAATAAAGGAACGAACCAACAAGCCCAACCATATAACGGAACAGTTTCTATTGTGTGCTTCAACTGTAACAAGCCTGGACACATATCTAGAAACTCCCGGAACCGCAAACCTGTTGCTCAGGCAAACGTTACCGAAGAGCCCTTAGTGGCTATGATCACAGAGATCAACATGGTCGGTGGAACCGACGGGTGGTGGGCTGATTCAGGTGCTTCAAGGCATGTATGCTATGAACGCAATTGATTCAAGACCTATAAGGAAACTGAAGACCAGAAGGTGCTACTTGGGGATTCCCATTGCACCAAAGTGCTAGGCACTGGAGATGTTGAACTGGTATTTACCTCTGGAAAGACAGTGACTCTGAAAGATGTGATGCACACTCCTGAAATGAGGAAGAATCTTGTTTCTGGCTATCTTCTTAACAAGGCAAGATTTCAGCAGACCGTTGGCTCAGATCAGTACATTTTGACTAAGAGTGAGTTTTTTGTGGGAAAGGGCTTTGCTTGTAAAGGAATGTTCAAATTGACTATTGAAATGAATAAATTTGTTTCTGCTTACTTATTGTCTTCTTTTAATATTTGGCACTCTAGACTATGTCATGTTAATAAGAAGCTAGTACATAATATGAGTAAACTAGGTATGATCCCTAAAGTAGATTTAAACGATTTTGATAAATGTCAATCTTGTAATCAAGCTAAGATTACTAAAACCTCACATAAAAGTGTTGTAAGGGAATCACAACTTTTGGATTTAGTACACTCTGACATTTGTGAAATAGACGGTACATTAACTCGAAATGGTAAAAGATATTTTATAATTTTTATAGATGATCATTCAAACTATACTCAGGTTTACCTGATGCGTCACAAAAGTGAAGCTATAGATATGTTTAGAACTTATGTAACAGAGGTGAAAAATTAGTTTGACAGACACATTAAAAGATTTCGTAGTGATAGAGGCACAAAGTATGATTCACATGAATTTCAAAACTTGTATGAATCCTTAGGGACTATACATGAAACTACTACTCCTTATTCTTCAGAATCTAACGGTAAAGTAGAACGTAAAAATAGAACTTACACTGAGCTGATAGTTACTATTTTACTTAGTTCTGGATCACCCAAATCTTTATGGGGTGAAACCTTATTATCTGTTTGTCATATTTTAAACCGTATTCCTCATATCACATCTGAATTATTACCTTATGAAATTTGGAGGAAAAGAAAACCTAATGTTAGCTATTTTAAGGTTTGGGGTTGTTTAGCCTATGTTCGTAAACCTGATCCTAAACGGATAAAACTATCAAGTATAACTATAGAATGTGTTTTCATTGGTTATGTTATTAATAGTAAAGCTTACAGATTTCTTGATATTAAGAATAATGTAATTATTGAATCACTAGATGTTGATTTCTATGAGGATAAGTTTCCCTACTTACTGAAGGACGGTGGGGGCAGTAGTGGGGAGTCTCAACCTTCTGCGTCTTCGACCCCTAATGTACCTCAAGTAAACGTTCCTAGAGCTGTTAATTCTCACGATATAGACCCAGAACTTCGTAAAGGTAAACGTTTAACAATTGCTAAGGATTTTGGTAATAATTTTGTTGTACATACCTTAGAATCGGATCCCAATACTATCAGGGAAGCGCAAACCTCAGGTGACGCTGATTTGTGGCAAGAGGCCATTGATGATGAAATGGATTCCCTTACTACAAATGAGACTTGGGACTTAATTAACTTATCTCCTGGTAGTCATTCTATTGGGTGTAAATGGTAATTAAAGAGAAAACTTAAACCAGATGGTACTATAGATAAATATAAGGCAAGACTTGTAGTAGAGGGATATGTGCAAAAGGAAAACATTGATTTCTTTAACACATATTCCTCAGTTACTCGTGTGACAACCATTAGAGTATTATTGGCCGTTGCTTCCGTGCACGATTTGTTTATTCACCAAATGGATGTAAAAACCGCGTTTTTAAATGGAGAGCTTGAAGAGAAATTATATATGGATCACCCAGAAGTCTTTGTGGTACCTAGTGAGGAACACAAAGTCTGCAAGCTGAACAAGACCTTATACGGTATAAAACAAGCTCCAAAATAGTAGCACGAGAGAATCGACCAATTACTTCTTTCAAATGGTTTTAAGATTAACGCTATTGATAAATGCTTATATTATAAAGTATCTGGTGAAAGTTGTATTATGATATGTCTATACGTTGATGACCTACTTATTTTTGGTTCTACACTTGATATCGTTTTAGAGACCAAAAACATGTTTAACAATAATTTTGATATAAAGGACCTAGGCGAGGCTAGTGTAATTTTAGGCATGAAGATCACACGCACAGACACTGGTATTACTCTTGATCAATCTCATTACATTGAGAAGATCTTGAAGAAGTACAAATATTTTGACCGTAGACCTGCTTGTACTCCTTGTGATCCACAAGTTCAAACTTTTAAAGAACTTGGGGGAGGCAGTTAAACAGAAAGAATACGCAAGTATTATTGGTAGCCTTCGCTATGCTACGAACTGTACTAAACCCGATATAGCTTATGTTGTAGGGGTTTTATGTAGATTTACAAGTAAACCAAGTTTGGCGTACTGGGGTGCTATTGATAGAGTTATGCAGTACCTGAAAAGGACCATGAACTTGGGTTTACACTATCAGAAGTTTCCCGCGGTCCTTGATGGATTTAGCAATGCAAATTGGAACTCATTTTCAGATGATTCCAAGCCACCAGCGGATACGTGTTTAGTATAGCTGGAAGGGCAATTTCTTGGAGATCTAAGAAACAAACAATTCTAGCTCAGTCAACTATGGAGTCTGAGTTAGTAGCACTAGCTACAGCTAGTGAGGAGGCAAGTTGGTTGAAAGACCTCTTGTCTTATATTCGTTTGTGGAATAGGCTTATACCGCCGATACTGATCCACTCAGATAGTACTTCTGCGATAGCCAGAGTACAGAACAATTATTATAATGGTAAAAAGTTAGCGATACGCCGCAAGCATAGTACGATGAGAAGTTACCTCATATCTAGTACTGTTACAGTGGACTTTGTAAGATCGGAAAACAACTTGGCAGATCCTTTGACAAAAGGACTGTCTCGTGACAAAGTATGGAGCACATCTTTAGGGATGGGGCTAAAGCCTGTTATAGAATCACAAGTGGTGGGAACCTAACCTAAATGACTGGAAATCCCAAGAAATAGGTTCAATGGGGAAAATAAATCACTGTGATATAAAATCATGCAAATAAGGAGTTTGTCACTCCAGAGTTCATCTCGCTGTACATAAATGTAAATATGCATGATATCTTGAAGCGAATGTTAGGCTGAGTTTTCTTAAACTCTTAAAGAGTTTTATATCTCATTCTTTGAGTGGGCTGTCTAGCTACAAGAACACTCTTCATAGACTCACCAAGGTGATTGTGAAAGTGTGGCTGCTTCTTATGAGAAATTAGGCTAAATTCTCTAAAGCCTTCACCTATACAGGGATTAAGCACATGGCCGAAATGTGCTGGCATTTAGGAATTGTACCTGGTAAGGCTGTATGTGGTTTTCCTCACTGTATAAAAGCGAATAATGAGTTCAAGACTCTGATCACTTATTATTCTTATACGTTGAAGATTGTCCACTACGTAAAGGTTTAAGTCTAAGGACACCTTTACTTATGTACATCTCTATATATCGAAACCGTTATCTCGTTTCTTTTCTCCTTCAGAAAGTTTTTTAAAAGTGGGGGATTGTTGATTTTTTCAAAAACTCCTTGGGCTTGGGTTCACCTTTAAGATTCTCCTATGGGCTTGGGTTTGTTCTTGACTTGGTCTTTACTCTTCAAACTGCTAGTATTGAAGACCTGATCTTTGGGCCTTTAAAACGCATGTACGTTATGGATAAAGCCGTTGCACAACTCCTTTATATATATATCCATTGGAACACCACTTTTTAAAGATATACACAGAACTTCTTTCTCTCTGAGCACTATTCATCTCTCTCTCCCAACTTGATATTACGGTTTACCTTGAGGTGCTACCATCGTTTACGCAGACTTGCCGGTGTGAAGCTACAGTATACCTGCTCGTTGTATCCTGGGAGAGTAGTCGAGTTACGTCGAGATACTCTTTAAAGAGAGTGCGACCCACGCCTCGAGCTCTAATTCTCTTACTGAACTTGTTGTTGCTATTTCCTAGATTGAAGAAAACTCTCGGTTGCTATGTCATCTCCTTCTTGCTGTTCCAGATCATTCGGTGCTGTTGTGAGAGAAGAACTGCTCTTACTGTTTCAGATTATGCAAGCTATAATTTCAGATTATACAAGCTGCTGTTTTCAGACCTTGCTGTTTCCTTTCTTTCTTTGTTCTTCAAGAAGAACTTGTTGTTGCTTCTCTTGTTGCTGTTAAAAAGGGGAACTACACCTTGTTGTTTATAACTGAACTCGAACTAAGATTTCTGTAGCTATTTTCGAAACCAAGTTGCTGTTGCTATTTTCGAAATCAAGTTTCTGTTGCTGTTGTTTGAAACTGAGTTGTTGTTGCTGTTGTTTAAACCTCACTTACTGTTGTCCATTACTGCTGCGAATTGTGTAATCATCTCCGGTACTTCAGACTTCTTCTACTTGCCGTTCCGCGTTTGGGGAAACATATTTAAAGGTTACTTACATTTTATTCTACAGTAAATGAAGCAACCTCAACAACAAACTATAACAAAGAAAATCTCCAAAATAACACTCTCCGTATCATCTTAAACAAGCACCCAACTCCATAGACTCAATTTCAAATTCACCAATGATCACATTGATTGCACTCTATTACAAAAAACAAAAGATATCCACATAAACATCACCAAGTAACCATATCACATTCTAGTACAAAATTTCCTCAAAAATTGAAGCATTCTATCAATCAACCTGACTAAACCCACTAATTTTACATCACAAAACTACCCAACAAGAGCTCAAATCAGTCCAAATACACTAAATGAGCATTGCATTTTCATAAACCCTGATTGAAAAACCCATGAAATCAAAAAACAAACAAACCCTAACTTCACAAAACAAGCATATCAGCTTTAATCAAAACCCTAACATCACATGTATAATTCAGATCAAATTGGGGAAATAAGAAGAGAGAGAGAGAGCTCACTTGAAGAATTACAGATTTGATGTTCCACTGGAGAGGCGGGAATAACTATGTGTCTAAACCCCTGTTTCAGTGATGACTTAACTATTTATTTGCCTCGAGATTTGCATAGTTGTATGATTATCACCTTGATATGCTTTTCACGAGGACAATGAACGGCTTAGATTGGGTTTTGAATTGCTTGTCACGCCGGTCTAATACTAGGCCGGAGTATTTTAAGATATGACTAATAGTAATCCCCAAAGGGGTTAACTGCCGAAGAGGTTGAAGATGAAGACGAAGATGAACTGGGGATGAGTGATGACACTGTTTTTTTTTTTCCTGTGTAGTTGACATTGTCAAGGCACGAATACCGTTTGTGCTATCTTCATTTTTATTCTTTGCCTATAGTGAAAAACTCCCTTCGGTGTTCAGTTAGTAGATAGTGTTTTAAAAATAAAGTCACGAGTGCAGAAAAATCATGGGGTGACCTTTTTCGTGACCCTCAAAGTAGTCTTCCCTAACCTCAAAATGGCCATGGGGTTTTCTATCCCAAAAGATGGTTCTCTCTGACACCCAAATTGACCGTGTCGGACACCCAAAGTTCCTTAAAAACTACAATCACATTTGAAGGTTCATGCAACTTCAATGCAAATGATAATGCTAATAGAGCTAAAAGACTAGTGACTAAAATTTACTTAATCAATTCTTACCTTCTGCACACAAAAAAAACAACAACAACAGCAACTTGGGGTGGTGTAGAAGGCCTATTTCACCTCCTTCATTTTGTAAGTGGTCAAAAGTATAATAATGTTGTTTATCAATAATTTTGTTGCGTAAACTAAGGATTACAGAAGCATGCGAAAGAGACTTCACCGTTCATGACGATCGTCATCAGTCATGAAAGCTATGTTAGGCAAAGCATTTACCTTTCTATATGTAGTTATGTCATCCGTGACGAAAAATACCTGCCAATCCCAACTTGTATCATTCAAAAAAAGAAATTTTAATATATGATACCTAATTGTGTTTATACAATCATGCACAAAAGAATTTTGGAGACATTATTATCGCCAACGTATCGGCAATTCGACTTGAGCCATCCTAAAGTACTTAAGATCACTCAAATTTAATGAACTCTATTATACTGTCTTAGTCAAGACTCAACTATCCTTCTACCCCTCCCTCCCTTTTTATTTAAGCGTACAATGATGCTTAAATATACAAATATATGTTTCTTGAACACTTCTCACCCACCATTGAGACTAGATTGATTTTAAAGCTATTTAGTCTTAGCTAAGCACTTCTTTAATTAAGATTAATAATTTAATACTTCTAATCACACTCTT
Organism: Kingdonia uniflora; assembly: GCA_014058105.1. Classification (NCBI taxonomy): domain Eukaryota; kingdom Viridiplantae; phylum Streptophyta; class Magnoliopsida; order Ranunculales; family Circaeasteraceae; genus Kingdonia; species Kingdonia uniflora. The sequence goes on from JACGCM010002137.1 coordinate 2,679,086, forward strand.
GCTAACATCATCATCATGCCCATCTCCAATCACAAACCTATTTAGAATTATTGTTATCTCCACTAAACAAAGCCAAGAAAAGGAGTCTTTTTTCTCTCAACACACATGCTTTCATCATCTCTAATTACAATACTAATTTCCTTCCAAATCTTTCCCATAACATGCAATCAACAAAACATAAGAATACATGACAGCTGATTTCATCATTTTTTTGCTCCTTTTGGATGGTTGTATCTATTAGAGAAGCTCATCCAATTCCTTGCCTCCCTTTTGCTTTTACTTTGTAATTGGTTTATCTGTTTTTAATGTGATCCTAATTAGTTTGAATGTACTCTATCGGGTCTTTAGTGTGTCTAATTTATCCACTGAGTACCATTACATCATTTAAGTACGTCCCCATAGAATAATACTCCAATGAAGACCACGCCATGGCCATGGACATGTTTTACAATTACATTTTCGATTGCCTCAACCAAATTTCTTTTGCAACATGTAAAACTATAATCCAATAAAAGAGCAAAAACTTAGGTCATTATAATTTTACAATAACAAATATTTCATTTTTGCGTCTACTTGATTTCAAGATAATTGTAGGAGCACGCTTCCGCTAACCACAAGACTCCCAGGTCGTTGGACGACCTCCCTATCGATAGGCGAGCACGTCTTAGGGGAAGCTCTCTTAACGACCCACGAGCCACGACGAAAGCAGTTTATACTGACGAGCATTTTATGCCATCCCCACGTGGAAAGATAAATCCTAAGACCCCGAAGAGGTATCATAGGAATTACACACGTCATGTAAGCCTAAGCACTTCAAGGTCAAGACTCTCCCTATAAATAGAGGGAGAATATGACCTAAGAAATGACCCTTTTTTCTAGAGCCTCCTCCTCCATCAACTAAACCCTAGCAGTTCTAGAGGAAGAAGGAGAAGAGACCCAGAGAGAGTTGAGTGGTGTCTTTCTCTAGTGAGACGTGTCAAGCCCAAAACTGATAATCACGTATTATCGTCCTCGAGAGGATCCTTGAGACTACAATTGGCATCGTCTATGTCCTCGCGACTAAACTTTACACAACCGTGCAAGATGGTAGTTTCCACGCGAAATCAGACCCAGGAGCAAACGATGGCAAAGATAAGAGTTGCGTTCCTATAACTACAAGAACGGATGCTGACGAAAAAGAATTAGATTTTACAACTCCATGTGGCTAACGATGAGATGAGAGAAAATCTCGTTGTCCGAAATAACGCTCCAGCTGGCGTCCCGGTGACCTCTGAAATCGTTAAAGACTACGCTACACGAGGTAGCGCTCAACGACCAAAACATCAAAACTCATCCCCGTTTACCACCGATGTACGGACCGGTCTATGAGCCTCAAACCACCACTGTTTACAATCTGGTGCCTCGAAAGACAGTACTACAGTTGTCCAATAACCTCTACCGTCGAAGCCACCGGCACAACAAGTTGGCAAACAACGACCACCGCCATCACGATCAACATAGCAGCTCAGCCATACCGGTCCACCGCCACTTGACCGATACGCTCCACAATACCAAGTGTCCCCCCCCCCCCCCCCCCCCCCCCCCCCCACTTATAACATACCCAGGGGTCTCGTACGATAATTATTACTATAACCCTCCTTAGTGGCATCAACAATACAGCCCAGACGACCCATCCTACCTACTTGGGTACCGTCATAGGCAGTATCAAGATATAAACCCATGCCCCCCATGAAGGAACGACCAACAAACGATGTAGTTATAAACGCGTTTAGCAGAAAATGGATACTGCCTCTTGTAGAACCGGTCGATAAGATTAACCTCAATGGTTCTACGAGAACTATGTATATTAGCTCACTTTTGACATGAAAAAAATGTTCAGACCTTATAACCCTCCTTCAACGATACAAGGATGTATTAGCCTGGTCATTCGAGAAAATGTCGGGCATTGACTATATAACATTGTTTGTCATCATTTGTACGTTAACACCAAGGTAGGCTTGTTTTCGGATCGAAAATAGAGGCAGTCAAAATTTTTCTGAACTGTAAAATTTGTTCTGATCCAATTTTTTTCGAAAATCTAAAAATTATTCCGAATTCAGAAAAATCGGATATTTCAGAAATTTTAAAAATCTGAAAAATTCAGAATTTTCGGATTAAAAATTTAAAATAATATTTGTGAAAATAGTTAATATTTGATTTTTTTTATATGTAAAAATAAACGTAATGTTCTTAAATCAAAATATTCAACCCTTACTCATACAGTGGTAACATCACCACATCTCCATCTAACATTTTTTTTATTAAACTACAAAAAATACATTAAATATTGAATATGAATATTTGGAAAAATTAGATTGGAGGGTATTTAGAATAATCAGATCGAATTTTGTTCGGAATAATCGGATCGGATCTTGTTCATAAATTTTGATCGGAAATTTCAGAATTTCGGAATAGCATAAAGCTATCCGATTCCTTTTTCAGAAAAATTCAGAAATCAGAATTGTAAAATAGGGTTCCGAAATAGGAAAAATCAGATCGAAAAAAATCAGAAGTTTGGACAAAAGTTGGAGCCCTACACCAAGGCAACACCGGTTAAACAAAAGCCAAGACAAACATCCCCAAGATTTAAAGCAAAGATAAACGACGAGATCAAAAAATTACTCAAGGAAAGATTTATTAAACCCGTGGAATATCTCCGATAGGTAGCAAACATATTGGCAGTCCCCAAGAAGAATGTCAAAATACGAGTCTGTATTAATTTTACTGACTTAAAACAGAAACTGTCTGAAAGACAGCTTCCCCATGCCCCTCATAACAAGACTAGTGAACTCTACGGCCAACCATGAATGAATGTCATTTATGGATGGGTACTTCGGTACAACCAAATATTTTTGGATGTCGAGGACCAGGAATGTACTTCATTCACCGCCGAGCAGAGCTTGTATTATTATACCATGATGTTCTTCAGCCTAAAAAATGTAGGATCCACATACCAGAGGCTAGTCACGACGATGTTCGAAGAACAGTTGGGTAAAATAGTGAAAGTATACATTGGTGACATTCTCGTCAAAAGCAAGCTACAACACAACTATCTAGCCGACTTAGAGACTATGTTCACCAAGCTAAGATACTACAGAATGCGACTCAACCCTCAGAAGTACAACTTTGGCATTTCCTCAAGGAAGTTCCTAGGGCACTTTGTCACTCAACGAGGAATAGAGGCTGACTCCAACCAGATATGAACCTTAGCATTTATGCTATCACCTTGGACACTGAAGCAAGTTCAAAAACTAATAGGTAAACTTGCAGTGCTCGGTTGCTTCATTTATAAAGCCTCGTACAAATGTTGACAATTATTTTAATGTATCAGGGAGAATAAGAAATGCCAATAGAACATGGAATGCGAGGCAGCTTTCCAGGATATGTTGAGATACTTGGCCACACCCCCAATCCTTAGCGTACCAAAGGAACACGTGCTCCAGGGATTGTACTTGGGCAACACAGAGGACTCAATCTGTTTAGTCATCTTCAAAATAGATGTTAAAATTGAGAAACTGGCGTACTTCGTCAGTAAAACCCTCATGAGGGAAGAATTGCGGTATTCTATAGTCGAAAAGTAAGCTCTCGCCTTGGTTTACACATCGCAAAAGCTACGTCCGTACTTTCAAGTGCAAAAAATCAAGGTTATAATGACTTAATCATTGAGGGAGGTCATTGCGAAGAAATACAAGGCTCGTCGAATAGCAAAATGGGTAATCACCCTAAGAGAGTTTGACATTCAATTTGATCCCTAAGTAGCCATTAAGGGGAAGGTCGTGGCAGATATCTTAGTCGACATCCCAATTAATGACGAGAATTGGATCAATGAGGAAGATAATGACCAGGTTGCTCCTTCAGATGACATTGATGCACCATTTACAAAGGGCTGGCGGTTATACATGGACGGATCAGTTAATACCGACAGCTCAGGCCTAGGGATCGTGTTAGTCACTCCAAACAATGACAAGATAGAGAAAGCCATAAGAGTCAACTTCCCCTTAAGTAATAATGAAGCAGAGTACGAGTCCCTATTATGTGGAATAGATACAACGGTGGCACTGGGCGTAGAAGAAATTTCCATCTTTACCGACTCATGCACATTTAGTTGTTAACCAGCATAGCGAGATATTCCAGGCCAACAGAAAGATGGCCAAATACATGGAGATCTTGAAGCAAATAATTCGAAAATTAAAGAAGGTTAGCCTTGAACACATTCACCGAGGCAAGAATAAAAATTCTGACGCCCTCGCTTATTTAGTTGGAATCATCAGCGACCAACTAAGAGTTATCCAAGTCAAAATTCTCGACCATCCAAACATACTAGAGCACACGACAAAAGTAATAGAAATTGACAGTGGGGCCATAAACGAACAATCTGACTGGTGAAGACCACTTATTAATTTCTTGGGTAAACTTCGCATCCTCCTAGCAGACAAGTCGACCACTGAAAGTATCCGTAATAAAGCAAGGAAATATACGGTGATAAACAACGAGCTTTACCGAATGAGCCTATACGCCCCATACCTTACATGTATTGCAGGAGAACGTGTAACAACGGTCATCGAATAAATTCACGAAGGGGTATGGGGAGCACACACAGCAGGTAGGTACATGGCCGAATGAGCACGAACTCGGGGAATTTATGGGCCAACGATGAGACAAGACTTCATAGAATATGCCAAAAAGTACGACAAATGTCAAATCCACGGTCATCTTATTCACGCCCCCGCTGTAGACCTTCATACAGTCTAAAGTTCTTGGTCATTCACAAAATGGGGACTGGACATAGTGGGAGCGCTCCCCATGGTAAGTGGGAGACGTAAATGGTTATTGGTCGCTACATACTAGATTAAAGCTATACCACTTGCACATATAAGAGAAGAAGAGGTTATCAGCTTCCTATGAAAGTATATCATCACAAGGTTCGGTGTCCTAGCGGTCCTGATGACAGACAACAGAACTCAGTTCATAGGCAGTAAGGTCACTGATTTTGTGTGACCCTACAACATCAAAATATTGTCCTCAAGCCCAAGGTACCCCCAAGGAAACGGACAGACCAAGGCGACCAATAAAATAATAATTTATGGTATCAGTAAAAGGTTGGATACCGCCAAGGGTAGATGGGTCGACAAAGTACCCCACATTTTATGATCCTACCAAACAACTCCCTGAAAGTTGGCAGGCTTCACTCTATTTATGCTTACCTATAGGTCTGAGGCAGTATTGCCCATTGAGGTCAAAGCCCATACAACAAGTGATGGGTATGTAAAATGACAACTTTTCCCCTATGACTTAATGTTTATTATCCCCAATTTTATTATTAAACATGACTTATAAAAACAATTTTAGCATTTCAAGTTACATGGAGCTCATTTACCAAATATGTGTAAATACCGGGATGTATAGGTCAAAAGATGATCTGCTGGAGAAGGATGTAGAGTTGTCAAGCATAAAGGTCCCATATGGGGAGGTTACATTTTAGAAGATAACTCTTGGAGGTTATATTTTTATGTACATTCATGGCATAGGTTACAATTTCATATTAAATGTAAGAAACCTCTCCTTCATCTATAAAAGGAGAGGTGGTGAGCTCATAAGATCATCCAAAAAAACTTGAGAGAATTGTAGTAGAGTGTAAGAAAAGAGCATTGTTGGAGAAGTTGGAGCAAAGTTGAAGCTTTCTTCCTTGTTTGTAAGTCTCATTTTAATCTAATAAACTATATTTTTCTTTTCATCCTCTTATTTCTCATGTAAGTATTCTCAATGTTTATGTTTTAGTTTATTTACTATGTCTAGCTAAATCTCTCCTCTAGGGAGGGATGAAGCCACGAATGTATTAACTATGTAGACTCATATATGAACTTACCCATATGAGTTTATTGTGAATGTTCATCTTTATGGTTGTGTTATTGGTCTATGTCCAAGTGATATAGACCAAGTTTTGCGATTATAAATATAGTTTAATTATTAATCTTAAGGTTTTTCTATTATTCACACTAAATGCCCGATTTTCAGGAGATTAACGGTTTGTAGTTAACGCTTATGCGCTTTTACATTCCGTGTTTTCATACTTGAAGATTTTGTATTTAGTGTAGTTTAAAAAGGAATTACACGATAAAAGATGAACTAGCTTGACTTGGGGTCTTAAAAATACATTTTTGACTACGGGTAAATCATGTGTAGTTTATATATTTAGTATTTTTTGTGGTGGATTTTTTTCCCTAGATTTTATTTTTGATTAAAACCATATCATTGATTTTGGCGGTTTTACAACCTTAGACTACTAAAACACAAACCAAAACTATTTCAAGTCCCATTTGGAAGTAAACGACACTCGATTTCAACCCTAAACACCAAATTTTGACTGTTATCAAAATGGCGTCGTTGCCGATTTTAAATAGTAATTAAGAACCTGCTTTGATTGTGTTTTACTTTTATTGCTAGTACTTGTGCTTTAAACCATTATTCGTATTTGCTTTGTTTTTGTCTTTTTTCTTTAGCTTTATTTTTCTTTAGCTTTTTTTTTTTTTTGCTTTTAAGGTATATTTGGTTTTTGCAATCGCGGGTTAACGAAGGCATATATCTCTCCATAATTTTGAGAGCGCCACCACAAAAGCTTTTTAGTCCCATTTCAAATCTCTGAGACAAAACAACTAAGGGTGCATTACTTTCAGTAATCCAAGCACGTAGCCCCACAAGAAAATAAAAGAAAAGTAGGTGCTACCCTATGAAAGTTTTGCATCTTAACTACAACTGTGGTGGACCTAGCAATACTTAATTAAATGCAACACGTGGTCGCCTTTTTACGTGAAAACATTAATTTGTTTGTGACTTTTAGTTGGGTGCTATGATCTTCTTTTTGCCTGCCAATTGTCATTGCCTTGTTATTTCTTTCATTCAATTCCTAAAAAAAACATTAGAGTAGCATTTTCTTTTCTTTTCTTTCTTCCCTCTTTAAGTGACTTGTAGTGAGGAATAACTTGTATCTTGAGTGTTGAGTGTGTAATTAAAGTGAGCGTACAATTATAATTTTTTACAGGAACTATATTGGAACCCACATCCGAGAAGGACCTCTCTACAATGCCTACGTTAGCCAGAGAGCCCAGGTCTGCCATCTCAACGGTTCTACCAGGGTAAACAACGAGCCCCTAAAAAGGATACCCTGTAGGTACTTTATTCTACCGCACTTTCCTGCGCGAAGCGGTCAATTTTTGTTCATGTGCCTGTGTTTATGCATTTTTAAATTCTAACATTAGATAAAAGGGCAAACAAAAAGTGGGATTTCATCACCCGTGTGTGGCACTGCACACTAGGACCCCGGGAGGTCATGACCCGGTTTATCATTTTCAGAACAAGACATTGACTTTAAAAGAAACCAAGATTAAGCCATAAAATACATAGACAGACAGAAAGGCTTATAGAGCTCGGACCGGGAGTATTAGGAATGTGCTAATTAAGTCCCCTGATAGTGGCTACGTTTGTCCAGAGGAGGTATGTTCCCTGGCATAATTAGTGTAGAAAGGTGATTCTAAGCGGTTTACACCACCTTCCAGCACAAGTGCTTCTAGGTGACTAGAACTGCATGCGAGTTATTGCTAAAATGAGTATACACAACTCAACGTACGAACCGATCCACAGTCAGGAAAAGGAGTAATCAAACCCTGAGACCGAGTTCACAACTTGACCTTAATTAAGGCCCATATGAAAAGGTTGTTGTGTTTATTTTTATGCACCTCATTCTTGTGTGATCATCATAGTGCGTACATTTATTAGTGTATGAAAGAATAATTTCGAGGGCCTAAGTATCGTCTTGAAAGGCTTAAAGAATATAATTTGATAGATATTTTGATCCACTTCGAGGTAGGCGAGTCAACCCAACTGGAGATTCTAATCTCCATTGATACGAGAGACCGTACATACTTTACCCGAAGGGAACTCTTCCCTGTTGAGGGTGAGTTAGAAACCTTTGATTTCCCTGTCTATCCATTGAGACTCAATCCGAGTCCAATTTCCTCATTCAATCCGTTTAGTATTCCACCCCAATCATTTGAGATGGGAGATGCCAATGATAAAGAGAATGGTCAGGGACCTATGTGAATTCCTCTTAAGGATCACATGTTCCCATAAATGAGAAATTGTGCCTTGTGCATTACTTTACCTCCTACCATTGGGTAATTTAAACTTAGGAATGTGCTCATCAATTCATTGCCAAAATTCTCAGGAGGAAAAGATGAGAACCCGTACGCTCATGTTAGGGATTTTGATGACTTAATGTTCCTCCAAAAATATAGGAATGAGAATAAAATGGAGGTCATGAAACTCATGTTGTTTCCCTTTTCTTTACTAAGGAAAGCTAAGAGTTGGCTTCAAGCTCTACGGCCAAAATCAATCATGAGTTTTGAGATGCTTACTGAAGCCTTTTACAATAAGTTTTTCTCTCTTGAGAAAATTGAGACCCTCCGTAGGGCCATTCTTAGGATTACCCAACTTCATGGAGAAAGCTTAAAGGATTATCTTGAGAAATATAAGGGACTGATCCTACAATGCCCTCGTCACAGTATCGACACATGGGTCCTAACTAGAAATATTAATGATGGATTAGATATCGAAACCAAGAGAACTGTAGAATCTATTTGTTTAGGGAAATTTACTAATAAGGATGATGTATAAGGTTTGGACTTCTTAGAAGAGATGGCTAAAAAATTTCAAACCTGGGGAACCATGAGAGAAACTGATATGCAAGAAAATGGAGGTAATACCTTTGGAGTTGGATTTAACTCTAATTCTGAAGCTATGTTGACGACCATCCTGCGTAAGATATAGTCCTTAGAAATAGGGAAAAATAAAATGTCTACTAAAATACCCATTTTTTATATGCTAAGATGCAAGCTTGTGCTACGTGTGATAATGTTGGATACTATACTCAGGATTGCCCTTTGATTTATGAAATTAGGGAAACCAGGAAGGATCAGGGCAATATGTTTCATCAAAAACCTTCATCTTTTCCTTATAACAAGTCACATCATCAAGGGAATTCTTTAGGAAGGAATAATTTGAATAACTATTCTAGTAGACCGTATTACCAAGGGAGTAATTCAAGTCAAAATTAAGGTGGTGCATCCTTTAATCCCAATCACTAACCTTTTTAGCAAAATACTCCTTATGTTTCTCCTCAGAATAGGAAACTATCTTCGGATGATGGCATCCAAGCCCTATTGCAATCCAAGAACCAATTGATGTAACAATTCATTTAAATGAATCAGCAATCCATGACTCAAATAAAGACATTAATTGCTCAACTGGCATCTGGGTTAAGTACTAGAGACAAAGGTACATTTCCAAGTCAAACCCAAATCCGAAGGATCAAACCGAGAGTTTATACCGTGATCAGGCGAATGTGGTGATCACACTTAGAAGTGGAAAGATTGTAGACAACAAAGTTAGGATGCCTGAGGATGAATCACGTAAAAGTTCTAATCCTAGTGCTGAGAAAGTTGTAGAAGGGGGAGAACTTATATGTGAAGAAACTCCTTTTGTTGAGGAAAAGACTTGGCAGGTCTCGCTAAGTGAGTAGATTATCAAAAATGATCCGCCTAGAATTCCTAGAGTACCTTTTCCCCAACGATTTTTAGTCAATAGGAAGAACATTCTCGATGAAGAGGTAAAGGAGATGTTCAAGAATCTTAAGATCAATATTCCTTTCCTTGATGCATTACGACAAATTCCTTCCTATGCAAAACATCTCAAGGACCTCTACACGTTCAAGAAACATATGAATGTTTCCAAGAAAGCTTTCAATGTCTATGACAACGAAAATTTTATTCAATTGGATGATCCGATTAGCTTTATAATCTTGAACAAGGCACCCATGCAATTCAAAGATCTAAGAATGCCAATAATTTCTTGTCACATTGGGATAAATCTCATCGGGAAAGCCTTACTTGATTTAGGCGTCAGTGTCAACTTGATCCCTTATTCAGTATATGAGCTGCTAGGTTTAGAAGGACTAAACTGACACATAGAACCTTGCAACTAGCTAATTGATCCATTAGAATTCCTAGGGGAGTTGTGATGGATATACTTTTCCAGGTTGACAATTTTTTCTATCCCGTGGATTTTGTGGTTCTTGATACAAACTCGGTACAAGACCCAAATTGTGAGATACATGTGATCCTTGGCCGACCTTTCTTGGCCACCATTAATGCGTTGATCAATTGCTGTAGCGGAGCTATAAAGTTAACTTATGGGAATAAGACCATCGATTTGAATATCTTCAATGCAACTCATACTCCGTTTGAAGATGAACCCGATGAGTGTAACATGCCTGGTACTGTTGTAAATAGTACATTTCATAGTTCCAATCCTAGGGATCCGTTAGAAGCTTGTATTGCACATTTTGGAGATGATTTAGACGTTGATGACCTCATCAATAAGGTCAATGCCTTGTTAGATTATGTTCCTATTTTGGATAGAAATGATAATGTTGAAACACTGAAAGTCAAAGATCCTGTTCCAGAAGCGGAGAAAGTACCCGCTAGGTTAGAACTTAAACCTCTTCATGAAAATCTCAAATATGTCTACATAGGTCCTAATGAGACTCTTCCTACTATCATAGCATTTGACATAGAACCTGAGAATGAAGAGAAATTATTACGTGTATTAAAGGGAAACATAAAAGCTCTTAGATGGAATATTTCAGATATTAAGGGCATTAGTCCTTCTATGTGCATGCACAATATAAAACTCGAGGACAATGCCATGAAGTCTAGAGAAGGACAATGAAGGCTTAACCAGACTATGGCAGAGGCTGTGAGAAAAGAAATTTTGAAACTGTTTGACGCTGGGATCATTTATCCTATTTCTGACAGCCCATGGATAAGCCCAATTCATGTTGTTCCTAAAAAGTTTGGAATTACTATTATGAAGAATGATCACAATGATCTTGTCCCCACTCACATGACCACAAGGTAGACTATAGAAAACTCAATTCGGTCACTAGAAAAGATCATTTTTCCTTGCCATTCATGGATCAAATGCTTGAACGTCTCGCCGGTCATGAATACTATTGTCTGCTTGATGGGTATTCTGGGTACAATCAAATACCTATCGCTCCAATGGACCAAGAAAAAACCATGTTTACTTGTCCTTTTGGCACTTTTGCCTATTGCTGCATGCCATTTGAGTTATGCAATGCTTCGGCAACATTTCAGCAATGTATGTTGAGCATCTTCTCTGACATGGCTGAGCGTTTCCTTAAGGTTTTCATAGATAACTTCTCCCTATTTCGAGATTCGTTTGACCAATGTCTCCACCACTTTTCTCTTGTTCTTGCTAGGTAGCAACAATTTTTTATATTCTAAATTGGGAAAAATGTCACTTCATGGTGAAAAAAGACATAGTATTAGGACATGTCATATCAATAAAGGGAATCGAAGTAGATAAAGCCAAGATCAATGTCATATCTAGTCTCCCGCCCCCATGAACAGTCAATGACATTCGTTCATTCTTGGAGCATGCAGAATTTCATCGACGTTTTATTCCTGAGTTTAGCAAAATTGCTCTACCCCTCAGCAATCTCCTCACCAGGGACGCTACCTTTTTATTTGATGATTCGTACCTTAAGGCTATTAAGAATCTCCGGACATGTCTAACATCATCACCCATCATCCAACCTCCAAATTGGAATGAACCTTTCGTGTTGATGTGTGATGCATCTGACTATGCCACTGGTGCAATTTTGGTACAACACATTGATAACCTTTCGCGTGTCATTGATTATGCTTGTAAAACTCTTAATGATGCACAACTTAATTACACTACCACAGATAATGAACTTCTAGTGATAATATTTGCTCTAGAAAAAATTTGTTATTATCTCATTGGTTTTAAAGTAATAATCTATACTAATCATGTTGTTATCAAACACCTTCTATCCAAGAAGGACACCAAACAGCACTTAATCCGATGGATATTATTACTTCAGGAGTTTGATATCAAGATTCGGGATAAAAAAAGGTACTGAGAATGTAGTAGTTGACCACCTTTCTCGAATAGACAATGATTCTTCATATAGGTCGTTACCTATTCGTGAGTCCTTTCCTAACGAACAACTCATGTCCATTCGCTTTATGTCTTCGGTACCATGGTTTGCGGACATAGAAAATTATCTTGCCACAGGGAACATTCTTAGTTTTTGGACCAAGCCAGATAAGAATAAATTTCTTAGTGAGGCCCGACACTTCTTTTGGGATGACTCGTACCTGTTCAAATATTGCTCTGATCAAATCATTAGAAGATGTGTCCCAGATTCCGAGTATACCAAAGTCATAGAATTCTATCATTTCCAAGCTTGTGGTGGTCACTTCAGCTCCAAAAAGACCTCTACAAAATATTTACAGTGTGAATTTAATTGGCCTACCTTATTTCATGGCGTTCAAGAATTTTGCAAGGCTTGTGATAGATGTTAGAGAATGGGAGCCTTGTCTTGTAGAAATATGATGCCTCTAAACCTAATTTTGATCGTTAAACCATTCGATGTTTGGGGCATAAACTTTATGGGTACCTTCACCCCATCTTCTGGGTTCACGTACATCCTTTTAGCCGTTGACTATATGTCTAAGTGGGTTGAAGCTATTCCTACCAGAACCAATGATAGTTCGGTTGTTATCGAATTTATTAAAGAGAATATTTTCTTTCATTTTGGTACATCGAGGACGATAATTAGTGATGAGGGGTCGTATTTCAACAGTCGAATATTTGTGAACTTAGTAAAGAAATTTAGATTAACACACAAGGTTGTTATACCCTACCATCCGTAGACTAGTGGGCAAGTGAAGGTTTCCAATCGTGAAATTAAGAATATTCTTCTAAAAAATGGTAAAACCAAACCTCAAAGATTGGCCAACTCGACTAAACGATGCTCTTTAGGCATATTGTACTACTTTTAAGGTACCTATTAGAATGTCCTCTTACTGACTAGTCTATGGAAAGGCATGTCGCCTTCCAGTCTAGTTAGAACACCGTGCCTATTGGGCAATAAAGGCTTTGAACTTTGACATTGGGAAGGCCGGTTTATATCGCAAGCTTCAACTCAATGAGTTAGAAGAACTACAGAATGATGCATACCATTCATCAATGACTTACAAAGAGCGCATGAAAGCGTTTCACGACAGAAACATTTTGCAAAAATCATTTGAACCAAACCAAAAAGTCTTATTGTATTCTTCTAGATTGCATTTATTTCCTAGTAAACTATGATCACGATGGACCGGTCCTCTCATTGTTAAAGCGGTATATCCACATGGGGCAATTGAGGTTGAAGAATCGAGTACTGGCAAAATACAAAATGTGAACGGGCAAAGGATTAAGCCTTATTATAAATATTTTAGCTACACCAATGGACTTAAAACTTTTAGACCCCGTTTATGTGGAATGGCATCCTTCTAACTCGGCTCTCACTCAATTTGGGGGTACCTTATTTCGTCTGGCTGAAGATAGTTAACTTAGTATTAATTGGGAGGCAACCCAAGCCATATCAGGTACTATGTTCTAATTTTCTTTCCCATCTTTTAAGGTATGTTTTTGGATATTGAGGATAATGCTTCTCACTTGTTTGGGGGTGGGGTAAAATCGTTCACATTTTTCGCACTTTTTAAAGTAAAGAGAGGTTATTGAGGTAATTTACGAGACTCTTTGACAAATTTCTAAAAACTTAGAAATATTTGACCGTGATCTAATATATTTGATCGTAAAAGCCATAAGATTTAATGTTTTTTTTACCAAATATATGCTTAGAAAATGTTACAGCACTATCCTAAGCTCAATATATTATCCTTTAATTAGAAGAAGTTTTAAGTTGACTGATATTTCTTAAAAAAGTTGCACTTCACGGTCGTATTACATTTATTACTTTCGTTAAAATTTTGACCAATTCAAGGCAATCTAGTATATGAGGTAGGAATGATCTACTACAAGGAAAACAACTGCTTAAGAAAAAGTTCGGTCTTGAAATAATAAAGTAAGGATTTCTATAAGCCAAGCTCATATAAACAAAAACAAAAAAATTTCACGATGCAATGATACTCGCAGGATTTAGAACTGAAAGAGGTAGAATTATCACCAATCTCGAGTATGGACTTGAACTATGTGAAAGGAGCAAGAAAAATGCCTACTTGTGAAAATCTAGAGTCTAGGTCACGAAGGGACACTAAACCCTAGCAACCTAAGCCAATTGGCCGAGATTATCGATCAAAAACTTATATACGGAGGCTTCACCAAGGAAAATAAATATCAAAATAAAAAGGCTTATAGTTATTCCCCAAAATCAATAGCAAGATTCAAATTGACTAAAGAACTTATCGTTGGATTTGTTTTACGAAATACGAGGCGACTGGATATTAACTCAAGAACCTCTAAACAAAGTTGTTTGTGCAATAACTATTATCACTACACTCGATAGTATTAGAAATATATTTGAAATCTCATCTAATTATTGGATAATATCTCAAGCTTCAAGTAGTTTTTCAGGATTTTCTAGTTAAATATTTGAGAAAGAAATAAATTTTAAGAGATTTTCATTTTAAAATATTTGTGCCATTGTCATATTGTAGTAGCATTTCCCTATATTCGACCAGAATATGCCAGCAAAGCGTAGTCGAAGACAGCCATACATGATCGAAGACAGATAACACTCGAGAAGATATCTCAAGTCCTCGGCCTACCAGAAGTAGTCATTGTGTCTGGTCAAAAAATAATTGTTAGAGATCCGCGAAGTTCGCCTACTTCTACTGAAATAGGAGACTGTTTCTTTCTTTTCGTAAAGCTACCTGTATATACTATAAATGCAGGCAGAGAATAGATTGTTCAAGGATCGAAATCTGCAACTTAACTATCCTTACTTCTTAAACCCTACTATCACTCACAAAAACTTGTAATAACTAGCAATATACTAGATTTTACATCAAAATCCTTCCTGAGGTCGTGGTTTTTCTCAGCTTTTACTGAGGTTTCCACATAAAATCTTGTTCATTTAGCCTTTTATTGCATTCTCCTTATGAATAAGTATTGGCAAAGATTCATATTGAACTTCAATGGGAACTTCTTTTGGTGCAAGGACGCGTTGATCTAGTCGCCACCGGAGCCACAGAGGGCTATCTAAATTGATTCGTTTCTGCCGATAAGCTCCAAGTGCATCATAGGAACTACAAAAAAAGGGTTCTTTTGTATACTTATAGTTTTTATTGTCAATTTTTTCATTTTCATAGTTTCTGTGATTACATGGATTATATCTATTTGCACAAATACCTCGACGATTTCGCATAGTTAATACATAGAGTCCCATAAGCATATCTTGAGTTGGTACGCAAATCGGATCTCCAATAGCTGGAGACAAGAGATTCATATGAGAAAACATAAGTAAACGCGCCTCGGCTTGAGCCTCCAACGATAAAGGTACATGAACAGCCATTTGATCCCCATCAAAGTCTACATTGAATCCCTTACAAACTAATGGATGTAAACAAATAGCACGTCCTTCCACTAAAATGGGCTGGAATGCCTGTATGCCTAATCTATGCAAAGTGGGTGCTCTATTCAGCAATACAGGATGCCCCTGCATAACGTCTTGAAGTATTTCCCACACGATTGGGTCTTTTTCCCAAATTTTACTTTTAGCAACTCCTATGTTGGAAGCAACGTGTTGTCTGATTAAACCACGAATTACAAATGTTTGGAAAAGCTCTATTGCTATTTCGCGAGGCAATCCACATCGATGTAATGAAAGTGAAGGGCCGACAACAATGACGGAACGCCCCGAATAATCAACCCGTTTACCAAGCATAGTCTCACGGAATCTTCCCTCTTTACCTATCACTCACAAAAACTTGTAATAACTAGCAATATACTAGATTTTACATCAAAATCCTTCCTGAGGTCGTGGTTTTTCTCAGCTTTTACTGAGTTTTCCACATAAAATCTTGTTCATTTAGCCTTTTATTGCATTCTCCTTATGAATAAGTATTGGCAAAGATTTTTCATCTGAAAAATACACCACTACAATTGGCGCCGTCTGTGGGAACACCACACTTTTCTTTACCATCACTGATCTAAAAACCTTCCGATGACAAACATGAACCTAAGAAGCCATTCCAGTGCCGTGAAAGATCAAGAAATTAATCTGATACCAAGAACGATTGATCTGCACAGTGGAGTAGTTGAACTTTAGAAACAAATGGCTGCAGGAAAAACCCAAAGATTGGAAGATTAGCGTGTCTACGCTCAAGCTCTTCAAACAAAGAGAGACGAACGAAGGAAAACCTTAGCTCAATAGAGTCAAACATATTAAAAAGAAATGGAGAGACTGAGAAGGACATAAGATTGACTCACTGGCCGCCAGACGTTACCTCTACTTGCCCGAAGCGATCATAGATCAAGAGCAATTCAGTGCGATGATCAACTCAGAGAAGGCGAGTTACGAGTTTCTCGATCCAGATCTGGGAATCCAAACAAGGCTTCTCGACATTTTGGCTTGACATCTTCAGCATCGACAACTCAAGGAAGTCGACGCACGCGTCATCAGACTCCCCCACCATCCGAAAGAAGACCAATCAGAGATTGATAGGGACCAGAAGGGTAGAGAGATTTTATTCCACAAGTCGCAGCCTTGTCTTTTCCCCCGTAACAGTTCGTCACATTGGATGACCTAAACGACAGGATCCAGGCCATAAACTTCAATGTCCCAGGCTAAAGATTCACGCTTGACATAATCAAGACAAACCCCATCTCCCCCCATCTCGAAGTCATGCCCATACCAGAGAATTTTCATATGCCAAAGTTCAGTCAGTATGCAGGACTCACTTACCCACTCACCCATGTCTGACACTTCAAAGCCGCAGTTAGATTATATTCCAAACTCGACCACATGTTGTATTGGCTATTCAACATGTGCCTAAAAGAAGAACTGCTCTGATGGTTCTACACCATCCAAGAGGCCTTTGTTACCACGTTCAGCCAGTTGTAGCATCTTTTCAAATCCAATTACGCTCATGCTAAAAAGCGAGAGATCACTGTCGATTATTGGTCCTTCTTCGAGTAGGACATAAAATAGACATTGGTAAGCTTTTATAAATGTTTTTTTTTGCAGGAAACAAGGAAAATTGGGAACTCGGACCCTAAAATCGTTGTTCCAGCATTCACCTCTGTCCTGTACATTAACTCTAAGGTTTGAGAAGAGCTTACTCTGCACAAGCCGAGAACAGACACATAAATGATTGATGTAGTTAATAATTACATCGAATTAGAACGATCAAAGAAAGATAAAATAAAGAGCTCATCTGCCATCCATTCTCGAGAAACAACTTCGACCCCATCCCAACGAGTGGTAACTACTAAACCACCCAACCAACGCGACAGAAACACCGACAACAATAGAAGAAGGGACGATAAACCCGATAAACCAGTCCCGGTTCTGCTACCAATGATAATGACTATATCCGCTATCTTACCGACCATAAAGGAAGATGAGTGTTATCGCGCAACATGAACCATTCCAGATCTCCCTAATAGACCTTTATGTCAGTATCACAATGTGTATAGTCACAATACTGACAATTGTTACTCTCTTATATAAATCTTTCATCGCATCCTATTAGCTGGAAGGCTTCATAATTATGTAATCAACATTCAAAATTTTCTCGAAGATGTAGCATAAAACAAAGAAGTTGAACAAAATCAAGTCCAGGGGCAAGCTCGCCACCTGTATATGATCGAGATTAAAAAAGGGAAGAAAAAAAATTAAAACGATCAGATTACATCCTATTGTAAAATGACCTCATTAGATAAATCAGTAAAACTTCTCCCAAGCTCAAACAAATCGAAGCGTCCTTACCATATTACCTTCGAGGACTGTGATACCAGCCACGTGAAGTACCCTCATGATGACCATCTCGTCATTATGCTCAAAGTTAGACAGGACTACTTACATACGCTTCTCATCGATATAGGAAGCGTAAAAGATGTATTGTTCAGAAGAGCGATTGGAGTCATAGGCCTCACAGACTCGATCATAACTTCGACAACAGCAATCACCGGCTTCAATAGTTTGAAAGAATCAACCACAGGAGAAATTACTCCGCCAGTTCAGGCAGGATTAGAAACTACATTCGTAAAATTCCTTGTCACCGATACTGAGTCCAAATATTTGGAAATTTTGGGATGAAATTGGTTACATTCGATTAAAGTAGTACCTTCTACTTATCATCTAGCATTGCAATTTCTAATAGATCGCAAAATCTACGAAATCAAAGGTAGTCAAGTAGTTGCACGTATGTGCAAAAATACCACAACCAACCCTCATACAATAGAACATCTCAAAGCATAGTAACTACAGCAAGAAGCACCCCCCCACATTCGAGTAACATAACACCGAGATGGTCGAATCTATTGAACTCAATGGTCCAAAACGTACCACCTTCATCGGCTCCAAACTACCAACCGACAAAAAAGAAGCCATGATCCAGCTACTTAAGAAAAATATTGACATCTTTGCCTGGACTTTGTAAGAAATGTCTGGCATCGATCCATCAATCGCGTGCCACCAACTTAACCTCCTTCCAGACAATAAAGCTATCATTCAGAAATGACAAAATTTAGCTCCCCACCTCCTCGATGCAATGAGCGAAGAGATTGATAAACTTCTTCAGGTAGGATTTATATGAGAGACTAAGTATCCGAAGTGGGTTTCTAATATCGTTGCAGTACCAAAGAAAAATGGAAAGATCAGGATTTGTGTTGATTTCACAGAACCCAAGAGGTTTACACCCAAGAACAGTTTTCCGCTACCACTAATTCTGTAACTTCTCGACTCCGTCGCAGGGTATGAACTTCTTTCTATGATGGATGCAGCCTCCGGCTACATCCAAGTTACATTCGCCGAAGAAGATCAAGAAAAAACAACCTTCATTACCGAAAGAGGTCTCTATTGTTACACAGTAATACCTTTAGGGTTAAAGAATGCAGGAGCCACTTACCAAAGACTTGTGACTAAAATGTTCAAAGATCATCTCAGCACAATTATGGAAGTCTACATCGATGATATGATCTGTAAAAGCTTGAAACGAAAAGATCACTCCAACAACCTCCAAACCATCTTTGATATCCTTCGCAAATACCTGATAAAACTCAGCCAAGAGAAATGCCAATTTGGAGTCGTATCTGGTAAATTTCTGGGGTACCTGGTCAGCATAAGAGGAATTAAAATCGATCCTGCGCAAATCAAAGTGCTCATCGCGATGCCATCTCCGCGAATGAAGAAAGATGTCAAAATTTTGCATACAAGATCGCCGTTCTTCACAGATTTATCTCAAAGTTATCTGATCAATGCAAACTTCTTTACCTCCTTCGTGGCAATCCCACTCTTCTTTTAAAGAAATAGTACAAGGAAATCATTTGAACTCCTGACTGTGAGTTAGCCTTCCAAGATCTTAAACGATTCTTAGGGCATCTTCCTATCATGCGTACTCCAGTTGGTGGCAAAATATTGACAATGTACTTATCCACAACTGAAGACTTAATTAGTTTTGTCCTTATTTGAGAAGATGGAGGAGTAGAAAAAATAATCTACTTTTCCAGTAAAATACTCATGCCTACTAAAAAGAGATACGCGACAACAGAAAAATAGCTATTTACCTTGGTCTACAGTTCTCAAAAAATTTGTCCTTACTTTCAAGCTTATCCGATCAAAATCATCATCAAGTACCCCCTCAAACTAGTACTCCCCAAAAATGAAAAATCTCAAAGAATCTAACAATGGTCTATTTTTCTTGGCGAATACGACATCTCCTTTGAACCCTAGATATCAGTCAAGGGACAAGCAGTAGCTGACTTTTTGGCAGACTTTCCGGTCGAAGACCACGATTGGGAATAACTCGAAGAAATCTTCATAGATAACTCAATAGCAGAACCAGACGCATGGTCCAAAAGTTCAGGTTGGCAACTTTTTACAGACAGATCAGCTAGACCACAAGAGTCAGGGATTGACATCATCCTCATTACACCTTCTAATCATCGAATCGAAAAAGTTATCAAACTAAACTTCTATGCCACCAATAATGAGACAGAATATGAAGGAATCCTACATGGTCTAGATCTCGCACTTACACTCGGAGTAGAAGAATTGGCAGTCTACGTCGATTCTTTACTCGCGGCAAATCATTACAATAAGACATTCCGCACAATGGGAAAAATGGTTGATTATGCAGCCCTAGTCGAAGAAAAGATGAACAAATTCAAACACGCGACAATCTCTTACTTACCTCGACAAGAAAATCGGCATGCCGACAAGTTAGCTTACATCGTTGCCATGTTGGGGGACAGTAAAAAAAGATCTTTAGAAATCGAAATCATCGAGCATTTCAGTCTCGATATACTATTAACATTACAGATGACCATTGCTGAAGACGAAGACCCTGAAGATTGGAGAAAGCCATTATATGCACACCTCAATTCCAACGTCCACCTCAGTTACAAAGAAGAAGCCTAATCACTTTTGGCCTAAGTGCCCTAGATTTACAGTCCAAGATAACATCTTATATTGCATCACAGGAGAGGGACCACTTATTAAATGCATCTCCCAAAAACAAGCTCAGATCAAAATTAGAGAACTTCAAGAAGGTATTTGTGGCGCACACATTTTAGAAAGATCATTAGCCCAGCGTTCATTCACGCAAGGAGTATACTGGCCCGAGATGAGATATGATTACAAATAATTTGTGCGTAAATAAAACAAATGCCAAATCCATGCTCAAGACATCAAAATTCTAGCCCTCGACTTGTATATTAGTGATGTCCTCTGGCCATTCAAATTATGGGGGATCGACATTATTGGAACTTTCCATCCAGCATCGGGAAACTGAAGATTTTTCATAGTCGTCGCTGATTACTTCACAAAATAGGTTGAAGCAGCTTTTTTTTTTAACGAATATGGATTTTATTAAAGTGGTAAGTGAATATTACAAGTGGAGGACATAAGCCAAACCACTAGTTCACTGCCTAATAGTGGCCATTCCTAATTTATCCATGAAATAATAAACGTGAATCTGTCGTGGAATAGAGGCCGTCGTTCAGAAGATAGTGGGCTGTTGGGAGCTGCTGAGTTTAAAGAGGCCATCAGCTGTACCATTGTCCTCCCTGTAGATGTGTGTCATGCTATGAAGCCCCCGTCTAAGTTGGGTAATCATGTTCCAAGTTGTAGGGCATTTTGTGCATGCGCCTATACTAGTTTACTAGAAGTTCGGCGTCTACCTCAACAATAAGCGGGAACTAGCCTTGTTGTTTACAGTACAATAGACCGTGAAGTACAGCGTACATTTCTGCAACTGTATTTGCGTCGTTACCCAGTGTTATGTTGTACCCAAGCAGCATATCTCTGTGGTGATTGCGAATAATCTCTCCTGTACCACTCATGCCAGAAGGAAGTACAGAACCGTCACTATTCAGTTTGAAGAAACCAGGAGGTGGAAGAGTCCATTAAACCATAACAGGCCATTTGATGCGCACAGAGTGCCGAACTAATTGCAGCACCTAGAGAGAGATGAGATCGCTGAAGTTGCAATGTTGCGTAACTTTTGCTTTGGGCATGTTCTCGAGTAAGTCGCTGCTGATTGTGCGGATAATGTTCAAGGGTGACATGCGCTGCTCCTCGTATCTATGAGCGCAGCATGCCTTCCAGACCTCCCAGGCTATGAGAATATGTAGCACCCCTATAACGATACCCATCTGAGTATTAGAATCTGCGGTTTAAGCAGTTCCTCTATGCCATACCGGCGAAAATAAGGTAATCCAGTTCCTTTGGGAGCACATCATCACCAGGCTCGGCTGCCCACAAATGATATACTCAGATAATGGCAAGCAATTCATCAGTACAAAAGTACTTTCTTTCCTCCATAAATACAAAATCCAGCTATCAACATCCATACCATACTATCCTCAAGGCGACGGACGAGCCGAAGACATCAACAAAAGTATCAATTCAGGTTTACTCAAGCGTCTCGACGATAAGAAAGGAAGGTGGGTCGACGAACTACTCAGTGTTCTCTGGGCCTACCAAAACACTCCTCGAGTTTTAACAAGCTACACTCCATTCATGATGGCCTTCAGTACTGAAGCAGTCATACCTTCAGACCTCGATCTACCAAGTACCCAAAGGAAAATTCTAGATGAAGACAATGAACTCGGTCTCCTCTGTAACCTCAACTAGATCAAAGAAACCCGCGACAAGGCCATCGCAAACTTGGAACGATACCATGACACATTGAAAAAAGTATACAATAAAAAAGTTCGAAAATAAAAATTTGGCATTGGAGACCTTATCCTGCGACAGATCAAAGATAGTACTCAGCCTAAAAATTTAGGAAAGTTATAAGAAAACTCGGAGGGGCCATACATTGTCAGTGAAAAAATAGATAGTGGAACTTACTGGCTGATGACTAAAGACAAAATACAACTCGAATATTCATGAAATACTGCTTAATTGAAATTGTTTTACAGATGAAATGCTGTAACAATTTTCATCGATTCAAATAAACAAATTTTACTATTAGTTTAATCCTTACTATTTTGACTTGATCTTAATCCATACTTAACAAGTATGCATCAGACAATCAATCATCCTTACTATTTTAATTTAATCTCGATCCATACTTAACAAGTATGCATCAGACAATTAATTATCCTTACTATTTTAACTTGATCTCGATCCATACTTAACAAGTATGCATAAGACAATCAATCATCCTTACTATTTGGATTTGATCTCGATCCATACTTAGCAAGTATGCATCATACAATAATTAATCCTTACTATTTTGATTTGATCTCGATCCATACTTAACAAGTATGCATTAGACAATCAATCATCCTTACTATTTTGATTTGATTTCGATCTATACTTAACAAGTATGTATCAGACAATAAATTATCCTTACTATTTTGACTTGATCTTGATCTATACTTAACAAGTATGCATCAGATAATCAATCATTCTTACTATTTTGACTTGATCTCGATCCATACTTTATATGTACGCATCCAGACTATCATTCAATTTTGCGTAAACACTATCCAACTACAGGATATTCTATTTCGCATTCCTTACTTTTTGAACAAACTCTAAAGAGCTCTTGTTCTTCTCGAATCTAAATTCAGATACCCATTTAAGGATACACATCTGGTACTCATTCTCATTACTTACCACTTCATGGTCATCTTTCACTTATCATGCAAACAAACGTTCCTTACTTATCTGTTACGATCTGCAATCACATTCGACATATCACTTTGACGAATCTACAGTTTAGCATTATTTACAATATATATTCAATAAGTATTCAAAATAAAATTTCTTCGAAAAACAAATATTCATCATCCAACATACCACAAAATTAAAATTGTGTTGGTCTCACCCACCATTTTTACATACTTTCATACATGTAATACTGCTTACACAAAATTTCTTACACTACAGGAGAAGATACTACGCCATCTACATTAAGAAAACCTTTAGGTTCAGGAGTATCTACTAGCTCCCCAGGATGCGAGCCATCAGTTTCCATCATCACCACATCCTCTACGACTTCTGTCTCACCATGAACTTCAGAAGTCTCTGACACTTCGTCTTCTAAACTTGAATCATCGAAGACAACACCACCAAACTTCATCAACCCCTTATAAAAAAATTTCCTCACCTCCAGCTCCGTATACTGCCCTACAAAATGGGTCCTCGCTTCCCTACATCTCTCCAACTTCTTTACATTCAACTAAGCCCTAACATCGTCAAGAACCTTAACCTTCTCCAGCTTCATCGCCCTCCGTGCATCGGCAACCTGCTCTCTTACATCTTTCTCAAAGTTTTCTTTCTGCAATGCCAAAGCCTCCAGTTTTTCCTTTTCCAAAATTTTCTTCGCTTCACGAAGTGTAACATCCCTCGCCTTTTTTGCATCCAGCTTGTAGGTATTCAGTTTTGCATTCAGCCCATCCTTCTCCTCGATCAAATCTTTCTCTATATTCTTATATGCCAGCACTTGGTTTGCCAGATCACTGCTGCCAACAATGCAATCTTTGGCTTTTGTCGGTAACTTCTTGATATGCATTATATTCATAAATTGAATATTAGAATGACTTACTAGTTTCTTTAATCGAAGTAAAGCAAAAAAAAATCTCACCATCGACATATTTTGTTGGCCTTCACCAAGAAATGTACTCAAGCTCTCAATCCCCACCAAGCAGTCATCTAACTCCACTGACAGTGCATCTGTACCAGACGTATATGAGTCTAGTATCCTCTGAACTTTAGTCACAGACTCTTCGACATATTTATTCTTCGACGTCTCACCACTCCCGCTCTTCTTCGGGAGCACACTCCCCGCACCCCGTGGAGGACGCCTATCCACCACATCAACCAGTTTAGCAGTACTAGCTACCTCCTCCATTGTTGACTGTCGAGTAGTCCTCTTGTGAGGAAGCAGTGGAGGAAGAGCTTGGCTAGCCACCCTTTTCTTCTTACTCTTTCCCGGAGATTCTCCAAATATGGCATCTATCTCTGTGTCAGTATTGTACCCAACCAAGGAATGATTTTCCAGAGGCAGACTAGCCTCTGCAGCCCTTTTATTATTTACCGACATCTTACCGTCGATGACAGAAACTTTAGCACCTTTGGTCATTGGTCTTTTTAACCCAGCTTCTTGGAACAGAGTATTCACTCGATCATGGTCGATGACCAGATTGTCGATCCTACCAAAGAATCCTTTCCTAATCTTGTATAACTCTTCTTTAACTTCAGAGTTCTTATCGACCTCTTTCAAAGCTACGCGTACATAACAATATAATTACAATAAATTCACAAATAATAGCCACTTACAACATCGATAATTCAGTTACCTAACCACAAACCTAGATGAAAGGTATTCCTCTTTAAGGGATTCCCAGGGTCCTTCTTATTGAACTTATTATTCCCAAAGGCAAGTAAACGTTTGTTACTGTATCGCCCTCCTGTTGATACCATGTCATAAAACAATGGCCTTTTAAGAAACCTCGCTAAGTAGCGATAACCTAGTTTATTCGGGTTCATCTTCAGTGTGTAGTACACACATAAATCATTGACTGTTATTAACTCCTCCCTTCTGGCCTTAAGTCGACCACTTATTGCCTTACATACCCTAAATAGGTCATATACATTCGGATTAAACTGACCAGGTGCTACATCAAAGAAGTTCATTAACTTTTTTGGTAAGCTCTAAGGGGAAGCTTCAACCCTTTCTTAATTTGTTCTCGACGAACCAGAATCCCATCTAAGGGTATTTCCTGATCAATCATATCATATTGGTACTCTTCTAGCCTATTATCTTCTGGAATACCGTATTTTTTTTAACCTCAATATTTCTTTCGTCTCCAATCCCTCTCCGTAGCAGGCCTCCTCATCCTCTTCCACGTCTTCCTCCCTACACCCCCCCCCTACCTTCCCGATCACTAGCTTGAGGCTTGTGATCCACATCCATCTCGGTAGCCTTCTCATCATATAGATTGACAACTCTAGGTACCATCCTATACTGATCCACACTAGCAATGTCTGCACTACTCGACACCACCCTATATCTACCTCCCAACTGTTGTACACAGGTCCTTATATCAATCATCAAGGGCACTATATCTTCGAGGTTCCCGTATATATCTTTATCATTAATTTGAGTTGGTTTAGCCATATTAAAAAACCTATAAATTAGATTCCATATTTTTACCACAGTTAGCATCTATCATATCTGATACATATATATGTTCATAGGTTCATATCTTCATATTCGTATACTTGTCGAGATTACTCTCCAACACATCATTCTCAATTTACTATCTACTACTATTATTATTACAGTTCATTTAATACATGCAGTTCTCGATATAACTCATATGACTTATTTCCTAAAGTCATATACATCGATCGCTGCGCTGCGTTCAGTTCTCGATATGCTTTAATTTGTTAAAAATTAATTATCGAGTAATTTATTAATGTGTGTTTTACTCCAATTTTAGGAATCCAAAAGATCTTGAAGATACTTCAACGGCTTCCCTCCAAAACCACTATCCTTCAAACATACCAATATCACCTTTTCCGACGCAAATTCTGACATATCCAAACTACTTCCATAAAAAATCCCAACTGATCCCTACATTCTCGCCGTAACCCCAACTGATCCCTACAGTCGCGTCATCCCCACCGCGACACAAACCACACTCTCTCCACCCCTCACCACCAATTACGCACATTTCTCGTACCCCAACCATTTTATTAACCACTGCGACTCCATTACCTTTAAAAACACCATTAAAAATCGCCAACCAAACTCTGTCAACAAATCCAAACCCCAGTCGTATCCCATATAACTCGTAATCTTCCTCACCCTACACAACTTCTTTCTACTATTACACTATATATATCTACATCTAACACTGATTACAAATACAACCAAAAAAGAAACGCAGCAAAAATCATTGCAGTTACTAACCTTCTTTACGCGCTGCTTTTGTATCGCTCTCTTTCGCCTACTTTTATCTTTCAATCAACACGGCAATCTCCTCCTTCCCAATTATTGGCCCTGATCCAAGTGACGAGCATAATAAATTCGTACTAGACAATTTTTTTTTTGAGTTTGTAAAATATGAACAGTCACCCACTTCCAAACTATTTATAGACCCCGCACGACTATTCACCATCCCACTTCGTGACCGTTCGAGTAATCGATCATAACGCTTTACACGTCTCTTTTCAAAATCTTTGACTCTTCGCCTTCTCAATGCCATTAAACCCTTGTACTGTACCTCCATACCTTTTATATCTCAAAGAACATCTTTTGAGACATCCGTACTCAATAATGCACACCCTATTTTATCACACAGATACTGCACATTATTTTCTTTATACTTTAAAATTTTACCCAAAGGAACACACCTTACCATAATTAATTACTCTCATCTCTTCCCCCCAATTTCTTTTTAATCTATAAACCCCTATATCTAGGCCACACGTTCGTCAAAAACTCAAATTAAAATTCTATCAAACATTACAATTACAAAACTAGTCATTCTTACATTCCAGAATTTACCAACTCCGATATATATTCGACAAAAACTTCTACAACAAAGCATCGACAACATCATTATAACAACAAATTTAAATCGCATTCTATTTAAACTACAAATTTGAGCATTACATCTTCTACTTACAAATTCATATTACAAACCCCTAGTTGGAACGTCACCTTCTTTCTTAATCAACATCTTCGCACGAGTCCACATGTAACTCACACGTTCAGGCGGACTCCAATATTGCAATTGGCACCAAAACTAAAAGTCCTCCACGACATCCTTTGCCTTAGCCTCACTCATTCCATCATAGTTAGGTTCTACAGGATCTTCCAAGTGGATATTCGCATTCTGAAAGCCGATGTACCGATCACATATTTCCCAATACTTTGCTTGAACACGACTATATACCTCATTACGCACCTGAGTTCTCGTCTTCACCATTTCTTCAAACCAAAACAACTCACACTTAAAACACCAAGGATACTTATAGTCCTCCACATTCAAAGTCAACACAACACATTTATTTTGCCTTGGAACTATACATTTTCAACAGTCAAATCAATCAACATTAAAATCTATTCCTTAACCCACTCAGTCAACTATACTTCGAGCTGTTTAGACAATCCAGTAATCACTTTACTCACATTTTACATTGACAAAATTTTAATAAATATAGTCGACAACAAGTACATATCAACACAAACAAAGTTGAATAAAATGTTTTTATTTAATAAAGAAATTGTTACATATTATATTCGACAAATTGTATCCTTCGATTACATCATACTATAATACTATCTTTACATTCGACGTGAAGGACTAATTCCTATGTGCTTCTTTTTACCAGGATCTAACATTATTGCATATTTTCACCAGAATATGGCATTATTTCTGGCACCAGGTGCAACAATCCTGAGAAAATCAATGAATCTCAAGCCACTAAACTTCTAAGAGCGGCCTCAACAGATGAAAGACAGCAAAAAATTGCAAGCACTTCCTTCGTTCGGCAAGATCCCTAGACGCCCAACCAGCCAACCCATCCTTGCGTTCACTACGAACAATAATCCATTCTCCCACAAACTGATACACTCCATTACCTTCAGCACCTCATGATAACACAAATGGTTCCAACATATACAAATATTTTTTGACTCTACCTCCCCCCACCCTCTACACCATGACAGGATCAATTGATGAATTATAAAAAACTAGTTTGGGACAGAGCTTTACCTTAGGTTGTTCATCATTTTTATCCTCAAATGATGCGTTATGCCATACTTGGGGCAGCATCCGTATAATCTACCACCGTAACACCCACCTTAAGAACATCTATTTATACCTAACTTGAATCTGTCAGGTCCAATGTACCTCATTAATTACTCCTCAGGAAAGAGATGACCAGATACAGTTTACCTTGACCTCATAAATAACAATTTGATGACTCGTGATAATATTCGGCAACCTCTTTAGCTTCCAATTTCTTCTCGACACAACCACAATTACTTATGTCAGGAATGGGGCGATTGTAGTAGCATATTCCCTATATTCGACAAGAATAAGCCAGTAAAGCGTAGTCGAAGACAGCCATACATGATCGAAGACAGATAGCACTCGAGAAGATATCTTAAGTCCTCAACCTACCAGAAGTAGCCGTTGTGCCTGGTTAAAAAATAGTTGTTAGAGATCCGTAAAGTTTACCCACTTCCCCTAGAATAGGAGACTGTTTCTTTCTTTTTGTAAAGCTGCCTGTATCTACTATAAATACAGGCAGAGAATAAATTGTTCAAGGACCAGAATCCATAATTTTACTATCCTTAGTTTCTAAACCCTACTATCACTCACAAAAACTTGCAATAACTAGCAATATACTAGATTTATATCAAAATCCTCCCTGAGATCGTAGTTTTTCTTAGCTTTTACTGAGTTTTCTTCATTTAGCCTTTTATTGCATTCTCCTTAAGAATAAGTATTGTCAAAGATTCTCCATCTGGGAAATACGCCACTACACAAATGTTGACAAGTTGATGAAGTGACCTAAAAAGTTTCTAAACTACTATAATACCCTTATTGACTTTTGTGGGTATAATCACTGCAAACCCTCACGAGACAAAACTCATCCTATAGGGGTAACATATAGGTTTAACGGCTTATTGCATATGCTAAATGCAATCGTCTTAACCACGAAAGAGTTATATTTTTATTTTTTTCTTTGCTCGAGGACTAGCAAACTTTAAGTTTGGGGGCATTTGATGGGAATGTAAAATGATCATTTTTCCCCTATGACTTAATATTTATTATCTTTAATTTTACTATTAAACATGACTTATAAAACAATTTTTGCATTTTAGGTCACATGGAGCTCATTTGCCAAATATGTGCAAATATCGGGATGTATAAATCAAAAGATGAACTGCTGGAGAATGATGTAGAGTTATCAAGCACAAGGGTCCCACATGGGAAGATACATTTTAGAGGATAACTCTTGGAAGTTACATTTTTATGTACATTTATGGCATAGGTTACAATTTCATATTAAATGTAAGAAACCTCTTCTTTATCTATAAAAGGAGAGGTGGTGAGATCATAAGATCATCCAAAAAAAACTTAAGAAAATTGTAGTAGAGTGTAAGAAGAGAACATTGTTGGAGAAGTTGGAGCAAAGTTGAAGCTTTCTTCCTTGTTTGTAAGTCTCATTTTAATCTAATAAACTATATTTTCTTTTCATCATCTTATTTCTCATGTCAAAGTATTCTCAATGTTTATGTTTTAGTTTATTTACTATGTCTAGCTAAATCTCTCCTCTATGGAGGTATGAAGCCACGAATGTATTAAATATGTAGACTCATATATGTACTTACCCATATGAGTTTATTGCGAATGTTCATCTTTATGGTTGTGTTATTGGTCTATGTCTAAGTGATATAGACCAAATTTTACGATTACAGATATAGTTTGATTATTAATCTTAAGGTTCCTATATTATTCACATTAAATGTCTGATTTTTAAAAGATTAACTGTTTGTAGTTCACGTTTATGCGCTTTCATGTTTCGTGTTTTCACACTAGAAGATTTTGTATTTGGTGTAGTTTAAAAATAAATTACACGATAAAAGATGAACTAGCTTGACTTGA
Organism: Kingdonia uniflora; assembly: GCA_014058105.1. Taxonomy (NCBI): domain Eukaryota; kingdom Viridiplantae; phylum Streptophyta; class Magnoliopsida; order Ranunculales; family Circaeasteraceae; genus Kingdonia; species Kingdonia uniflora. Next base: position 2,709,386 of record JACGCM010002137.1, read on the forward strand.
GGTCGTAAAAATATATTTCTAACTATGGGTAAATCATGTGTAGTTTATATATTTAGTATTTTTTGTGGTGGATTCTTTTCCCTAGATTTTATTTTTGATTAAAACCATATCATTGATTTTTGCGGTTTTACAACATTAGATTACTAAAACACAAACCAAAACTATTTCTAGTTCTATTCAAAAGTGAACGACACTCGATTTCAACCCTTACTAAATACTAGATTTTAACCGTTATCAACAAGATATCTGGTCGCTCGCAGTGAAGTCAACGATCAACTCCTCAGGAAAAAAAAAACTTAATTTTATTGACGAAACAAGAGAAGAGGCCTCCTCCCGAATGCAAAGGTTAAACTCAACTCAAATAAAAAGGAACAATTATTATATACCAAACTAGGGCAACCTCAGGGACCTATCGCCCCATAAGTACCTCTCGCTTCTGTACGGCTACCCCAACTACAGTCCTATTAAAAATAAAAGTGATACACAACCTAAACGTGGCCGGTATTACAACTGGTTTTCCATCCTCATTATAAAGGAAGGCTACCAAGCAGCGTGAAACCCCTACACCTGATAAACAGGGACAACAACAAGCAACAATAGATAAAGATTATAAATTGCAAACTTACCGCAACAATGCAAATCCGAAGTATAATGCACAGATAAGTACAAACCACAGGAATCCAAATGCTTCAAAGAGCAGTAACAGTAAAAAATGGAGAAGCGCAATAGAGTTCTACGATGGCCAATAAAAATAAGAAAGAAAAACCAAAGCGATCTCAGAAATACAAACCCTTTTATAGAGAGAGACGATAAAAGGGTAGTTTAAACATCAGTAGAACCCATTATAATGATGGGACACGTCGCCCAACAATTACAGCAGTAACCGCATACTACATTAATTAAAGCACCATTAATTACTTTGTTTATTGTCATAATGCACAGACAATAATGGTGGCTCACAACTTCCAATACAACAGCTAGAACATTGAAATTCAAAAAATGACCACGCATCTAGCCAAATGAGGCTATGTTCTCATGCCTAAATAATAAGATAAGCATATATATTTTTCCTCAGCCCTCCCTTATAGCGAGCAAAAACTGAGGGGGGCGATTATAGGAGCATGCTCCTGCTAACCATGAGGCTCCCAAGCCGTTGGACGGCCTTCTTACCAATAGGCGAGCACGTCTTAGGAGAAACTCTCTTAGCAACCTACGAGCCACGACAAAAGTAGTTTATACCGATGAACACTTTAAGGCATACCCACGTGAAATTAAGGTAAAGCCTAAGACCCTGGAGGGGTATTTTTGGAATTATACACATCACGTGAGCCTAAATACTTCTAGGTCAAGACTCTCCCTATAAATAGAGGGAGAAGGCGACCTTAGAAGTAACTTTTTTTCTAGAACCTCCTCCCCCATTAAACCCATCTAGCAGCTCTAGAAGAAAAGGGAGAATAGACCTAGAAAGAGTTTAGTGGTGCCCTCCTCTGATGAGATGTGTCAAGCTCAAAACTAATAATCACATATGTAATAGCCTAATTCCGTAACTCAAAATAGCTTAAAATTAGCTCTTACACCAAATGTACATGTGATAAAAATTAATGTAAAGTAAAAAATAATACATGAGATTTAGCGTGGAAAACCTTTGAATAGGTAAAAAACTACGACCTCGAGTTGAGGGTTAATAATAGTAACTTTTATTGCTTGAGATTGATATCTTATTACAAGTGACCTCTCAAACTATAAATGCTTAATCTTGTAAATAAGAAGTTTTATGGTGTTCAGAATCTAGAAGCTCTAGTATTAGCGTCTAGAAAATCTAGTTTTTCTTGGTTTATTTCTCCTCTGGAACTTTTTTTATATAGACCTTACCCGTGGCTCATTACCGTACTAAAGCACGTTCTTCGAACAATAAAGTAAGTGGTAGTTGACTTTGTAATTGTTGAGCTCGTGAGAGATAAGTGTCTTTGACTTATTCATATTCTTCTGTTGTGCTCGATCCACGTTCTTTATCAGTTTGTGGTCTAGGTGTCAATAATGATTATTCATGTCATATGTAGAATGTATGAGTCTGGTACTAAGGTAGTTCAAGTTTGGACTAGATCGAAGGGTAGGCCCTTCCAATCTCCCCCTCGTAACTGAAGGCACGAGTGGCTTTGGTTACAAAAGAACCTAGGTATTGTTGATATTAGAAGTTATAAAGATATGATGTATTAATACGGATTTGACTGGTTGGGTACTTGGTATTTATATATAGAGGGATGTATCTAGCATTTATAAGATGAAAAGGATTGATGTACTTGACGCTTGGGATTCCAAGAATGGCTCTGCTTTGAATGATGATTGCTTTAGAATTGTACTTGCATATTAAATGTTTAGTGTGATATAAATAGTACATGTACTAGAGAATCTGGCAAAGTACTATGTTGTTGTGTATATAACTCTTGTACTCTGGTTGAGAATGGTGAAGACTAGGCGAATGGTATAGGAAGAGAGAGTGTATACTGAAACATTTAGGTTGAAGTTACGATATTTTAGGGATCAATTGTTGGAGATGCCCACACCTATTCTCGTACTACTAACGTATTACGATAAGTCAAAAGTTGAAGCGGCTGAAGCTGAGGATGACTTTTACCATATGTAGATATTTCATTATGTTATCCTGGCAGACAAGAAATATCGGAGGTGCATTCGCATCCTCGCGGAGGACAAGGTTGAGGTGACAGATGTGGGGGTCGGCATATATGTGAGGCATTACTGTCAGTATCCTACGAAGGACTGGGTTCAAAGATAGGACTCCCTTTAATCTCTACCAACTCTCTATTGGTGGGGGTTAAGGATGAGGAGATGATGGTGGTGGAGGAGGAAGATGAAGATTGGAAGTCTTTATGTTGTACTGACATCTTCTCTTGTCGTGAAGAAAGTTCTGTCACTGAGGGTTAGTTCAAGCACTGACACCTTTGCTTTCTCAGTTTTTTGTGGAAGTAAATGGTGTGAAGGAAGGATCAGGCTCAGTGATTTCCAATTCCAACTTTGCTTTAGAAGATTCTCAGAGTGAAATATCATTGAAAATTATCATGTAATCTGTAGAGTGATCTATAACAGTATCTGAAAGACTTGTTATCTGTAAAGTATTCTATAATTGATATTCGAGCTAATGAAAAAGTTTTTGCTTAAACTATGTGTTGACAGATATAATTAGCTCGTTTTACTGTAATCGACCTAGAAGAAGTATATATATGTATGTTAGAGGACGAGAAGTTAATAATGGAAGTTGAGGTAAGAATTAGAGTTTAGAACTGTGAAAAATATATGTGAATACATGGGAAAAATCAGTTTGTGTTAATATGAAGATGTGTGAAAATATGTATCAAACTGAATGAATTATAGAATCATGAGGGGATAATATCTTTTCAGATATAGAATATGCAGAAATTGAAATTTTTGAGCTTACGGAACTCTTGTTTTGAAATGTTGTATATGTGAAGAGATTGTAAGGAGTATGTCAAAATGAGATAAGTTGAATCCAAAGAGGTCGATGCGTATAGATAAGTTCAAATAACTTGCTATCATGATCTTAGGGTTTCTAGTTATGGAAAAATAGATTATAATATATACAGACTGTGGGGGATTTGAAGTAATCTTGAAAAGTGTATAAGTATTAGGGGCATGTGATATAAAAAGGAAGAAGAAATAGAATATGGTAAGGACTCGTTCTGAGAGAGTTTGTCATACTGTTGAGGGACGATTGGCAATAAAGATTGCAAAAGTGCGGGAGAGGATTTTTAGGTTGTTAGATTATGAATCTGACTTGAATGAATCTAAAATATAGCTTGAAGGCATGGATGTGAGGGAGAGGGAACTTGAATTCGGGCGCTATTTTTACTCGTAGATATTTCGTAAAGTGATTCTGGAGCCTGCAACTCGAAAAGAGGTTGTGAGGCAAATTACAGAGGAAGAGATCAAGGAAGAAGATGTTAGGATTACTGGGGGCGAACTGATTAGGTATAGTTCTCCAAGACATCTGAATGTTTTATGTGCAATTATATGTAAGGGAGCGAATTGAATGAGGCCGAATAACTATAATTGGAATGTAGGTAGAATTTTTGCTTGAATCTATTCTATTTTGTTACAAATGCTGTTTTAGAAATGTTTGTGAATAAAAATTTTGAATTTTGAAATGTGATAGGGTTGGAAATGATGTTAATAGTTATATAAGCAATAGGAGTAGGAAATGGAAAAAGCATGTGAGCTTTGATTTTTGTCTCTTATATAATTTGTAGGGAAAGTTCGATTGCGTGTGAGTATTGAGTCAGCATGAATGTGGGAAGGTCATAGAGATTTGGGTAGGAGAGATGGGAATATATTAAAATATAAGACTCTGGGTAATAATGGGAAGGTGTTTTTACCAAAAAGGTGTGAAACGTCTGACATTAATTATGGAAGAGACACCTTGGTTCCAAAACTGAAAACGACTCATACAATTCCCAATAATTGTTACTAGTTAAAAAGAGAAAATATAACTAATAGTTCATCTTCCTCATTCAAACGTTTATCAACTTATGAAAAATGGTTGAATAGTGGGAGATAAAAGAGAAAAAATTGCAGAGATTCATGTGAGAGATTAGACAATATTGATCATCGCTCAAGGAGAAAAAATTGCGAAGACAGAGTCACGACGGTAGTTACACAGTAGCATTGTGAAAGAAGGATTTGGCGCTGCTTCAGATTCATATTCGGGCATTGAAGGTGAGTGGATGATTTATAATTTTGTGAATGTGGGTTTGAAAGATTTTGTAGTTTTTCAAAATTTGAAAGATTTCTATTTATAACCTATTAAAATTTGTTTGATTTATATGTAAAAAGATATATGTATAGGATATACGTATATGTATGATGGATGTATGGTAGATGCGTGTATGGATGTGTATAGATAAAAGATAATTATAAGTTGACAGAATACCTGGACCTGTATGTAGGTTGGGCGTGAGGAATATCTGTTATAGATTCGAACCTTATCTTTAAGCCTATAATTTAGATGGAGACTTCACCTGATATTGAACGTCGACCTCTGGTTGTACGATTGAGTCTGAGAATGTAGAATCTATAAATCTAGAGTCTAAGAGGGAGGAATAAGTAGAACTCGTTCAATTTTCAAATTTCACTGGTAAATTGATATTCTACCCTCCGAACTCTAATGTATTCAAAGAGGTCGATTCAAAGCTAGTATTACATTTGTTTTAATCTATTTAGATGGACGACTGAAAGCTAGTATTACCTTTGCTTTAATCTATGAGATTTAGTAGAATCTACATAAGTAGAGAATAATATGGGAAAAAACTTAGAAGTTTTTATTAAGTAGAATAGAATGTACACTATATGGAGATTGAACTCTTACTTTTGGAATAGAAAGAACGAAAATAATGAAATGGAGAAACCAGGGACTTAACGATAGTACCATTCCAGTTGCCTGGTATTCCATGGATTTGGGATTTGAACTCTTTGCTCCGTCATGAGATAGTATGATCCCAGACCAGTTCGGCCAATGATGAGAAATGAACCTTCCTAATTTTTTGCAAGCTTCCCGGTATGTGTCTCTTTTTTGTGTTGTAGGATCTCTCTGAGGATGAGATCATTGATTTGGAATTCACAGCTTCGAACACTTCAATTGTACGAGCTGTCAAGCATATGGTGATATCGACCAAGGTTGGCAATAGCACATTCCCTAGTTTCATTAATCAAATTCATATTGCAGACCAATTCGAACTCGTTCTCTTCGTCTGCAAGCTCGTAATCTTTAACGGGAAGGTAGTATTTTGCTGGAATGACAGCTTCTGTGCCATAAGCCAAGAGGAAGAGGGAACAACCAGTTAATTAACATGAAGTAGTACGGTACGCCGATAAGATGTGAGGAAGTTCCTTTATCCAATTTACTTTTTTCTGTGATTAAAGCATTTTTGTAAGCCCATCCACTATGGTTTTGTTGGTGATTTCAGCTTGGTCATTGCCTTGAGGGTAGTATGGATTGGATGGTAAATGGATGATGTAATGTTTGCTGAGGAAGGCTATGAATTTTTCTCCAACGAACTGTGGCCCATTATTAATTCAAATCAGGTAAGGGTATCCAAACCATGTGATAATGTGTTCCTAGATAAAAGAGATGACCTCTTCTTCTCAGTTCAACACAGAGAGGAACTGCTTCCACCCATTTTGTAAAATAATTGGTTGCTATGAGTAAGAAATGTCGGCTACCTAGAGGATTAGGAAATTCTTTGATGAGATCGAATGCCCACCGCTTGAATGGCCAGAACACCCTGTTTGCATGTAGTTCGAGTGCAGGGGCACATATCATGTGGCCATGTCGTTGACATGCGTCGTATTTGTGTGAGTATCCTTCTACTTGCTTGTGCAGTCCTGGCCATAATACTCCTTGCATAATTGCTATGTTTATAAGTAATTAACCTGCGACATGGGAGCTACAAGTTCCTTTATATAAATCTTTGAGCATTCCATCTATTTTCTTCTTTGAGAGGCACTTAAGATAAAGCCCTGTGACTGAGTGGCGATATAAACGACCATTCTGAACTGCTACGAGTAAGAAATATTGGTTACCTAGAATATAAGGAAATTCTTCGACAAGATCGAGTGGCCACCGCTTGAATGGCCAGAACACCTTGCTTGCATGAAGTTCGAGTGCAGGAACACGGATTATGTGGCCATGTCGTTTACATGCATCGCATTTGAGTGAGTATTCTTTTGCTTGCTTGCGCATTCCTGGCCAGAATACTCCTTGTGTAATTGTTTTGTTAGTGAGTGATTGACCTATGGCATGGGAGCTACAAGTTCCTTTATGTAAATCTTTGAGCATTCTATCTGTTTTCTTCTTTTAGAAGCACTTAAGATAAGGCCCTGTGACTGAGCGGAGATATAGACGATCATTCTGAATTGTGTAATGCTTTGAGTTTTTAATCAACTGTCGGTGCTCTTTTGGATCTGTTGGAAGGGGCCATTTATATTCATTTTTTGGGCCGAGATATGCAATAAAGGGCTTTCGCCAATTGTCGTCCTCCTCTTCATTGCCCCCAGTGTTGATCGTGCATACAGAATAGAGATTAATGCTAGGGGTGGATATCATTTTGATCTTTAGATATCGTGCTTCTATACCCAAGACCCCAGCCTGATAAGCCAAGGAATCAGTGTGTCTATTTTTACCTCGAGGAAGATAGTCCAAAGTTACTTTCACAAATTTTCTCATCCTATCGGCAATGAGGGTTGTATATTCGATCATCTTACCGTTCTTCTTGTACTATTCTGAGTAATGGTGGACGATGAGTAGAGAATTTGTATAGGCTAAAAGCTTTGGGATGTCAAGCTCGAGTGCGAGATCGAGACCATGAATTGGAGCTTCATATTCTTTAATATTGTTGGAGGCTTCAAAATTAAAGCAGATTGATTTCCCGATTATGTTGTTAGAAGGGATAATCAGTACGATTCCAATTCCAGACCCTGCAGGTCATGCTAAACCATCTGTATGAAGTATTCACCTATTCCTTGTAATCCATTCAGCTCGCTCGTCAAAAGCTTTGGTAGGTGGATCTTCTATAATTTCTTTTGTAAGGTCAGGATCATGCTCCTTCTAATCGGAATCTTCCACTGGAAAATCCGTGAGAAAATCGGCAATGGCCTGACCTTTTTTTGAATGGCGTTATTCGAACTTGATATCATGCTCTCCCAAATTGACTGACCATTGCTGCACTCTTAGTGACTTTTCTTTTTTGGACAAAACTTTTCAGAGTGGGTAATTTGTCATGACTTTGACTGAATGAGCTTGGAAGTAGTGCTTAAGTTTCTGTGAAGTGTAAACAAGAGTTAGAATGAGTCTTTCGATTTTAGAATACCTCATTTCCACCAGAGTTATGGTTTTGTTGATGAAATAAACTGGCTTTTCAACTTTTCCCTCAAGTTGAATGAGAACTGAGCTGATAGAAGTGTTTGTAACTGCCATGTAGATGATCAATTCCATATTATCTACCGGGGTACTCATGATGAGAGACTTCCCCAGGTAGGTTTTGAGATCCTAAAAAACTGCCTCGTATTCTGATGTCCATTGAATCTCTCCATTGGGCAAAACTTTTCCTCTTTTGGTACAACCTTTGAGTAGCAGGAATAGCCAATGACAGCGATCTGATGATTTAGGAGCGAATCGATTGATAACATTGATCTTGCCTGTAAGTTTTTATACGTCCTTTATTATTTTTAGAGATGGTATATTGAGGAGAGCTCGAATTTGATATTGATCGGCCTCAATCCCCTTCTTGCTGATGAGATGGCCGAGGAATTTGCCTGAATGTACTCCAAATTGATACTTATCAGGATTGAGTCGCATCCTATAAGATCGTATAATATTGAATATTGTGGTTAGATCTATGATGTGGTCATTTGACTGTATGCTCTTACACAAGAGATCATCGATGTAGACTTCAATGATAATCCCAAGGTGTGCTTTGAACATAGTTATCATTAACTATTGATAAGTCACTCCTATATTTTTTAGTCTGAAGGGCATAACTTTGTAACAGTAAAGTCTTCTTTCAGCGATGAAAGTGGTTTATTCCTAATCTTCCTCCAAGAGAGGTATCTGATTGTATCCAGAAGCAGGGTCCATCATAGATAAGAGTTTGTGGCTTACCGTGGAATCAAGAATTTGATGGATGATTGGAAGAGGGAAATTGTCCTTCAGATTGTATTTGTTTAGATCAGTAAAATCTACACAAACTTGGATTTTTTTATTCTTCTTAGGAACTGTGACGATGTTGGAGATCCAATCCGGATACTTGGCTTCTCAAATGAACCCCATTTTGATCAATTTATTGATCTCAATGTTGACTTCATCTCGAAGACGAAGTGAGAGTCATTGCTATTTCTGTTTGACCGCCATGGCGATGATAGCCAATCTATGGCATGCCTTGGATAGATTGACCACAGGCATCTCTTCGAAAGTCTACGTAAAGATGTCTCGATTCATTCGTAAGAAGTGAATGAGAGCATCCTTATCATGCTGGACTAGCTTGGTACCGATAAAAGTACCGCGGCTAGGTCCATCAATGTTTATATACTATGTAGGTTCTTCTGTTGAAGGATGATCATCGATGTGACCAACTTTTTATAATTGTTATACAGCGTATCTGTCTGATATATCTAGAATAGCAGAGACGGTATTCTCCCAATCTCTCGAAATCTTTTGGCTGCCTTTGATTTCGTAGATGCCATCATTATGTTTGAAGCGAAGTACTTGATGATTAGTGGAAGCGATTGTTTCTATGTTGTGAATCCAGCAGCGGCCCATAATCCTGAGATAACAAGATTTGGCGTTGATGATGTAGAATACGTCGTTGATTGTGGATGGTCCCGACGGTAATAGGTAAGATGATCTTGCCTACTCGTTCTTCTTTGGAACCATTAAAGCAACTGATATCGTTGCCGCTTGGAATAACTTGATCGGCCAACCCCATTTGATCGATCGTACTCTAAAAAAGAATCTCAATACTACTTCCAGTATCAATCATCAGTGTATGCATGATAAACTTCTTCATCTTGAGCATTATTACTAATGCATCATGATGTAGAAATTTTACGTGGCTGATGTTGTAATCTTCTAAAGAAATCCCTAGCCGGCAATTGCTTGATTCGGGAAGAAGCTTGGCTTCTTTATCTTGAGGTGTGAGATCACAATATTCTGACAATCTCCTGTGTTTGAATCTGTAAGAGTTATTAATCTGATGAATCTCGATCATGTTGTTATAGTACATATAGTACAGATATTTCTCCTCAGCTTAATTGTTCAATCTAGACTACTTTAATCTGCGTCTTGTAGCTTCCATTCTTGTATGATTCTAGGTCGATAATGTATTCGTATATTCTCCCATCTTTAAAGATATATTCCAGCAGCCTCTGTAAAGTATAGCAGCTGTTAGTATCATGATAATTTACCTTTTGATGCATACAGTACGGTCTGCTTTCGATTAGTTCCAGCGGTTGAGATAGACGGTAAAACTTGTCATTTGATAGAATTGGAAATATTGTGGAGATTCAGACATTCATCTTGGGAAGGACCAGCTTGGGTAATAAATTCTTTTTCTGTGGTTTACCAGTGTTCGCCTGGGAACGCTTTTGATCACCCTAGTCCTCCTTCGGTTCATTGTTACATTTTTTAGTTGGACCTTTAGTAGTTAGGACGGATTTAGTATATTTATGCCTTCCGGACATCATCATTTCCAGGTTGACATACCCATTGACCTTGGTGATCATATCCTCCAAGGTCGCTGGTTTGTTTAAGAATAGGTACTTTTTGGCCTTGCAGTCGAGCTGAAGCGCATTGGTAAAAGCAGTAGTAGTTGTTTTCTGATCGAGATTATCTACTTTTTGGGGGAGCTCGAGAAACTTCTTTACAAAGGCCTAGAGCTTTTCCCTTTGTGACTGTTTAAGACTAATAAGAGAATATAAATTCTCCTCTTTGTCTTTATTGTGAGCATATGTCTTGGTAAATTGCTTTTGTAGTTGATCAAATGTGAGGATAGAATCTTTAGGTAGAGAGTGATACCACCGAAGCGGTTCGCCTTGTAGACTTGTTGCGAACAGACGGCATAGAATGTGGTTGAGATTGGAGTACAACCCTAGTGAATCACGTTATTGTTGAATGTGCTCATTTGGATCGGTACTCTTGTATTTACATATTTTTGGAGTATGGAAGTCTTTCGGAACTTCCATATCAAATAACTCTTTGGCAATCAGACTACCCTACAACTTAATAAGATTGTAGTAGAGCTTGAACTTCAATAAACTCCTTGATATGCTGATCCATATGCTCTTGTGTAACGTACTATCGTATGGCTTGAGTGGTTTGGCGAGGTGGTTGAGGATTATGAGTGCTGGTGCCTTCACTCAAACGATCACGTGCTGGAATTTGAGGTGGAGATCGCTGCTCTTCCTCTTGACGTTTGGAAGGTTGAGACCTCTGTTGATATCAGATTTAACATTGCCGCCCAAATGAATAGAAGGCTAAAGTTCGTGCTAAACATTTATGGAAATGGCTTTGCTGGTGGCTCCTCGAGGTCCTAATATTTATCGTGCAGAAACTCGGGAGTTCTCCAGAACTTGATCACGATCTCTGGTTTGGGGAGCCTGTTGAGTGTCCTGTAAAGCTTGTAGTGTGGTCTGCATTGTCGTCATATGTTCTTCATGTCGCTTGAATGCTGTAAACGAGCTTGTCGCTCCATTTCGAACTCTTTGTCACGGAGCTCTCGATCAAGAGTTAACTGACGCTCGAGCTCATTACATTTTTCTGTCTCGACGTGGAGATTCACCCGTAGTTGAGTAAGCTGTTCCACCTCAACTGAAAGATCGAGCTGGATTCCTATTGTTGGTTGCTTAAAAGTGACCATGATTGGAAATGGATAGTAGAGTGAATGTATGCCTTAGGATATCATAAAAATGTCTTCTTTCCCACAGACGGTGCCAAATGTAATAGCCTAATTTAGTAGCTCGAAATAGCTTGAAATTAGCTCTTACACCAAATGTACCTGCGACCAAAATTAATATAAAGGAAGAAATGACACAGGGGTTTTAGCATAGAAAACTTTTGAATAGGTAAAAAACCACGACCTCGAGTTGAGGGTTTTAGTAACAGTTATTTTTATTGCTTGAGGATGATATCGTATTACAAGTGTTCTCTCAAACTAAAAATGTTTGATCTTGTAAATAAGAAATTTTGTGGTGTTCAGAATCTAGAAATTCCTGTATTAGGGTCTAGAAAATCTAGTTTTTCTTGATCCCTATCTTCTCTGGAACATTTTCTTTATATAGACCTTACCCACAGCTCGTTATCGTGCTGAAGCACGTTCTCCGAATAATGAGGTAAGTGGTATTTGACTGTACATTGTTGAGCTCGTGGGAGACAGGTGTCTTTGACTTGTTCATATTCTTCTGTTGTGCTCGATCCACGTTTTTTATCAGTTTGGGGTCAATGTGTCAATGCTGACTGTTCATGTCATGTGTGAAATGCGTGAGTCTGGTACCGAGGTAGTTCGAGTTTGGACTAGGTCGAAGAGTAGGCCCTTCCAATGTATTGTCGTCCCCGAGAGGATATTTGAGACTACAATAATAAATAAATAAATAAATAAATAAACGAAACTATACATCCCAACTATAAATCAATATTGAATCAAACTACTTCTAGGTTTAACTTAACCGATCAATGCCATTGAGGTAAATGGTCATCATCTGTTTTTAGGTAAACAAACAATGAAACAACCAGATATTCCATGTTTTCATTTTTTTCATTTTTCTATATTCTATACCAATATTAATCATATATAAATCAAAATATGTCGGCTTCACCTTGATATGCAATGATCACGATTACGTACTCCAATTATGCATTAGTCTCCAACTTGTAAATACAACGTTGGTTTGACATTTTTGTGCTGATAGTTATATACCAACTACTTCGGCATAACGAGTTGTCTTACATAACTTTTATGCTTTAATCAATTTTGTGCATGTTCCCTCAACGTCGTAAATTATTTTCTTGTAAATTCAAGTCTGTAAATGGTTACGCAGAACATGTTTAACCTAAATGTATTTTATAAACTAAAGTATTAATATCTTGAGTGATGTCGATCAAAGACAATTGCAAAAGAAAAAGTTCTGCAAGTAACAAATTGAGAATATAAGCAATCCAAACATTGAATATGGCTCAAAATCACATAGCATTTACCAAATCAAATGAAAGAGAGATACTAATAAGGGCAACTGACGTGATTACTACGAACGCGGAAGCAAGATTCGTATGAATATCACGAAAACTACTAGTTTCTACTAAACAAATCAACTTTTCATTAACAACTAAGTATTGAAATTACACCACTTCTTCTTCTATAGCCTAGGTTTCCCTAAGTTCATTCCTACTATAACTCCCTTAACTTATCCAATTATGAAACTAACCTAAAAATAGTTCTAATAACCCACAGTGGAACTCTCCAAAAGAGCTAAGCTAAAACATAAAAATAAAGATAATTCAAATGGGTGGTAAAAGACCCATAGGCACGTGCCACGTCAGCAACTCTCCCGGATTTGTCCTGACTTACACATCATATGGGTTAGCAAATAAATTATGCCATGCCCAGAGGCAAATGGTGATAAATTATGAACCCGAATTACCGTGGCTATTGGACAAAGAAAAAAATAGCAAACATAGCAACGCTTAAAGTTTATTATATACCGCTCAATTCATAATTAAACCAAACACATATACATACATACCTCTAACCCCAATAATAACCTCTCAACTCCTCTTAGTCTCTCATAGTAACCCTAGTTTTAACCATTACAGGTCTTACAGGTCCTACTAGAACTTAAAGCCACCACTTCTCCTTGTTTTCTTTATCAGCCATCATGTAAAGCTTCAGCCAAACACCAACAACCAACCAAGCCAAACCCCACATTACAATTATTTGATTCCATCAACTTCAGTATAGAAACATGTCAGCAGAAGCCATTATTGGTTGTTGATTCATGTAAACAGAGTTCCATGGGATCATCAAAGAGTTATTATGATCAAAACCAATATTTTGGTGATCAGTTGTAGTAGTAGCAGTAGTTTCAAAGCCAACCGTACTATTATTTGCATTTAAAAAGAAACTAATCTCATTAAGAGACTCTAATCTTGAACTTAGTTCTCCCATTTGAGCTCTCAAGATTGAGTTATCAGATTCAATAGTTAAGTAGTGTTGGGTTGTCATGTTCAAGCTTGTTAAGAGCTGGTGGTTCTCGCTTCTGAGGTGAGTTACTTGTGCCATTAGATCATCCAAATGCTTCTGTTTTCGCATCCTTGATCGCCTCGCGGATTCCCGGTTTGACACCATTCTCTTCTTCTTTCTCTCATTCATGACAACCTGGAGGTTTTCTTCAGTCCCAGAGTTCTGAATCAGAGATGTGCCAGAAGTTGTACCTGAACCTGATGATATCCCACTAGAAGAAGCCATGAAAACTCGAGATCTAAAGATTAATATATCAAACAAAAAAAAAGATTTTTTTTTTCCTGGGGTTGGACTAATAGAGAGATTAAACAATACCCAAATACTGATTTTGATTCTAGTTATCTAATAATATAGCTACAGATCAAGTTTTTCAGAGTGATTTGTTCATGAAAACACGTAGAACCAGTAAAGGAAGAAGCAAGAGAAAGATTGAACTAAATGGGTTCTGCGCCTAAGCGTGGAGTTGATCATAAACCCACAGAGAAGGATTTCACTAAGAATCGGAGACATGTATATGAAACATCAAATACAAGATATTTAGCATTAAGAATTCTCAAAAAACAGAGAAAATAAAGGATATCCCGGGGCGGAACCTCAAGATCAGATAAAAATAACACAGGAAACCCTTGAACTCTAACTTGAAGAACTCTCAGATCTATTAGAAGATCTTGAGGAAGAAAACAGTAGATGTTTCTGAAAGATCTTCAAGGGGAAGAGGAGAGGAGGAAGGGATAGTGAGGGAGGAGAGGAGGGTATTTATAGGGCAAAAGAAGGCCTTTGAGGGAACAATGAGAAATAATTAATGACGAAATATAATTCTAAAGTAGGAGGAAAAGTAAAGGGCTTTGGAATCTCAGAGCTTTAGTTAAGCTCCCCACTTGGGTGAAGGATCCTCAATCCCTACCAATACCACCCTATAAGGCCTATACATCCCCTATGGGCCTATACATCGCTTCGCCTTGTTTACTTTATCTGTCAAATATATGTAAATAGAGCTGCCTGAAGAATATATTGCTGGCGTCTGCCCAAGAAAGAACCCTTTCAGACAGTTCAGGCTCACTGCCTAATTACTATACGATTTAAGTACTTGTTTACCTATGATTTTCTCATGTTCAGCTTGTAATGGTTTTCACTATTTTGATTGAAGTCTTAAAGTGTAATATTTCAAGGTTGATGCAAATTTACGGGGTCTCCTACCAAAATGTTGTTGTGAGATCACTGAGATGTGACAAAGTATGTGGGGATAGACGTGTGATTCCAGAACAATTTGGAAAAATCTAAAACTTACATGGCATACCGCATACCTGGATCAACTAAAGGGTGAAAACTACATGGAAGTATTTGCAACAAAATGAGCCGCGGAAAATCAATCTCAGATGTAGCATGGCGCCTCCTTGTACAAAGTGTACCCTGTCACATTGCATGTTTCTGTGTTCTAAGATCTAAATATGTTCCTAGAATAGCAGAGTAACCCTGATGAGTATAAACCGCTGCAGTATCAGTTTTTGATAGTTTAAAGGGTTAACTATATCTCCCTGGCGGACTAGCAGTCTCACTCTTTGCTGGATAACCAAAGTTAAGAAAAAGAAATTGGCCTTAGATACAATGGAAAAGCCTTTTGCATCCCTTAAATCTGTCATCATCTCAGGATCTCTCCAACTTTTCTTTTCTTTTTTCTTTTTTTGAAAGGCAAACCGGTTTTATATAAGGGGGTCCATAACCCTGAGTTTCCAACCCATGGGGTTTCAAACCCACGACTCCTCTCTTGGTGGAGGGTCACAACCACCACTAGGCCAAGAGCCCAATGGTGTCGCTCTAACTTTTGGCAAGATGTAAAGCTTGAAAACAGTCGTACTTCAAAAACAAGCTTACGTGCTTTTTATTCGTCTCAAAACTCCATTAAAAATGGTTTCTAAACTCATGGCCATTAAGCAGTATTAAATCTGAATATATGTCACTATGATATACGTTTACACTAAGAACATCCCGACAAAGGAGGTGGAAACCAAACAAAATAAGCGTCTAAGAACTAAAAAATCCACCAATGTGATTAATTGAAGTAATGGCTGTGTGCCGTCCTAAAGATTTTACATCTGATTAATTTATGGTACTGAGCATTTTACTGGCCTGTTTCAACTGTCAAAATTACCATCTGTAATATCATTGATCAACATCGTTTTCATAGATTTCACGTACCGAAATACTCAGTTGATGGAAAAATATAGCAAGTCATGGTTGATTCGTGTTATGCATTTTTTGAAGATCACAATAGTTCCATTAGCTCACACTACCATCCATGATCCCTAGTAAGTTTATTAAAATTTTACTTGTAATGGAATATACTAACGTATATAGCATTTTGCAATCGTCTTTCAAGCCACTATGTCCTTGCTGACAGGATGTGTAACTTCTATCTTTGTCAGGTCTTTAAGCGCTAACCGGTTGATACTTAATGGCTAAGAAAGCAACACCTGGAGGGCATTATATACCTATGGTACTTTAATCCTTTAAGGTCGATATATACCCCGAAGCTTCTAGCCCCAACAACCAAATCAAATATGTTTTGTAGCTAATTAACTAATACGATACCCTTGGATTTGAAGGGTCTCCAAACCAAATATGCTCTCTTTTTCAATTAAAATTGAACAACTTCGTAGAAAGATAGAGAATGGTGCTATAATAAAAGAAAAATTGTCTTGGACCATCCATAATATCTTGTTAAAAATTCTTTATTTATCAACTTGTTAAATTTCAATTGTATTTAATCTATAGGTAGACCGACAAGCTTGTTTAGCTCGAAAATACTCTAGACTATTAGTCCATAATATCTATTGCAGAAAATACTTCACTGCCAAATGATAAGAAGCATTAGCTCTAATATTATATTTGAGATAAACTAAAAGAGAATATCCATGAGCACAGGGAAATGCTCAGGCACCTAAGAGCATCCACAGCGGCTAGGTACACCCTGACGTGGCAGGTGGATTCTCAAATCCACCCTCTTTGGTTCCCAACAGCTAGGTCGATTTGTGACGTGGCGATGAATTTTCCACCCTGATCCAACCTCTGGGTGGATTTTTGGTGTATTGATGCCGCTCAGAACTGCGTGTTGGGTAATGGACACTTCAAATGGAGACACGTGGCATGATCTTAAATATTTTGATTATGCCGCGCAGTTCAGAACTGCACGTAGTGACGCCGCGTGGTTCAGAACTGCGCATAATGATATTCACCTTGATTTGTATCAAACTGTTGTGGGGTGGATTGGGGTAAATTTGGATTCACCCTGATTTTTGGCAAATCCACCCACCCTATGTATAGGTGGGTAATATTTCTACAAGAACACCTCTTCTGATTACAACCTTGTACATATGAGTTGCTTTTGCAGGTCCCTCAAATATTTAGAAGATTCTTAATATCATATAATTTAAATATTAGATCAAGTTTTGGGTCCTATCATGAGACTTATATCCAGTCTTTCATAGCTGATAGCCCTACATGAAACGGGAAGCTTGTATAAAGCTTGCGTGAAATTTATGTCAAATCCCTTTTATAAGATACAAGATTTGTTGAGATATTTTTGAAACTTAGAAATCTTTATCACAAACTCTCATTGTCAAATTTCAGGACCAAAACCTAAAGGTCTTTTTCTTTCTTCAATAACCACCCTCTCTCTCTCTCTCTCTCACACACAAACACTTTTGTTGTTGTACTTTGTCTTCTTTTTTAGGGTTTGGTGGTGCTCATGGTGCATAGTTAACCACATTTCAATTTGCATGCATGTGCTAAACTTTTGTGTCAAAAGTATATGTAGAGGTTCCCACCACTATCACCTCTACTAAATATTTCTCAAATTTTCTCACAATATCAAAAAGCTTATTGAGGAAATAAAGCTATGGATTCATCAACAGTTGCACAGTGATCATCACAATTAAGGAAAGAGTAGTGTTGTCATATAATCATTTTTTGCATTTCGATTTAGATTTCGATCTTATCCAAGCAACTTGGCTTCTTTTGCCGGACGGAATCATGTACTTGCATGTTAAGAAAAAATGTATGAGAAAAACAAAATTGTAGGATTTTTTTCTAAGGCACCTTTAAAGGTACCTAAATAATAAAAAGGACGTAAAAAAGATGTTTGTTGTGACCCGCTTAATAGATTAGCCGAACTTATACTGATGGCCATGAATGACCATGATTTGTAGACTTACAAATACAATGTAATGGCGACTTTTGGTAGGTATTAGAACATATGACAAACATGTCCATTATACATATATTTCCTCAGTCCAAATTGAAAGAGAGAAACTCTAGTTATGAGCATTATTAATTACTAATTTCACTTATATAAAGGCAATGTCAAATGGGATCAGGCCAACTATATGTTTTCTAACATACTTTAGCAATAGTGGTCTTAAAGATGTAAAAGACTGTCTAAATTAGGGTTATCAAAACCCTAATAAAACAAATTGCGCGCATACATTGCTACTTCAAGAAATCTAGAAGCCATTAGAGTCTGCTGAACTTTTCTCTCATTCGGACAGGATACCTTATCATAATACGTAGCAGCAACTCTAACCTCTAAATGTTTGTACAATGACGCTATAATAGATCATATTTACGTCATTATGCTCACGTAGTTCGAAGATTAAAATGGTTTCTTCAACTCAAAACCCCAATCTCCCCTAAAATTACAAAAGTTACTTGTATAAGAAGTCTAGAAAGTCAGTGGGGATCGAAAGCAAGTACCAAAAAATAAAGTAAGCCAACTCATAATGTACATGAACCACTAGAGTTGTCACTCTTTGATGTTGAAAAGAAACAAGAACCTGAAACTATTCAGTCCAACTACCCATGAATAAAGCTAAAAAGATGCTAAACCCACTTCAAACTTTGCTGATTTGGTCCCTCTAAATCATTTTATATGCATGTACTACTGTATTATAATTTACAAGTGTGTAGTTAATTACTTCGAGGAATGGCATATGTTTGTACATGTTCCTTTTAAACCTTAGCAGCCTTCATGATTATCTAACCTTATAATTTCTTAGAGCATCCAAACTGGTGAAAAATCTAATTTGCTGTTGCGTTACGAATTGTCTTACACGTGATTCTATAAGTAACTAGTTTTGCTCGGTTATAGGGGCTTAGGTCAACTTGTTCGGTTCTAAGTTGCATATTTTAGCCTATTTTTTCGGTAATATTGTGCTTGGTAAGCTGTTGCAAATTCTCTTAGCTTTAACATGAAAATTTGGAGCCTTTACAAGTTAAACCTGACAACATAATCTCCATGACCAATTCCTCCTGAAGCCTCTGCTTCTTTCAAAAAATAATCTCCATAACCTTATGATGAGCAGCCGACCCAGCCCATTTTTTGCCAAGGCCCTGTCCAAGTTAGAATAAGCCCAAAATAAGATCAATACCTCAGAGTCCACCGCGGGTTCAAATCATCGGAGGAGTCCACTATATAAGCATTAAGGTCTCGAACATAATCCATTTCCACATCCACAATTTTCATATTAATCCAAGCAAAATCCAGATGGGGTTCCATCAGGCAAAAATAACAGCAGTTCCATATCTGAGTCCAATCGACCAAAATTTTATACAAACATGGCACAAAGAAATTTTATGAAAAACGGAAAAGATTTACTTCATAATATGTATCATCATGATTCATAATACAGTCATATTACACCCCATATAAATAAGCAATAAGTCACCAGATAAAGCTACAACAAAACAATACCTATTTACATCTCACAAAAAGGCAACCTATAAACTCATAACACAACTCTTAACAGCTACATTTTTAGCTCTACTGTTATGTAACTTAGAAATCCAATAAACAAAAACCGTTCTCTTTCACCTTTAAGAAGATTGCAAAAGAAAATTATGAAGCATTGGCCGTAGAAGCTTCCAAAAACTATGAAGCATTCGCTGACGAAGCTTCCGGGTGGTACTGGAGCATTTCGTTCCACATCATCTCCCTGATCATCTCTTCTCCTAAATCTTCATCAATGTCGAGATCTATTGGGACTTGAGCGGGTGGATTGGAGTTCGAGTCATAAAGAGGAGCCATATAGGGATGTTGGAGCGCTTCGGTAACGCTGATTCTCTTAGTGGGATCAAAGATAAGCATTAGCTGTAAAAGGTCAATCGCCAAAGGATTCGCATGGGGGTATAAGCGGCCTAACGGGGTTGTGGGGGAGTATGGCAGTGTTTTGATGTACTTTCTCGCCTTTGGGTTGTCAATGAACTCAAGATCAGCCTCGCTCTGACTGCCAAGGACATTAATAATGAGTTTGAGTTGGTTGAGGCATTCTGTACCAGGGAAGATTGGTTTACGCCCTAGAAGCTCGGCAAAAATACACCCAACGGACCAGACATCAATTGAAGTGCCATAGTTGTCACAGCAGAGGAGAAGTTCTGGGGCACGGTACCAACGTGTAACGACATACTCGGTCATGAACTGGCCCTTGCCACTACTAGTGCGTGCTAACCCAAAGTCACAAATCTTTAAGTCACAGTTTGCGTTTACAAGGAGGTTCCCAGGCTTCAGATCACGGTGAAGGATATTTGCAGAGTGGAGATACTTAAGTCCTCGAAGCAACTGCAGTTCAAAAACATTAAATTAGTTTTGGTCCAGATTTGAACCATGTTTATGGAATACACAAAGGCTTCAGTTCAAAATCTAGAATGAACTTCAATAGATAAGTGGAAGAAAACAAATGCAAAGGTATTTCGTATATCTATGATTTGTGGACTAAATGGAGGCCCTGGCTACTATAGACTAAAGTTAACCAACCCCAACCCGAACCCCTAAAATGGGAGTAATCACCAGCTTCTTAATAATGCGTGTATGTATCACACCACTAGAAAAACTCCATTGCAAGAAAATTTGAATAGTTTAGAATATTTAGCATGATCAGTGGCAAGTAGAAGGTAGAGAAGTATAACTTTTTCATGTATAAGCGATGGAGTTGACAAGTAAATAGACAACAAAACTGTATATGCTATATATACAGGAATTAAACAACAAAGCAGGAATTAAAACCTATTGTACAGATGGGTGTAAACATAGTAAGCCAATATATGAATCACTAAGATCTGCAATGCTAGTCTTGCAAATAGATCCAACTAGCTGCAAAACTAGGATTGTTGTAATTCCTGGTACCTAGTAAGGCCTATGTTGCTGGTTCAATTATACTATCAGAAGAAATTTTGTGACTTCACAAGGAGCTACTAAAAAGTCCAATCAACTATGAACGTAGCCTCTTAAAATTTGTATCACTTTCATTACAAAAAAAATCCTGAGCATAAGAGTTTCCAAGAATACAAGGCCATAAAACTGAAGATTATTTAGAAAACGCATTTGATTTAATTCAATTATTAGTATGTGTTATAAAAGGTGCATACCTGGAACAAGAAGTACTGGCAGTGATCATTCGATAGTGCTTGAGAAGACTTAATAATCTGGTGTAGATCAGTATCCATTAATTCATAGACCAAATAAACATCCTTAAAACTTCTCCTGTGGATAGGCATCATAACATCATTCAAAGCAATCACATTGTCATGTCTGAGATGGCGAAGAAGCTTAATTTCCCGTAGAGTTCTCAATGCATCAATGCGATTCTCAAACGCATTATGAATCTTCTTAATAGCCACTTTCTCATTAGTTTCCCTATTCACTGAAGAACAGACTATACCGTAAGCTCCTCTACCAATTGGCTTGATCGGCACATACTTCGTATCAATCTCAAACAATGTTTGCCACATGGAGTAGCAATGTTTTCCTCTCGGACCATTTCCGTTGTGGGGATCCACATAAATTGCCATAACACCTGCATATTACAATAAACATATCAAAGATTAGGTAATAAATTACTGAGAACTTACAGAAACATCCTAAGATAGTATAAGGGTTTGTCTTTGGCTACCAAATACCAATATTTCAACGAAGAGAAATACCCAAAGATTTCCTCACGCACAAAAATCGCAAACCTCATTGAAAAAAAAAAATCAAAAAATCAACTAATAAAGTAAAAAGAAAAAAACGCCCAATTTCAGAATATGCACACTCCGATTGTTACACTGAATTTTTTGTATCAAAAATATTTATCGTGATTTGGCAAATATTGACTACCGGTTTGGCTAAGATTTCCTCCAATACATGCGTCTAAAAATTAACAATTGCCTAACCACTGGAAATATTATAGATCCACGAAGATTCCCGGTGTATCAAACAAAGCTGTATTCCCAACAAAAAAAGTATCTGAATTACACTAATATTTGATGTTTTCACTTAGTAGAGATTATAAGAAAATAAGAATATAACAATTATAAGATCAAAACATGAAAGATTAATAATTACTCTCTAAATTACGTAAACCCCAATAATCAGAGACTCAATTATTCTCATATATCAATCTTTATAAGATGAAAACATCAAACACTAATTCACCTAAATCCCAATATTCATCATTCAAATCAAAACCACTCTCTCATCACACAAAAGTCTTATCTCCAAAGAGTAATAAAATTAAAAGTAAGTAACTGAAGAACCCCAAACAATGAAACAGTATAAATATTTACAAGAAAAAAAAATTATATAAGAATTATTACCTTATTTGGTTAGACAAACCCAAATAACAAATCTTCTCTCTGGGTCCTCTGTTAGTTACTTAGTGTTGTTGTTGCAAATATTTGCAACAAACAACAAACCTTGCAAAACTTTCGTCTCTTATTACATCTTCTTAAGTGCAAGTGTTTTCAAGTTTACTCTCTCCGCAAATATCTGCAATTCCAAGTCGAATTGGAAACTTTTTTATTACAATCCTCTATTTTTTCTCTCCGAAAAATTTGCTATATCTCTCGGGAATCTAACCCAGAGTTGGAGAAGATCACAGTTGTTGAATTTTGAGAGAGAGAGAGAGATCTCAAATTGGAGATTCGAAATATCGTTGCGATCAGACCGGTAGAACTGGTAGATGTGAGTGAGAGAGAGAATGTGTTTGGCGTGGCGCGTAACGGACCGGATTTGGCTCAAAGTGAGTTCGACAGCTAGTAATAAGCCTCGGCTAAAACTTTGGTACTTAGGTTGATATACGTAACTTTGTATTTGGGTTTGGACTTTTGCTTTCAACACATGTGCAACTGCAACTGCAACTCCAACTATAACAAGAACAATGAGTTATTATTATCTAAGAGTAGGTTTTAGGATAAGGATTTAGAGACACTCAAAAATGAGACTCTAAAGTCTCATGAGCCACTCATCTAATAGAGACGAGTGACTCTTATAATAGGGAATTCATATATAGGAAATGAGGTGGAAAATCTAATATTAAGTGAAAATGAGGTGGTCTCTCTCCTCACGTATTTCTCCTTCCAATAAGTACGTGTTTCAATTTGAATTTCAATTCTCTCATCTCTCACAC
This sequence comes from Kingdonia uniflora, assembly GCA_014058105.1. Taxonomy (NCBI): domain Eukaryota; kingdom Viridiplantae; phylum Streptophyta; class Magnoliopsida; order Ranunculales; family Circaeasteraceae; genus Kingdonia; species Kingdonia uniflora. Next base: position 2,732,640 of record JACGCM010002137.1, read on the forward strand.
CACCTCTATCTCTTTCCTCTCCCCCCTCTCTCTCTGCCATTAGCAAAGATTTTTATTTTTCTTTGTTGATCGAAGCACCAAACCCAAAACACTAGTCTGGTGTGAACCACACTAGTCATCTTCTTCAACTTATGTGCTCATCAATCTCGTCTCATTCGGAGACCATAACAGTAGTTTGGTTTAAGTTTAACTCTCAAACCTGTTGATAAAGGTACCATTATGTTGGTTTTTCTTTGAATTACAGCAATGAAATTTTTTAGGGCACATTTTGTTGTTTGGGTGTTTATTTCATTATCTCTACTACCAATGTACTATTGAAACCAATTTTTTTGATTTTTTGATTTAGGGTTGAAAAAACTAATAATTGTGGGGGATTCTGTTAATTGGTTGGAAATAAGCATAATTTGGGAATAATTTTGGTCATAAACTGATTTGAGAGAGAGACAGATCACGTGAAAGGAGAAACCCTAGTTCGATAATTATCATAATATCTCACACGTGAAGAGAGAGAGAGCATGTCTCCTCTCTGTCAAGTGTCAGCTCATTTCCACCTAATACCATTTGGTTTCTCACTTTTCACCTCCTATATTATGAGGATCATTCATCTCTAGAGATGTGTAGTTCCTATTGAGTGAGACTTTAAATGTTTGATTTGTAAGTGTCTCTAAATCCTTCCCTCTTTTGTTTTTGTAATTAAACTCAAGACCTCTTCATCTTAAGGCACGGTCCAAAACCGCAACACCAACCCCCCTTATTAAAGTATCTCTTAAAGTGTCTCACTACCTTGGTTGAAAAAAAGCAAATCCAAGGTAATGAGGCTTTATTTCTTCCAACAATACCTGATTTAGATTTTTTAACAAGCGCCCAAGTGTTGGGCGCCTGATTTATTTTTTTGAATTTTTTTCATAAGTTCAAATTGGGCGCCCAAGACTTGGGCGCCCGTTTTAATTATTTTTTAAAAATAATAAAATTGAGCGCCTAAGTCTTATGCGCATGTTTAAAAACATAATAGGCGCCCAATCGCGACTTTAAAAACCAAAGTTGAGTCTTAGATTCTAAAACTCAGCCTTACTTTTGAAGACTCAAATCCAACTATTGGATGACGAAAATCCTAGGTGGCATCTTGGATTCCAAGATAGTGAGGCACTTTAGGAGATGCTCTCATCAATGTATTAAATTAGCAACCTCATCTTCTAATTAGCAACACCAACCGTGCCTGAAGAAGAAGAGGTCTTGAGTTTAATTACAAAAACAAAAGTCCACTCGCCAAGATTTGTTGTGACTGACCAATGCCCAAATCATGAGTCAAGCAAATGGTGATAAATATTTTGAATTTTTGCTCAGGCATAACTACATATGAATTCAACATGCTTTATGACGATTTTCATATTTCATTATTTCCTTGACTTGCACTCTACTTGTGATTTCATGAATGTTTGTGAAAAACTTTATCTAAATTAAGCGGCAGATTTCATCTCAGCCGTCAAAAGTTGTCGTCATCTGTATTTCTAGAACGCTATTGACGTAATAAAGTAGTGTATACGTGGACCAATGAGATTGCGCCGGATCACTTTTCTATAACGTGGGTCCCACTGGAGGATATCCAGCAGATATATTTATTTCCAGATTTGGAAAAGAAGAGAATACGTGTGTAGGCATGCTAGCTTGGGAACACTTTGGATCATGTGCTTATCTTTGCGATTTTGAAAAGCGAAAAAATATTTTTGTATGACAATTTTACCCTTGAGTCTTTTGTTACTTTTTAGACTATGGGCCTATGAAAATACTGGCCCAACTCAAAGCCCATGGATTTCAATTTGGTCTGATTAAATTCTAATCACAACTGTTGAATAATATCTTACTAGTACTACCCGTGGCTTACCACGACAATAACGTCGACGCGCCTTCGGCGCTACTCGTGACCGAGTCACGAAAATAATATTGACACGCCTTCGACGCTATTTATATTGTCGAGCACGTGTCTTCGGCACTACAATGATACAAAGGTAAGTAGTGTTATGAAATCCTGAATGAAGAATCCAATATATATACCCCTATACCATTTCATTCTCTTTTCTAAACTCTCAACCCTCCTCTAATCTTCCATATATGCTTGCACCTACTTTGCACGATCATCACACATTTCACTGAACCACTTTTCCTCATTAACGTAGAAATTAAACCAATCTCTTCTTCATCCTTCTTATATTTCTACATTGTCACATCAACATACAACAATCTCACCTACAAACCCACATTTCGTTAACGATCCTTTAAATTGGGTTTTGTGCTAACTCCAATAATCTAACTTCTTATAACTTTGAATCCCCATTATGCTTATAACTTTGATTTACAAAGCCTAAAACTTTGCAAATAATAAAACCGCAGAGTATGATCTGAGGTGCCAAATCAAGTATTATGCTTATAACTTTGAATCCCCATTATGCTTATAACTTTGTTTAACCCCATAGTTTAAAACAATAACTATAACAAATTGGTTTTTGCTTAATAACTGTAACAAATTCTCCATTATGCTTATAACTTTGAACTCAAAAAAGAATGCTTATTCTATTAAGACATAAGTAAAGCTAAAATTATTATTAAAACCAGAATTCTACTGGTATGGGGATATTCACCAAGCGCAACAATTTCATGACGCAAATATATGAATCTTGATGTAAAGCTAATTGGTTGTAGTCCTTGTACATGATCAACCATCCTAGTGCCAAATTTGTAATACTAACCAATACTGTAAAACATTTTTTTAGGAATGATAATGTAGCAAATCAAACAGAAGTAAGGACAGTTCTTCTTACTTGTTTTCTACTTTTGTTATTTCATTTTCTTCCCACGCCTTGAGTAAAGACAACCTCTTCTCTGTCTCAACTCGTGCAAGGACAATATCTAAAAATAACCAAAATCGTTTAGCCTTTTAGTTAATAGTTACATCATTGAACAAAAGCAGGATTTTCACAAACTATGTTGTTTTTCAAACTTTACCTATATCCTGCGATCCTCCAGAGGGTTTCTCTTGTGTTAATTCTGGAGTTTCTGTCAGTAAAATAGAAAATTCAAGTGGTTATTTAATCAACAAATCAATTTAAACTTTCCCAGATACCTAATCCCAAATGAAAATTGAAGAGTGAAACAATTTTTTTATTGCTGGAAGCAGAAAAGAAAAACAATGAAATCATCCCTTTAACTTCAAACAATAATATATATGAGAAATAATTAATATCCAGATGTACTATTGGGTAAATAACAACAGGCGACAATTTCCAAGCTTCCAAACATAGCTAGAAGATTACACTAAATTTTGTTTGTTTTCTAGATCAAATTACCCATCCTTACTCAACAATAGTTAAAACCCTTTTTACAAAAGAATAGAAATAATTAAAACCATTGGAATTCACTTCCAAGTACCAAAAACGGACCAAATTCTACAAACTTATCATAAAATTCGCAATTTATCTTGGAACAAACTTCCCAAAAATTACAACTTTCAATTTTATAAAAAAAACTTGAATAATTTCTACTTATCTAAATAAAATTTGGAAACCATAAAGTTGTAGTAACAACATCTAATCTTATGTACCGAAATCATCAGAATTTTCACACAATTCAACAAAAAAATGAATTTATAAAATATATAAAAAAAAAAATTACTGTCAACTACGGCGAGAGCTTTGCACTTATCATCGGCCGGTGGTGGTGGTGGAATTACAGTTTTCTCCTCCTTCACCGACGACTCAACCATAGGAGCTGGAGCCACAGTTGTAGGCTCACATGGTAACTCCACCACCTTCTTTGATTCCTCCTCCACCATACCTCTTACAACAACAACTTACTCAAACCCTGATTTTACAAAGAGAGATTAATAAAAGCCCTAACTTGTATGTAGGTACTAATATAGCAAGAGAAGCTCTGTCAAATTGGTGCTTGAAGCTCTAATTTTTACTGCTCAATAACTTTAAAGTTCAGACCTTTAATCCAAAAAAGAATTGGTGTTTGAAGCTTCTGCGATTCCTTTACTCTTTCTCTCTCTTTTGGAGATTCTCCCGCAATGAAAAGTTGTGCCTTAGAGGAGCTAATAAAAAATCGATGTGAGATATGTTCTTAGATGCTTAGAAAGAGAGAGAGAGAGAGTACCTTATGGGAGACGAAGAGTTGGGAGAGTTGGGAGAGATGAAGAGTTGGAGAGACGAAGAGTTGGGAGAGATAAATTCTTTGTATTCAAACCAATAGGACTTAACTACCCTCCCGTTTACGTGTTTTGTCGAAGCTACTCCTAAGTATGAGAGTTGAACAAATCTCGTCCTTCGATCTCATTCTTTTCCAAAAATCTCAGCCCCTCTTTATCTTTGAGACAATGACAAACTTGTCTATTTGAATTTGAGACAATGACAGACTTGTCTATTTGAAAAACACCATTGTGTAATGTAATATAAATTCTACTAGACAAACATAACACATACATAATTATGAGAAAGAGTAGAGATATTAATGATAGTTGTTTTGTTTCTCTCAGGTTATAAATAATTAACACTTAATAGAGTCATATACTTTTACTCAAACTCTCCATATAAACCCAAATATGGGCTTGTTATGAGTCTAATAGGGCACCCTAACCCAATTGGGTTCTTACCTTGGGTCGGACTCAACTCCTAACACTCCCCCTTGGGATGTTCCATGCCAGGATGACTTCCTTCGTCAAAACCTTTGCCTAGCAAAACCCTATTGGGCAAAAAGTTGTGCAAGAAAATAGTACAATCCTATGCCATGTATGGGTTGTGGACGCGTATACATTGCCTCATCAAAACCTCTAGTCAATAAAACCTCTAAGGATAAAAACTGCACTATCAGAAAAAATAGTACAACACGCAAGTATCCATGTCAGGACGGAATTACTCCCTCTAACGTCGATCTCCTCTGAGGTCTATCTCCCCGAGATAATAGTAAATAAAAAATTTTGCATGCCGATTCTGTATACCATCTACTTGAACGTAAGTGGTACAAGAGTCTTCGTGAATAGGTTTGTAAAGTTGTCTTCTGAAATATCTTGAATAACGTCAATCTCATTCGCCTTCTGTAATTCATAAGTATGAAATGACTTATATGAAATACGTTTCGTTCTGTCCTCATTAATAAATTGCTATTAACTTCAATGATGCAAGCCGAGTTGTCTTCTTTCATAGTCAATGTTTTATCTTGGATAAAACATACCACAACTCAGTTGATGTGATATATCTTAGAGTGCAATTATTATTCTCTACCAGCTTTATGAAGTGCAAAAATTTCCTCGTGGTTCGAAGATGTAACTACTATCGTCTACTTCATCGATCTCTAAGAATTTATTGTATCCCCGTACATAAACACATAATTCATCTGGCAATAGCCTCTATGTGGGTCTGACAAGTATTCTATATTGGTGTACCCTATAATTTTAAGTTTACCATTTTGAGTAGAACAAACCCTAGTCTTTCATGCCGATCAGATACCTCAGAATGTGCTTGATCCCCATCTAGTGCCATTGGGTAAGAATAAAACTATGGCAAGCCAAATAGTTCACTGCGAATGAGTCATCGGGTATAGTATACCCAACTAACTATAGAAAAACACCTCCTAGCTATGGTTTCACGGCCCTAAGAGTTTCTCCCTCCATTAGGATGGTGGAAGATGTCGTTGTCCACATCCAAGTGATAAACGTAGAATAACCAACTTAACACCGTCTACTGTATCCATATCGAAGTGTCAAATAACTTTTTTGATATATATTGTTTGGTGTACGAGTATGCCACTACCAAGATGTCCGATCTGCAAATCGAGATACTATTTGATTTCTTGAGATATTTTATTTCAAATTCCTTCCTAAGGTATTCGGCGGCTCTCACGATCTCCCCCGTAGTTTTAATAATATATAAATCATTTAGTACACTTTTATGATGACTTAAGCTAATATATGTGTTCTTAATAAGAACTCATGGACAGATAAAACTATTTACAAAGTCCCCCGACCTTCAAATACCCATTCAACTTATTATGTCACATGGGCCTTGATTGTTTCAAGCCAACAGTGACTTATCTAGTTTTATTGCGTACACACCTCGTCTGCGTTGAGCTTAATTGCATCTAGAAGCTTATACCCCCCGGATAACTTCGTTTAGATATCTATATCTAGTTTCCTATATAGATACGCGGTAATTACATAAGACACATATCTAGCTTATCCTTGACAACTAATAGACAGATTAGTACTGGAAAGTTATAGTGTCCATAACTGGAGAATAAGTCTCATCGTAATCGATATTAGGTCTAAAAAAGAATTCTTGCGCAACCAGTCTTGCCTTAACCTAATTATCTTTCTGAGTTAATCATGCTTTAGTACCATTCCCATTTATAACCGGCAGGCTTTAGGCCATTACTTCACATTATACTAATAAGCTAAGGTCCGTTTGGATTCCAAATACCCATTTTGGCCAATGTACAACAACACACATTCATTACAATAAGTGGTTTTGAATCCTCATCCTTAATGGTGAGTAATACAGCGAATATGAATACCTTGTCAAAAAATTTCTATTAAACGATCCTACGTTGTACCATTACAGACTTTTAATAGATCGATATCTTCTTATTATCATACGTATGTGCCACCCCGGGCTTATCTCGTAATACATTAACTGGCCGCGTAGCTACTATTACCTCATCCATGGGTGGTTCCATCCTCGATGAACCGACTACACCATTAGTCATATTTATCCCTTATTCTGCAGCTCCCCGACTCAGAATACTTTCTTCCAAATGTGCTCCCCACTAAGCACGCACCTTAGATTCGTTTGCGGTACTAATTCTTCTATAACTTTCAGCTGTATAGGTGCATTACTTGCAGGTACATACACCTACAGTACTTCAATAGTGCATATGAATGTGTCTGGCAATGCATTTGTGACCTATTAAAAGTTTATAATCCGTTAAACCTTATTGTCACTTAACTTATGTAAAAGGATCTAGATGAGACAACGATGGTATTTTCCAACTAATATTAGAAACATCCTAAACATTGACTGTCATATCTCCCCCCAAATACTGGGAACATCGTCTCATCAAAGTGATAATCTACCTTGCAATATATACGTCGCCAGTAGGTTTTAAATATCTAGTGATAGATGTGAATCACAAACCACATAAATCTAGGCCGACGTTAAGGGTTCCATCTTTATACGTTGTAGTGGTACGATTGGCACCTGTACAGAATATCCAAATATTCATTGATGGGCAACATCGGGCTCCAACCCAGTTACTAGTTACTTTGGGAAAGATTTAATGATTTACTATGGGATGAACCCTAATTAGTATTGCGGGAGCAAGAGTGCATAACCCATACACTAGCTAGAAGTTGTGATCATAATAACAGTGACCTAACAATTATTCTAAATTGCTTGATTAGGTTCTTCGCCAATCCTGAGTTGGGTATGGTATGGGAATGCACATAACCTTGTCTATCATTTTCTTTGATAGTCTTTACGTGATAAACATTATCATGTATCTCCCTAAAACTCACTAAAATCTAGCTGGATTTACTAGTGTATAAAGTAGACTAGATATCCCATATCATACCTTTAGGGAGTAATAGTATGGCGCACTCAGTGTGTTATATTATATTGGTCATGCCAATGATAATCGTGATATCCCTGATGCATAAGGTTAGAGATAATAAATATTTTCATATCTCAAAAGGATCGAGTGCGTGGTACTAATGTCTCTTAGACATGTGTCGTCACTCATCAGATTATCGGCAATGCTTAATGAGCATATAGATCCATAAGTGGGTTGTATATAGTATGTCAACTATCATACATAGAATTTATCTACTTTTTAAGCAATAAATTCATAGAAAAATCAAAGAATAATCTCATAAATGGGATACCGAACCAGTACATATCACGAGCATATTCTATTAAACTAACCAGTTAAGAGTTCCCAACTTAGTCAATGATAGTATTAATAAAGCAAAACTGCTACTATGCAATAAGTAAAGTTACTACTTGGCAATGCTCTCTAGGTGAGATCATTCATCTACTTTGAATTTATTATTGTTCATTCTTAGAACTTGGTTCAAGGCTGTATTGGTATTATGGGAAAAATCTAAGGCCAGAGACTTTGCCGTGGTGAGGTCTGCACCAGCTGTGATTACGTGATAAATTTGGGGATGATTTCTTTAGATTGTCTAGGGTGCCTTGCAATCCCTTGCCCGACTATCTCGTATCCATTTACGAATTCTTCATATTTTATTTAGGTCAATTGGTAAACTTTTTGTTCCCCTTGCCTTAGGTTACTGATGGCTAGAATCTAATCCTGCCATTGCTACCACATCTCGTCTATCTACAGTTGCGACCCTGTCCGTAACTTTATCTATCACTCGACCCAATATTATGCGACCCTGACACATGTTTACTCATAAAAGGCATAAACTTGAGGTTCTTAACCTGTAGCTTATTGTTTACTTATAAATGAGAAACAACTTGAATTAGGTCTGCATATACAATGATCTATCGAATATTGTCTCGAAAGCGTAATATTTGAAGCGTAGAAAATTTAATAGAATATTGCCAATATCTTCATTTACTTCAGCTATTTCTCCATGTAACATTATAGTGGAGTTGCACTGCCAAATAAAAAATTATGACGCAGTCATATAATACTAGAATAGTATAAGGTAATCCATTATCAAGTCTTCCTGAATATGGAGGCGAGGGTGCAAATAAAGCTCTTACTTTGTTATATTAGAAACTCATTATTCACAACAATAGTTTATTTCTAGATTCTGTAATAACATATAGATTTTAGTATCCATAAAGGTCAAGTTTATTGGCACCAAAATAGAGTTGCAGTATGGGAGTTACTCAATGTTCTGAGTGTCGCCAACATCAATTATGCATGTAGATCAATACCAGTAGTACTTGATAAACATTCCTTCCATAAAGGTAATTTATAGTGTAGTAGCATATTTCCCAGATTCGGCAAGAATAAGCCGGCATAACATAGTAGAAGACAGAAAACATTCGAGAAGTTACCACAAGTCCTCGGCCTACTGAAAGTAGCCGTTATGGCTAGTCAAGAAAGGGCCGTTGGAGATCCGCAAAGTTCGCCTGCTACCCCCGAAATAGGAGACTATTTCTTCTTCTTTTTTGTAAACTGCATGTATCTACTATAAATACAGGCAAAAAATAGATTATTCAGATCCGCAACTCTACTATTCTTACTTCCTTACCCTACTGTTACTCCAAAACTTATAATAACTAACAATATATTAGATTTACATCAAAATCCTCCTCGAGGTCGTGGTTTTTCTCAGCTTTTACTGAGTTTCCACGCAAAATCTTGTTTATTTAGGATTATTACTGCACCATCCTTATGAAAAGTATTGGTGAAGATTATCCTTCCAAAAAACATGCCACTACAATTGGCACCGTCTGTGGGAATTACCACATTTTACTTTACCACCCCTGATCTAAAAATTATCTGATGACAAATATGAATCACCGAAGCCATTCTAACACGGTAAGAGATCATAAGATCAATCCGATACCAGAAATAGTTAACCTGTACAGTTCAGTGATCGAGCTTCAGAGATAGATAGAGTCAGAAAAAGCCCAAAGGTTGGAAGATCAACGCATTCATTCTCAAGTTCTTTAATTAAAAAGACTTATTGGCCGTCAAGCGTCACCTCTGCAAGCCCGAAGTGATCATCGGTTAAGAATAACCCAAAAAGATGATCAACCGAGAGAGGACAGATTACGAACTTCTCAATCCAGATCCAGAAATTTAAGCAGGGCTTCTTAACACTCTGGACTTACATCCTTAGCATCAACAACTTAAGGAAGTTAACGCACACGTCATCAAACTCCCCCACCACCAGAAAGAAGACTAGTTAGGGACCGATTAGGACCAGAAGGACAGGGAGATTTGTATTCGCAAGTTGTAACCTTACCGATTCCTCCTCCACAGTTCGTCACCTTGGATGGCCTAAACAATAAAATCCAAGTCATAAACTCTGATATCCCAGGCGGAAGGTCTGCACTCGACAGAATCGAGACAAACCCCATCTCCCCTCATCTCGAAGTTATGCCCATCCCAGACAATTTCCATATGTTAAAGTTTATTCAATATGCAAGTCTAACTGACCGTTCACCCATGCCTGACACTTCAAAGCCACAGTTAGATTATACTCCAAACTCGACCACATGTTATGCATGCTATTCAATATGATCTTGAAAGAAGAACCTCTCAGATGGTTCCATACAATCTAAGAGGGCTCCATCACCACATTCAGCCAATAACAACGTCTCTTCGAGTCTAATTATGCTCACGCTAAAGAGTGAAAGGTGACTGTGGACTCATTGTTCTTCTTCGAGTATGGCGTAAAAGAAACCTTAACAAGCTTTTACAAGCGTTTCTTACAGGAAACATAAAAAATTGGGAACTCAGATCCCAAAATCGTCATTCTAGTATTCACCTCAGCCCTACATATCGACTTTAAGGTTCAAGAAGAGCTTACATTGCACAAACCCAGAACGATGACATAAATAATCGATGTAGTTAATAACTATATTAAATTAGAAAGGTCCAAATAAGATAAAATAAATAGCTCATCTGCCATTCATTCTCGGGAAGCAATTTCATCACCACCCCGAAAGTCGACCACTACCGAAGCACCCAAGCAACGCAACAAAAACACTGATAATAATAGAAGAAAGGACAGAAAACCCGACAGACCCATCCCAATTCTGCCCCGAATGACAACGACTCTCTCCGCTATCTTACCATTGATAAAAAGAGATGAGTGTTATCGCACAGTACAAATAATTCCCAATATCCCCAACAAACCTCTGTGTCAGTATCCCAATATACATAGTCACAAAACTGACAACTGCTACTCTCTCATTCGAATCTTTTATCGCATCCTATTAACTGGAAGGCTTCATAATTATGTCATCGGAATCCAAAAGTTCCTCGAAGATGGGATAAAAAACAAAGACGTTGAACAAAATCAGGCCAAGGGAAAGCTCGCCACCTTTACATGATTAAGATTAAAAAAGGAAAGAAAAGGAAACAAGATGATCGAATTATATCTTGTTGCAAAATAACCTTCTCAAATAAATCCGCAAAACTTCTCCCCAACTTGAGCAAATCAAAACGTCCATACCATATTACCTTCGAGGACTGTGACACCACCCATGTAAAATATCCTCATGATAACCCTCCAGTCATTATGCTCAAAGTTGGACAAGATTACCCGTATACGCCTCTCGTCGATACTGGAAACGCCACGGATGTCTTGTTCAGAAGGGCGATTGAAGTTCTGGGACTCAAAGATTTTGTGAAAGCTTAGACAACCACAATCACTGGCTTCAACGGTTCGAAAGAATTGGCCATAGGAGTAATTACCCTGCCAGTTTAAGTAGGATCAGAAACCACTTTCGTTAAATTTCTAGTCATCAATGCTGAGTCTAAATATTTGGGAATTTTAGGATGAAGTTGGTTACATTCGATCAAAACAGTACCTTCTGCATATCATTTAACATTATGATTTCCAATAAATCACAGAGTCTACAAAATCAAAGGTAGCCAAGCAGTTGCACGTATGTACGAAAATACCACCACCAACTCTCACACAACAAAACTTCTCAAGGTATAGCAACTATAGCAGAAATCACCGCCCACATTCAAGTTGCATGATACTGAAATGGTCGAATCCATTGAACTCGATGGTCCCGGGCGTCACACCTTTATCGGCTCCAGGCTGTCATCCAATGAGAAAGAAATTATGATCCAAATGCTTAAGAAAAATATTGACATATTTGCCTGGACTTTCCTATAAATGCCTGGTATTGATCCATCTATCGCGTGCTACAAACTGAACTTCATCTAGGACAATAAAGCAGTCATACAGAAATGTCGGAACTTAGCTCCCCACCTCCGCGAAGCCGTGAACGAAGAAATTGATAAACTCCTTCGTGTAGGATTTATTCGAGAAGCCAAATATCTAAAGTTGGTTTCTAACATTGTGGCAGTCCCAAAGAAAAATAGGAAGATCAGGGTTTGTGTTGACTTCACTGAACCCAACAAATTTATGCCGAAACATAGTTTTCCCCTCTCACTTATCCTACAACTCCTCAATTCCGTCGCAGGGTACAAACTTTTTTCCATGATAGATGCCGCCTCCGGTTACAATTAAGTTTCGCTCGCCATAGAAGATCAAGAAAAAATAACCTTAATTACTTACATAGGTCTCTATTTTTATACAGTAATGCCTTTTAGGCCAAAAAATGCAGGAGCTACTAGCCAAAGGTTTGTCACTAAAATGTTCAAAGACCATCTAGGAAAATCATGGAAGTCTACATCGACGATATGATCTGTAAAAGCTTGAAACGAGATGATCATTTCAGCAACCTCTAAACCATCTTCGATATCCTTTGTACTTACCAGATGAAACTCAACCCAGACAAATACCAGTTCGGTGTTACATCTGGTAAATTTCTAAGATACCTGGTCAGCAAAAGAGGAAGCAAAATCGATCTAGCACAAATCAAGGCACTCATCACAATGCCACCTTCACGAACAAAGATAGATGTCCATAAATTTACTGGCAAAATTGTAGTTCTTCACAGATTTATCTCCAAGTCATCTGATCGATGCAAACTTCTTTACCTCCTTATTCATGGAAATCCCACTGTACTTTCAATAAAATAACAGAAGGAGATCATTTGGACTCTTAAACGATACTTAGGACGTCCTCCTATAATGAGTACTCCAGTTGATGGCAAAATACTAACAATGTACTTATCCACAAGTGAAGGCTCAATTAGTTTTGTACTTATTTGAGAAGATGAAGGAGTAGAAAAACTAATCTACTTCATTAGCAAGACTCTCATGCCTGCAGAAAAAAGATATATAACAACAAAAAAACAACTACTCGCCTTAGTCTACAGCTCTCAAAAACTTCATCCATACTTCCAAGCTAATCCCATCAAAATCATTACTAAGTATCCCCTTAAACTGGTACTCTCTAAAAAGGAAATTTTTTGAAGAATTTAATAATGGTTTATTTTCCTTGGCGAATATGACATCTCTTTCGAGCCCCAAATATCTTTCAAGGGATAAGCAGTTGCTGATTTCATGGCAGATTTTCTAGTCGAGGACTCTTATTGGGAAGAACTTGAAGAAATCTTCACAGATGACTCAATCACAGAACCAAATGTATGGTCAAGATGTACCGGATGACGACTCTTTACAGACGGATCAGCTGGACCATGAGGATCAGGAATTGACATCGTCCTCATTACACTTTCTAATCATCATATCGAGAAAGCTATAAAAATAAACTTGTATACCACAAAAAATGAGACTGAATATGAAGGTGTCCTCCACGGACTAGATCTCGCAATCGTACTTAGAGTAGAAGAAATATTAGTTTACGTCGATTCTTTACTCATTGCCAATCACTACAACAAAACTTTTTGCACATCAGGAAAAATGATTGATTATGCAGCCCTGGTCGAAGAAAATATGAACAAATTCAAACGTGCATCGATCTCTTACTTACCTCGACAAGAAAATTGTCATGCCGACACATTGGCTTATATCGCCACCATGCTAGGAGACAGTTATAAAAGATCTTTAGATATCAAAATCATCAAACATTCAAGTCTCGATATACAGTTAACGATACAAATTACTGTTACTCAAGATGAAGACATTGAAGACTGGAGAAGACCATTTTATGCCTACCTCATCTCCGACATCCTCCCAAGTAACAAAGAAGAAGCATGTTCACTTTTTGCCAAATGCCCCTGATTTACAGTTCAAGATAAAGTTTTATATCGCATCACAGGAGGAGGACCCCTTATTGAATGCATCTTTAAAAAACAAGCTCAAATCAAAATCAAAGAGCTTCACAAAGGTATATGTGGAGCCCATATTTCAGGAAGGTCATTAGTGTTTACACAAGGAGTATACAGGCCCAAAATTAGAAAAGACTGCGAAGATTTTGTACGAAAATGCTATAAATGCCAAATCCACGCTCAAGACATCAAATGCCTAGTACTTGACTTGCATATTAGTAACGTCCTCTAGCCATTTAAAAGATGGGAAATCGATATCATCGGACTTTTCCTCCCAGCATCGGGAAGCAGAAAGTTTGTCCTTGTAGCTGCTGACTATTTCACAAAATAGGTCGAAGTTATTCCTCTATTTCACACCGATGAAAATAAGGTAATCAGTTCCTTTGGGAGAACATAATCACCAGATTTGGCTGCCCACAAATGATGCAATCTGGCAACGGCAAGCAATTCATCAGTCTTCACTTTCCTCTACAAGTACCAAATTTAACTATCAACTTCTACACCATACTACCCTCAAGGTAACGGATAAGCTGAAGCCATCAATAAGAGCATCAAATCAGGTCTACACAAGCGTCTTGACAAAATGAAAGGTAAATGGGTCGATGAACTGCCCAGTGTTCTCTGGGCATACCGGACTACTCCTCGAACTTCCACCAGCTGCACTCCATTCATGGTGGCCTTTGGTACTGAAGCAGTTATTCCTTCAGACCTTAATCTACCAAGTGCTCGAAGAAAAGTAACAGATGAAACCATAGACAAATCCATAGCAAACTTAGGATGATATCATGATACACTGAGAAAAGCTTACAACAAAAAAGTTTGAAAAAGAAAATTTGGTATTGGTGACCTTGTCCTTCGATGGATCCAAGATAGTACTCGGTCGAAGAATTCCAAAAAATTATCAGAAAACTAGGAAGGGCCATACATTGTCAGTGACAAAATAGATAGTGGGACTTACTGGTTAATGACAGAAGATGAAATCCAGCTTGAATATCCATGTAACATAGCTCAACTGAAAATGTTTTATATATAACAACTGTAATAATTACCATCGATTCCAATAAAATAATCTTTACTGTCACTTACATCTTTTCTATCTTAAGTTGATCTTGATCCGTACTTGATAAGTATGCATCAAACCATCAATCATCTTTATTATCTTAACTTGATCTCGATCCATACTTGATAAGTATGCATCAGACAATCAATCATCTTTACTATCTTAACTTGATCTCGACCCATACTTGATAAGTATGCATCAGACAATCAATCATCTTTACTATCTTAACTTGATCTCGATCCATACTTGATACGTATGCATCCAGACTATCATTCAATTTTCACGAATACTACCCAATTATCGGATACTTTACTTTGCATTCCTTACTTATCGAACAACATATAACATGTTTTGATATGTTTAAAATCAAAATCTAGATGTCCCACTAAGGATACACATCTGATACACATTCACATTACTTACCATTTCATGGGGATCGTTTGATTATCATGCCAACATGCATTCCTTACTTATCTGCTACAATTTACAAGTACACTTCACAATATCATTTTTATCGATTATCAACACTTAACATAAATTTAACTATGCATTAATTATTTTCAAACAACATCTTCAAAAAACAAAGCATCAACATTCATAAATATAGTTAATATTGTCTCGATCCCATCAACCATTTTTACATCACTTCCCACAAACCATCAAAATCTTATTTCAAAAACTTTATTTAAACTACAGAAGAAGACACTATTTCATTTCCCCTTGGCGTGAACCATTGGTTTCCATCATCACAACGTCATCGATAACTTCCATCCCAGAGGAAACTTTAGGCAATTCTGGAACATCTTCGCCCAGATCTGAATCCTCAAAGACGGCACCCACAACACTGGCCAACCCCTTGCAGTAATCCTTCCCCAGCACCAGCACCTCGTACTGTTGTAGATAGTTGGCCCTCACCTTCTTACAAGTATATAATTATTCAATATCAATTGTTCCCTCACCTCCTCCAAAATCTTATCATGATCCTGTTCCAATGCTTTTTAAGCCTCTGAAACCTGCTCCCGCACATCTTTCTCAAAGTTACTTCTCAACAATGCCAATGCCTCTTCCATCTCTTTTGCCAACTCTGCCCTAACCTCCTCGATCTTTTTATCCGAAACTTTTTTCGCGTCTCGAAGGGCAAGATCCCTCGCTTTCCCAGCTTCAAGCTTATACTTATTAAATGTGGCATTCAACCTCTTCATTTCTTCGATCAGATTTTCATTTTCCCTTGTCAGATCTTTCTCGATTATCTTGTACGCAACCAACTGGTTTGCCAAATCGTCACCTCCGACAATTCGACCTTTAGCCTCTGTCAATAACTTCTTGATCTGCATTACATTCATAAAATAAGTATTCAAATGACTTACCAGAGTCTTTAATCGAAGCACAGCAAAAAAATTTCTCACCTTCGACATATTTCGATGGCCCTCGCTAAGAAAAGTTATCAAACTCTTAGCCCCAACCAAACAGTCATCAACTTCTGCTTCCAGCACATTCGTACCAGTAATATACGCCTTCATCGTCCTCTGAACCTCATCATCTTCCTCGGCAAACTTCTTCTTTGAAGACTCCGACTCCGACCTCTTCTTCTGATACGTACTTGTCGAGCCTCGTGGAGGTCGCCCTTCAGGCAAAGTGATTGGTGTATCAATTTTTGCCCCCTCCTCATTTGTTGATCGTCCACTACACTAAAACAGTCAATTTTCCACAGTTTTTTTTTGCCATAGATATTATGTGTAATTTATTAGAAATAGATTTTATCCGTGGCAAATATAATTAGACTTTGTGGGTTTTTTTGTTTTCTAATTTTGCCTCTATTTTTTTGTTTTCCCTCCAATAATTTTGTTTCTCTCTATTGGAGTCGCTAGGAAGGAAAACCAAATTGCTTACAACAGAGTACAAACAGCGGGAAGAGATATAGAGACAAGATAATTTAATTTGTAACACCGACTAAAAATCCCCAAATACTTGATCTCAAAGCCTAAACCTGAAACTGAAACTCTAGTTTCCTGATCTCAACGATGGGTTAGTAAATTGCTTCTCAAATTCCTCAATGTATTTGCTCATTTGCCGCTCTCGAATTTGTTGATTTGCTTGTTCTTTAATCTTCCAGTAAGTTTCATTTCAAGCTCTAATTCTCTTATAAATTGATGTGATTGAACTTTATATAATAGATAGACTAAGCATTTTAAGTCTTCACTTTGATTGCTTTATAATCGAAACTCTCTCTACCTCTGTAATCGTACAGTGGTAGAGCAATATTCATGTATGATTGATTGTTTGTTTGTTGAGGTGTTGGTGATCTTGGGTTTGAAGAGTTGGGGATCAATGGAGGAGAGCAGAGTGTGTCAGTGGAGTGTGATTCGGTTGCTTTTAGCTATATTGCAATGGTGGGGTTCAATGTTACTGTGATTATCATGAACAAGTGGATCTTTTAGAAATTGGATTTTAAGTTCCCTCTGACAGTGTCTTCCATTCACTTCATACACTCAACCATTGGAGCATACATAGTAATCAAAGTGCTTAAAGTTAAGCCACTGATAGCGGTTAACCCAGAAGACCGTTAGGGAAGGATATTTCGTATGTCCTTTATTTTTTGTATTAACATACTGTTGGGGAATGCGAGCTTACTGTATATTTCAGTCTTCTTCATGTAGACAATAAAATAATTTACTCCTACAACTACAGTAGTGCTTCAGTGGTTAGTTTGGAGAAAATACATTGACTGGCGCATCTGGGCTTCTTTGGTGCCCATTATAGGAGGGATTCTTCTCACTTCCGTTACTGAACTTAGTTTTAATATGTTTGGATTTTGTGCTACCTTATTTGTTTGGCTAGCTACATCTACAAAGACTATCCTTGTAGAGTCTCTATTGCATGGCTATAAGTTCGATCGCATAAACACAGTGTACTATATGACTCCTTTTGCGACTATGATATTGGCCCTGCCAGCTTTATTCCTTAAAGGGCCTGAGGTTTGGGTATGGTTTCACACCCATGAGACTCTTTGCTCATCCCTCATCTTAATCTTGACCTTAGGAGTTTTGGCTTTTTATCTCAACTTTTCAATCTTTTATGTCATCCATTCCACAACAGCCGTAACGTTCAATGTAGCAGGTAATATGAAGCTTGAAGTTGTTATGATGGTTTCGTGGCTTATATTTAGAAATCCAATCCCTGTTTTGAATGTTTTTAGGTGTGAAGTGACTCTCATTGGGTGTATCTTTTATGGGTACGTGAGACATAAACTCTTACAACAAATACTAGGAACACCTAAGACTCCATGGACACTCCGTAACAGGATGGAGATGATCCCTCTTGTAAATGATAAGTTAGGTGATAAGGTTTAATTTATTTAATGTGATTTCAGCTAGTGAAAGAAGTGTTAGTAGGAAATGAGAAAATTTGGTATTGTTCTTGCACACTTTGTGCTCATTTTAAACTTAACTAAATTGAAATGGTCATTAATTTACAGTTTTTTTTTTTTAAAGTGTTAATTCCGTACTTTGCATTCTTTCAGTTTTCCAATACGAAAAAATTACATCATTTTTTCAATATAAAAAATAAATAATATATATATAATAGATAGGTGTTAGAGATGATTCCCAAAATGACAATGGGTTTGAAGGAATTAGGGGAAAAAAGTTAAAGTTGAAGTTTAAACTAGGGGGTTTTAGTGAATTGGTTTTTTCTTAACAGTTTAGAGATGATTCCAAAAATAAACAATCATTGAGCGTTTACTACTATTAAATTGATGTTGTTCATATTTGCTAATTAACTTGATCTTCATATTCATACTTGTTGTTTGTTTCCTTTTTTTTATCACTATTAAACATACTACTTATGGAGACCTTTAATTTTCCTATTATCTTATGTGCACCAAAATGGAAGTCGTCGCATTGGTTTTTGAAGCTGTATCTTTGTTTGTTTTTGTAGGTGATAACGTGTAGGTTGTGACGTCAAGTTGAAGACTCTTTCAAGCCCCCAAAGTAAGCAACAAAATTTAATCATTATTTTTTCGATTATCCCCGTTTTTGCAAATTTTATGGTGCGCATATGACTATTGCTGATATTCGTTTTTTTTTTGTATTAATGAACATAAAATTTTATCTTGCTATTAATTAGCCCCCAAAGTAGTGCCAATGATCTCTTGTTAAGTTTTACCATCTTTTACACTAGTTTATCCTTTTTCTTAAATATCATTGTCTAGGGCCGCATCTTGTAGGGGTTTTGTGATTGCTAGTTTAGTGTGCGTCTGGTAGTATACTTAGGTGTTACCCACCCTTATAGTCATGTTTTGTTTTGGATGAAAACTAGCAGATGCTTGTTAGATAGGCTTCTGCCATCAAGAATATAAAAATAAAGAGTAGTTTCACGATACTTCGTTAGGTTGCGAACCATACCATTCCCCGTATTTTTTTCTTAAATGTGATTGGATTTGATTTTCTCACAACCTATCACCTATACTTGGTTTCAAAATGGGTTTGTATCTCTTCAAGATTAAAATGCAACTATGTGAAGGAATAGAAGATCAAACTATACTTGATTTTCTCACAACCTGTCAACCTACTGAAAGCGGTAAATAAAAATATGAAAGATGCAACTATGTGGAGGAATATAAGATCAAAATATACCTGCAAACTCCAATTGAAAAAATAATAGAAAGTCTTACGAGACTTAAACATTACGTTTGTTCCTTGCATAACAAATTGACAAGAATCGAAACAAAGGTTTAAGTACAAACAGGAGATCATTCCTCAATAGAATTCCCAAGGGTTTCTGACTTGCAACACAACAGGCTTTTTATTGTAGCTTTAGTCAATAGAAATGCTATTGCAATTAAAATGACTTTCACGTTCATTTTCTGAGCAAAAACAGAATATGTTGTTATGCAGCTATTTTGTTGCTTCCTTCTACCTCGATTTTGGATAGGATTGAAGCATCCTTATGTGGTTATTGTTGTAGCTTTGAGCTTCTATCATCCATAAGAGGCATACATCAGATGGTTTATATTCATCCTCATTCATTTTTTAAACTGAAAATGTCTTTTTAATCCATCTTCTTGACAGTCTGTGTTGCTTCCTTTTGCTCCAATTTTGGTATGTTA
Organism: Kingdonia uniflora; assembly: GCA_014058105.1. Classification (NCBI taxonomy): domain Eukaryota; kingdom Viridiplantae; phylum Streptophyta; class Magnoliopsida; order Ranunculales; family Circaeasteraceae; genus Kingdonia; species Kingdonia uniflora. The sequence goes on from JACGCM010002137.1 coordinate 2,752,711, forward strand.
TGAACATCCTTATGAGATCGATTATTGCAGTTTTAAACTTCTGATCTCCCTCATCTTCTTCCCAGTCTTTGAGTATTTTTGAGGCTATCTTTTCTATCCATTTTCTGGATAGTCTGGAAGAGGTTCTGAATCTGCTTTATGTATTTTCATACGTCTTTTCTCGTTGTTGCTGCGAGGATCCTTAGCGCTGTTTTTTTTACCAAAGCTTTCTTTTCGTGGATAAGGTATATAACCTACTAGAGTAAGCAATTTTCCTTAGAAAGAAAATTGATGATGGAAAAGAAGATCCTTCTAAAACACAACTTTTTCAACGACTTTTGTTACTCTGCTCAGAGCACGTTAACGAAGTCGACTTCAGAACCTATGAGGAAAATCCCACAAGGAAACCTAACCGATGCAACCTAAGAAAGGCATGCCACGTTCAAACCCTGAGATAACCCCCCCCCCCCCCCCCCTAATGAAAAAAGGCGAAATCTTTCAAACCACTCACATCAAAACATTGCTCTAGGCCTGAGTAATTTTTGTTTATAGTAGAGATCAAAAATTCATTTCATTGTATATCATGTTATCATTCATCAATACTAGAAACAGTTCTTATATCTATTACAGTGGGGGAAGGTATGAGGTAGACATCATACCTTCTTTACAGAGTCCCCTTTATAAGTTTAGGAGTACCTTGTGGACGCATAGAAGCTGAAGAACATAGCTTTCAAGCATCACCTGATACGACGAGTCTTCTTTACTTTTGTATATTTTTCTCCCAATATTTTTAATAATCAGTTTGAAGTTTTCTTTCTCTTTGCTCCCACTTTCAGATGGAAAAGGAACTTGGGCTCCAAATTGATATCTATCATCGTTTATGTAGCTCTTGAGCTTGACAAGATCTTCCTCGGTAGATATACCTTCTTCATGTTCAGAGCAAGCTTGTGTTTCTGGCATCTCAATTAGAACCGAATTTACATCATTTGTTTCCATGCATTCGCTCGTATCGTCTACACTAATCTCAATGTCAAGCACATCCTTGGTAGAATTCTTTTCTTTATGTTCAACAGAAACTTGTGTTTCTGGCATTTCAATAAGCACTGAGTTTTTAACTTTCCTTTCCATGCATTGACCACAATTGTCGCTAGAACCTGGGCTGCTCACAGTCTTTCCGTTATCTGATAACAAATCGTTATTTCCAATGGAACCTTCTTTCTCCGGACCCTCTGCAGATTTCTCACAACTAGTTGCCTGATCTGATTGGCCTTCACCACTGTTTACAACTTTTTCTTGGAAATTGTAAGAAATTTTTATGACAGTTTCTACTTCTCCTTTAGAACCTAACACTTCGGATGAATTACAGGGTTTGTCTTCACTTCTGGAAGCTCAAAAGATATCTGGATTCCCTGGCCTGAATCCAATATTTGAGACAATGGAGGAAACACAAGAATGTACAAGACTTAATGGGCACTTGGATGCAGACTGTTCATTGAAAAAGTTTTCAGATCAGGCATACTTGACAGGGGAGTCGAGTTTAGATCTTTTATAAGAGAAGTGTGTGTTAGGAAATAAGTTGGGAGATGGAAATTCAATAACAACATTGTCTGATTCTATAAAAGTTCTGCAGGAAGAACAAAGGCACATGTCTATATCAGTAGAATTATTACTTTTCTTGAATAACCAATTATACTGTGTTTCTGAATTGTTCGAGTCTGTAGAAAAACCCTTTGAGTTATGGAGTGGTTAAGTCATAGAAGGATTGAACACTCTTGTCTTTCTTTGATAGCATTCATGCCTATCCCTATCCCTATCCTTATACCCTATTTCCTCTGCATATATGTTCTTGCTTGAGAAGTTTTTTCCTTGTCCCCTGTAGCGGCCACTGACATTTTTTCTGGTGCTTTCTCCATGTTTCATAAAATTTGACATTGTATAGTTAACTTTCTCACACTGCAGTGAACGAGCATGATTCTTTGCTTAGCATGCTTGTGTCATCCTTTGTATCCCTTTTTGTAAAATAAGACCATGATAGTGGACTAAAATCTCAACTTCCTTCTTCTTTGAGATTCCTTGCTCCTGTCGTAGCCATGAATTCTTGGCCTTTTCCTGATGCTTCGAAGTATGGAACAGCTAAAAAATCGAATTCATTTGGTGCTATCACTATACGCCTTTTGCTGTGTAGATAAGAGTCCTCAAAAGCGAAGTCAGATACATTTTGGGTCTTACATCTCCAGGAATCAGTGAAGTGACTGGTCTTATTATGCGGTCGTCTCTCCCAAGCATCCAATGGCTTTTCGTTATCTTCAGCATTGTCGTAAAGAAGAGCTTCTTCGCTGAAAAATTTGTCAACCGCATAATCATCACCATCCAGTACCATGAAACCTATCAAAGTAGAATGTTTCATTTTTGCAGATTGATTGTATGTGTGACAGAGTGGAATATCAGTTACATGTACCATAGAATTCACTTCAAGCTTAAAACCATCCATGATGTTATTGAAGTTCTTGGATGCGCGGTGTTTCCTCACAGCTTTTGATGGTGAGGACATAAAGAGACTCTTGAAGTTCTTGGAATATCAGACCAATACTTAAGTGTTACCCACCCTTGCCATCGCTTGGATTTGTAGTCATGGATCAAAGAGAAGTTTTCCATCTCTTTCGGATGATTCTGAATGTCTCTTATTAGATAAACAGATTTCCAGGGTGATTTGCACTTCTTTGTATATCTAAATAACATAAAGGGAGTCACCCCGGATCTCAATATCAAGATAATTGAGTTGGGTTGCACTTTTCAACCCATGATAGATCGCTTCTATTTTGATAAGTCTAGTAGGGTAAATAGTAGCAGTATAATCCATGAACTTGTTTCTGGTGGAACTGTCATTAATTCAGGGTTGAGTTAGGCTGCGATAAAACTTGTCAAGTCATCGAATGAACTTAACCACTTGAATCATGAACTTCGTGTTAAGTTGGAATAATAAAATAAAGACCTCCTCAACATTGGACTTGGTAAATGAAACTAATCCCCCGTTTGGTCTCCAGACCATAATACCCTTGCCTTTAGTTGTATAAAAAAAGCATTGAATGCAATAAACAACATCCAGTAATCGCCTGCCTTTATCTTGATTTAGCTTTTGGTTTTTTTGCTTGTATATTATGTTTAATTTGAGTAACTACCATTTATTTGAGTATGAAAACATTAGTTTTCAAATTATTTTTGTAGTATTGATTATTCGGAATTGTTGGTTATACCTTACTTGCCTATTAATTGGAATACACTTAGAATATGCATATATTTTTAAGAGATATAGATCATTGAGCTATGATTCACTTTTTTACTTGTTATTTCTTTATTTTTCTACATTAAGACTATTTTGTTTTAACCAGAGATAATGAAATTTTGTGAACATGTCTTCCTCGAATTTGAACAAGAATTGGATGAAAGCAAGTAGATTGACTAATGATTTCCTCAATGGCGTTCGGTCGTTCATTGAATATGTAAAACATGCTTTAGGAAATGCAGCATATTGTCCCGGTAACAAATGTCGCAATGTCAATGGGGTAAAGGAAGTTGAAGAAATAAGAACTCATTTAATAACCTATGATATAGATCAGTCATATACGACATGGTATTTTCACGGGGAGTCCAAAGATACAACTGTTGATGCACACATTGAGAATCCTAATGAACCATTTATTACTTAACATGATAATGCATTCGGTTATATGCAACTAGAAAGCCTTAACGAAGGCACGCAAGAAGATGGGCCTTATGTAGCTGTTAATGAATTTCCCGAGGAACAAATCGAGTATCAAAAGTTGAAGGATGATGCTTCCCATCCACTATACCCTTCATGATCACCAGAAGATACAATGTTGTCAGCAACAATTGAGTTAATGAGTTTGAAATCAACTTGTCAATTGTCTGATACTGGCTTCACAATGTTGTTGGTTTTGTTGAAATAACTTTTTCCTAAAGGTAACACTTTCCCAGAAAGTATGTATGCTGCTAAGAATATGATTAAGTGTTTAGGTATGGATTATGAAAATATTGATGCGTGCCCAAACAACTGTATATTGTATTGGAGGGAGCATAAGACCAAGGAAAATTGTTCCATATGTGGTGCAAGTAGATGGATATCCGAGTTCCTTGCGAGGAAAAAATCAAGAAATGTACCAGTAAAGGTTTTGAAGTATTTTCCCTTGACACTCAGGTTGAAAAGGTTTTACAGGTTAGTGTTAATCTTTACAACTTGTATATTTATTTTATAAACATGACCTACTAAATAGGCGTTATGTCTTTTTATTTTCTTTCGCAACATTCCATGGATTGCTGAGAGTATGAAATGACATCATAAAGGGGCATCAAATGATGGCATCATGCGTCATCCCGTAGATTCTTTGTATTGGAAAGGAGTAGATATTAGGTACCCTGAATTTTTGAAAGACCCATGGGGTTTTTGTTTTGGACTAACTACAGACGGGTTCAACCCATTTGGTAATAAGAGCAATTCATATAGTTGTTGGCCAGTGATGATAGCCCCCTACGATCTTTCACCATCTTTATGCATGCGAAAAGATTTTACTCTTCTGACGCTACTTATTCCAGGTAAGAGTAGTTCAGGAAAAGACATCGATGTTTACCTCCAACCATTGGTTGCAGAATTAGAAGATTTGTGGGATAATGGTATCTTAACTTATGATGCTCATGAGAAGACTATGTTTGCAATGAAAGCAATCTTATTATGGACGATCAATGATTTTCTGGCATATGGACATGTCTCTGGTTGTAAAACTGGAGGAAAATATGGGTGTCCAATTTGTAGCGAAAACATATCCTCAAAGAGGTTAAAATATGGATGTAAGCATGTTTATATGGATACTAGGAGATTTTTACCAGCCGATCACCCTTTTAGGAAACAAAAATCACAGTTTAATGGGTCTGAGGAACATAAAAGGGCACCAGTACGTTTGACTTGTTCAAAGGTATTAAGCAATGTAGATAAGCTAGTAGCAGAAGGGGGAAAAAGGGGAGAAAAGGGAAAAAGAGTAGCAAATAAAGATGACGATCTGACTCCTTGGTCAAAGAAAACAATCCTATTCGATTTGCCTTATTTGAAGGTAAGAGAATACTTAGGTAGAATCAATACATATTATATGTTAAAGTATACATTCTAATTTATTTAATATGTGCAGTATCTACCTGTGCTGCATAATCTTGATGTAATGCATGTGGAAAGTAACTTTGCTTCAATTGTTATAACAACAATAATGAGGACTAAAGGAAAAACCAAGGATGGCATTAAAGCTCACAAGGACCTAGAGGATTTGAAAATAAGGAAACAATTATGGCTACAATGTAAAGGGAATAAGACTTTCATTCTGAAGGCCCCCTTCAGATTAGATTAAGCTGAGAAGGAATCCTTTTGTCGTGCCTTACATTCGTTAAAGGTCCCTATTGGGTATAGTTCTAATTGGAAACATAATGTTGACATGAAGCAGCATCAACTAAAAGGCCTTAAGTTGCATGATTATCATGTCATGTTACAATAACTCTTACCAGTAGTCTTAATGCATGCTTTTAAAAAGTAGTAGCCATTACTTGTCGTTTTTCAAACGATATCCTCATTCTTCAATGTGCTATGCTCCAAGGTTATTCATCGAGAAGCACTACAAGTCATGGTTAAAAGGGTTATTGAAGCTATATGTGTGTTTGAGAAGTACTTTCCTCCATCATTTTTTGTTTCCATTGTTCACCTTGTTGTGCACTTAGGGGATGAGGCATTGAGATGTGGACCCGTCAGGTTTAGATGGATGCATGGCTTCGAGAGGTTTGTAAGCAGCTTAAAGCTTATTTAATTTTTAACGTACATTTGCTTAAAATGGTATATAATTTACTACATGCATCAGAAAAATGAGAACATACAAAGATTATGTGAAGAATCCAAAGCGTGTAGAAGGGTGTATCGCTAACCGTTATGTTTTGGATGAGGCAATATTGTATTGCATGGAGTACATACCTAATGGTAGAAAAGGGACCCATAAACAAGGGCAACCAGCGTTCATGGATGATGATGTAGATAAGGAACAACCTCTTGACAAAGGCCAAATCATACATCTCGAAACACTCAAGTACGAGCAAGTATGTCGTTGGGTTTTGAGCTCATATGATGGAATTGAAGAATGGGAAAAGTACGTATATAGATATCATTATACTTTAATGTAACTATGTTGGTCATACCTAATACTTAATTAATATGTAGAAAGTATGATATCTACCTCAAAGATTTCATGTGAGTTTCAAGACGTAGGGGAAGCATAAACGAGGGAAAACCACTATATTATATATTATGGTTAAGGGAACAGGTAAAAACATATTTAATGTATTTTGACGATAATTATTAATCTCAGACAAGCTAATTTTGGATATATCTTTCTTTTATAGTTTAACAACTCGGAAATGTCTACACTAAAAAGATTAGTAGACGGGCCAAGCTTTAAAGCGACATCATACAAAGCCTATCACACAAATGGATTTGTTTTTTGTACTGCAGACTCACAGTCTAGCAAGGCAACACAAAATAGTGGGGTTAAGATGAAAGCGATGACTAATTTCGTTGCTAGTGCAAGAGATCAAAACCCACGTGAAGCGGAAACCATATACTATGGGGTTAAAGAAATTATCGAACTAGATTATTATGATTTCCCCCAAACAATATTCTATTGTGATTGGGTGTGGGTTGAAGATAAAGTTAATGGATGTACATTTGATGTTGAAGCAAATTTAACTTTCGTGAATTTGGAAAAGTTAAAGAGAAACTCAAAGGTCGACGATGAACTATATTGTCTTACATCTCAAGCTTCGCAAGTCTTCTATTGTCATGATCCAACAATGACTGATTGGTCTATGGTAATTGATGCTCCAAAAAGATTAGATAAGGACGTTGACGCGTAGAAAAACCATCAATTTTTTAGACGGGGAGCCCCTTTACTTCATTAATGCTAGGATTAATAAATGAGAACGTAGATGAAGATGAAGAAATTATTGAAGAATCGTGGATATATAAAGCTCAATATATATCCTAGTTGTATTTGATACGTAAACTTTTTCTTTCGTCATTTTGCTTAACTTGTTATTTAATCTGCTTTTTGATATATCATTTCACTTTTGTCCCAACTGTTGTCCATACTGCATTTAGAGAGGATTAATGTGTCTTTTATGTCTCTGAAAATTGCACATTTGTTTGTTGGTCATCATATATGTATCTATGGGTGATGAAGAGAATGATGGAGGTGATGAAGAGTATTAGAATCTATGTGATGAGGAACAAGATATTTTGAAGAATTTGAAGAGTCACAAGGATGAAGATATTCAAAGTATGCATTCAAGTATGCATTTGACTACAAGCCATCAAATATATATTGGTCTACTGCTGATTGTAGTTGGATTACTGGACACAGCTATGTGACTTAGGGTCCTTTGCTAAATCGGTCCACTATTGTAATTTTTGAAGGGGCACCAAACTATCCAGATATATGGTGGCAAACTGAGGCAGGTGGCTTCAGGATTATACCTTTACCAGGTGCCTGGCCCCAGAAGCCTGGTTTTGCTACTTTTCCTCTCTTTTTTTGAGTCCTGAGTCCTACCTATTATAGTTGATGAGAAGGGAAATGAGATTGATGGCGAGTGTAGTAGATATCTATGTATTAAAACTCGTGGCCTGGAGTATTATTATGGTCAAAACTCTATAAAAACAATATTCACAAGCAAATTGGGGACCAGGAGAATGAGATTGAATGGCTCTGTAATGTGAACAATGAAGATACTAAATTCAAGATCATGGTGATGGTCTTTAACTCCTTTATTTCCAATATTTAGATGGCCAGAAATAACAAAAATTTCAAGCAGGAAAACACTAGTATCAAAGAAATTTTGCAGACTATTTGGAATGAAGTCCAGCTCAGACTAAGTATGGAGATCAATAAGGTGTGGGAGAATAGCAGGGAGAGAGAATTGTGTTATACCTGTAACATTTAACCTGTGTTTATCATTAATAAGCAAATACATTGCTCCTGGACTGCTCCTGGTAAAGGGATTTGGATGCTCAACACATATGGGTCTCATACTGATGTTAAAGGTGAGTATGGAGGTCTTGTCAAAAACCATGGGGCAACTGTATTTTGTGCTTATCATGGTATGAATCAACCTTCTTCAGTTGCAGAGCAGGAGGCGATGAAGGCTATTGAAAGAGGCTTGACTATTGTTCTGCAAGCTGGCATAAGCAGAATATGTGTGGGAACTGACTCACTGTAGATGATAAGCTACATCAAAGTCAATAACAAACCACCTTGGAGGTGATACCTGTTACATCAATATATAATAGATTTGATCACTAAATTTGCTTATTTTGATATTATTCATGTGTATAGAGAAGCAAACCAAGAAAGCAGATTTTATTGCTTCCTTTTCTTCTATTGAAGGAGAGAGTATGTTGTACCCTAGTTCCCTGCCTGTAGAGCTTGATATATTTGTAAAGGATGATGCTAGGAGAAAAATATACTACAGATTGTAATTAATTTTATTGAATATATGTTACCTACCAAAAATAAGGAGCAGGAAGATAATTAGAATAATCCTGAGGAAAATTGCTTCAAGGCAACTGGATGAGCTTGGAGATACAAGTACTCTTGCAGAACAAAGCGTGGTTGACCAACTTATTGCACTAAGTGACACATAAACCCGTATCACATTGTTTTAGTTAGTGCAACAAATAGATACCATTTGTATGCCTTTTTTTTAATTGTATCATCAAATGAACAAATATGATATCTATTGTCCCCACTATTTATTCTCTCACATAATTGTTTATTAAATTTTAGCTTACTTTTTGGTTTTGTGCAAATGTGGTATTCGTGGCATATTATATAAATGTAGTTATCCTAATAATAGTTTCTTACACGAGTGAATTTTTTTTTTTTTTGGTTTCAGGATACTACCACCATCATAATCGATGTCATCCTCATTAAACCCTATGGAGCAGTCGCCTATATCTTCGCCTATACATGTTGGGGGATCACATGAGCATTTCGGTACATCAGGTGGAGGTAATTCTAAAACATTTTATTCTCTATTTAGGGCGATACTACGTGAAAAAGGGTAATTAACAACGATTATATATGTTGTTAATTCATGATTAATGTCGTAGATATGTCATTTTTTGACAAAAACTGTCGGTTCGTTATGCTAATCCTAACAAATATATCTGTCATAGGTTAATTTTGCCTTCTTAATACTTAGTATTCTCCATAGGCTCTTCAAAAACAAAGATACGGTTGAGATATTCGTTGCTAGGACATGTTGTTGGAAAAAATTCAGCCAAATTTATGTCCCGTTTTGGCACCTAGTGCGATAACATATTCCTCCATATTATCCAAGTTGGCTAGTCGTTCATCTTAAGCTCAAAGATACCGTTTGGGAGACGATATGTGTAAGTTAAAACTAGTTATGCTACTATTCGTGTATTGAACAAATGCTGTTATTTTGTTGTTGATTATACTTTATACTAAGAACAGGACGAATATGTACTTCCTCAAGCATCAAAAAGAAAACTTGTGAAATCAGCTAATACCATGTGGAGAAATGGAAAAAAAAAACACTTAGGAAAAAGTACGATGAGTGCAATACAGATGATGAGAGGAAGAAGAACTGCCCAAAAAAGACTAAACTTGAATATTGGGTTCGATTTTTCGACCTTACTTCTACAGAAGAATTTAAAGCTAGTCGGGAAAGGAACAAGATAAATAGGTCAAAGATGTTAACCCCTCATACGACAGGGAGAAATGGGGTATTCAGAGTGGCTTATGAAATCGTTAACTTATTTTATAAGTTTTGAATTTTCATATTTCTTTATATATGATTGATGGTGACTTTGAGTTGTCTTCTACTTGTTCTAATATATGGAAGTGGATCTAACTATTACTAGGTCAGATTCCTTCTTAGTTGGCCATACTCGTAGTGATGGGACCTTCCCCACGGCATTCGTTGAGGAAAAAATGATAAAATTTCTATTCACACTCAAGAGTTTCATTTGGATTTTAATTTTTTAATTCCTTTCCATGAACAAAAAATACAAATCTTCACAACAATTTTTTTTTTTGGTGAAGTGATATTTATTGCTGTAAAAAAAGAGATACAAGATGAGGATATAAGCCCGAGCCCCTAAGCAAAATAATATAGTCACTTTCTTATCCTCGCAATCCCCATTTTATCTACAAAAATAGGATGCTCTTCATTCCAAGGTAGGCTGCTGACCTCCCAATATAGTTTAGAAATTTGTTGACTGCCTTCTTTTGCCAACCCATCTGGAGTACTGTTACCTTCTCTGAAAAACATGCCTTACTCTGATATTTAGAAAAGACCCCACTACTGTGATTCTTTCCCATATGCTACTGAACCCCGTAGATACTATCCCAGACTTGTTATACCATTTAAAAACTATTTGAGAGTCTACTTCCACCTTTAAAGGCTGCCATGAGAATTGCTTGCAGAATTGGAGTCCAATGATAAAACCAAGAAGCTCTGTGACCGTATTAGAACCATAACCAAGAGCAACAGAAAAAACAAACACCATTCTTCTATACTGATCACTTACTATACCTCCAACCCTACATTGCTCTATAGAGTTGAGTACTGAGTCGTCAGTGTTTAGCATAAAACCAGTTATTTCCTACAATTCTTCAGACAGCAGGATGATGTCAAGTACCATAAACTTAACTCCGGCCCTCATCCCACCCAGATTATCAGCCACTGTATTAGTTTCATTGACGATGTGGACCATCTAGAAAGACTCAAACTCTTCAATTGGTTCTCTCTTCCTTTTGAAAATAGAGTCCATTCCTAAGCACACCCTTTTGCAATTAGTATTCTTTGCCAATGTTAAGCCTGATAGGATCCCTTATAGTTCATGAGTAGGTACTGAAATGGTAGTACAGTCCAACAGTATCATAATACTCTCCTACTCTGAACAGAGCACAGATTCTGCTCCAGAATAAGTAGAACTTGGATGTCTTCAGCTCCAATCACAGGCAACTTCTTCACCTCAGCAAGAAATTCTTCTCTCAAAGGCCTCACACCCCAATCTAACTAGTCTCACAGTAGTTGATAAGGGCATTACTAACCGGTGCACAAAAGTAATATGTTCATGTTAGGCATGTGTGTGATATATACAACAAGGTTATCTTAAGAAGTAAGAAGAAGAAATGTACAAACTACCTCCTCCCCAACTCCTTTTCATCTAGGCTAGGGTTATGTACTTCAAGCAATCCCCTATTATATTGATTGTTGATTCCTTCAGCTTGTATTGACCGAAATGCCTGTGCGTCTATCCCTTGCCCATTGAGTGCATTGACAGCATTCGTTGCTTGTTGGGTGCTGCCAGCGTGCAACTCTTCTAATCTTCGGAAATACTCACGCGGCACCCATCCATTTTTCTTGTATGGTGGTGGGAAGAAATGTAGATAACAGCACACATCCGCTATTAGACCTATGAGCCCTCCAATAAACACATCCAGCCCTCTGTGATAGTAGTCATCTACTAGAGAAATACTAACAAGAGTTGCAACGACCAAGGGAAGACCAATCAGGCATAATCTTGCAACGAGTCCTCTACCATCAAATACTCTAATTTTTCCTGACAAGTAAAGTGAAAGAAAACCAAGACCAACAAAGGACCATGAAGCATGACCACTAGGAAAAGTCTTATGACCTTCCTTAATGTCTTTTTCCGTTCCATGACAAATAACATTGCCAAGTTGATCATAAACATCTTTTCTATCAGGAAAACAACGCCAGAAGAAATCCGGTCGAGGAAAACCAGCTGCGTCTTTGATTGCATCCATTATAACTCCAGTAATTAATGTAGCGAAAAAAAATCCTAGTACACCATGGTGTAGATCATATACATCTCTTCTTCAAAAATAGAAAGCAAGGAAAATAGTAATGGGCGAGAAGATGGCCAAAATAGGAACGACCCAGAAAGGGACAGTGGTGTCTTTTCTGGGATATTTGAGCTAAGTCATCATGTCCTTGCTCACAAAGTAACAAAATGGAGGAATAGAACCATAAAGAATGAGCTCTATCACCCCAAAAAGCAGTAAGATGAGCCAGTCACGCATGCAGGCTTTTTGCTACTTTTAGTCCATGTGATTTTACAGTATGAAAACCATGTTCCGCCACCATCGTTTGTCCTCAAAATAAAATTCAGCTTCAGAAATGGTATGTTTGGCACTGTGTAAAGTGTAACCCACTTCTTGGATTTCTTCAGAAAGAGGTCTTCTCTTCTTCCCATTTGGGAATCAAAGGGACACTCTTTTGAAATTTGTTTTTGCCAACAAAAAAAGATATGCATCCTTGTTATAAGCAACATCTCTAACAAATTATCTGCAATACCTTAAACATATTATTTTATACATATTTTTAACATTACATTACATAATGCCTTTCTTCATATATCCTCAATATCAAGAGAGTGTGGATAAGTAGGGAACAAATTTTATCCGTGCATCCATAACTAGTTGACCGTTATGATATCCTCTGCGCCAGATTTTGATGCAATCTCAACTTTAACTTCAAGTCTCTTCCATATCAAATCTCGTTGTTCTTCCAAGTCTTTAGCCTTGGACTCTTTCTCTTGGTACTACCTCTGACACTCTTCAAATAGTTCCGTGTCCATCTCTAAGAATTTTTTTCTGACATTTCCAGTCAACCTGTGAACTACCTACTTCCAGTGGCCTTGTATGTTTTTCTCCAGTGACTCAAAAACGATTGGAAAAATCACATTTTGGTTTTGGGCAATTAAGCTTACAATGTGGTCATTGTTCCACAAAAAGAGCGCTCGTTCCGCTATCTGGAAATAAGAGCTATTTAAGCAGTAACCAATCTGTCTAAAAAGTAAAATTATGCAATGTTGAAACTCTGCACTCTGTGTTGCCTCCAACACTTCATCTAGTTCACCGAGAAAGAAAATTTATTTTTGATAGTTGATGATCGGCCAGTGCTTCAACAACCCCCTTATAACCGTATCTACCAGCTTGTAATCCTTTTCAATGAACTGAGTAATACAATAAGATAACTACTGTCTAAGTATAATTGATATCGCTTTAATTGATAATTTTAGTATAATTCAGTTTAATTTTCTATTTGCAGATTGCAGTAAAAGATATTATCACGAAGAATCCACAGTCTAAGTATTTTGATGTTGACAATGATCCTTTAGCTCAAGTATTTGGTCCTGTGAAAAAGGGGTGTGTGAATTTTAGGGGTCCGGATGTAACTAAAAAGTTTCTACATAATACCGAGCTATTGAGGGCACACATTACGGAGGATAAGGAATCCTATATTGATTTGGAGAACCGTTTTTCCCAATACAAGGCTTAAAATGATGTTAGGTTCGAGAATTTGAAAGACATGGTAGCTTCTCTTAGACCATCTGGATGCGCTACAACATCTAATGTTAATGTTGAAAGATCACGGGTATAGATTAATTATTAAGTTGTCCCCTTAAATTGTTGTTTTTCCCTTCTTTTTTGAAAAAGAACAAATCTATTCATCAATGATAAAATTTGTAAAAAAATTTACGAAAATTACTGATAATTCCACAAGCCTATAACACTTAATGTTTTCAACAAAACAAGTCTCTAATTTGTTGTTTATCATTATGCACATATAATACTAATATTAGTACCACATGCTTTATATTGTAGATTTCTACGATTCTTTTGCGAGAAGTGGCAGTTGCTCATTTCTTGAACTTCCATAAGCATATTGTTGCCACTAGGAAGGCGTTAGTACTTTCTGGCCTCCAAGAAAGCGAGGAGGCAGAATATGAAGTTATTATTGATATAATTTTAGAGAAAAATTCTCCAGTCTTTGGTCAACATAGGGTTTTCTTTGACGAACATTTTATTGTCACGAATATCAAGTACCCGAGGATTCTTCTGCGTTTTGCCTATTAGGTAAATGTTCTTATAAACTCTTGTACATTTTTTGAAATTCTTCTTGTTATCCATTTAACAACTAAAAGTTCAAAGGGTTTGACATTTATAATTTATTTGTTATGTTAATTTTCTTGCAAGGTGCTTCCCATCTTTTTGAAGGTTTTTATAATGGATTGGTGGCTCTCCCTATTCTTGGATCCGTTACTACTTTTGAGGTTATGGTTTGAACACCGCTATATTAATATTTTGCTTTTGAAGCCACTACGCTTCCTTTTTATGTTTTTTAATCCATGATTTTTTTGGATTTATTACAGGGAACATGTATATAGCTTGTAACTAGTGTAATTAGAATTTTTGGGCCAATATTTATAAATAAAACAAGTTATTGAATTGTATGTTTTTGTTTATATAATAGTACTACCCGTGGCTTGCCACAGCAACAATGTCAACGCGCCTTCGGCACTATAAAATAATTCATTAACGCGTCTTCGGTGCTAAAACTACCGCTCATGAAAATAATGGATATCCTAAGATGATTGGTAATGGTCTAATCAGCTAGTACTACCCGTGGCTCGCCACGGTGAATACGTCGACGTGCCTTCGGCGCTAAAAAACCCATAAGGACATGATAATCCAAAAAAATGTCGAAATAATCATACGGAAAATAATTAAACAAAGTAAGTTCTTTAATTCATAACTCTCCATACCTTCGACACTAACTACAAAATTAGGAAGGCAACCATTCAACATTACAATAAAATAATTAAACTTGTTCGTCATTTTTCTTCACCATACAAATCGATAAATATATATGATGTCCACAAACAAAGACGTTACTTCAAACTAAACTAAGAAAAAAATCATTCTAATTTGCATAATTAACTGCATCATAATTTACTTCTAATTGCGGTTTCATCACAAAACTGAGTTATTTCATGCCCCTTAAATATGTAACTATGAGGATACTTAATAGCTTCAACACCTGAATAAACTTCATTCTTTGGATTAGGTTGAACGCAAGCTTCAAGACCCTTTCTGTTACATTTGTCATCATCACAAAGCTGAGTCTTTTCATGCCCCTTAAATATGTAACTATGAAGATACTTAATAGCTTCAACACCAGAATAAACTCCATCCTTTAGATGATTAGGTTGAACGCGAGCTTCAAGACCATTTCTGTTACATTTGCCGTCGTTTTTGTGTGAAGGCGGCAAGTTCGTCATGGGTGTAATTAGAACCTAGGTACAATTTAGACCAAAATATAATAAACGTTAGTACCATATATGTAAATAATTTTGTGTCAATGTAAAACGTATACGTCCTGATGGGCTGACCTATATCGTAAATATATAATACACAAAGACAATGAAACCTAATTACAATGAAGTTAGCAATGAAACCTAATTATAATAACATAAGTGATCAAAGAAGCTTAAAGTAACATTACTTCTTCTCCACTCTTTGTCTGTATTAAGGTTCATAAGAAAGTTGATTTCAAATTAGAGAGACACTGAAGTATTTTACCTGTTCTCAAGAACTTGTTGAAGGATGCTATGATAATGGGATAAAGGAGAATATTCTCTTTTGGGGAGTGCTCCCAAGTACACAATGCAATCCTACAACAGTAAAAGCATGATCACAGATTATAGTCACCATAAGAATTATGAATGAGCGAGTGTGTGGGAAACTGCTTACTTTCCTATCATTTTCAAGGAGAGCACTGCAGAGTGGGGTGCTTAAGGCGAAGATGAGAATGGAGAAAATTAGAAAAGGAGTTTCCATTGTAGCCTCTGATGAATAGAAAAGGTTAAGCGGTGAACTTAATTTGTAGGGAAGCCATTAAAGTAGAATTTAAAGAATATTTATTGTTGTTTTCTATATATAGATTGGTAGAAAGTCCTTATGAGAAAGTGTGATTCACCATATAAGCTGGTTATACAATAAGCACATTTACTCTACGCCTATCTCATTAAATAAGCATGGGAATGATATTCAAAGCATAGTTAATGTAATTATCTCTAATAGATGGTACTCTAAGCATCGGATGATTCTTCCAGCAAGCTCATAAGCGTGGTTGTTCCACAGATGAACTATTGTTAGAATGCGTGTTGTGATTATCTCAACTTAAAAGGAGAACTTAAAAGGGCAACAAACAACTTCAATGACTCTGGTATCCTAGGCAGAGGAGGCTTTGGTACAGTTTACAAACGAATGTTACCTGATAATAGAATAGCTGCCATTAAGAAATCCAAATATAATATATGAAATCCTCCTCCAAAGGCTCCTACCTCTCGCGGGCAACCTCCTTCTCACTGGTGAACACTGAAGAACAATTAGCAGGTTCCTCATCATGCCTGAATCTAACAGAGTTAAGCTCAATGGTCATAAGACTTATCCATATCCACTTTACACTGAATTCTTTAGCGCACAGCAGGAAGAGAGAACCATGATATGATCAAATTATCCCTTCTAAGACTTATTAGGTCTGAAATTACTTTGTTGGTATAAACCTTTTAATTTCAGGATGAGACCAATGGAATGGTATCCCTTAAAGAAGGCACTCCTCTATAAAATCTTGATGGACTTCCATAAAAATATTCAAAAATATCTCCATAAGAAGGATATCCGCCATTTAGCAGCACCTTTAAAAAAGAAAATAACAAATAAATTTGTCCATAGAGTTGTATCGCTACCTTTTATTAGGAAGAAGCTGGAGTTAGGCAGACACCACCATAATTTATTGATGATGATTTTTTTTCTTTACAATTTTTGTTGTTTACCCCTAGTCACATCAGCTATATCATGTAAGAAATCGGAAAGAACATGTACAAAATTACAAGGAAATATAAAAAGATCGTCAGAATTATATTGTTCTGCTGCAAAATACTGTGCTTTTTATTTCTCTCTTTAACAACTTCGATGTAAGAGAGGCTCTCCAATGCTTTTTCAGTAATCCTTGCCTCCCTTAACTACGTCACACTTCTCCATGGAGGATTACATTTCGGAAGCGTCACCTGAATCCCAGCTTGAGTCTGAGAGCACCCACAAGCTTTTGAAACTGAGCTTCTTAGCTAACTTCAACCCTTCACTTATAGCCATGAGTATCATAACTCCTCTGACTTGCTGCATTCTATACGACTTGAAATTTAATTCTGGTTTATATGACCTCTATAGTAGCTCAAACTCTGGAACTGTCTTATGTTTCTTTCAATCCATACATGATACAGTAGATTGTTGCAGGGAAGGCCATCCGAGAATTTGTCCTTTGCAATAACATTTTTTTTCCTTTTCTGATCAAACATTTGAACTTAGAATCCCAGCTTCATTAGGTTTGAATAACCAAGACTTGCTAGCACTTTGAACCATATTTGCTTTCAGCAAGGAAACTTAAAAATAGGCGATATCTGTTCTCTTGTAGAGTAGTACATTGTGTCAATCATATCAATCCTTAATACAATGTCCCTACTTTTCAATCTATTTCTTGCTCTGAGCCATCTAATAAAAGAATGATTAGGAATTGTATCTTTTTCCACACTGCCTTATGCCATTGCATTTTTGTCTTTCTGTTACTAATTGCCTTCTAAATAGATTATGTAGGAAAAAATCCATCTGCAATTGGTTTCCAACACAACCAAATCCTTTGTATCTGAATGGCTGAGTGCTTACAGCGATCTCTCTTCAAATATTAGTGACCAACACAGATATGTGCCTCGCAATAGGAATTATGCAATGATTGGCTTCAATGATAAACCCCACTATTGCAGCTTTAGAAATTCCTTGGGGAATGATATTTACTGCACCTTATCTTCTTACTCGAGGAACTAGGGATCGTTCCATGGTAGTGATTCACCATCTCCTACATTGTGCAGACAGTTGCACAAAGCCTTTCTATTTTCTCTTCTCTTCAACATGGATCTCCAACTCCAATAAAAAAAGATGCTAAAATCCTAAAAACTTCTTCTCTTCATACTCTAAAAACTTGTCTTTCAATTCATACCCTAAAAGCTCTAATAAACTCTAATTCAAAAAGAACGAAGAAAAAAATCCTAGCAGACAATCTCCACAGCTAGCTTCTTTGTGATATCACCGGTCGAAAGAGATTAACTGATATGATAGACACGTAATATTTACGTGAACAACTCCTAAATTTATATCCACCTAGTCATTTATTAAATAAATGTGACACTAGTAGTGTTTTTGTTTGTATTTATAGAAATCGGTCACATGATAAACAAGTCGTACAATTTTCTGGTTTTTAACGAAGAACAATGGTGATACACTCCAACAATGATTCTTATTTGAATTTGTCAACCAAAGGCCCATGCATGGAAGCCCATTGAAGAGAATTAGATATATATATTATTCTCATGAGTTGTAATGCATGATTTTAGGCATTGTTTGGGGGATTTTATATTAATGGTGATTTTTAGTAACCTTTCCTATACTCTATAAATAGGAGGGGAATCCTACCCATGAGAGATCATCTTGGAGAGTGTAAATCAAAGTTCATAGCAATAAAGCTTATTCTTTCTCTTTTTCTTGTCTTTTACTTTTTTCGTAGTAATAGTAGTATGGCAATGATCAAAGGGATGAGTAGCTAATCTTCTTAGCAAAGGCTAGAGGAAGCTCCACCCAATATAGCATTAGTGTAGATTGTGTAGCTTAGTTAGAGTAATTACTTTTTCATTATCCCGGAATATTGCATATTTGTATTCCTTCATCTTAGGCTTGACCATAGCTAGGATTAGGAGGAATAAGAAATATAAGTAACCATCCTGTTTGACCATAACAAGATAGGTTAGGAACATGGAGAAGAGAACATAATCCATGCTTATTAACTGGACCATGGTTGAATAAGTTGGTTTATAGGTAGCTCCCAATTACTAAATCTCTTGTATCTTTTGATGTATTGCATATGCCCGACCAAGGATATGCGATACGGGAACTCGTAATTTACTTTAATTATTTATGCTATCTAACAGTTATAAAGGGTGGAGTGGAATCGATGCCTTGGTTTTCACTCCAATTTATCTTGTAATTTGTTTTGTTCTTCTTTTTATTTTAAAACCTACATAAACTCGTTGTTATTGGATAAAACTAGTAGCTCGAAGTATAATTCGCACCACAAGTCTCTTGGGATACGACCCCGCTTTCCTTTGTACTCAACGGTACACCGTGCGCTTGCGGGTCTTTTAAGACGTCGGTTTCTTTGAAGATTTTATGACTGAGAGAAGTTGAGTGAGCTTAAGGCGCTTCAAGTCTTGTTTAGACGGTGACTCTGATGCATCTATGAACGTGAAGATATAGTTAGAAATGGATATGATGGAGAGCAACTCTTCGGATTCTGAATCGAAAGAAATTTGGTTCGAAGGGGTACTGTTAGGCCAACATAAAAATGGGATATGAAATCTTATTATAGAACAATCAAGACATCCAGCAACACCCATATTTCTCAGAGCTGATTAGATCATTATCAAGAAAGAAAGAGAGGTAGATAAAACATAGAACTTTTCAAAAAGGTGATTGAGCTCTGTGCGAAGGTGGGGTATCTTATTCTAGTGAAATCGAGCTTTAAGGTTACCTTGTCTGAGACATAGTTTTTAAGTGAAGCACATAAACATCTCGATTTTATGATTCTACTCCGTGTTCGCCTGTGTACTTATCCCTCATTGTTTTATCACTTGATTCACTTTGTGTACTAATATTAATCTGGCACTTTATGTACTTATTCCAATCTGGTTCCAAACATCAAACTTAAAAGAAATAATGGGAAGCTAACAGGGTCTTGGAACTCTAAAATTGTGACCAAGGATAGAGTTTAGGTACATCAAAGTCTGCCCCCATTTTGTTTCTTCGGTATAGATGCTCCTGTTTTATCTTTTTGAGCTTGTATATGACTAAATCTAAAGCTTCTAGGTAAGCAAATATGTTTAATTATAATTTATTTTTTCTTCCTGTTAGTGCCCTAGTGGTAGGATACTTTTTATATAAAGTTGTATGTTGCAGATGCTTACATAATTTCACATTATCGTAAATCCATAACTCAGTCATGTGGATGTGAATATATGTATATTTTTCTTCCTTCCATTAGCTATATATCCCAGGGAACTAAAAGACATCATATAGTCTAAGTTAGTACAATGAATACCTATAAACTGCTTGTGTCTAGGACATTGCCTATCAGATCTCCCCTTCAAAGTTCAAACATTTCCTTCAACATCTTGACTCTACATACCTCTTAAGCTAAAAATATGTTTGGTTCTTCAAAAACGCAGGCAAAGGAAAAAATTAATTGTTGGAATACCAATTGTAAGAAAATCAAGGTAAGTAGATCATCCTAGAACTCTACTATCGCGGAACTTCATTTTAGTTTTACTTTGCCCAATTAGAAATTTGAGGGACAGAACATCCTTTTGACAACAGAAATATTCTCGACACTTAAACACAAGTATGTTCTTAGGAGACCCCGACGGTATTCAAAAATACAAACATTTGCTTAGTCTTCCACAAAATACAATAAACTAATTGTGAAGCCTAAACTAATTTCCAGAAATTAGAACAATGAACAACATAGTAGACTTGCTTACGGCGAGACACCGGACAAAGGGAAGTAAAAAAGAGAAGGAGAAAAATCAGATTGATAATAGTCACCAAATCACTATAAATCATAGCAGACTATCAATCATTATCAATCATTAAATCACTATAAATCACTATTAAAAAAGAGAATCAAAAAAGAGAAGATGTGGGAGACGAAGAATACTTGGAGAAGACGAAGCAAAGCGTGATGAAATCAGATTCCTACTAAGGTTTTGTTGATGTTGAGGACTTCACAGCAGCAAAGCGTGAATCAAAAAGATAATACATACTGTTAGAAGAGAGAGATCACTATAAATCACTATTAAAAAAGAGAATCAAAAAAGAGAAGATGTGAGAGATGGAAGAGTACCTTGGAGAAAACGAAGCAAAGCGTGAAGAAATCAAATTCCTACTAAAGTTTTTATGAATTGTATCCGAATGGCTGAGTGCTTCCAGTGACCAACACAGATTTGGCTTCAATGATAAACCCTACTATTGCAGCTTTAGAAATTCCTTGGATAATGATATTTACTGCACCTTTTCTTCTTACTCGGGTAACCAGGGATCATTCCATCACAAAGCCTTTCTGTCTTCTCTTCTCTTCAAGATGGATCTCCAACTCCAATAAAAAAAGATGTTGAAATCCTAAAAACTTCTGATTCAATTCATACTCTAAAAACTCTAATAAACTCTAAAAGAATGAAGAAAAAAATCCTAGCAGACACCGGACAAAGGTAGAACAACATAGTAGACTATAAAAAAAGAGTGAATGTCATTGTACCTTGGAGAAGATTTGAGAGACGAAGCGAAGCGTGAATCAGATTCCTACTAAAGCCTGAGGACTTCACAACAGCAGCGAAGAGTAAATCAAAAAAGAGAATACATACTGTTAGAAGAGAGAGAGAGAAAGAGAGAGACAAAGAGTTGGGAGAGATGAAGTCCCTGTATATTTATGAGAGTTAAAAATAATAAGTTTTTTTTTGAGTCTTTTAAGTTCAAACCAATAAGAGTTAACTACCTCCCTTTTACATATTTTGTCGAAACTACCCGAAGTATGAACTACCCTCCCTTTTACATATTTTGTCGAAACTACCCCGAAGTATGATCGTTGAAAATCTCGTTCGTCGATCTCGTTCTTTCCCAAAAATCACAGCCCCTCTTTATTTTTAAGACAATAGCAAACTTTTCTATTTGAATTTGAGACAATGGCAGACTTGTCTATACGAAAAACACCATTGTGTAATGTAATATAGACTAGTACTACCCGTGGTTTGCCACGACAACAACGTCAACGCGCCTTCGGCACTACAAAATAGTCTATTAACGCGTCTTCGGCGCTAAAACTACTGCTCATGAAAATAATTGATATCCTAAGATGATTAGGGTGATGCATAGTCTTAAAAACACCTACATAGCTCAATATAAGCTTGTTATCAATAAATAACAGTCTTCCCTTCTTGATATACCATTTAAGTTTGTTATCAAATACAAATAATTAAGAGTTTGATGTATAGATTTAATATGACATTTAATTCGGTGTTTTTTGTTATGCGCCTAACCAAATAATTTGTTGTTTTTTGTTGTGTTGAACGTACTGCGCCCAAAAGGTTTTGCTGAATGATTTTGCATTTGAGCTAAGACATGCCAAATGATTCTGCATTTTCAAGATAACTAAATTGAAACAAAACTTGCGAATGATTTCGAATTTAACATAACATGCCGAAAGATTAGGCATATATCCAAAATACAACAAATGATTTGGCACTTTTCGGATCCATTATTTGCAAAACTTGCCAAATGATTGGGCGTTTAATTTTAAACATGCTTAAAATTTAAGCATTTTCAAAACATCCACAAAAAAATCCCCATGAAAAAATACAAAAACAAAAATAATCTCCCATTCTCTCTTTTTTACTCCGTTTGAAAAAAAAAATGGCTATTACTTGTATACACCTCAAATGTATTAACATGGCTTCGTCCACGAATCGGATGCCCACAACATGTTTTCCACAAATCGGATACCCACAACACGGCCATAACAGAGCCTGATTGATATAATTTATAAGCAACACACAGGACTTACCATAAGGAGGGACTAACAATCTAAAATATGCACAAACTGGCCTCTTTGGTGTATGCTATAACCGAAACTCTGTAACGCATATAAATTATAACCACCAAAACAAAGATTGCATGTACAAACAACTTAATAAAGCTTGGAAAATAAACTGTATAATAGCAGAGTTACACTGAATGTTTACAAAGCTATGCCAAAATACCCTCCAATTTTCTTGGGGGGCTTCTGTAACAAACAGGAAGATATATGAGACTGGCAGAGAGGTATACTATGACCAAAATGCAAATGCTCCCTGAAGGCCTGAGTAAAAGCCATTTTGTCTACTATGTACTTGTTATCATTCTAGTAATTGTGTGAATACCTAGACTAAGTCACGATCTTCAGTTTTAATTAACAAAGGGTTCGGGTTTCACGGGTTTCAGTTCTGTAGTGGATTCGAGTTTCACTGGATACAATTTTACATTAGATTCAACAAGTTTTGAAGTGTCTGCTTCCATCTTCACTTTTTTTTTATAAAGGTACACCTGAAAATACAAAAAAAAAAAAAAAGGTGAAAAATAATGTGGTTAATTAGGTACAAAGTAACCACTTCAGGGAGGATCCATATTTTACTGAATGCATGGTTCAAAGTAGCTAATATGATATTATCTTTACGAAATAGTGTATCCGTCGGTACTTCTTTTATTGGTAGAATGTACCAAAAAAGCATCTTTTATATATATATTGAATTAAGAGTTCTCCTAATAGACTCTCCGCGGAGAGGACATTAATCCATAATAAAGCCTTCCTCGTCAAATAATCTTAGCTAAAACATCAGAAAACTTACATCAATAATTGCAATCCTTCACATGAAGGCTCTCAGAAGCGCCTTCTCCCTTTCCAGCATCTCCCTTATAGGTACCAAGAGTTGCCTTCGAGTTAGCCTTGCATCTTGTCAGAAAAGTAACATGTGCCATGGATCCATTTTGGGCTATCCAAAGGGCATGAACCGAGTTTCCTTCATTTCAAAGCCAAAAATTAGAATAAGGTGATTTTTAATGAAATAGATAATAGTGATTGTTTATCTCCAAAAATCAGAATGAGTTTCCTTTTAGCGAATAGCGAATAGCACATAAGAATATCATTTTGTCCATGATAAAAATAGATAAATTTCATACAAACCTCCGATGGGTACCCTAGATCTTAAACCAACTTTCCGATAGTACCGTCATATGCCAAAGATTCAAAAGTTTCATGCATATATTGTGCCAAGGTGTAATCTATAAACACAACAGTATAAGAATCACGACACTTATTAATCAAAGCATAAAAATGACTTCTTTAGAGTTCTACCTCCTTCATTTAAATAGTATCAACAACAACAAGTACCAACAACAACAACAACAGCAACACAACAACACAGCAAGTATAACAAATCAAAAAGTATAACCAAAATCAGTAAAAAAAAACCAGCCTTATCAAAACCTATGGAAGTAGTTGTAATGAAATCAAAACCTATAGAAGTACCAATCAAAGTTAGCAGCAACAACAACAACAAGTACCAATAATAATACAAGTATCAGCAGGAACAACAACAGCAACAAGGTAAAAATCAAAACCCTAGGTACGAAACATGGTACACATTCAACATTCATATTTTAATTCTCTAAAATTAAAATAAAACCATTAAACAATTAATCTATGATAGAAAGAAGAGAAAGGGAGAAGAGAGATGTTTACCTTGTGAGCAGAGGAACTACCATAACGCCGGAGAGTGATTTGCGATCTGCAATCTCAAATTTATAACCCCCAACTTTAGAAAATCAAAATTTTGAACCCCTAAATCCAAGGAGTAAAGAAAGATTATCTGAGGGAGAGGGACTGATCTAAGAGTGAGGGTTTCATGTGGAGAGATTTCCATACAAATTTATTAAATCTCAGCCCTCTCGATGAGAAATGTAAAAGGAAGAGCTGAAACAAACTTACCAGATCAACTGCCCAAGGTTCCATATCAAGAAATATCCCAAGAAATACTAGTGCCCGGTGTCGATGGTATTGACTAAGTGAAACCTGAGAAAAGATAAATTAAAAATTTGGTATCAATTCAATCATACCATTGGTTTTCATTAACTTCATTTACATATATATATTTTTTAATAATAGAACGATCTAGAACTGCGTCGAGTTGACAGCTTAATTTCATATACAAGTGACCATTAAATGTATTAATATTCAATTGACTGTTAAATGTTTTCATTTACAGTGTAGGTTGTGCATACACAATAATAGATACCTGAAGAACAATAGGCAACTGTTGTGGTGGTTTTTTATGTTCACATCCATGGTCCGGCCATACCTCAAAAGCAGTCAGTTCTTTCGTAAAGAAAGGGCTGGACTGAAAGCCAAACCAAAATCATCTTTGAGCTTTTCTAATATAAACTCACATATTTAATAAGGCAACATTAACCACAATGTTCCCATATTCAACCAACATATTAATCATGAAATTTATATAGAAAAAAAAACATGGAAAAACAGACACCTGGAATTCTGCATTAGGCTGTTCAACCAATTCATGAATCTGGGAAAGGCAGATTTCAGCAGCCATGTCGGTTAATAATTCCTACAACACCAAAACATCAAATTGCAGATATACACACCCAACAACAACCAACATTGAGTTTACCGCAAATATGGCAATATCCGATGTTGAAAGCTAATGGTTTTCTTCATCGATTTTGATGTCGTTGAAAGCTAATTTTTTAATTCAAATCGACACTTTATTTCCCTTGAACTATATAGTTCTACAAATATTAGAAGAAAGAAGAAGTAAAAGCAATGACCGTAAGGGAAAGAGGTGGACGAACCCAATCCAATGATAAATTAGTGAATTAAGTGAATAAATTACTTCCTGTATATACTTTTTACTTATGTACAACCATGCTTGGATCCATATTCTTGACAAAATGAATAGCCATTGATATACTTAACAATATAAACCAAAAGGAAAATTAATACCAACCATATGTTTTCTTCAAGTCCTACATGTTTCCTAAAATTCAGTAGAAAGAATAAAACACGATGATTAATAAAAGGAAACAAACACAAATCCATCAAAAAATTAAAATGTGCACAAAAAAGATGATCACAATACATTTGCTGAAATGGGAAAAATATCCCCGAGAGTTAGGAGAACAAATAACTGAACGCAAAATCTTCCATAAAATACCACCAAAAAGGATACAATCTGAGTACAATGAGGAAAATTCAATACAACACACCTAATGATCAAAACACAACAGTTCTAGAACCAATCAAATTCAGGATTAAAGATGGATGAAACCCTTGATTAGATTAGAGATGAATCCAACAATAGTTAAATTGAACTAAGCAAACATCATTAGAACATATTAACGCAATCCCAGCAACCCATTCAAATTTCAATAAGCCAATTACAAATAGAAACTGCAAGTATCTGGAAATTCATAAAAATCAACCACACAAAATTATAAATTGTATTAGTAAACATTAAATTAGATTCTGTGATGTTAGGGTATCTTCTTCTTCTCTATTTCTGATTTGGTTTTCCTGAACATGGTAACCTTCGCATAGTTAAAGATTGAGTAGAGAGAGAGAGAGGGGCAGTGAGCAATGGTTGAGAGAGGCAATGAGCAATCGAAACCCTAACTAAACACCTACAAGTATCTGAAAATTCAGAAAAATCAACCACGCAAAAGTATAAATTGTATTAGCAAACATTAAATTAGATTCTATGATGTTGGTGTGTCTTCTTCTTCTCAGTTTCTGATTTGGTTTTCCTGAACATGGTAGCCATCGCATAGTTGAAGATTGGGTAGAAAGAGAGAGAGAGGCAGTGAGTAATGGTTGATAGAGGCAGTAAGCAATTGAAACCCTAACTAAGCACAATAGTTGAGAGAGAGAAAGTACCTTTAGAGAATACCATGCTTCACAGAGAAAGAGAGGCGCTGATGTGAGGGATGGAGAGTTCAAGAAATGAGAGAGGCAGGCCTTCGTCGAGAAGAGAGTCGGGGTGAGAAGGTGTTTTAGATAGTCTGTGTTAAGACAAAAGTGCCCTCGTGTTACCCTTGAATTTATTTAGTCTAACAAAATCTAAATAAATCAGTTCGTCCATCTTGTTCTTTCCAACAAATCTCAGCGACTCTTTATCTTTGAGACAATGGCGAATATGTCTATATGAAAAACATTGTTGCCTAATGTATAATAGATGTTATATGATGTATACAACAGGTGTAATTTGTTTTTTAGAATTGCGCAGGTTTTGGCTATTTTTTTGATTTTTTTAAAAATCAAATCAAAATTAAATTACCACGGACTAAAGCAATGGTAAATATCCTAATTATACTACTAATATTATCCATGGTAAAAAATTTACCACAGATTTACTCTGTAACTGTCAAAATGGAATAACAACAGAGAAACTCTGTGGCAATAATATTAACTACGGACAAAAGCAGTGGTACATATCATATTATATTACTGATTATATCCATGGTTAAAAAATTGCTACAGATTTACTTCGTATCAATATAAATTAGAAAACCACAGAAAAACTCCGTAGCGAAAAAAATTGCCACAAATTTACTTCGCATCAATATAGATTAGATAACCAAAGTAAAACTCCATGGCAAAAATATTACCACAGATTTACTCCGTATCAATATAAATTAAATAACCACAGATAAACTCCGTGGCAAAAATATTGCCACGCACCTTTTACTATAGACCTCCACTACATACTTTATCCGTGGCAAAATGACTATTACCATAGATAAAGCCCGTGGTAATTTATTAAAATTTGTGTAGTGTTCGCGAATGCCTCTTTGGAGGTAATAGCGGAGCAACAACTTGGTTAGCTGCCCTTTTCTTCTTACTCTTCCTCAATGTTTCAGTAAACATTGAGCATCTCTCCGTAGTCACAGAATTCATCGTATACCCAGCCAAGGAAGAATTTTCCAACAGCAGGCTAGACTCTGCAGCCCTCTTGTTCTTTGCCGACATCTTACCGTCGATAACTAGGACTTCTGGCCCTTTAGCCTCTTAAAACAAGGAACCCACTCGCTCTTGATCGATGACCAGGTTGTCGATCCTACCAAAGTAACCCTTCCTGATCTTGTACAATTCATCTTGTACTTCAGAGTTCCTATCGACCTCCTTCAAGGTTGTACAAAGAACAAATACCAATTACACAAAGATTTTGACATAAATAAAACAACAACATCGACATTTACGTTACCTGACCACAAACCTAAATGGAAAGTCTTTCTTTTTAAAGGTTCCCTAAGGTCTTTCTTGTCAAACTCATAGTTCCCAGATACGAGTAAACGTTCATCGCTATATCCCCCTCCTGTTGACACCATATTGTAGAACAACGGTCTCTTCAAAAACCTCGCCAAGTATCGATAGCCTACTTTTTTTGGGTTCATTTTGAGTGTATAATAAATGCATAAATTGTCAATTATGATCAATTCTTCCCCCCTTGACTTTAATTAACCATTTATCGCCTCACATACGCGAAAAAGGACATACATTTTGATTGAACCGACCAGGTGTTACATCAAAAAAATTTATCAACTTCTTCTGATCAGCTCGAAGAAGAAGCTTTAACCCCTTCTTAATTTATTCTCGATGCACGAGAATCCCTTCCAAGGGTTCTTCCTGGTCGATCATATCATATTGATACTCCTCTAACATAATGTCATGAGAAATACCGTACTTCTTCTTGAAACTCGCTATCTCCTTCATTTATGGACCCTCTCCATTACAAGCCTCCTCAACCTCTTCCATATCTTCCTCCCCACCCCTGCTACCTTCTCGATCACTAGCCTGTGGCTCGTGATCCATGTCTGTCTCCATAGCCGCATCATCAAACACTTCAAAAATTCTAAGTGCCACTCTAAACTGGTTCACACTAGCTATGTCTGCACTACTCGACCTCACCCTATACCTACCACCCAACTGTTGCGCACAAGTAGTTACATCGATCATCAGGGGCTCTACATCTTGAATATTCTCATATATGTCTTTATCATCAATTTGAATTGGTTAAGCCATTTTTAAGAACCTAAAAATCAAATTTCATTTTTTACCACAGTTAGTATCTATCATATCTGTTACATATATATGTTCATATGTTCATATTCATATAGTTGTCGAGTTTACTCTCCAACACATCATTCTCACATTCCTATCATTACTTTTTGCTACTATCATTACTACCAGATAAACTTACTATATCGATACAATTTTCCTACTTTTATCTAAGTCATCAACATCGATTACTTTATTAATTTATATTTTTGTCGACTCTTAGGAATCTCAAGAGTTCTCGAATAAACTTTGCATGTTTCCCGCCAAAAACCATTAATTCAAAAATATAGAATATGACCTTCTCCGGCGTAAATTCCGGCATAATACTACTTAATTCAAAAATCGTTTCCAGCAATCTCGCCGAAATCCTAACAAATTCCCTACAGTCGCGTCGTACTCACTGTGACACCCACCACTCCATCTCTCCACTCATCACCACCAATTAATCACATCTCTCTCTCCAACACCTTTTTAACCCATTGCGACTACATAGCCATAAAAATGGCATCCTTCAATGATCACTATTACAACTTATGTCATCAAAACCTTAACACAGTCAAAACTTCAATAACTCGCAATCCATCAAATTTCTTTTACCAATAGACTTAACATACCTACATCTACACCTATTTATAAACAATCAATCAAACAAACACGCATAAACAATACAGTTACTAACCTTGGACTCACGTTATTTCGGTATCCCTTTGTTTCGCCCGTTTTGCTCTCTCAATCAAAATATTGATCTCCTCCTTCCCAATCGTTGATAATAATTCTAGTGACGAGCACAAAGAGTTCGCACTAGACAGAGTTTGTAAAATATCAACAGTCGCCTACTAAGGGACTATTTATAGACCCCACGTGATTGTTCATTACACCACATCGCGACCGTTTGAGTGCTCGAGCATAACGTCTTACATATTTTTTCTTAAAATCTTTGACTTTTTGCCTTCTATAAGATAGGAAACCCCTACATTGTTGCTCCAATCCATCCATATCTCAAATATCTTTCTCTGACATGTTCATACTCAACAAAACACAACCTATCTTTTCACAAAGATGTTGTACATCGTTTTCCTTATACTTCAAAATGTCACTTACAGGAATACACATAGCCATTTTTTTTAATTCTCATCATTCCCTCGACGAATTTATCATAATTTTGATTCCCCTGTATTCTCGGCAAATCTTCAAATATTCAATTTCACCATTCAAATTTTATTCACCATATCCATTTCCAACATTCAACTTTATATTAGTACTTGGCATTCTTTCACACAAGTCCAAAATATATTCCACAAATATTTTACATTCCAAACAACTACAACTATAATTTGACACTAATTTTCTCTCAGTTCACAAATACAACAATACCCGTTCACTACATTTGACTACTTCTACAGCAAATAAAACTTAAATACTCCTCACTACAGCAGCATCTTCTTTCCTAATCAACATTTTTGCACGGGTATACATATAACTCACACATTCAAGAGGACTCCAAAATTGTAGCTGGCAGCGAAACTAAAAATCCTCTTCAGCATCCTTCTCCTCTGTCTCTCTCATCCCTTCATAGTTCGGTTCAACAAGATCTTTCATGTGAATATTAGCGTTCTGATTACCAAAGTACCGACTATATAATTCCTAATACTTAACTTCATGAATGCGACTGAACACTTCATTTTGCACTTGAGACCTAGTCTTCACCATTTCTTAAAACACAACTCTCAATTTTGCAAAGTACACAGGATACTTATAGTCCAGCAGAGTCCAATTCTACACTCCACATTTATTTCACCTTGGAACTTTATATTTTCAATAGACAAATCAATTAACCTCAAAATCCATTCCTAGCCCCACACAGTCAATTATACTTCGGGATGTATTATACTCGAGACTTATACATATTTAGCACATTTTTATTTGACAACATACTAATTCATTCACTTATTTATTTAACAACACAAGACGTCGAAAAACAAAGTTTATTAACTGAACTATCTATTACATTTTACATTTGACAAGTCATTTATTCGATTACATTACATCCAGTTACAATTCTATCTTTCTTTAGACTTACAAGGTTAATTGCTCTGTTTTTTTTTCACAAGAATTTGACATTATTGCTTCTTTTCACCAGAATCTGACATTAGCTCTAGCACAAGGCCAACGATATCCTAAGCAATTTAGGTCAGGGAACTTCTAAACAGAGCTGCTACTCCAGAAGAACGGCAGCAAAATATTGTAAGAAAATCCTTAAGTTCGACAAGATCCCAGGATGCCCAACTAATCTTCACATCATCATGTTCACTATGAGCAGTAACCCATTCTCCAATAATTTGATAAACTTCATTACCTTCAGCAATGGGAGATGAAACCAACCTCAACAAATACCCTACGCGTAAACACTCTCTAACTCCACCTCCCCCGAATCCCCTCACCATGATGGCTACCATTACAAAATTATCAAACAAAAACTTTACCTCTGCTTGGTCATCGCGGTAACCCTCTTCCTCCTCAGGCCACTTGGTGTACCACACTTGGGGCGATATCTTTCAACAAAACTACCACCCAATCCTTCTTTACACCACTTATGTATACTCTACTTATATTTGTTAATATAATGTTCCGCATTAATTGCTCCTCGGGAAAGACATGACCACGTTCACTTTACTTTGACTACAGAAATGACAACATGAAGACTTTCTCTTATATTCGACAACCTCTTCGAATTCTAACTTCTTCTCAACACAACCACAAGTACTTCTGTTAAGAATAGGGCGATTGTAGTAGCATATTTCCCAGATTCGGCAATGATAAGTCGGCATAGCATAGTTAAAAACATACAATATTTAAGAAGTAACCACAAGTCCTTGACCTACTGAAAGTAGCCGTTATGCCTGGTCAAGAAAGAACCGTTAGAGATCCGTGAAGTTCGCCCACTACCCCTAAAATAGGAGACTGCTTCTTTCTTTTTGTAAACTGCCTATATCAACTATAAATACAGGCAGAGAATAGATTATTTAGATCTGCAACTCTACTATTCTTACTTCCTTACCCTACTATCACTCCAAAACTTATAATAACTAATAACTAATAACATATTGGATTGTACATCAAAATGCTCCTTGAGGTCGTGGTTTTTCTTTGCTTTTATTGAGTTTTCACATAAAATCTTATTGTTTAGGATTACTACTGCATCTTCCTTACAAAAAGTATTGGCAAAAATTATCCTTCCGAAAAACATGCCACTACACATAGTATTCAAGTAAGTAATTCCCAATCATTACTTGTAGCTGAACCATTTTCATATCCTATTACTCAAAAAATCCTATTTAAGGACATGATTTTCAATCATTACTTATAGTACTTCATGGTATATAGCGCAATAAAGTACATGATTCTCAATTATTACTTGCAAGTGATCCATGTCTATGGCTTTATACTCACGAGTTTCTATTAATCGTCAAATCCCAATTTTACCCCGTAAAATTATAATCTTAACTTTAAAGTACATTTTAATAGTGTCTTAGCCAAGATAACTATTCAAAACCACTAGATATTGTAATTCTTATTCAAATAACTAAGGTGTTATAATCATAAAGTTCTATAAAGTTTGTATATTCTAGCCAAATGACCCATTTACTACGAATATGAGGGGTATTAGATGTTTAGCTCATAAATGGTCTCACCCTAAAGTCTGCTGAGTTCACAAGATAAGTTGATTAATTATGTCTTTGAACTAGTATTCTAGGGTATTATAAGTTGTTATTAGTGCCTATATACCTCTAAATGTTATCAAGTAATATCTAATTGTACCTAGATACGTAAAATTGGTTCCTCGAACACCAATTTTTTAGAAAATAAGACTAAGTCAATTCCCAATTGATCTCTAATTATTATTCTTGACATTTACCCATGATTTAGATATAACTCCCATTCGTATTCTAAGTTAGTCTTAAATTTTATATTATCTTTGATCCCTGGTCAGGATAATTAATATCCTAAAGGCATACCATTAATATACTATAAGCTATTGTAAGATATTTTAATAGGTATTAATCTATTTTTTCTTATATCACATATAAGTTAGTCAGTTTTTCTATACAAGGCACCCATTCCCAAAAAAATTAAAAATATATTTTCATAAAATAAAAATGGGTCCCCCCAAGGGTAGGTCCAGTTAATAGGATTTTTTTTTAAAAAAAATAGCTAAAATTGACAAATAAAAGAAGCTATTAAAGTCATTTTTAGTGTCTGGACCGGTCTGACTTGGTCTGGGTCAAGGCCTGGACTGGGTTGACTGGTTTAACTTGGTCAAGCTGGTCTGCCTTATGTCATCACCATGTGGCACGTGTCACTACTACAGTGGGCCACGTGTCATTATACAGTAGTGTTATGTGTTACTACACAGTGTTGCCACGTGTCACCGCTACAGTGGTGACATGTGTCACTACTACAATGCGTGTGTGGGTCTCACCCACGTGTCCTTGACATGTTAGCACGTATGGGTCCCACTACCACGTGACATGCCACGTCAACACGTGTGGGTCCTACATGCTACATGTCCTTGACACGTGTCACTTGGGACTGACTCCTGCCACGTTAACAAACCAATTATGGTCTGATTTGGTAGATTAAGTCTGATCTAGGTCTAGTTTTCAAAAAGTGTATATGGATTGGATGACGTCATTATGGTGCTTTAATTAATATTTAAGAAAAACCTAGCTGATGTCATCTGACTTAATTACACCGTCAAAAATTGGGTTTTTGGATGTAAACTGCCCAATTTCCATCCCATTATCCCATACGACAGGGACATCTCATGGAGAAGTGTAATATATAGACGTGATCGTTGTAGAGTAGGTTGCGCAGCTAAATTAAGAGTGTGTTAATCCGATAACCACAACGATCCCTATTTTAGTTTGAAAACAACCCTTTCACAATGGAAAAAATTGTTAAAATAGCTCTAATAATTTCAAAAAATATATATATTAATTTACAAACACAGATCTACATATCTTATATGATTGATCATGCAATTAATATATATATAAATAAAATTAGATAAAATATACCTCTCCACAACGCTAAAAAAATCCCAAAAAATGCTTGTTGGAGAACTCTTTTTATCCCTTTCGATTCACTAGCTCTTTGCAATGTTGATAACATGTTAGATAATATCTTATTCTACTAGACAATCATAACACAACCATAATTATGAGAAAAGAGTAGAGATATTATTGATAGTTGTTTTGTTTCTTTGAGGTTACAAATACTTAACTCTTAATAGGGTTTATATACTTTCAGTCAAACCCTCCCCATAAACCCTAGTAGTATATGGGCTCGTTAGGAATTATACCTAAGCTTGGGTCGGACCCAACTCCTAACAACAACTTCATATTTCCATGCACATTTGCAAAATTACAGGAGCAGCACAGACCTATAAATGTATTATGGTGTTGTGAATTGTACCTAAGTTTGTTTCAACTAGCCTTATTAGCAGTATAGCAACAAAACTGGGGACAACTAGCATACCAGTCGGAGTTAAGTTTGTTAATAAGATCAGACCAGGTAAAAATAGTCAGAACGACGTTGCTCATTTTATCGTTACCTAAATATTATTAAAAATCGCTAAATGAGTTTTTCTTTTCTCTGAACTCGAGGATGTTGGGACATTATAGAAATTTGATTTGTGTGAGGTTGAAAGTGTGAATGTGGGTTCCCTGAACTCTAGATTTAAAATTACTAGAGGTGTTTCAACACAATAGTATTTTTGTGCAGATCATGGTGATTCAGTGTGACGCCCTAGTGAACACCAAGGAAATTTACCTAAGAATTTAGAGTTATGACCTTTGATATATGTTCTTTATATCCTAATATAGCTACATGCCAAGTTTCATTGAAAATGGATTTGGTTAAGTAGGCCTAAAGGGCGAGTACGCTTCGTCTCCACTTTTGATTTTTCCTTTTCGAAACAAGGTATTTACTTAGTAGTATATTAAGGAGGAAGTTAGTCCAAACCTTCCCATGAAAAAATAAGTTTTATGACTTGGTCATCTAGGACCCCGGCTCATAGACCATGCACAAGGGATATTCATGAGTTCTCCTTGGCATAAGAAATGCCAGGAGACATTGCCTTGCAATGCGGGTCGCTTTTTCGAATAGAGCTGAATAGTGGGCCTGCTATGTACTTCGGGCCATCTGAGATGGAATGCTCCTTATAAATATATTATGTTATTAGAGTTGCTTGCCATCCAACTAGTCCAGGCTCGTTGCCCCTTTTATATATCTACGACCTGACATATTGAGCTACCCTGATCCGCTGCCAGGATAAGTATACTTTTCGTACCTCGTGTACAGTCACGAGTAATTTTTTTATAGGGATTATTAAGGGAACCTTTAGCGTTGTTGCCTATTCCGAATATATATTTTGTAAGAGCCTAATTTTGGATCTCAAATTTAGTATCTCACAACAAATATGATCAGAACGCTAGCAACAACAAATAATCACCAACACACAAGAATTATCGTGAAAACCTCTTAATAGGTAAAAACCACAACCTCTCTTGAGGATTTAGAAATGGTGATCTAATTGATTGAGTGACTATCTATTACAACGACTATTTTGAATAGTTTAGTACAGACTTTATAGATAGAAAAAATTTGTCCCCAATTTGTTCTTTTTTGGTCATCTTTATAGGTATCATATTATGACCGTTTTATATCCATTATCTCCTTTAATAACGAACATTACAGCATAGTTTTGATGAGTCTTCATAATGGTTATGTAACGGTCTAATCTTTATGTTATGTAACGGCTTCTTTAATGATGTCAAGCGATTATGGAGTAGAACTATTTTGTATGAAGGTCGAAGGCAGGAATAAGTCCTTACATATTTAATGACCTCTCGCAAGTATCCAAGATGATCCGAATGTCGTTCTAGCATCTGAGAGTATATTCCACAGGCGCCGTCGCGCTTAGTAAAAATAGCTTGTACATGTTACGTCGCATGTGCATGTATGTCGCATGGCCTCATATTCCAGTGTGCTCTGGGCATTGTAGAGGTGGTGGCCCCGAGCTGGGCCATGACATTCGGATTCATAATTTATTACCGTTTACCCAGGGGTTAGTGATAACCGAATACTCCGCATGCTAGATAAGTAAGGATAAATCCTGGCAAGTAGCCCCGTTAGTGGAGAATCGAACTCGTGACTTCTGTTTAACTAATGACAATAGTATCATCAGACTAGGGTTGCCAATCCAACCCAAGCACGATAACACGACCCAAACCCGACCTGATATAAATGGGTTTTGCTTCACCTTTGGCGGGTTTGGGTCATAAACGGGTTGACACGCTAGACACGTTAACGAAGCAGGTCGGGTTAGTCTCTCAAATTTTGACCCACGAGTGACCCGCTAACCCGTTTATTTATGTAATTTAGTTTAGGTTTAAAGGCTTTTTGGTCTTTTTCCACAGGTATAAATAGTTAACCTAAAGCCTAAAGGTCAAAGACCTAAACCTTGATTTCCTCCTCGCCTCCTCTGAGTCCCCTCTCGACTCTCAGTTTCTCTCAACTATAAAGAGATCAGTTCACTAATTCACTTCTCTGGAGAGATTAGTCATCACTCATCAGTTCACTACTTCACTTTACTTCATCAATTCATCAGTCTTGAAGTTGGAGATCAGTCTCAGTTTTGCTCAACGACTGTGGAGATATCAGTTCACTTTTGTGGAGAGATCAATTCACTAACTCACTTCATCAATTCATTAGTGTTGGAGTTGGAGATCAGTCTCATATCATTAGTTCATCACTTCACTAATTCACTTCATCAGTTCTCATATTATAGTTTGGAGTTGGAGTTGGAGATCAGTCTCAGACTCTCAGTAGATCAGTCTAATATCATCAGTTCATCAGTTCAAGTGTTTAACATCAGGACCAGCCATCCAGGTTACTCTTTTAGTCTTTCTCTTTGTCTTTACTTTTACTAGCTTACTAGCTTTCAGTCTCATATCATCATATCATAGCTTACTAGCTTTCAGTTCAACAACAGGACCAGTCTTTCTCTGTCTTTCAGTCTTTCTTTTTGAATGATATGATTATCTCTTTGAGTCATTGACTCTTTGTAATTGTATAATATCTCAGAGACTCAGACTCTCAGTATCTCTCTATTAAGTCTCAACTCTCAAATCTTAATCAAGTGATTCAAGTCTCAAGTACAGTCAACAAATTTTCAAGTAATCTCTCTATCTTTTGCCTGATTTTATATTTTTACTCTTTTGTATGATATAAGTATATTTTTAATGAATTTTTGTTGTGTATAAAAGTATATTCTTGTATGTGAAATTGTGAATGAAATGAATACTTGTAACTTCTAAGCTTGTGGGCACTGCGCAACAGTTGCATGTTTGATGCTTCACTCTTTTATGCATTATTAATTATGTATGATACCCTTTGTGTGGAAGCTACATTCTTTTGGAGATGAAAACTGCAATGAGGTTTTCTTTAACAAGAAAATGCAGTTTTCAATGCCCAAAAAATGTAACTTTCATAAAAAAGAATATGTGCAATTACTAATGCCAAAATATTTGGCTTCAACAAAAGAGTTGCACATGAATTTGTTGATTGTTGCCACTCTGCAATGAAACATTTACTTAGAAATCAATCTATGATACAATGTACAAGAAGAATGGATTGAGCTCATGAAAAAAATTATCTAAACACAAATTTATCAAATTTCAAAAAATTTGGTTAGTGATTTGGTGATCTTTGTTAGTTAAATGTTAATTTGGTTATTTTTAGGCTTTTTAAAAAAATGTCACAAGTTGGACCTCCTTGCATTTGTGGGGCTGGATACATGAAGCGTTATAGGGCTAACACTAAGAATAACAATGGTCATTATTTTTATCGTTGTCCCCAATTCAAAAGCCAATGCAAGTCATTTATATGGGAGGATGTTCTTGTTGGGGGCCTTAAGGCAGGAGACCTAGGACAAGGGGGAGAACAAGTTGATGAATATAAACAAGTTGAGATTATGAGACCTAGGATTAGGGACAACTACCTCACCTATGCTTTTATTGGATATAATCTTGTATGTGCTTTGTTTATTTGGGCAACACTTCTAATTGCAATTGCATTACTCTTAGCTAAGTAATTTGTAATTATAATTATTTTTATTAGACTTGGAAGTAATTTGTAATGGTGTTTGCCTTAACATCTACTAATAAATTAGAAGTTAATTTTTATGTGATGAGTTGTTTATTTTGCTTGTCATATTCGATAATTGTTTATAATTTTGAATCTGATTTTTTTTCTAGATGAATCCAATTGTTGAGTTAGTTAATGATAATGATATCAACATTGATCTTGATGGAGATGACATGAAGATGGAGGGGATTGATGGCCCATTGTTAGATGTTGGAACTAGAGATGAAAGTGTTGGCACACTTGCTAGGAAACCTGGTAATCGTAAGCGAAAACTAACATCTCATGTTTGGGTTTTTTTTTAAATCTTCGTTGGTAAGGATAATAAATAAGGGCTAAGTGTAAGAAATGTGGTGCCATTTATTTGTCTGCTAGTTTACATGGGATCGGCAATCTTTCTCGCCATCTCAAAACATGTGAGAATACTACAACACGTGATTTGGGACAAATGTTTTTGTCTCAATCCGAGTCTTTCATGTATTTGAGGGCGGCAAAGTTTGACCCTTTTGTTTTTTGCGAGATATTGAATCTAGCAATAATTAGGCATCAACTCCCTTTCAAGTTTGTAGAGTATGAGGGGATTCGTGATGGCTTTACTTATGCGGCATTTGCTAATAGGGAGTTGAAGCTAGTGTCTAGAAATACATCTAGAGAAGATGTTATCAAGATTTATGAAATGGAGAAAAAGAAGGTTATGATTGTGTTGCGTGGGGTAGCGGGAAGAATTAGTCTAATATTTGATTTATGGAGTTCTATTACAATGGATGGCTTTATTTCAATTACATCATATTTTGTGAATTCCGATTGGACTTTAGAGAAGAAGATTCTTAGTTTTTCTTATATGCCATCACCTCACACCGGATTGACCATATGTGAGAAAATCCACACTTTACTTTGTGATTGGGGCATTGAGAAGAAAATCTTTTCTATTACTCTAGATAATGCTTCGTCTAATGATGTCTTTGTTGGGATGTTTAAGAGTAAGTTAAAGTTGAGTAATTCTTTGTTGTTTGATGGAGAGTTTTTTCATGCAAGGTGTTGTGCACCTGTGATAAATTTGATTGTGCAAGAAGGTTTGAAGGAGATTGATGTGTCAGTTGGTAAAGTTCGGGAAAGTGTGAGGTATTTTAGGGGTTCTCAACGTAGGAAGCAATTTTTTTGTGATTGTGTTAAGCAAACGTCTTTACCGTTTAACAAGGGTTTGATGCAAGATGTTCCAACTCGTTGGAACTCCACTTACATGATGCTTGATAGTACTCTTTTCTACCAAAAGACTTTTACTCATTTGGAGTTGAGTGATTCTAACTACAAGTGTTGCCCTTCTGAGGATGAATGGGATAGAGTTGGGAAGATATGAGAGTTTTTGAAGTTATTTTATAATGAGACATTTCTTTTCTCTGGGACAAAGTACCCCACTTCAAATTTATATTTTCCTCAAGTCTATTCGGTTCAGCATCATACTTCAAAGGCTATGAAGGGTAGGGATGAGTTTATGAAATTCATGGCATCACAAATGAAGACTAAGTTTGAGAAATATTGGTTAAAGCATAACCTCATATTTGTTGTGGCTTGCGTCTTAGATCCTAGGTACAAACTTGCTTTTGTAGAGTTTGCTTACAATGAGATCTATGAGCTAAAAAATCAGGAGTTTAGAGACTTTAAGGAGAAGTTGAATCAACTTTTTGATATCTATCTGGCTTTGTATTCCAAGGAAACTCCTTCTAGTTCCAAGCCAACTCTTAATTCAAGTTCTAGTTATATGAAGTCAAATCTGGACATGGAAGTTATGCAGGTATTATTATACCATTTGCTTTTAAATTTAATACTTTAGTTTGTAATCTGTATGACTGTAACTCTGTAATAGTATGCATCTGTCTGTAGTCTATAATAGCATGCCTATGTAGTTTGTAGACTCTGTACTATTTACTTTAATAATACTTTAGTCTGTAATATGTGATTATGTATGTATGAGTATGATTGTATATTCATATTGTATAACATCACTAGTCTGTAATCTGTGATTCTGTGACTGTAATAGCATACCTATAATGAGTCTAATTTATATTATATATTCTGTAATCTGTGATTTTGTATGACTGTATAACATGCCTCTGTAGTCTGTAGACTATATACCATTTGCTTTAATACTTTAGTCTGTAATCTGTGATTCTGAACCCTAAATAGTATGCCTCTAAAGTCTAATCTATATGACTATATTCTATAGTCTGTAATATGTGATTTTGTATGACTGATTGATTGTATAGCCGCATGCCTAGTCTGTATAATCTGTGATTCTGTGTAATCTGTATGACTGTTACTGTATATCATTAACAATAACATGCCTTTGTACTTTGTACTTTGTAGTCTACTAGTTTGTAATCTGTGATTCTGTATGACTATATAGCTAACATGCCTCTGTACTCTGTAGTCTGTAGTGTAGTGACTGTAGTGTAGTGATTGTAGTCTACTACTAGTCTGTAAGTATAATCTGTGATTCTGTATAACCATGCCTCTGTAGTCTGTAATCTTTAATTTTGTATGACTATAGAGTGTAGACTGTACTTTGTAGTTTGCAATAGGCTAATAGAAAATTAACAATTTAGCATGCCTCTATGATTCTATCTAATCTATAGTCTATAATCTGCGATTTTTGCATGACTATATAGCATGCCTCTGTACTATTTGCTTTTAAATACTTTAGTCTGTATATGTAGACTGTATGACTTTTGTATCTGCCTCTATAGTATATTATAGTCTATAATTTGTGATTTTGTTTATAGCTGTTATAGCATGCCTCTCTAGACTGTAGTCTGTAATAGCATGTCTCCGCTCTCTGTAGGCTGTAGTCTATATACTCTATATTTTGTAAGTAATGATATGTTTGCTAAGTTGCCATGAATTTGCCATATTTTCCATATTTGCCATGAATTAGTAGATACTAGAACTAGATATTGCTAAGTTTATATCATAATTTTTAGGCATTTGAGATGTTTGACGAGAGTGAGCATGCCCCGATGAAGTCTCAGCTACAACAATATCTGGAGGAGCCTAAGTTTAGTTCAAGCGGGGATTTTGATATACTTTCTTTTTGGATGTCATACCAATTTAGAGATCCCGATCTTGCTTTGATGGCTCGTGATGTATTGGC
This sequence comes from Kingdonia uniflora, assembly GCA_014058105.1. NCBI lineage: Eukaryota > Viridiplantae > Streptophyta > Magnoliopsida > Ranunculales > Circaeasteraceae > Kingdonia > Kingdonia uniflora. The sequence goes on from JACGCM010002137.1 coordinate 2,793,806, forward strand.
TATCCTGATATCCACTGTAGCTTCTGAGTATGCTTTTAGCATTGGTGGAAGAGTTATAGATCTATTCCACAGTGCTTTAAAACCTGTGTGTGCTGAGGCTCTAGTTTGTACCCGTGATTGGTTATATCAAAGGGAGAGAGGTAATCTCATTTTACATTGATTTTATGTATATTTTTGTTGCATTTTAATAATCATTGTTTATTTGAGAGTGATCTCATTACTTTATAAATAAATTTTGTAGGGGATTCAAAAGTTGATGATGTTGTGGAATCGGCTATAGAGGAGCTTGGTGAAGAGTTGTCACTTCTGGATGTTGGTAAGTAATGAACTCTAAGTTGTCACTTTATGATTATTTTTATTTAAGGTCATAAGTAATGAGTATATATATATATATATATATATATATATATATATATATTTATTTATTTATTTATTTATATGACATTATGATTGTGTATATAATAAAACATAAAAGAGCATCATGGAACTCCAAAAAGAAATATCACATTTTTGCCATTCTTGATGTAAATATGAAAAACTCATTAATATAGCAAGGTGCATTATTAAAGACATATCAAGAGTTGGTTGTTTAATTGCTTTACACTTTTTAACATTATTGTTGCATATCAAATCAGATGTATTACTAGTATAGATAGACACTACCTGTCTGTGGTGGTTGTGGCCATTGAGGCATTGAGTATGTACTATGGAGTATGGAGTATGGAACTATGGATGAAGAAAATGCTTATGGAGTTGCATTTGTATATCAGATGATGTATAGAACTACATGATGTGGTAATTGCATATCATCAGATCATATGTGAGTATAAAATCTATAATTTATAGTCTTATAGAATATAGAATCATAGATAGATATCATAATCATATCAGATGTCTTAACTATTCATTTATATTTGACCTACTTGTTATTTTAGAGTTTATATAATTTTTATGAACTAGTCCTATTTAACATTGTGTTCTAAATATTTGATTTGATATGCATATAAGACAAAATGCTCATGGAGTTGCTAGTGACGACGTGAAAGAATCACCGGAGAGTGCAAGTAATGGTGGCAATGTATCAAGTGGAAGTGGTGTTTGACTTTGCATGACTGTTTCAGTTTGACTGTTTGTGACTATGAGTCTATGATACACTTGCGAGTTGTTACTGTTTGTGAATTGTGACTTTATGTAACTACTAACTATAAACTATGAGGTATGGTAATATGGTAAATGCCTAAATGGTAATGCACTATGCAGGTAGCAGCATGACTGCATGCACAATATGCAGTTGCAGTATGATACTAGTCTGACTATGATACTGAATCACTGATACACTGATGAATTTTGATTTTTGATGTCTTTGTTGATTGTTGTATATATGAAGTATGAATTAGGGCAGTTGCAGTATGAGTATATATGTCTTTTTTGATGCAGTTACAGTATATATGTTTTTGATGTCTTTGCATTATCTTTTAGTATTATGAACTATTGAATCATGATAATCTGAATTATTGAATTCTGAATTTTTGATATATATTATATTGTAATTGTATGAACTATGATGAACAGATGAAGTATGAACTTCTGAATTCTGATTCTCTGAATTTTGATGGGTCGGGCTGACAGGTTTTCGTGTTGACCCGATAGTTTCCCAGATTAAATGGGTCGGGTCGTGTCAACCCGATAATTTGCAGGTTGGGTTCGGGTCAAATTTATTGACCTGTTTAGTAAATAGATCGGGTTTGGATTGACTCTTTTTTGACCTGAATCCATGACGGCCCAACCCGACCCATTGACACCCTAGCATGAGACACCATAAATTACAAGAATTGATCTCTTTGTCTCTTGATTTCAAAACATCAAGCATGGCCCAACACACTTTCATACAGTGAGATTCCACTCTCTTGTGTAATCCAGATCAACTGTGGGACCAGAGCATCAAATTAGGTAATGACCTCTCATAGATTGACACGTGTTAATCTTTAGTTATATTCATTGGTTTTTTATTTTAAAGAAGACACGTGCCGGTAACAAGTAAGAGTAGAATAGTGAATTGGGACCGTATGCACCAAGACTATCCTCCAGACAACTCGGCACTAACTATCCCCAAACTTCGAGATACGTACATGAAAGAAAAGGACACGTTTTTTGCTGACGTAACTCGCAGTTCAGGTCACCTGCTCCCCTGGACTTTGGTGTAGGTATCTTAAACTACATACATCCTTTTTGTTTACCTTGAATTTTATTTTGGAAAAAGAAGTAATTTCTAATTCACTCAACGGTCGAAGTAAAATCAATTCCTTTCACATATAAATAGTGTGATTTAGCAACATATTTCCAAGCCTGTGAAAGAAGTTGATCAATGTTTATTGTTGGTGTTCTATTTTAACTTCCCTGGGCCCTGGCTAAAGACTTGTAGATATGCGTTGGATTAAAAATATAAAGCTAACGAAAAAACGTTGGTTTCTCTGTCGACGCTCACAAGTCACAAGGCCCTACAGTAAATATAACAAAATAAAAATAAAAATTACTAGATAAATCGTTAATCTATTTTGTCGTTTATCCTAACTCATCATGAAAAAATAAAAGATTAGAGCATCTTCAATAGAGAAGGTACGCTATTCCAATTTTGGATACGAGTATCCGGAATAACATACCACTTTGCTTTAAACAGATTTCTCTCAAAATTTAGTTTTTATTATTAAAATTGGGATTATAATGTTATTAGATGTGAGAGGAAAGATATTTAGTAAAAATTGGGACTCACAATATATGTTTATTAGTGAAGGAAGAGAAAAAATATTTGTAGGAGACCCACAAAAGTAGTATGCACATACTACTCTTCAAATTCTGAATATTGGGGTATGTTGAACACCATACCACTCTTGGAAAAAGTTTTTGCAAAATATGTGAACATTGTAACAACATATTATGCTATTGGAGATACGCTTAGGTTGCATAAACGGGTAACCAACAATTGTGTTTTTGTTCGTAGTCAATAGTCTATTCTAAATGAGAGGAAAAAATAAAAACACATTTCATGGAGGAAAAATGGGGCGGGTATAAGGTCCTCTACCCTACTCCAATTGTACATGATAAAACCCTCCATTTATTTTTTCCATAAATAATATTAAAAGATATTACATGAGAATCTATCGTACGTTATCAAATCTAACCCGAGATTTGCATTCTGACAAATTGCCTCCTCTCATATGACCATATCTACGATATGCTTCCCACTCTCGTTTTCAATTAAAACCTTGGCCTTTCCATCTCTCTCTAAAAAAAAAACTTCAACAACAACAACAATGGTGAAATCATCACCAGATTTACCAGATTGTATGTATGAAAACAAGCCTATCTTGGTGACCCCAAATGCCCGAACCCCAAACCATTATCTCTACCTCTCAAATCTAGATAATCAAAAATTTCTTAGGTTCTCAATTAAGTATCTATATGTTTATAAGAAAGGTGTTGATATTGAGAGTTTGAAGTCCTCACTTGCTAGGGTTCTTGTTGATTATTATCCGTTAGCGGGGAGGTTGAGAGTTTGCAAAGATAATGAGGAGAAGCTTGAGGTTGATTGTAATGGGGATGGTGCTGTTTTTGCTCAAGGGTTTATGGATATTACAAGTGATGATTTTTTAGAAGCTTCTAATTGGCCTAATGTTTCTTGGAGAAAACTTCTTTATAGGGTTGACTGTAAGAGTTTCTTGGGCACCCCTCCTCTTGTAATTCAGGTCAATTCTTTTTATTTAAATATTTTATTTTTAATTTTAATTATAAAAAATATGATTCTATTCTCTCTTTTCAGTGATTTTTAAAATAATCTCTAATTCTAGTTGTTCTTTTCATTTGGGTTTTCTGATTAGCCAACTAATTACGAAAAACTGAATGATTCTAAAGTAGGCATGCTCACCACTGTTGAATATTTATGAAAGTGCTCTAAAATTATTTTGTGATTTGGCCATTGAAGGTTACAGCACTCCGATGTGGAGGAATGATCTTATGCACGGCGATAAACCATTGTCTCTGCGACGGAATTGGTACATCACAGTTTCTGCATGCATGGGCTCATTTAACTGTTAATCCTACAACAGATCTTTTAATTCGACCGTTGCACCACCGCGACATTTTAAAGCACCGTGAACCTCTCAGTATAACCTTCACTCATGCTGAATTTACAAAGACAACCCCTCCAGACAGCCCACATTTTGACGTAGCCCAATTCTTCCAATCACAATCACTGGTCCCTGTATCGTTAACCTTCACTTCCTCCCATATCCTAAGCCTCAAGAGACTCTGTGTCCCTTCGCTAAAATGCACCTCCTTTGAATCCCTCGCTTCACACACATGGCGATGCTGGATTAAATCACTTAATCTACCTTCATCACTTAGTATCAAGCTTCTTTTCTCAGCTAGCGTTCGAAAAACAGTAAATATACCACAAGGGTATTATGGGAACGGGTTTGTTCTAGGGTGCGCGGAGACTACGGTTGATGAGTTGGTTAATAATAATGTGCACCATGGAGTCAAGTTAGTGCAACAGGCTAGGACATCTCTAACAGATGATTATATTAGGTCCGTGATTGATTATCTCGAGGAGAACCGAGTGAAACCCGATCTTAGAGCAACATTGGTTATCTCCCCATGGTCTAAACTAGGATTGGAAGATTTGGATTTTGGGGAAGGGAAGCCTTTACATATGGGACCTCTAGTTAGTGAAATTTATTGCTTGTTTGTACCCGTTGTGGGCAATGTGAACTCCGTGAAGGTAGTTTTGTCTGTACCGGAGAGTGTTGCTAAAAAATTCGAGTACTACATGTACGAAGAAAGCAAAGAATGAAAACTCGATGTAAAGAGAGCATTTCCTTTCATTATCTAAAGCGAATTTTTGCCCTTTCCTTCTCTAAAAGATTATGTTTTTATTGATTAGTTATCATTGGTGCTCGTACTTATTTTTTTTAACATTATCACAAAGCTTAAAGAATCTTTACTATTGAAAGAGGTGGAGTTGCTTTATATAAAGTGTTGTAATATTTGCTATCATGCTTTGATAACATCCAATTTGCATTGGTTGTCCAAAGCTTTATACTTAGATATCCACTTGTTCTGATCATGGTTATCTTCCACTATAACTTGTTTCTTATTTAGAGAAAAAGAGTCTAAAACTCTAAATACAATCTTGGATGAATTATACTTGTGATGTACTGCATTTTGATTCATGAAAGCTACCATAGTTATTCTTATGCGGGACTGTGGACATTGTAAGAAAGGTGTGACTATTTGTTAGGTGCGTGAATGGTTCACATCGTCCATTTGCGTCTTTGTATGATTAGGTGATATATAAGATATTGAGATATAGTCTCACATCGGACACATAGAGCCTTGCATCTCAAAATATAAGATCATGAGGCTACTCATCTCATTGCCAATTGGTTTTGAGATGGAACCTCTAGTCCTAATATAAGATGTGTTCGTTCATAAATTTCATTTAGAATTTACTCCATCCTTTTCCAACGCAACCAAAATATGCCACTAAAATCACTCCCTTGGTAACATAATTCTAGGCCTGTTTTCGGATCGGATCGGATCGGAAATAGAGGTGTTCGGAATTTTTCCGATTTTTTTCGGAACTAGAAAACCTGTTCCGATCAGATCCGATTTTTTTCGGAACTGCCAAAATAAATTCGAATCCGAAATTTTTCGGAATTTTCAGAATTTCGGAAATTCGGAACAAAATTTGGAATTTTCGGAATAAATTTCGGATATTCCGAAAAATCCGAATAAATTTTGAATTTTCGGAGTAATTTTCGAAATAAATTATTTTGATATTTTGGATTCGGATTTATTCGGAATATGTTATTTTCGGAAAAATCGGAATAATAGTATTCGAAAAAATCGGATCGGTTATTTTCGGAAAAATGGGAATAATATTATTCAGAAAAATCGGATCGGTTATTTTCGGAAAAATCAGAATTTCGGAATTACAGAAGCCTATCCGATTCCGATCCGAATTTTTTCAGAAAAAATCGGAAATCGGATTTTCGGAAATCGAAACTGTAAAATTGGGTTCCAAAATCGGAAAAATCGGATCGGATTTCAGAAAAAATCGGAAGTTCGGACAAAAGTTGCAGCCCTACATAATTCCTAAGCATGGGTGAATTTCAATTCAATCGCGTAGTGCTTATTTTACAATTAAACGAGAACCCCCTAAGTTTTGGTTGTTAGGAAGTGAAGGCAACAAGAGATGCCATTTCTATTCCATGAGAAAATTCTACTAGTATACCGCTAAACAGTAGGGACCGACGGTTATATACTATTAAGCTTAAACGTGAAATATACACAATCACTCTCTTTCTCAACCATGGTAATTACGATTTACAAATGTTGTGGATAGTCGATATAAATAACCGTAATGCATCCAAAATACTCTCAAGTACATATTTTGCTACAAAGGGCTACATAGTTAATTGGTAATCCGAATGTATCTTGTTGAGGGTGTAACCAAGTTTGCGTGGAAGACTTTATACTAAGTTGGCAGTTGACCCAATGAGAACCGAAACGATTGAGGAATCTTGTAATGGGCGTTGTCCTGAAAAGGGCGTTGAGGAAACTCCATGCTTAAATTTGGTTCTTGAAAATTACCAATTTATTCCAACTAATGTTGGATACTAAAGATATTCAATGTTCATGTAAGAAGATACATGTAGTGGTTAAGCAATGTAGAAATCAAGCTATAAAACAGACAAATAAATAGTATATTAACAAAAAAAACACAGATGTAAAGATTCTTGGTTTGTAGATTCAAAAGTTTGGTAGAGGCCAAAAATAAATCCCGACTAAAACCCATAAATTCCTCAAAATATATGCAATGATGTTAAAATCATTTCTTATTAAAACTAGATTTAAACCAAAATCAAATCCCTAAATCGTTGCTCATATGTAAACCCGAGATAATGAAATCAAAGAAACACATAAAATTTTTACTGTCTACGTTATTCCCGGTTCTTTGTTAGATTCAAGATCAAAGAAAATCGAAAGAGAGATTTTAGAGTGAGAAACTGAGAGCAAAAGATTCCTAGAAGATTGATAGGGGTATTGCAATAGCCTAATTTTGTATCTCGAACTTAGTCTTTACACCAAGGATAATCAGAGCGTTTAGATGAATAATGAACGAATACTAACACCAAGTTCAGCGTAAAAAACATTTGAATGGGTTAAAAACCACGACCTCTCTTGAGGATTTAATCTTTGAACTGATTGTGTAACGGTCTGATCTTGTTGTTTTGTAACGGCTTCATTGATGACGATGCACTTGTTGACTTGAACTGTTGATGTAGAGGTCAAAAATGATGAATAAAATTCTAGCTATTTTGTAATATGCCATAAATGTGCCACATGTATAATGACGAAGTTGAGTGGTCGTATGATGGTCGAAGATGGAGATTAAGATCGAGATGCGAAATAAGCCACTACAACCGCCTCCTCTCAGCCAATAGTACGAGAAACATTGTGGGCGAGTGGTATTGGTTGAGAAGTTTCATTAATATCGTAATTAATTAATACCTAGGAATCATTTCCAATGCGTCTTCATGAATATCTGTTGTGGCTGTTGGGTTTCCTTGAACAAATGGTTCTTGTCAATATTATTGTATGGGAATTCCTTCTGACAATGGGAAGTTGGAAAGTCGCCTTTAATGTTGATTTGTAGTATAAATAACACTCTGTCTTGTGGTGGCAGTTGTGATTAACTAAGTATTTATATTAACGTATCTTATGTATCTTTCTGTCTGTAACTTTATCTTTCTAATATGTAACCTTCCGTCGGTTTGAGAGGATGGTAACTACTAGATAATAATCTCGAGAGGCTAAAATTTGGGCGAAAGTGGAAGAATTTTATGTTCGATATTTTGGGAATCAATCCTTGAGCCTGCCGATGTCAATTTCGGTGTCTTCTACCTTTCACGGGATGACATACGAGGTGGTGGTGGAGGCAGATGATGACCATTTCCAAATGGTGCCCTTTCACTATCTGTTGACATCGGAGGAGTACAGGAATGGGCTGCGTCTGCTGGCGGAGGAAGTTGTTACAACTAAAGAGGAAGCGGGAAGCGTGCGTTCGAGGGAGTCTCATCGATACCCTGCTGGTGAGTAAGTTCATTTTAAAAAATAGGACCCTCATTCCTACTTTCAAGCGGGATAGTGGGGGTTATGGTGGAAGAGACAGTGGTGGAAAAGATTTTTCCTTCTGCACAATCATTATCTCTGGCCGTGAAGAAGGCCCTTCTGCGAAGGGTTGGTTCAGGCACGGACACCTTAATTCTCTCATTGATTTCTAGTTCCTGGATTGCCCGGGCCATCCTTGTACGGGATCAAAGTTTGGAAGCCCTCTTTAGTTTTTTATCATCTTCAATTTTCTTGAGGAAGAGTTTCAAAGTGTAAACTGAGAGAATGTAATCTGCAAAACCATCTGTAAAAAATGTCTAGAAGGATTGTGATCTGTAAAGTATTCTGTAAATTCTGAGATGTAAGAAATATTCGAGCTAATGAAATATCTTTGTTCTGCCAATTTTATGTTGTGTTTCGAACTTCAACTTTATATGTATAGTATTCTTTGCGAATTGACTTGTTGGGCATTGGGAGATAATAATTCCAACTGCAGATGAATCAAAATGTGAGAAGGAAAAAGTAGTGAAGAGGAAGTCTGGAAATGTGTTGATATGATAGACATCAAGTTGTTATAGAGTATTTTGGAACAAATCAAACTGTAGTGAATTCAGTACGTATATTAATAAAGGTAGTGGAAAGTGAGGTTGAAAAGATAGGAGTCTAAAAATGTAATAAGGTCGTTTGGTGAATGTAAGCAAACAAGTGGCTAGGATGATTGAATGGTTTTAAGGATATTTTTATGTTTACAAGCTGTTGCTTCGAACTGACTAAAAGATGTCTTAATGTAGGTGGGTCAATGATATCTGTCTATAGGTGCTATTGTTGGAGCTACTACTGGAGGTACTTGACTATTTTTTGCGAACTCCATCTGTGTGAATAGGATCTGAGGAGATATTTCATAAAATGGAAAATATTAGCTGTCATAATATTCTCGGGATTCTGCTGATATTCTTTTTTTTGAAAATTTGCTCTTGTAAAATATATTCTTCCTCATAATCTGTTGGGGAAGCGATTTTGATGGTGTCCATAGATCTTCGTGTTGTCTATATAAGATGTTGATGTTGAGCTGCTATGCCTTATATTTTTTGTAGGGAAGGGTTGTTGTTGATTGATTGCAAGTGGCCATGGTGAAGACACGTTCTCAACGTGTTCGTTGTACTGCGGAAGGTAAGGTTAAATATCAAAGTTGTTAAACTATGGGAGTGCTACTTTCGCCTATTGCCTTATGATGTTGTATTACCAGAGTGGTTGTTTAAGTTAGTCGGGCTAGATGACGAAGGCAGGCTTGTAGAGTATGATCGGTTTTTCTTGTATAATATGTTCTGTGAGTTGCTGTTGGATGCCACTTTGCGAGAAGAAGCTGTTCGAGAGATCGCACGGGACAAACTTGCTGAAGAGAACGAGAGAGCAGTAAGAGGGGAGATAATACCATGTGGCGTGGTGAATCATCCGGGCTGCTTTAAATGTAACTATATGTAATTGTCAGTTCGAACTTTGAGAACTCAAAATAAATACGTAATCTATTTGTCGTGTCCTATTTTTGTTATCTGCAAACTGAGATGAATAAAACCAATGTGTTTGTTAACTATTTATGTAGTAGATATTGTGGATTACAGCTGTATGATTCTAACAACTGTGCAAATAATTTCAAAATTTTAATAATGAGCTATTTTAGGAATGACGTATATTATGGTACGATCTTGGTTTAGTATAAAAGTAAGGTAATTGATCATATATATTGTTTTGGGTAAGAGGGATATAATTTTTTAATGGCAGAAGGTAGAGATAGACGTGATGACAGTAGACGTTATCACAGAAGTCATGATGATGCTGTGAGACAAAAGGATATGCCTGTAAAGACAGTAGGGGTGACTGACACGTGTCTGAAAGAGCCGTCATTTCGTAAACTGAGAAAGAGTATAAAAACTCGTCTCTCTCTTCCTCATAAAGTATCTACAGTTATAGAGAGAGGAAAAAGTGGTGCAACCAGTACTTTTAGAGAGAAAAAACGTTTGAGTTCTGAGTGTAATTTGGTTGAGAAAGCTTCGTATGGTGAGGGAAAGTTATTGGAGAAACAACGGGAGCGGCCAGTCTCTGTGAAACGTGTGGGTAAAGCAAAAGATTGTGGATCTTTGAGTACTGGTTAGTAACTTGTTCTTCTATTTTGATTTTATTGTCTAGTACTTTGTATATGATATTGTATGTTCATTGCCTTTGTATGAGATTAATTTGGGAATATCAAAGTTGAAAATATAGGGGCTAAGAATTGAGTATTTGCTTGTATTTTTTTCTGTTGTATACAAGCTCTGGGTATGGGAGCAAACTGTAAAGAGAAAAAAATGTTTTTTGGAGAAGAAGAGAGATGGTTGAAAATGATTTTCTGTTGTTTTGGAAAATTTAATAATAAATGCATTGACTGGGTAAAAAGTATAGGTGGTGTTGTTTTTGCTGTGTGTATGGTATATCATGTAATTGTGTAAGTGTTTAATCATAGATTTAGAGAAAATGATAAAAGATTGTGTGTATCTGTAGGTCCAATATGCGTTCAAAAAACATAAAGCCCACAAGTAAATTTGTGGTATCATCTAGTTCAGAGGAAATATCATCGTCAAGTAGGGAGGACGATTATAGTAGTATGGAAGAGACTGTAGATAGGGTTGAAGTGACTGTAGGTGTAGAGGTTGGAGAACCCAGTGAGGTAAATAAAGTTGTAGAGAAAGATGATATAAAGGTGAAAGATAAATCATTTCTCATATACCCTGAGGGAGTAGATGTAGGGAAAGAACTTCTGAAATATAAGAAGAAGTTAAAAGGAGAGTGGGGGAACTATATGATGCAACAAGGTTGGGGGTTTAAGACTTATGTACCAGGAAAAAGGGAAGAAGGGGTATATTACCAAGTTTCCTGCCCGGAGATGTAGAAGAAGGAAAAATGTATTAGTATATAAATTTTGTACTTCAATAGTGTAGGGATGGCAGGCCCGAATGATGGGATTTTATGCTATCTGAATCAGGTCGTATATGCCCTTAGGATTTCTCTGACCATCTTTCAGAAAGGGATTATGAATATATTGCAGTGTTTCCCTGCCCAATTAAATGGGAATGTATTTAAAATGATGAGGGTGTGTGAGGCACTGAATGACAAGTAAAAAAAGGACGGGACTGCAAAGCAGTTCATAGCAGACGATGTACTATAATTTTTTAGACTAAAATTTGTCAAGGTCGCAATAGCGGTTACCTATATAGTGATTCTGCTAGGCCAAAGTTTTTTGACTTCGAATCTGCGGGTAGGCCATGAAACGACCACCTTGTATGGGTAGGGGGCAATTGTATGTAGGTTCCAGATGAACCAGCACTCGTCTTGAACCATAAATATTATAATCTGAGTAAGAAACATCTACCAACTTTAACCAACTATCTGCTTGTCTTCGAGCTGCTAACCATTTTCTTGTTTTTGTTTATTAGGTTCTAATCCCAAATCTCTACTTGATAATACCAGCTTGTTCAACTGCATAGCCCTTGAGTAGGTTAAGCTAAAGCAGGTACTTAGGGAATTAGGTATCCGTAGGGATAAGAGGGTAGACTTCATAGTTCCCAAGGTACAATGAGCTCACGAGAATCGAGTTATGGCTGATAAGAAGAAGGCCCGTCTTCTTTTAGGTGACTTGACTAGTCTTCCTCCGCCTGAGCTAGAGAGTACAAAATGTGAAATAACCATTTCGGAGGTTGAAAAAGTCAATGCCATAAGCTTCTCCTTCTACTGCAGTGGTGGCCCAAGGGACAGAGGGCGATAAACTTACTCCTGGAGGTATAGCAGAGGAGCAGGTGGTGAGTAAGGTCACTCATGTAGATGCAAACAAGGAATCACTAAAAAGGAGATGCCATGACGGAAAAGGCAGTGACCATACTAGTGCCAAGGCTGTCGCCATACTGAGAGAGATGGAGCAAAAATTCTTTACAATGGCGAAGAGTGATCTACATCAGCTTGATGATATGTTTCAAGAACCGACTCTGGGGGTATATACTGATATTCTCTATCTGCCACATTTGTGATTTGATATATGTCTTACTAATCTTGTTTGTTCTATTGGCAGATCTCGATGCTGATGAAGGGAGCTACGAAGTTCATTGAAGAGGAACCAGGAGTTCGAAGAGCTTACTCACAGGCTCGATGCTCAAACAGCTCGAATGAAGGAGATCGAGGAGAAGCTCGAGAAATAGAAAGAGAGCAAGGCCGAAGAGTTGAAAGTGGCTGAAGCATGGTATGTTGATTTTTCTGAGCATGAGGAGACTATCTCGCAAACATTTATAGAGATACGGGCGGAAATATACTATTTTGTCCAATCTTATCTCTACTTTAGGTTAACTGCTGTTGATATAGAGCTGGACCAAACTGGCAAATATACGGAGATAATCTTTACTTTAGATGCAGAAGACAAAGTAGTAGAAGATGCTACTGTACCAGCCACTGCATCTACTTCTCAATCTGAACAAGTCTGAGTTGCAGATAGTAAAGTGGATCCTCCGTCTGAGGTAGAGACTAACAAGAATGTTTAATCAGTCTGTGGTATTATGTTTCGAACTTATACTATTCTGTCTTTGACTTCGATGAGATTGTATTTTGTATGGTCTAAAATTATTTAAGTTTCATAGACATTATTTTATTGTGCTGTATTGAAATGCTTGTGTGATAACCAAGATATGTGTAATCTGTGTAGGAACTAATGCGGTTGAGAAAAATTGTTTCTGACCTAAAATGATCGTTGAGTAGTGCGAGGGATTTCGTGGCTCGTATTAAACAGACATTAAACAAAATTGAGTATGAGAGAAGGCAGTTTAAGTCTAATTCGGAGAAAAACTTTAAAGAATTATATGACCTTCAGTGTAGATATGCTAAGATAAAAATAGAAAGAGATGAAGTTTTAAGAAAAGAAGAGAAGATGGGGGTATTAGTACGTAGATCAAAAGATCTGATTTGTTTTACTGACCCGAGTGATAAAGCTAGGCGTCAAAAGCTTTTGGTAGCTCTGACACTGTATTTTGAGGCCGAAGTAGATAGTGAGTGGGGTTTGAAAGAAGCTTATGTAGAGTTCTTAAATGAAATGGCTGTATTACCTGACCCAGCTCGAGTTATGTTTTTAGCTTAAGAAGCACGTAATTGTTATAGTGTAGAGGCAAAAAAATACTCAGCTCGAGCTGGTGTGTCTGTCATATGGGGTGACATAGGACCCTTACCTGATGCTCTTGGCTTTATGTAGGACAGAAGGGCAATGAGGATTGTATTTTTTATGATAATGAAAGAGTAAATAGAGGGGCAAAGGAAATTAAAGGGTGAAGTAAAAGAGTTACAAAACGTGCTGACGCAAAGTATGGAGCAAAAAAAGTCCTTAGAAAATCAATTGACAAAAGAAACAACTGTTAGAAAGAAGTTACAAGATGATTTGAGGGCGTTAGGTATATTACAAAAGGAAATGCGCAAGCGTCTGCACAAGACGCATATGCAATTGAAGGAGCATCTGTATTCGTCACGAGCAAAGGTCATAGCTCGAGCAGACCATGAACGTCGTATAGAAAGTATAATTGAGTTTTATGGTGGGGAGCTAGCGAGGGTAGAGAACGAATTTAGGAAGTATGTAATGGATTGTGGAAATGATTTTGAGATAGAGAACGAAAAAGCTGAAAATATGTGGTTCACAAAAGATAAGGAGGAAAAGGTTATTAAAAAACCATCTCCTAGATCGAGAGAAATTTTATCGGAAGAGGACGAGGAGGAGGTCAAGAGCCTGATACCTCGGTCACGGAGAAAGTAATGCCAGCAGGAGGTAGTGACTTTTATAGCTCTTTTAGATGTTCAAGTAGATAAATCAAAGAGTTCGAGAGACAGGGGGCAATCCTATTAGAGCTAGATAAAGCGAAAGTAAAGTGGTCAAGTTTCTTACCACCTTGCATATGCATTAGATGTTTGCACACTATTTTTGGATAAATAAAATTTTTTCTCTGTGATGATAGTATAGATATGAAATAGAGCTATGCATTGATAGTACTCAAGCATTATGTTCTTGAGCAAAATTGTTAACTGTGATATGTAAACTGTTGGATATACGAATTAGTATACATGTAAAAGTTAACTATTATAGTAGGGTGAACTGGCAGAGGTTCAGAGCCAGTATGAAGTGTTACGTATTTTAAATAGAAAAATTGAACGTTGATCTGAATTTTTATCAGGAAGCACTGAAAAGTGCTACTGATTTAAAGGAAAAAATGGAGGTGAAAGTTATAGAAGAGCAAAACACAGTGGTTCGTTTGACCGAGCAATTGGAAGATAAGGAGGCTGAACTAGCCATTGAGCTGAAATAGATGGAGGGACTAAAAGAAGTTGTAGAGAAAAAAGAGTTGGACATTTTGGAAATGTCAGAACTAGTAAATCAACATGAGGCGGAGCTAATACTTGTGCGAACAAAAATTACAGAGCTGTTGGCGGTGTTGGATAAAGAAGAAGATTGTGCTAAAGACTTACAAACTCAGATAAATATGCTTGAAGCAAAAAGAGTATATGTACGAGTAGTTGTGAAGGAGGCAAATAGGCGTTCTCATAAATATGAAGTATTGTGGTATGTTACTGATATGAGGGTAAAAGAGTAAGAAGGAGCCCACAGTGAGTATAACAAATTACTAAAAAAGCAGTGGCTTGAGATATGTACTTCAGAGAACACAGTTCAAACTTTAGAGTTAAATACTTTGGAGTACCATATAGAAATTGGGGAACTACTTATTGCGAATACCAAGTTGGAGGCTAATTTTTTAAAGCCTGAAATAAATCTTGATGAAGGATTTGTAGAAAGAAGTCAGCATGAGTCTGCGATGGAAGAATCGACGGCTTTGTTGGCACACATGGACGAATTCATGACGGTGATGGAAGTACAAAATAAAACTTCTTTGGATGAAAGACGGGTGATAGAAGAACGCTGCAAAAATTTAGAAGTTATGCTGAATGAGGCAAAAGGAAAAATTGTAGAGCTTGTTATTCCTGACAAGGTGAAGCGCAAGGCAGGTGACATGCATTACAAAGAGATGACGGTAGTTCTCTCCTTTTTTGTATCCTAGTTCAAGAGACTGGAAAAAGAAAGAGACACAGTTTATGACAACTTGGTCAGAAATGGTGAATAGTGTGACATGCAGTTAGTGCGAGCTGAGTATCTGGATCACATGATGTCAAGAATTTGTGCTCTTACTAAGAGTAAGGTTAAAGAAGGAAAATAAATTGTTATTGGGAGGGTACGAGATTTGATGCGTCTGCAACTTTCTGGGCGTGGGGAAAGTTTGCATGGCGAAGTACTGCCTAATAGCTCGAGTGATAGTTCGAGTGATTGAATAGGCATTATGAATGTAAAAAGGAATGATTCGTATTATACCAATGGAAATATAGTAGATAGAGTGTAGTAAAATTTGGCTGATAATAGAATTAATGACCTGTACATATTTGTACTGACCTTTTGAGGAACCAATTGCTGTATAGAAGTCTGGTAGCCGTATTGTAGAACCAATAGTCGACCTGTCATATAACAGAAGATTGAACTGTCTAAAGCAATAAGCGATCTATTATGTAATAGAAGATCAGTTTTGCTGAATCAATAAACAATCTGTTGTGTAATAGAAGATCAGATTGGCTGAAGTAACAAACGATCTGTAATGTAATAGAAGATCAGATTGGCTAAAGCAATAAATAATCTATAATGTAATAGAAGATTAGATTGGCTGAAGTAGCAAACGATCTGTATTGTAATAGAAGATCAGATTGGCTAAAGCAATAAACGATCTATAATGTAATAGAAGATCAGATTGGCTGAATCAACAAATAATTTGTATTGTAATCGAAAATCAGATTGGCTGAAGCAACAAACGATCTATAATATAATGGAAGATCATATTGGATGAAGCAGCAAGCGATCGATATGTAAGGTGGGGTAAACCCATTGGTAACCTGTATTATTAGAAATGTATTTTGTATATTGAAGTACTTGTATGAGATAGTAGAAAAGTATCGCAATGTAGGGTAACCAAACACAAATATTTCATTGTTGTAAGATTGACGTATAAAAATATTAAATATAGAAGAGTACTGCATGAAATAGTATAAAGTACTCTGATGTAGGGCGATCAAACATAAGTATTTCATTGATATAAGACCGACGTACAAGATGATAGTTATATTAGAAAAGTACATTGTGATAGATTATTATCTGTGATATAACTTCAATCTCCTCGTGTTCCAAGGATTAGGGACTCGATCTCCATGTTCTATGGCGAGGTCGTAAGAGCCAAGTCCATTTTTTCCGATAATGATGAAAGGTCTTTACCAAATTTATGTGAGTTTGCCAGCATTGGGTTCCTTTCTGTGCTTTGGTATCTCCCGTAGGATGAGATCTTCAATCTTGAACTCCCTATAACGAACTCGCTTGTTATATGATCTTGCTAAAGCTTGATGGTACCTTCCCAAGTTCATGACTGCTTTGTCTCTTAATTCCTCAATCCAATTCATGTTACATACCAACTAAAACTCATCTTCTTCGTCTGTCATGGTATGATCATGCAGTGGGTGATGATATTGAGTAGGGATGATTGCCTCAGTACCGTATGTCAGCAAGAATGGTGTACATCCATTCGATACTCAAGGTGCTGTTCAATACGCCCATAACACATACGATAATTCTTACACCCAATTACCCTTCTTCTTTATCAAGTATTTTTTGATTCCGTCGATGATAGTTTGATTGGTGATTTTGGCCTGACCATTTCCTTGTGGGTAATATAGATTTGAGGGAGAGTAGATGATGGTATGCTGGTTGAGGAACTCAACGACCTTGAAGCCAATGAACTGAGGTTCATTATCGATTTTGATGAGGTTGGGGTAGCCAAACTGTATTATAATGGTTTCCCATATAAACTTGATGACTTTGCCTTCACGTGCTCGACACAAAGAAACTGCTTCAACCCATTTGGTGAAGTAGTTCGTTGCTACTAGGAGGTGTTTTTTTTTTCTGGAACAGTTAGGAATTCTTCCACGAGGTCGAGGGCCCATCTTCTAAATGGCCAGACAACTTTGGTAGAATGGAGTTCCAAACCTGGAGCTCGAATTTGGGGTCCATGTCGTTGGCAAGCATCACACTTGCTCGCATATTTGATGGCTTGAGCTTTCATTTTAGGCCAAAAAAACTCCATGAGTAAGAGCTCGGTTGGCTAAAGATCGTCCTGCTGCATAGGATCCACAAGTGCCTTCATGAAGTTTGTGCAGGAAGTCTTGGGCCTCTTTATCAGATAAATATTATAGATAAGGTCCTATCAACAAATTTTTATAAAGGAAGTTATCGGCAACGACATATCACTTAGAACTGTCTAGCACACGTCTCCTTTCAATAAGATCTTTGGGGAGTTTACCTTCAAATTTTTTTTTATGCCCGATGTATGTGAGGAAAAGTCGTTTCCAATCATCTTCGACATCTTTACCGCCCCCAGTATTAACAGAATTTGAGCTGATGATGTTAATGTTGGGGGTGGATATTACTTCGATCTTCAAATATTGAGCTTCTGTTCCGAGGACTCTCGCAAGATAGGCAAGGGAATCAGAATGTCTATTTTCTCCGCGAGGCAAATGTTCGATGGTAGTCTTCTTGAATCAGCTCATTCTGTCGGCTACTGCTACGGCGTAATTAATCATTTTTTTGTTTTTCTAAAACTTGTTTGTATAATGGTTCACTATGAGTAAAGTATTCGTGTATATAGATAACTCTGGGACTCCTATCTCAAGAGCCATATCTAGACCGTGGATTAATGCCTCGTATTCAGTCTCATTGTTGGTGGCTTCTAAGTTGAGTCGAATTGCTTTCTCAATTATGTCATTGGAATGTGTGATAAGAACGATCTCGATGCCTAACCTATCAGGTCTAGCAGAACTGTCAGTTAGAAGGCACCAACCTTTCTTGGATACCCAATCTGATTTTTCTTTGAATTGTTCTTCATTTATGTCGGTACTATCTTCTTCCCAGTTAGGATCATCTACTGGAAAGTCTACAAGGAAATCTGCTACTGCTTGCCCTTTTTCGGAATGTGGTTTAAAATGTATATCGTGATCCCCAAGAGTAACCGACCATTGCTGGACTCGTTTGGATTTCTCCCGTTTGGGTAAGATTTTACGGAAATGATAATTTCATCACTCGAACTGAGTGAGCTTGGAAATATTTTTTTAACTTCTGCGATGTGTAGATGAGAACTAAAAATAGTTTCTTAGTCTTAGTGTACCATGTTTCTTCTGGAGTGAGAGTCTTACTGATGAAGAAGACAGGTTTCGCCGTCTTTTTATCAAGTTGGATGAAGACTGAGCTTAGTGATTCATCAGTAACTGCAAGATATATGGTGAGCTCTTCTCCTTCCTTGGGTGTACTTATTATTGGTGGCTTTCCCAAATAGCATTTTAGTTCC
Organism: Kingdonia uniflora; assembly: GCA_014058105.1. NCBI lineage: Eukaryota > Viridiplantae > Streptophyta > Magnoliopsida > Ranunculales > Circaeasteraceae > Kingdonia > Kingdonia uniflora. Next base: position 2,812,456 of record JACGCM010002137.1, read on the forward strand.
TGAAATACTGCTTCACATTCTACAATCTACTCGATCTCAAGATCTTTTTTAGGGTAATTTTTCTTTATGCTTTCGCGCAGTAGGTCAAATAACCATCAACAATGGTCTGAAGACTTGGAGATAAAATGATTTATTGCTGCTATCTTATCATCTAACTTCTATATGTCTTTCAATGTTTTTGGAGAAGGCATATAAAACAATGCACGAATATGATCTGGGTCAACCTCAATACCTTGCTTGCTGATCAAATGTCCCAAGAACTTGCTTGATTGGACTCCAAATCGATACTTGTCATGATTCAGCCTCATTTTGTAAGACCGAAGAATTTCAAAGGTCATGTTTAAATCTACGAGATGGTTCTCCTTCTTGAGACTTTTACATAACATATTATTAATGTAAACTTCTATTGTTTTACCAAGATGGTCCTTGAACATCTGCGTCATTAGTTTTTGGAAAGTGGCTCCTGGATTCTTCAGGCCAAAAGGCATAACCTTGTAGCAATACAAACAATGCTCTGTGATGAAACCTATTTTCTCTTGGTCTTCAAATAATAGAGGTATATGATTATACCCTGATACAACGTCTATCATGGATATGAGTTTGCGCCCTACGGTGGAATCGAGCAGATGGTTTATGCTAAGAAGTGGAGAACTGTCTTTCAGAGTATGTTTGCTGAGGTATGTAAAATCCACGCATACTCTGATCTTACCATTTTTCTTCGGTACTGCTATAATGTTTAAGATTCATTCTGGGTAGCTGGTCTTTTGGATAAAGCCTACTTTAATGAGTTTGTCGATCTCTTTATTGACTTCTTCTCGGAGTCTTGGCACTAAAGTTTTCTATTTATGTTTGACTGCTTCAGCTTTAACTTTTAAACTAAGCTTGCTGCAAGCCAATTTGGATCGATGCCTGGCATTTCGTGGAACGTCCATGCGAAGACATTACTATTGTCTTTGAAAAATTGAATAAGGGCATTGTACTCTGTTGTGGGCCAAAGAGTTTCAATGTAGGTGCCCCTTTTATCTCTAATAATCTCGACGTATTCTATAGTTTTTGCGTTTGGCAGCTGGTTTTCTATAAAGTTCTCTGTAATGTTCTTTGTGGTTTTTTATAATTACTGTGCGAGCTATGGTATTGATGATTCTGTCATGGTGGTAACAAAATTTTTATAAGCTCGAGCTAGCTTCTGACTGCCTTTGATTTCGTAAATACCACCATTCTAATCAAATCGTAGCGCCAAATGATAGGTCAATGGGATAGCTTGTATGTTATACAGCCAACAACGTCTCATAATTTCCAAATAGTGGGATCTTGCATTGATGACATAAAATACTACATCAACCGTTGCTGGTCCAGCTGTAATAGGAAGAATGATCTTTCCTACACGTTTATCCTTAGAACCGTTAAAACCACTTATGTCCACGTCACTAGGTTGTACTTTGCTGGCCAGTCCCATTTGATCAATCCTAATTTGGAAAAGCAGTTCGATGCTACTGCCAGTATCTGCCATCATTATATTTAGTGTGACATTTCTTATTTTCAGCATAATCGCGAGTGCATCATGATGAGGAAAATTAACATGGCGAACATCGCAATCTTCGAAAGAGATCCCTGTACGTTGGGAACTAGATGCGAGGAGTAATCGGGCTTCTTTATTGACCATGGATAAATCGTAACACTGGCCGAGATGTCTTCTTTTGCATCTGATCGACCTGTTAATTGTATAAGTTTCGATAAAGTGGTTGAGGGAGATATGGTATAAATATTTTTCCTCTGCCGCTTCTTCGATCTGTACGATCTCAATAGTAAGCTTGTAACTCTCATTTTTGTAACTTTCAACGTCTACAATGTACTCATGCATTCATCCGTCTGCAAAAATATACTCCAATAGTCGCTGTAAAGCGAAGTAATATTCTGTGTCGTGATGCCAGACTTTGTGGTGTATGCAATATGGTTTACTCTCGATGGGTTGGAGATACTAGGTATTGCAGAAGAACTTATCCTTTTGAAGTGTAGGATATATGCTGGCTATTATGATATTCATCTTGGAAGGACATGGCTTGGGCATATTACCACCTCTCCGAGTTCAATCTTCAATAGATTTGGTCCGCTTCCTGTCTCCTTTGTGATCATTTACACGATTGAACTCTTACTCTGTGGATTGATCTCTTGCTGTCAAGGTTGATTTATGAGTTTTTTACCTTTTGGATACCATCCTTTTGAAATTGATATAGCCATTGACTTTTTTAATCATATCTTCCAAAATCGTAGGCTTATTGAGAATTAGGTACTCTTTCGCTCTTCCATCCACGAGCAAAGCATTGGTGAATGCCAAAATAGTAATTTTCGGATCGAGTCGGTCAACCTTTCTGGCCAACTCCAAGAATTTCTTAGTAAACATTTCGAGCTTCTCTCCTAGCACCTACTTATTTAAAGCTGAACAGAGAATACAAACTCTCTTTTTTGTCTCTGTTGTACGAGTAGTTCTTGACGAGGAGTTCCAGTAATTATTTAAAAGTTGTAATGAACCCTTCTGGTAGTGAGTAGAATCATCGCAAAGGCTCGCCTTATAGGCTGGTAGGAAAGAGCCGGCATAGAATGTGGTTGGATGTAGAATGTAAGCCTAAAGCATCCTAAAATTCTTGAACGTGCTTCACTGGATCATTTCCCCTGTATTTTATGATTTTTGGGGTATGAAAACCGGTGGGAACTTTTCCATCCAATATTTATTTCTTGAGCAATCAGGCTCTTCTATAACCTGCTATAAATACCTTTTGTGGTTTGAGCCTGGGCATTGAATAGTTCTTTAATACACCTTTTTCCATGTTCCTTAGTCATGTACTGACGAGCCGTGGTGGTCGGGCGTGAGACACGTCCTTCGCGAGGATTGTAGTCGCCAGTTCCTTCACTCAGTCGATCACGTGCCAGAATATAAACTCTTACTCGAGGTGGATCTTCTGCTTGTCTGACTCCAGCAAGACCCCCATCAACTTTTTGGTAGACTTCCTGTCCTAGAGATGGCTTGCCCCCAAGTTGTTTATGATTAGATTGAGCGTCACCTCCCAGATAGTTGATGAGAGGTCCTATTCTGTCTAGAATAGAAACTCGCAAAATAGCTGGCAGCAGCACGCCTTTGAACTTCTTGGCTACAATCTGTTGACCCTGCCGAACCTTCAACGCGTCTTGTACACTTGCCAGCTGTTGTTCCAGAGCGGTGCGCCTTTCTATTTTAGAGTTTGGAGTGGCCCTTAATTCTGCTTGTACGACGCTTCCTTCTCCTAGAGAAAGTGGCGTACTCTGGTCTGGAAGCGTCATTCTGTAGAAAGATAATCAGCTATTTCTAAAATAATGGGATTAAAAATTTCATTCCCACAGACGGCGCCAAATGTAATAGCTTCATTTTGTATCTCGAACTTAATCTTTACACTAAGGATAATAAGAGCATTTAGATGAATAATGAACAAATACTAGCACCAAGTTTAGCGTGGAAAACCTTTGAATGGGTTAAAAACTATGACCTCTCTTGAGGATTTAGAAAGAGAAATCTTAATGATAGTTGCTAGCTATTACAAGGGTTGCTATGAGTATTTTGTATAGAGTGTTTGAGTCAGGATTCATCCGTCCTTTATCTGGAATTCTATGGTTCTATTTATAAGTCTTATAATATGACCGTTTGATGACCATTATTATTCTTAATGATGGACGTTATAATATTATATATATATATATACATACTAAGGTCATGAGGTCCTCTTGTCGGACCCTCTCACCTATGAAGGCACTCTCAGGGGTGTGTGTGCACTTTATCAATACAAAACTTTGAACATTATAAACAAACACTTATTTATTATATGAAATACATGAAATACTTACAGAGGATTATGGATGAAGATGTACAGTGAATGGAGGTGGTAACTTACAAACTTAGAACTTCGCTTACAAACTTGGAAACTGGAAAATTAAAGAGTAAAATGAAAGTATAAATTAAAACATACATTAAAATGAGCTCTCTGGCTCCATATATAGACGAGGATGGATTCCAAATGGTTTGAAGTTTGTAATGCTGTCCAGCTTGGAGTTGTCTTAGTGGAAGACAAGGTAAGTGGCATTTGGGTCCCACCAGGTAAGTGGTCTTTGGGTCCCACTGCTTTTGATAAAGTTGGTGGAGGTATATTGAGTATGATTTATTTGGAGAAGTATTTTGTGGATCCCACAAAGTGGAGAAACTTATGATTACGGCTTGTCTCGGCGTACTGAGTGTGGGAGTACTGCTGGGAATGGGAAATGAGCTTTCTTTATTAGCCGTCATGGTCAAGACCATTCCACCATGTTTGTTCTGGATGGGGAAAAGGATTTGGAGAGGTTTCGGGAGGCAAGTCCTGATTGGGACTGAAATAGGAAAAAAAGAGTGGTTTGTACTGGGCAGATAGTTCGGCTTCTTCCTGTTTGTCACATACCAGGCTGAATGGCACTTGTTGCTGAATAATGTTGTGTAGGAATTGGCCATTGGAGGGTCTGAATAAGGGGCCAATAACACATATAAAGGTGCCTTCTGCATAAATCTGGTGGCTAGTGTTCCATGGTTGGAACATTTTGAAGGTTGCAAGAACATACGCTCTGCTAGTTGGGTTGTTCCTGTATCTTCTAGAAGCAGGGTATCTGTTGAGGAGTTATTCAAGAAAGTGGTCTGGAGGAATAGAAGAATGAGTAATAATATTTATCCAATGAAGACTAGGGTAATAATAGGTCTTGTACGGTAAATTAACCCATTCAAGAGGAATAATATTAATGTCCAGGTAAATTTTTCCATGGGAGAACATAATTGTGCTAAGGTTAGCAATTTTATAATAGAGAAGAGGGGGAAATCCTCGGAGGTCTTAAAGACAAGTGACTTCTAAGACTGTAATAAACCCATAAAAATTGATAGATTTTAGAGAAGATCCTGGAGGGGGAGTATTATAATAAAGATCTTTACTACGGCCTTCCCAGTTGGCCAGGGTTAATTCTGATTTTGATATAGCTAAAAGTTCAGGATTATGAATGATGTCCAAAGTTTTAATCGAACGTTCAGTTTTTACCAAACTGACGGGTATCAACGGGCTTGATGTGCCTTTACCAGGGGCCATTTGTTCTGGACTAGTTGGTTGGATTAATAGCTATTGTAACCGATCTTACAACCAACGAGTCGTTGGATTTATAACTATTGTAAGCCAGATGATGCTGCTTTTCTGATTGAATATTCAGTTTACTCAAAGAGGTTCCACGATTCCTGTGGTGAGTTGCCTCTATTGGGAGATAGAGGGTGTTCGGAATTTTTTATGAAATGGGCTAAAGCTATCATTTTCATAGAAAAATTATTATTGTTTGTAAATGAAATAGTACGGCTGATAAGACCAGTCTTCTTATCCTTTTTATGCATAATTGATTTAGTATGAGACTGTTTAGTTGGTATAATAATTCGGGTATTATCCAACTAGGATTCATGCAGTAAAACTGTATGGGGATCTGTAGTGGGTAGATTATCTACCATATTTATGATAGGGCCAGAGCTAAGCTGAAGAAGTTTTGTTCCTAAAAAATACTAAAAGTTATTAATAAAATCAAAAGTAATATTGTGGCCTTGATAAGTACCAATTATTTATGCTGGAGTAATATTATGCAAAGGCATAATAAGATTAAGAAAGGGAGCTTCTAAAATAACTTGTTGTTGTAAGTTCCTTACGTAAAGGAATACAAAAGGAATATTCTGGTTATTATTACAGATAAAAACTTGTGAAATTTTATATTGACTTTTCATTCTCGTACCACTGGTAGAGGTAAGAGATTGAGTAATTTTTTCAAAATACTTGGTAGGAACTAGGCTTTCTTGAATACAGTTTAAGTCAGCCCCACTATCGACTAGGGCAATACCATGGATAGTAAATTCATGTTGGATAATCAGAGTAATTTGAATATAACTTTTTGGGGATAATATTTTGTGAAGAAGATGCAGATGAGAGTTATCTATTTTTTCATTTTGTAGACTACCAGAAGAATCTGTTAGGATGGTCGTTGGAACTTTGGTTTAAAAGTTATACCATACTTCTCGAGGGAAAGTTTGATATTGATAATTACAGATTTTAAGTGATTAATTTCATATTTCAAGTGATTAATTTCGTGATTTAATTCCTGAATGGTGGTAGGTTTAGAAGCCTCTAATCTTCTAAGGACATTCTGGAAGTTATAATAATTATTTGTAGGGAGTTTAGGTGATATATTGAGTTTCAGATTATCCTGAACCAGCTGTTAGATACAGAGATATAAAATTTGAGTTCTAATTTCCAGATCAAGGATTTTATCAATAATGGATATCAGTTGGCTTTGGTTTATGGTTAAGGTATTAAGCTGTAAACCATTCATTTCTATAATGGCTTTCCAGTAATCTGGAGGATTAGATCCCGAACATTTGTCACAGGGTGTTTCGTATGTTGAAGAGGAAATATTGTGGTAAATGTGGTTGACTGCGTCTTCTTCAGTAGAAGAATTGTCTTCAGAAGTGGTGTTGAGCAAGAGTTTACTTAGCTAAAGTTGTAATCCTTCATCTATGTGAAATTCTTGTAGTTTACGTTTGGTGGCACACTTGTTGGCTAAGTGTTCTTGCTTACCACACTTATAGCAAGTGCGGGTTTCCATTAGTTTGGAAGATTTGATATGAGGTTGACGTCTTTTACGTTTTTGGTAATAAGAATCTTGTTGGTCCTTATTTTTTCTGTGATGACGTTTTCTCGAGTATTGAGACTGCTGCTTGGTATGTAGCTGGCATTTGCTAGGATAGGTAACATGATGGTCATAAGCAAATTGGTGACAAAATTTGCCAATCTCTTTTTTCCCTGTTAAATTTTGTTTTTTAAGCTAATACTATAGTTTAAAATCGTTATAGATGCTCAGACCTACCTGGGTACAAATTCTAATAAGTTGGCCATAAGTATGGTTATGGTAAGGTATAGATTTACCATCATACTGATCCTTGAGCATCTTACGATTAGCAGTAAATAATGGTGGAAGACCATCAATGAATTTGGCTTTCCAATGTTCTACATTAACATCACTGCGCTGCATAACCTTACAGATATAAACATCCTTATACCATTTAAAATGGGTGAGAGAAGGACATTGAAAGTTCTGTAAAAGTTCTCTATTCCTTTCATGTCTTTGTGGGGAGAGACCCACAAAATGTAAAAAGATCGTTTGAACAAGGGTATAAACAACATTTTTGACAAGGTTAGTACCTGTTCCTTCTGTTTTTACAACTCAAAAATTTCTATTTTCTGATCATAAGTGATAACATTGTCCCGCAATCTTTTAATACTTCCTGTGAATCCATTGATAATAAATTTGGCGACGTTGTCGTCTTCATTGCCAGCAGTTTTACATATACAGACATACATAAACATTTTATGAATAATTTTATAAATTTGGTATTCTGATAAGCCATCAATATTCCATTCATAAATGGTACATCCATTATAAGACATCTGGTTTTGAAGAAAATCATCTTCGAATAAAAGATCCTGAGGGGTAGGTCTTTTATAATATGTTCTTAGCTGGGATGGTTCATATTCAATTTTATGAAAACTAGCTTCAGCTATTTGAATGTAACTTTTGAATAAATTATCAGAGGTTGCTTCGGATGTAGAAGTTTGTTCAATGTATTAACACTAAGTTGTTTAATTCTTTTAACCAGCAGGTCAACAATTTCAAAATCCTGGGAATCTGAAAGCTTAAAGTCATTGATGAGGAATGCTGGTTTAATATCAGCATTATGTGTACTAGAGGATGTACTGGCTGTATTAATGTTGATATTACTAGTACGTTGGATATGATCTTCGATACGATTCAGCTGGTTGCCCATCGTTTGAAGACTGACATTAGTCCAATTATTATGTCTGATAACAGGATTAACATCAGTGATTTGGTTGGCAGGGTAGGCAAAAGCGTTAGCTTCCAAAGGCTTGGAGTTAGGACTACCCTTGTTTAAATGGAGAGATTCAGGAGAAGGGTAGACAGATTGGACTTTTGTGCCATCTGGTTTAACCCATGTCTTGGTGAAATCTTCCATATTACTGATGATGTATTGAGGACACGAATACCATGATGTGAACCAGTCACAAAAGAATGTGATCTTTTGGCTTCGTTCAATCTCATGGTAGTTGATATCTTTAATAAGGAGTAATTGGTCTCTGGTAAAGGTCTTCCAGTACCATTTTCTAAAGTCATCGTGACTGGAAGTCATGAATTCGTTACTGACAAACTGACGAATAATAGAGTTAGGGCTTAAATCCATAAAATTGTTAAACATAGAAGCTTGCTTATGATAGAGGAGAAGTAGTTTGATCTACTTCGGTCCTAGTAATGGGAGATGGATCATTATAGATGCCATGAGGAATCTGCTAATCAGAAAGTCTAATTCCCTGAATAATAGGTTCAGATGCAGAATGTCTAGAAACTGAAGGTCTGGAAGAAGGGCATGAGATGTGGTAGGGAATATCGTCCTCGTTGGGCATCTGTCTACAAGAATTATTCTTATAGAGAGATAGTTTGACGGGACGAGATGCAAAGGTTATCTCTACATCACCATAAGAGGTTTGGGTGATTTGGTTTACTTTTTTGGTAAACCTAGGTCTGGGGACAACAACTCTAGGTAAGACCCATTCAGTTGGGATACGCAGTTCATCCCAATTAATAAGTCTGTTAACTGCAATATTCGTAGTTAAACAGTTACTATGAACTGCTACAGTTGTACCTGGTTCACTTTTAAGAATAGCTCGAGGGCATAAGGTGTTCATGACCTTATAGTGGATTCGGTATATTACGGCTATAACCTCTGCTCCATGGATAAAATCATATCACTGTGTCTGGATTTGAAGGCTAATAACATCTAATATTGACTTATCTGTAAAGGATAAGGTTAAGTTGGGATAGACATCAAAATAAACAGGTCCATGACAGAGGCTAGTCTGAACGATTCCCATAAGGGATGACTTAAATTCTCGACTCCTTTCATCTCCGAGATAGGCAAGAATACTATAATTGATCCCAAGGAGAGTCAACGGCTTGAATGCTACTTGGATGCATCCAACGTGTAAATAATTATATTTTTTAAGATATCGTTCAATATCCCACAAATTAGGGAGTTTTAATGTATGACATTCACTATCAAGAGCTATGGATTGCTCCATAATTTTGATATTATCTTGGCTAATGAAGTCAAGCATACCTTTTTTGTAGATTAATTTGGACTTAATAACTGGTAATTCAGAATTTTTTATAGATGATTGGTCCTCATAGGACCTATTAAGTTCATCCATAGGTGAGAAATGGACCACATAGATATGAAAATCCCAAATAGCAATGTCAGTATGGTTACTGCTGATCTTTGTTCCCTGACAAAGATGTTTAAACTGTGTAATCTTAGTAAAAGGTGTCAGTATGGCTACTGCTGGGCTTTTGTCCCTGACCAAGATATGTAAACAATATAGTCGTAGTAAAAAACTCAAGTACACGTCAGTCAGCGATTTATCGGCTAAACGTCCACTTCTATGATAACAACGCCATACGCGACTTGGGTGATGTACCATACCTAATTCTCTCACCAAACTAGACTGAGAAAACATCTCTACCAATGGTAAAAAATAAATAGTAAACATACCTACGTCTCTTACCAGACTAGGCTGATAAAACAACTTTAGTCAAGAAAGAAGATAAGCAGTAAAACATACCTAGTTCACATATGACACTTATCATACCTACACAAACCAAAAAATTAGCCACACATAGCTCTGATACCAATGAAAAATATGGATCTAATCAAAACGGCTAATAATAACTTAAAACAACACAAAATTGATATTTAGAGCATTAATAAACTAAAACAAAACTAAAAACTAAAAATTCAAAACATAAACTAAGGTTATGAGGTCGTCCTGTCGAACCCTCTCACCTATGAAGACAGCCTCAGGGGTGTGTGTGCACTTTATGAATACAAAACTTAGAACATTATAAACAAACACTTATTTATTATATGAAATACATGAAATACTTACAGAGGATTATGGATGAAGATGTACAGTGGATGGAGGTGGTAACTTGCAAACTTAGAACTTAGCTTACAAACTTGGAAACTGGAAAATTAAAGAGCGAAATGAAAGTGTAAAATAAAGCGTACATAGAAATGAGCTCTTTGGTTCCTTAAATAGACGAGGACGGATTCCAAATGGTTTGAATCCGTAATGCTGTCTAGCTTAGAGTTGTCTTGGTGGAAGACAAGGTAAGTTATCTTCGGGTCCCACCTGGTAAGTGGTCTTCGGGTCCTACAAAGTGGTCTTTGGGTTCCACAAAGTGGATTGCAGGTCCTACAAAGTAGTTGGTAGGTCCTACAAAGTAGTTGGTCCCACTGCTTTTGACCTTTTGAGAAATAAAGTTCGTAGAGGTATGTTGAGTGTGATTCCTTCAGAGAAGTGTTCTGTGGATCCCACAAAGTGGAGAAACTTATGATTTTGGCTTGTCTCTGCTAGTGGTAATATGCTACAAATCCATTATAAACTCCCCGAAGCTTTTATCTGTAACAAAGGTGTTTGTATTCCTTCTACCTTTCTTTTGGTTCGCAACCTTCAACAGAAAATCATTCTTGGCACTCCTTTCCTTAGTTTCTTTATGCATCTGCATAAGCTTGATCAAAAAGGGATATGGTATACTTATCAAGGCAAAGAGATTAGTTTGAATTTATTAGAGATCCTGAATTCAGGATCATTAATGAAATTAAAACTATAATTGGTTCTAAAACAAGCCATCTGAATTTCCTTCAAGAAGAATGTCATGTCATGGACATTTCCGACAAGCTTCAGTCCTCTGAGATCAAGATTAGAATCAAGACTATTGAGCAGCAATTCATTAACGAAGTATGTACCAACATTCCTAATGCTTTCTGGGATCGAAAGCAACATGTTGTTTCCTTACCGTACAAACTGAATTTTGATGAAAAAACCCAAATTCTTACTAAAGCTAGGCCTAGTCAGATAAATTTTGAATATCTTATACTATGTAAAAAAGAAATTTAGGATCTTCTTGATAAGAACCTTATCCGTAAAAGTTACTCTCCCTGGAGCTGCACAACCTTCTATGTTAACAAAAATGCTGAAAAAGAAACAGGTGTTCCCAGACTTGTAGTCAACTATAAGCCTCTCAACGACTCGCTCAAATGGATTCGTTACCCAATCCCTAATTAAAAAGGACCTCTTAAATCGACTTTATAATGCTATTATCTTCTCCAAATTTGACTTAAAATTTGGATATTGGCAAATCCAGATTAGTGAGACTGATAAATATAAAACTACATTTACAGTACCTTTTGGCCATTATGAATGGAATGTCATTCCTTTTGGCTTAAAAAATTCCCCATCCAAATTTTAGAATATTATAAATGATATTTTCATGCCTTATTCTGACTTATGTATTGTCTATATTGACGATATTATATTATTTTCTACTACGCTTGATCAGCATTTTAAACACCTTAAAATCCTTAAGGATGTTATCCGTCGCAATGGTTTGGTCCTATTTGCCCCAAAAATCAAGTTATTTCAATTAACAGTTAAATTTTTAGGACATAACATTTCAAAAGGACAAATAATCCCTATTGACAGAAGCATTGGGTTTGCCTTCAAATTTCTAGACGAAATTAGAGAAAAAACCCAATTACAACGATTTTTTGGCAGTCTCAATTACATTGCAAACTACTATCAGAATCTTTCCTAAGATAGCGTAATATTATACAATAGACTCACTAAGACTCCTACCCTCTGGACTTCTGAACATACACAAGCTGTTCAGCGTATCAAATTACGTGTTAAGCAACTCCCTTGCTTAGGTCTTGCCAACCCTTACTGGCCAAAGATTGTAGAAACCGATGCCTCTAACTTAGGATTTGGCAGTATTTTAAAACAAAGGAATCCTTCTTCCCAAAAAGAAGAATTAGTTCGTTTTACATCTGGAAAATGGAAAACGGCTCAAAAGAACTATTCCACGATTAAAAAAGAAATACTTGCTATAGGCAAAGGCATTTTAAAATTTTAGGATGATTTATTAAATCAAACCTTTTTACTAAGAATTGATTGCAGCTCTTTTAAAGACATTCAGAATTGGCGGTCTTTCTGCCTCAATCCGGATATTATCAAAAGATTCGGTTTCCCCACTTGGTTCCTCAATTGGTGGGAAAAAATGGGACCGGACTTTGATGTTCTTCCGAAAGCCCTTCAGGATCCCTTTACCCTTTGGTATGAATTTCATCCAAAGCTCACGGGAAAAACTGTTACTAATCCACCTATTGGTAGAAATACCTTATGGTATTTTACAGAATTCCAAATCACATGGATTTGGAAATGGGACCTCGAAACATGTTTTGATGATCTGAAACTTCCTATTCTCCAACGTACCTTCTATTATAGATGGTGGGATGGGTTTAAAACTGAATGTGTTGTTGCATTAGTCAACATAGCAACTGAAGAATATATTTTATCTTCTAAAACAAAAAATCAGAAAGCAGTAGGTACATTAGTCTCTTCGACTAATGTCTTTCAGCTTTTAATGGATTCGATTAAGGATCGATATCCTCATTTAACCTTAAAAGAACGCCAAGTCAAGGTCCTACAAACTTTGAAAGACTAGTTTGTAGCAACCACAACATCACAGGCAACCACAACATCACAAGCATCCACCTTACCCGAAGATAACTACAGTTAGCAATATTGCCAACCAGGAGAAAGCCAAAACCCATATACCGACGAAGGTATGACCTCTGTAAAATCTTCAGAAGCTATTATGGAAGACTACTGGGATGCCATGATCGAAGTTCAAGAACAATAGCTCAAGACTACAGAAAAGGGAAAAGCTAAAGTCGCAAGCACCGACACTCCAACAACACTTTCCTTACCATCTCGACCATGACGACTGACAAAGATAGCTCATTTCCCATTCCCAGCAGTACTTCCGCACTCAGTACGCCGGGACAAGCCGAAATTATAAGTTTCTCCACATTGTCGGATCCACAGAACACTTCTCCGAAGGAATCACACTCAACATACCTCTACGAACTTTATTTCTCAAAAGGTCAAAAGCAGTGGGACCAACCACTTTGTAGGACCTGCCAACCATTTTTTATGACCTACAAACCATTTTGTGGGACCCGAAGACTACTTACCTGGTGAGACCCGAAGACCACTTACCTTGCCTTCAACCAAGACAACTCCAAGCGGGACATCATTACGGACTTCAACCCATTTGAAATCCGTCCTCGTCTATATAAGGAGCCAGAGAGTTCATTTCTATGTAAGCTTTATTTTATACTTTCATTTCACTCTTTAATTTTCCAGTTTCCAAGTTTGTAAGCTAAGTTCTATGTTTGTAAGTTACCACCTCCATCCACTGTACATTTTCATCTATAATCCTCTGTAAGTATTTCATGTATTTCATATAATAAATAAGTGTTTGTTTATATTGTTCTAAGTTTTGTATTCACAAAGGTGAGAGGGTCCGACATGACGACTTCATAACCTTAGTTTATGTTTTGAATTTTTAGTTTTTAGTTTTGTTTTAGTTTATTAATGTTCTAAATATCAAGTTTGTGTCGTTTTAAGTTATTATTAGCCGTTTTGATTAGATCCATCTTGTTCATTGGTATCAGTATGGCTACCAAATACTTTGAACTGATTGTTTAACGGTCTGATCTTGCTGTTTTGTAACGGCTTCATTGATGACGGTGCACTTGTTGACTCAAACTGTTGATGTAGAGGTCGAAAATGATGAATAGAACTCTAGCTATTTCGTAATATGCAATAAATGTGCCACATGTATAATGACGAGGTCGAGTGGTCGTATGGTGGTCGAAGATGGAGTTTGAGTTTGAGATGCGGAATAAGCCACTACAGGTATGAGATCGCGAGAGAGAAGAAAGAGATCTTGAGAGAAATCATTAACATTACTATTTTACCCCTATTTTTGTTGATTCATTTTACTTTGTTGTGGGCTAGTTTTGGCAATCCACATGGACATTCATACATACGCTGACATCATGTGACGTAATCTTCGTTTTCTTTCCCATTATCTAACGTAAGAAAGACTTCCTTACGGTCTAATAAGAAGGGAAACTATCCACCAAAATGATGTTTTACCACCAGTTAAAACTTTTAGCTACTTCACGATTTTTACCGGCCATAGCACATGTTTTACAACTTTTTCAACCCGCCAGTTATTTTACCCCGGTGGGAAGTAATAGTTTTTGTGGCTAGCAATGTGAAATTGTGAAATGTGGAATGGAGGCAGAGGTAAAAAAACAAGGACTTGAAATCTTGTATATTTGAAGTAAATCTTCTTTTCCCGCCAATTCTGGCCAAACCCGTTTAACCCGACCCATTTTTCCGTTTTTTTTTTGCTCTCTCTCAATTTAACGTCTCACAGTGAGTGCAGTTAGTCAAGAATCAAGATCTCTCGGCAAAAACACACGTACAAAGAGGGTAGGTACAATTTGTTCCCATTTTCTTAATTAGAGAATCTTTTAGGATCAAAATTGTCCCAATTTTCTAGGTTTATGCTCACTTAGTGAATCTAATTTTGTTAATTACAAATTTGATTGGTGATATCTTAAGTAATTTGTATTGTGTGAGTCATTTAATCTCAAATATTGGTTTAGACTCGCAATAAAGTGTGTTATCTCGAATCTAATTTCCTTTGTACATACAATTTGATAGGTTACATTAATCCTTCAGGAGAAGAGACATTGGCTAGAAATCTTCAAAGGCTTGAGCTAAAACACAACTTATAAGGTTAGTATTGAATGTTGCAACTTTTGTTTCCGACTTTATATACTTAGTTAGTTATTAATAATTACAAGTACATCTAATTTGTAGAATGGCTGTGCAATCTGACCCCCATATATCACTCTTCTCTGCCGCAAAGGTTTTATTTTTAAACAATTCCTTTACTTTTTTTTGGCGGGTATATTTGATGTTGAAATGTGAGAATGACTCAATTTGTTAGATAGAGTTTGTGGCAGAAGATGAGTTGTTGGAGATTGTTCCAAATATCAGCATGGAGCCTTTGAATTTTACTTGTGTAAGTTTTCAACCTTTTGGATGAACTGATTAACAGGGTGATTTTGGTTCTTTCTGCCCTACCGAAGTACCAATGTGGCTTGTGGTGGCTTTGAAGAAGAGAGGAAAGTGTGTGATTCATCCCCCACAGTGGATGTCTGTTGATGAGATTTCTTTGCGTCATTTTGTTGTTGAATATGCAATAAGAATTATTAGAATGTCAAGTGTCTAAGGAAGCTTTCACGAGAAGACATTCATAAATGAAGTAAAAGATTTGATATTAAATTAAACATTTTATTCATCCGATTCCATTTCTTATAACTGGTTTTACTAGCATAGCTGTGTCATAGGCTCATAAGAATTTATGTCTCGATTGAAAAGACCGGATTTTTATAACATGAATTTGCAGCTTGATCCTTTCAGAATGAGGACATGAGACTACCATTATGTTTTGTATATACATTGCACAAAACCAATTTTTGGCTTCAGATTGTAGGAAGCATAAAAGACAAGAGAATACTTATAGCCCTAAGTCTTTTGCATCAGTACTATTTATGAAGAAGTTCTGAGAAGTATATAATATTTATTTGGATTGACTCTTTAGTTTAGAAAAAAATAAATATTCTGTACTTTTGTTATTGAGGTTCAGAGTTGTATGACGCCCCTAATAACTTCTATTGCTTCATGAAGCAGATAAACTGACTCAAGTCTTGGAAGCAGAACGTGACACTGAGTATGCATTTGAACCGTTGCCCTTTCATTATGTGGAATTATCAAGGCTTCTTTTTGACCAGTATGTAATAAATTAAGATAATACTTTTCTTTACCATTTGTAATAGGGTTGTCTAGACATACCATAACTACCAATTAAATATGAAATACCACCCCTTTGTTTTCCCCTTGTAATGTAGATTTCAATAAAAGCCATGGGTATTTTTGTCGAAGTATCTATTGGGGGTTGTAATCTTGATAGCACTTCATATTGGGGTACTAAATTGATGCTTACTGCAGTGCTCGTGAAGACATCCCAAATTTATATATGGTGAGTTTACATATCATTTTGGTTTCTTTGTAATTCTTTCTTTTTCTTAATGAGAGCCTCCTTTCAGGTGAGGACTCTGATTGAGGACATACGGGATGTAAGGTTTCATAAGCTTGAAAGTAGCTTAAAGCTAATAAATGAACGTGTAAATGCAGTGAAGGTACTTCTTTCCTTCGTGAATTGTATTTTGTCTGATGGCTTAAGAATCGGGGCATGTAGGGAATAAGTACATTTACCAATTATAATAATAAGTAAAGATGTATTTCATACCTGAATATGCTATCACTCTGCACTATGTTAAGACTAAAATGGAACTTAATATAATCTGAGAATATTGATTCTTCAGCTTAGTAGCTCAAATTCACATGTTTTTGGCTTGCAAAAGCAAAATTGTGGTAGCTTTTAATTCTTCTCACTACATAGTCACAAATTTGGGACACTCGGACACTTTAGCAGATGTTATGTTTGCTCAAAATGCAGGTTAATTAGTTCGACAAATTCTAAAAAAATACAGATGATATAACCATTAAGTAATAAATAAAATGAGATTGTAGATCATAAATAAGCAAAATTTATTCATCTCTCATTTATGAAGTGTGGAAAACATTGATCTCTTATAAGTAAATGAGCTCCATTAATTTCGAATGTTTGTGTTTCTCATCTGAAAGAAATGCAGCTAGTCTGCAATTAATTGGAAGAAGCCTTTTTATTTTTATTTGATGGAGCCTTATAGTTACTGATGTTGCATGCTACAATGTAATAATTAGTCTGCAATTAACATGCATGCTGTATTCCTCCGTTTTGCCTGTGACTTTAACTTATTGTATATTTTATATTGCAGCTGAAAAATGTTTTTGCAATGGAAATGAATATAGTGCGCCCATTCCTTGTGAGAACCCTGCAGTCTTTCTACAAGCTCGATAGTCCACAAATGATGCATAATCCTGTTACTACTGCTTACAGACAGACGCAAGCAGCTGATCGTGGACCAAGAGTGAGTTTGTCTAGTTTATTCGTTTTTGTTCTCTTCAATTTTTGACAGCTACACATTTATTAATGGAAACAATAGTTAATGCAGTGTTTGTTAATTAACCACTTTAGAATATGCATTAGATAAATCAACAAGATCACATGGAAAATTACAAGGATGCCAAAAATTCTACAGAAATATCATGAGATGAAGCATTGTAGTCTGCCTCGTTGCATTCTGTCACCTTGTGGGCACACTTAATACTCTCCATACCAGCGATCACCTCTTTACTTTTCCTCATCCAAACAATTTTTTTGTAAGAAACTTGTTCGTTTGCCACTTGTAACTGGAATTGCATAGATGTTTTGCATTTCTCCCAATCCAATGAATTGCTATTCAAAATGCCAAAAAGCTCCGTACTTCAATAGAAGCCCAACTACTTAAATGGTGGAAGATTAACGTGCTAAATTTCATGCAATCTGTGAATAAAAGCTAAATATGGACTTTGGTCCTGTTGTTTCTTGAAAATACTGAAACAAAGGATATGTGGTTTTCTTGCAAGTTCTCATTCATAAAAATAGAAAAGGGGATTGTTCATTCAAGTATAATAAAATCAAATCTGCTTGTTCTGAATCATTAGTGAATCACTGCTTATCCTGATATTTATATATGCTTTTTCAGAGAGAGCTAAGACGTAGGTGGATACAGGGTCTGATTTACTTTGTCAATGGTAAACCTTCTCGCCATCTGCCAATATTTCAACCGCAACTATTCATTCACATGCATTATTACTTATCCTGATATTTCTTTATGTTTTTATAGCTGGAGCTAAGGCGTAGGCACATGATCGATTTACTTCGTCAGTGGTAAACCTTCTCACCATCTGCCTATGTATCAACCACTGCCTTCTATAAGCTCTCACAGACTGAGACATAGAAGAATTCACATTTGAAGCTTCTGCAGAGAATGTTAACATTAATGGGTATTGGGATACCATGAAATTTCATACTTCGTGTATAATATTGGAACCTTAATTGTGTCTAGATATTGAAAAGTAGGGCTGAGCATGGGTCGGTTCGGGTCGGTTTTCGACCTGAACTGAACCCGAACCGACCTAAATCGGTTCCTGAGTTTTCAAACCGAAACAGAACCGGAGTACGTATAAAACCGACCCAACCCGAACCGAAAAGTTAAAGGGTAAACCGAACCCGAACCGTGATGGAACCGATTTTCGGGTTGGGTCGAATCGGCAAACAAAAGAAAGCAGTTTGCAGCTGCTTCCATACTTCTTCTCTCTTCATTTTTTCATGCTCTCTTCACTTACAGGCCCTTATCGGTTCCTAGAAAGTGTTCCTAGGATCCACATAGGAAAGGTTAGGACCAGTATTGTGGGATCATCTATGATGGAGACCGTCAATGCTACTTGTTCGATTGGAGAGTTGTTCAAATTCGATTGTTTCGATGATGATGGTGCGAGTGAGCTGCGTTGGGTATGAAAATTTGATATGAAAACAAGTGATGGGTGTAACAAGTGATGATGCTAGAAACTTAGATACTGCTTATGCTGAAAAATCTTCCATTGTCGAGGAAGTATCAAAACAGCCCTATCCCGAGCTTGGAAGATGCAATTCTGTCGTTAAGGAGAGAGGTGAGAAAAGAGCTTTACAAATTGATGAACCTAGAGATGTACCGAAGAAAATTAGAGAATGGCCTTCCCCATGTTTGTAGAAGCTGATGAACACTTCCCCCTATGTCATCATTACCATTACTACATCAAAAAATAAGTCTTCAAGGCAACTAATTGGGTATGAAAACAAGTCTAGGTTCATTGTATACTTGAGATGTGGGTTCCACATACAATAATATAATTGTAATATACATGTGAATACAAACTCGGTTCGGTTCGGTTTCTTACGGGTTCCCGTTTGAGGAACCGAAGCCGAACCGGTTCTTGTCGGTTCCAAAAAATAGAAACCGAAATCGAAACTAGTCTTCTGGAAACCGAACTGTTTTGCTAAATACGGTTCGGTTTGTCGGTTTTTACGGTTTCTTGCTCAACTCTATTGAAAAGACATGTTTGTCTTAGGCTTCACAGCAGTTATCTACAGGATTTACATATTCTTGCAAGTTTTGTGCTTAACACATTAATTTGATACTGATATTTCGAGATTGATTGAACTTTGCAACATTTGGAATTATTTGGCTTGCCATTATTTGCAGAAAGTATCTTTTCTGAAATTTCTTCTTTCCTACAATTATAAATAATTATGTTACAGGTAAACTACTATTATCAAATTAAAAATTCCGTTATAGAATGAGATTTCCCTTGTGATTTATAGTTTTGGAAGTACAAATCTCATGCATGGTGTTGTTGAAATCCCTTTGCATGCAAGTGCTATCTAACCCAATTGGTAACTTAGTGAGAACTCTAACGGAAGAATTAGATCATATAACATCTTCCACCAAGAGATGCTAATAAAGTCACAGAAACCCTAGCTAGATAGATTGTATGTTGATCATAATTTGTCTATGCCCTCTATATGCCATGCGTGCAGGACCGGCCATGGCTATAGGCGCAAGAGACGGCCCTCTAGGGGTCCTCAATTTTTAATGTAAATTTGGGGCCTCCAAATGGTTTAGTAGTATATAAAAAAAAACCCTAAAATAACATAAAATGAAGTAGCCTTGTTGGTTTATGTTGTATCACCTTATCTCAAGGTCAATGGTTGAAGTTCTCACCTTGCTTAATTTTTTTTTATCATTTTTGTACAAGAAAAAATGTGTTACCAAATTTTGTTTCCCCGATCGGGGGCCTCATTTTTTGACCTCGCCTAGGGCCCCCTAAACCTCAAAGCCGGTCCTGCATGTAGGGCATGTCCATACCCATACAGCAGGTACCTTAATCCTTAGGTAGTTGCTCTTTTTTCTTCTTCTCACGTCTCCAAAATAAGTTCCATGTTTATGATCATTTTTTACACATAACGGATTAGTGGACGGACACTCATCTAGACCCGTATGCTTTTTTATTCAAACTTACTATTTCAAAACCTCCAAAGGGACCTATTGAAGACTCGAACCCTCGTTCAAGACTCTAATAGATCATCCTTTTAGCCATTGCACCATTAAAGCTTCACGAGCAAAGAAAAAAAATCAGATCCTCTAAGGGAATCTCCAACATAAGAGTATGTTGTTAAGGTTTTCTTATACTTTTGCAAAAACCCCTTCCAACAGGAGTATGGGGTTCAACGTACTCACCCCCATACCCGTCCAAAGTAAGTGAATCTGGAATTTAGAGAGTGGTATGTGCATACTACTTTTGTGGGCCCCCCACAACTATTTCTTTTCTTCCTTTCTTTTCTCTCTTTAATTAAAGAATATTCTGTCTCAATTTTTAATAAAAATTTCTTCTCTCTCCTAAAAATAACATAACATTGTGGGTCCCAATTTTAATATAAAAAAATTGAATTTGGAGATAAATCTGTCGGAGAAAATTGATATGTTATTCCGGATACTAGTATTCAAAACTAGAATAGCATACCGTCTCGGTTGGAGAAGCTCTAAGCTTACGGGCAACTAATCTACTAATTTCCTCCGGCGAAAGGTCTCTCTCTCTCTCTTATTTTTGTAATATGGTTTTGATTCCCACATTTTTTGTTTGTGTGTCATACTCTAAGATTTCGAATTAGACTACCAAATTGGGTCAAGTAATATAGGGTGGTTTGGTTAGGATTTTAAAATTGGATTTTAGGTGATTCTAATTGCCAGTGTTATAATTAGGGGATTGAATGGTTTAGATAATTTGTAATAGGTGAAGGGTATGGATATACTAAAACCTTGCATTATATTATATTATATTTTAGGTGGAGGGCATGGATATCGATTTTGATCTTTTTGATTCTGAGCCGCCTGTTTGTAAGTGATGATCTTTCTTATCATAGTATAGTATTATCTTTCATTATTTTCGCGCAACCTTTTTAATTGAGTAATTGTTAAATGAACGATGATGCACTATTTTTGGCAGCCAGGGCTGGGGCAAAATTCAAACCCTAGTTCAAACCTCTGGCCAGAAAGGAAATGCCTACCACAATGCCCTCAAATATTCTAGAGAAGCTTGTTAAGGATGACGGAGTTTCTTACCCCTTGGATCTTTTAGACTGTGGGGCTGTTGTCTTGGTCGTTCGAACGAGTTATGAAGTCGTTCGAACGACCCTTGTCTTGGTCGTTCGAAAGACACTCGAACAACTCTTTGGAATTTTGGCACAACCTTTTGTTTCAGCCCAAGTCGTTCGAACGACTATCAGGGCGTTCGAAGGAAAATGTGAAACTCTATTTTTAAGATGGTTTTGGAACCACTTGTTTGCCTTGAGATTTGAGCGATTGTAAATAGTTCCCCAAGTATATAAGGGGAACTTGGGTTTTTTTTTAATCCAACCTTGGTGAGATCAATTGAGGAGGGTTTCTTGAGTGAGAAACCTCAAATTGAGATAGGAGATTGTAA
Source organism: Kingdonia uniflora (assembly GCA_014058105.1). Lineage (NCBI taxonomy): Eukaryota > Viridiplantae > Streptophyta > Magnoliopsida > Ranunculales > Circaeasteraceae > Kingdonia > Kingdonia uniflora. The sequence goes on from JACGCM010002137.1 coordinate 2,834,088, forward strand.
CCTTGGTTCTTGAATAAACTCTCTCTCTCTTGTACGGTGGACGTAGATAATTTGCCGAACCACCTTAAACTTGTGTATTGTGTATTTATTTGATTGTTGCTTGTTTGTGGCTAACCAAATCGAGTTGGAGTTTCGGCTTCCGCGGTTGCGACTCAACAATTGGTATCAGAGCGAGGTTGATTCCTCGGTGGTACGCAAATTTGAGGTAACTTAGGGTTTCTCAATTTCAATTTGGATTTAGGATTTGGTTAGTTCATAAAAATTGGGGGAAACATGGGAGACGTAGTTGAATCTAGTTCTTTGGCCCCGAAAAGGAATACATCGGTGATGTTCAACAATACAAAGATTGAAGTTGAGAAATGCAACGACACCAATAACTTTGGCATGTGGCGATGCGAGGTTATTGATGCGCCAAGTCAACTAGACTTAGATGAGGTATTGGAGGACAATCCAGATGAGGTAGATGAGAGTGTTTGGAAGAAGTTGAGTGGTAACAACCTTCGATCAAAGTCGAAAGGTTGTGGTTTAAATAGCAACAAATTGGGAAATGACCAATGTGTATTTTGTAAGGAAACAGGTCATTGAAAAATTGAATGTCCCGCGCTTCTTAAGAAGAAGAAAGGGGAAAAATCGGGCTTTTTTGTATTGAAGGGCCACGGAAGAAGTAACAACTTGTACTATTTAGATGGTACAACTATTCTTAGTGAGGTTGCTACCGCGGGAAGGGAGCAAACCACTTCCATAGATACCACTCAGCTATGGCACTTGCGTTTGACGCATACTGGGGAAAAGTCCTTGAGAGTTCTCGCGGACCAGGGGCTATTGAAAGGTGCCAAGGTGTGTTAATTGGACTTTTGTGAACACTGTGTTCTGGGCAAGCAGACAAGGGTAAAATTCAACACCGCTATCCACAATACTCGTGGAACCCTTGATTATGTTCACTCTGATGTTTGGGGACCCTCAAAGAATGTATCCCTAGGGGGGAAACATTACTTTGTGTCTTTTGTGGATAACTTTTCTAGGCGTGTTTGGGTGTACACTATGAGGAGGAAGAATGAAGTCCTAGAAATTTTTATGACGTGGAAGAAGTTGATTGAGACTTAGACTGGCAGAAAAATCAAAGTACTCCGTTCGGATAATGGTGGGGAGTACACTGATCCATTCTTGCAAGCATGTCAGGATGAGGGGGTAGTTCGATACTTCACGGTTAGAGAGACACCGTAACAAAACCGGGTAGCTTAGTGCATGAACCGTACTTTGTTGGAGAAGGTGCGGTGTATGTTGTCCAATTATGGGTTGGGCAAGGCGTTTTGGGTTGAGGCTTTGACATATGAATGCTATCTCGTTAATAGGTTGCCTTCGGCTGCAATTGAGGGTAAGACACCAATGGAAGTTTGGTCGGGAGAACCTGCTACAGATTATGATATTTTTCGGTGTCCAACATACTATCATGTTAAAGATGGTAAGTTGGATCCACGAGCAAGGAATGCCATTTTTTTGGGTAAGAAGAAGGGTGTGAAAGGCTACAAGTTATGGGATACGAGAAACCGGAAGATCATTCTGAGCAGAGATGTCACTTTTGATGAGATTTCTATGGTGAAGTCACATGTCTCTGAGCACACAGAGAAGACGACCAACGAGGTTTTGCAGCGGTTGGAGATTGATGCGTCTTCACATTGGCCAGAGAGGTTTGTACTAAAGGGGGTGTCATCTACCGGTGTGACAACGAGTGATGAGCTATTAGTTCATGCTTCAAATGATGAAGACACATACGATGGTGGAGTATTTGATAGTACGGATGAGGGGACTTCAGTTGTGGAGTCAATTGCAACTAGTAAACCAAATAGGAATATGGGTAAGCCAGAATGGCTTACAAAGGACATGGTACTTCCAAAGGCAAAGGCCATGATAGCTTATGCACTACCGATTGTTGAAGGTGTTCCTTCCATGGCTAAACATTGGGAGGGAGCAATGAAGGAAAAGATGTATTCTCTTCGCAAGAATAAAACTTGGCAAATTTCAAAGTTGCCTAAGGAAAAGAAGGCGATTGGTGGTAAATGGGTCTACAAAAGGAAACAAGAATCTCAAGATGGTACTACGCTTCAAGGTAAGTCTAGTGGAAAAATACTTATCCAGTTGTATCCTATTGGCCTTGGTAGCGCATTTGAATTGGAATTGCAACATCTCGATGTTAAGATGACGCTCTTACATGGGAAGTTGAAGGAAGAGATCAAATGACTCAGCCGAGTGGGTTTACTGTTGCCAGAAAGGATTATGTGTGTCAATTGATGAAGAGATCATTGTACGGTTTGAAGAGGTCTCCAAAATAATGGTACAAACAGACTATTGATATGGAAATTCATAGAGATAGAGAGAAGGGAACGATGCGTCTCTTTCCTATGGATTGATTTGGACAGTCACAGGGATTTAGCCTCTCATGGGGATTGTGTGAACTATGGGCGGCTTAATCCACGGTACCTAGGCAACCATTGATTTGGTGCAGTCGATTTGGGTTCCTTGGGACATTTGGTTGGTTTGAGTTCCTTGGAACATTTGGTCGATTTTGATTTCTTGGGACGCTTGGTTCGATTTTGGGTTCCTTGGGACATTTGGTCGATTTTGGTTCCTTGGGACACTTTGTTTGATTTGGTCCTTTGGGACGTTTGGTTTGATTGGTTCCTTGGGACGCTTTGTTCGATTTGGTCCTTTGGGACGTTTGATTTGATTGGTTCATTGGGACGCTTGGTTTGGATTCGGTCCTTTGGGACACTTGGTTTGGATTTGGTTCCTTGGGACGCTTGGTTTGGGTTTGGTCCGTGGGACATTTGGTTGGTTTGGGTTCCTTGGGACATTTGGTCTATTTTGATTCCTTGGGACGCTTGGTTCGATTTGGTCCTTTTGGACGTTTGGTTTAATTGGTTCCTTGGGACGCTTGGTTTGGATTTGGTTCTTTGGGACGCTTGGTTCGATTTGGTCCTTTGGGACGTTTGGTTTGATTGGTTCTTTGGGACGCTTGGTTTGGATTTGGTTTCTTGGGACGTTTGGTTTGGATTCGGTCATTTGGGACGCTTCGTTTTGGATTTGGTTCCTTTGGGACGCTTGGTTTGGATTTGGTCCTTTTGGACGTTTAGTTTATTTGGTTTCCTTGGGCTATTTGGGTGTTTGGGTCTTTGGGAACATTTGATGGTGGAGAAGGTTTGTTTCGGGTCGTTTGGATGGTTACTATGTTCGGCTCAGATTTATGTTCGTTTGGTTGGGAAAATCTTCACCGAGGTGGATAATTGCGGGGCTGTTGTCTTGGTCGTTTGAACGATTTCAGAACTCGTTCGAACGACGCTCGAACAACTCTCGAACAACTCTCTGGAATTTTGGCCCAGCCTTTTGTTTTAGCCCAAGTCGTTCAAAAGACTATCAGGGCGTTTAAACGAAAATGCGAAACTCTATTTTTAAGATGGTTTTGGAACTACTTGTTTACCTCGAGATTTGAGCGATTGTAAATAGTTTCCCAATTGTATAAGGGGAACTTGGGGTTTCTTTTGAAGCCAACCTCGGTGAGATCAATTGAGGAGGGTTTCTTGAGTGATAAACCTCAAATTGAGATAGGGGATTGTAACCTTGGTTCTTGAATAAACTCTCTCTCTCTCTTGTACGGTGGACGTAGACAATTTGCTGAACCACCTTAAACTTGTGTATTGTGTATTTCTTTGATTGTTGCTTGTTTGTGGCTAACCAAATTGAGTTGGAGTTTTGGCTTCCACGGTTGCGACTCAACATATACGATATTTTTCCCGAGGCAGCTGGTGCTAGTGGTAAGTTATGGTTTATCAAAGTAGGCATTCTCCATACTTTTTTTGGTTAATATATTGCAATGGGCATAAGAAGTAGTGATCTTCCCTAAAAAAAAATTCATAGCTTTTGGTCAATGGTGCTCTAGTTTAGTTGGTAATACGTGGATACAAAAAGGGCAAGTAATCAAACTCCAGGTAGCACTCTGGCATTTAAATGCTTAATATCCACATTGTTATAATAAGTTTTGGAATTCAGTAACTTATTGGAACATCACTGGAGACTTGGGAGGGATTTCTTTTTTGCATTGTTAGGTTTTTGAAATACCACTAAAGTTTCTCCAAATAACTAATATTACTCTCTTTTGGCAGCTGGACTGGGTCTAGATTCAAACCCAAGGCCAAACCTTTGGTCAGAAAGGAAACAAATGCCATTTTGCCCTGCAATCCTCCAATTAATGCAAAAGAACAGCATACATCTGCCATGGTGCCATGTAACGTCGCCATTGCAAATAGTTTGCCTGAACCTCTTGAGACCCAGGAGTCAACAAATAATACTGAGACACAGAATGTAGATACTCTCCAACTTGATGGTGATATAGGTTCTTCGCCCTTGGGTTTTTCTCAGTATGTCTACACGGAAGGACTTCCACAAAATGAAGATGCGATTTCCAACATTATTGGAGATGTAACATATAAGGCTTGATTTTTTTTTTTGGTAATTAGTTCTATACTTTAGCTTTATTCAATCACAAACTAAATTGAAATCTCATATTAAGCTTCTCAGAGTGCAGGTATTTTTTCGGAGTTGGAATCTTTTGATGATGCAAATGGTAAGGCAAGAACCTTCTTCAACTATTTGAGTATTTTTATCAAACTATATCTTTACTAAACTAACTATACGTTTTTTTCATGTTAGTGTCATCTACTGTGCGAAAGTTCCAGCCTAATGCCAAATTGAATTCCCGATCTAGGGACAAACTTCCTACATTGCGTCCTGTTACCACTGATTTGAACGGTTCTGTTTCTCATTCCGAGACCACTGTTCTGCCTGTATCTAATACTATAGATCTCGACGGAGGATCTGACGTTTACCCAAACTTTCTTGTTCCCCAAGATATATTAAATAGCAAGGAATCTGCAGTTTCTGCCGACAGTGGTTGTCTTTACATGGATAATGGAAGGATGGAGAGAGAGGTAAATGATATGCTCTTTTTGAACCCTTTTCTGTAGGTTGCTACTAAAGAAACTTTGTTAATCTTTCAGGAATCAAATGCATATTTTTCCCAGGCGACAACTGATATCGGTGAGTAATAAGTTCTTTTACATGCAATCTTTTCTATGAGGTTTATTTGGAAATATCAGCCCCCTTCTCCGCTTCTTCTCAATGCCCCGTAACAAGAGGTTATTCCCTTCTTCAGTTTATGACTGGCAGAAAAACTAACTACCTCCTTACATGTATTAATTCTTTAGCGATGTTCCTATACGTGTAGGGGACTTCGCAAAAGGACCCCAAAGTGTAGGCGGTATCTCAATCTCTTTGGCAAATGGGGATGAGTGTGTGTGTGGGGGTGGGGGGAGGGGGAGAGGTTGAATTTTCCTAATGCATAGAGAGAATCCCCAAGTAACTCTGATTCGTTCATATTTCTTTGTTTTGAGTGGTAAAGTCATGTTTGTGATAGTTCTCATAATGAGTGTCTTCGACCTCAGCTTAATGTCCCAAGGAAAAGTAAATACTGGTTACTTCCCCTCAAACCTCCTTATTTCATTAATTTTGTTTTTCAGGGGGCCCTCAGATACTTGAAACTGGATACGTTGATGAGGACTTGACTTCACCTGACGGACTGTTTGATTTCTCTATGACAAGGCACTCTGATTCTGCACCTGTAGAAATTCCAGTGAGTGAAGGCTCACGCCTTGATGTTCCGGATGTTAATGCTGCCACTGCTGAAGTTGTGGATTTACATAGTGTTCCTGTTATATCGGAGAAAACGGTATTGTTCTTCGCTTTCATTGGCATACTTTTAACTCATTTAATTGTCATTGGGACGTATGCTCCTTCCTCCTCTGGGCATTTTTGCACCTAACTCATGATACAGAAGTTGTAGTTAGAATTAGGTGCATTTCATCAAAATTTGTGGGGGAGGGGGTGTAAGGTTGATTGATTTACCTTTCAGTAAATCATATCAAATTGAGCATCTAGACATATGTTCTTAACTGGGCTTATTAGTTTCCTGCTCATTAATTGGGTTTCTCAGAATAACAGTAGGAAAAGGAAAACATCAACAAGAAATATACGTGCCGAGAATGTTGAAGGTCTTTGTCAATTTAACGAGGATGGAAAGTCATCAAGGCGGCTGAGAAAGAGGTTGGTGACTTCAGTTCTTACTGATGATATGGAAGATGATACTTAATAAAGTGGGGACGTTTTTAATGAGTCTTCCGATGCCAATAATGGTGACAGTGATGAAGATAGAGGAGAGGAGATAACTCTTAGTAAGAGAGCTCCAAAAATGTTCAAGAAGTCTGTGGTTGAAAATGAGAAAACTGTTCGAAGGCGTAAAAATGTGTCTAAAGAGCCAGACTTGTTAAACAAGGAACTTCCCAAAATGAAATTCTCTCGTTCTACCCGAAGAAACAAAAGAACGGGTAATTCTTATTTTTTTAACTTCACAGTATTGTGATAAATTGTATACAGCTTTCTTCGGACATTTGACATCTTTTCATTTATAGTGGACAAAGCTTTACTTGAAACGCCAGAAGACGAGTTTGATGTCAGAAATTTGAGTTTGAAGGATCTAATTCATCTTGCAGAGGCCAAGGAGTACTTATGGGTACATAAGTTCCCTTCTCTTATCGTGTTATCAAACTTATCCTTATTTCCTGGTTTCACTAGATATTTTTCTTATGCCTTTTAAATGTCAATTCTTGCAGAGTAAAGGTGGGGCGACATCATCGAATTCTGTTCCTAATCAAAGGTACTAAAAGCTCTTTTTTTTTTTTTTTTTTGAAAGAGTAAGCTGGAGGGCAATGACCCCATGACCAGATATATTAATCCACAAAAAAAAAACATTCTAGTGTAGATCTTGGCCCTAGTATCTTTCTTTACAAATGTGTCAAGACTTGTAAGAATAGTCCAATTACAAAAGTGGAAAGAAATTTAGCACACAAGTTACCCTCTTTGTAAGTGTGTCTAATGTCAAAACTAGCAAGCTGCGCAATGAGAATTAACACTATGTTGAGAAGATGATAACAGCTCCAATGAGGCGGACCTTTCCTTTGAACAAGGGCAATAATTAGGGTTGTGTTAGTTGACACATTTATGTTTGTGAGGCCATTCTGAATGACTGTCTCCTACCCTCTGTGCACAGCTTGTAGATCATAGTAAGCTGAAGAGATTGCTTCACTGTTCCCGGCATACCCCATAAGAAACACGCGCTGATGATCTCTGAACAGACCCCCATAGCTCCCTGTTCCCCCACAAGTATTTAAAGACATTTACCTTCAGGAGGAGCAGGCCATTTGCAGACTTTGAGAGCTCTTTTTTGTTAAAAGTAGGCATGAAACCCCGTCTTTGACAGATTTCCTTGGCCTTTGCAGTGTTAACATTAGTGGTTTTGATGGAGAAATTTATCCTTGTGACCTCAAAGTTGATCTGGCCCCCACAAACTCACAGATTCCAAATTTGTTCTAAAAAATTCTTATGTTCCTTTCTAGCCAGATTTGATAGATCATAGAGCAGAAAGCTTCAGAATGAATGAGAGAACTTCCATTTGATTTAGAGACAGAATCCACTTACATTCATCTTCAAACCTGCTAATGGATCTAGTGACAATACTTTTCGAGAGAGTTTTCTCCCATAAACAAGTGATTAGTACTTTCATTTGAGATACCACATATGCTGCACAAAAGAGTTCAACAGATGCACTTAGTAACCAGTTAGTTTGTCTTTAGTGTTCAAGACACCAGCAAAACCCTTCCAACTAGTAAGGCTACTTCTAGGAGAACACCACTTATTCCAACACAAGCTATGCTATTCCACTTTAGCCTTTTAACTCTGATAGCATCTTAGGTGTCTTTCATGGATTACACCCCCACCATAGATGGATTCCAAATTATTTTATTTGTACTGTTTGGACTCATTTCAATATTGGAGATGGCCACACCAATGCCATTTTGAAGCTTATGCCTGGTATGAGTAGGGACCACCCACTTCCCATCCTTAATAATGTTGGAGACAGTAGCATTGAAGGGGAGAGTAGAGTCATACCTTATCTGTATGGGGAATCAATCAGTGAGAATGCCATCGGGATGCCGAGGGTCCTTCCAAAAGGAGGTGCCCTTGCCATCTCCAATTATATGTTTTACAAATTGCTTTGCTCTAGGTCTTGACTGTAGAACCTCCCTCCAAATCCAAGAACAATCTTGAGATTCTTTAACTTCCCAAAAGTTCTTCCCTCTTAGGAAGTTGCTTTCAACCCAAGTGACCAATGTGTTGTTCTGCTTAGTAGCCACTCTCTAGGTTGCCTAAAAACTGCCTCATTCCATATTCTTATTTTTCATAGCCCTAGACCCCTTCATCTTTAGGAATGGTGTCTGCCTTTGCTCCACTCCCTTAGCCTGGCTTTGGTCTCATGCAGTTTTTTGTAGAGCACCTCCATAGGATTGCCGTATACCCTTGTACTTCATGCTCTCTGGAATGTATCTTTGTACCCTTCTTCATTTACCCAATAATTAAAATATTTAAGCGCCTTCTTGCCCTTTCTTTGTTTGTCTCCAACCCCTCACCACAAAAGTACTATGGTCAGAGATGTCTGCACATAGAAATTCTGCTTCAGCTGCAAGGGAAAAGGTCCCCTCACTCCTCATTAATGGGAGCTCTGTTCAACTTCGTTAGGATTCTTTTTGTAGTACTTCTGTTGGTCCTAGTAAATTTTTTTTTCCCAGGTAAGCAGGGATTAAGGAAATCCCAGAACCAATGAATAACAAATCAAAACTATCACATCCTACTAAATACTTTTCCCCTAGCATCCTATTCTAATTTGACTTGTAGGACTGGGCAATAGGAGCTAAGGGTAAGTACTATTTCACCCATATATACAAGATAAGAGGCCAAATAATCAGCACATTGATTGGCCTCTCTATAATTGTGAAAAATGTCAAACTCGTCTAAGAGAGCAATATCTCTCGTTATATTCTGCATAATGAAGTGACAAGACCAGGGAGGCTCCTTGTTATTTTTGATAAACTCCACTGTGACGACCTACCGAATGCCGGCCAAATCCACCCGAGCGTTTTGAGTTCTGTCCGAATGTATATGTTCTCTATATCCTAATATAGCTGTACGCCAAGTTTTGTCGCAATCGGATTCGGTTAAGGGGGTGAAAATGGCCAGTACGCTTCGTCTCATGTTTTAACGTTTCCTTTTGGAAATTGACTATTTACTTAGTAGCTATATTAAGGAGGAACCTTGGTCTGATCCTCCCCATGACTAAAAGAGCTTTAATGCTTGGTCATCAAGGACCCCGGCTCATGGACTATCTACAAGGGATAGTTATGAGTTCTCCTAGGCCTAGGGAAGGCTAGGGGAGATTGCCTCGCAATGTAGGCCGGTTTTCCAAAGAGGGCTTCATATGGTGTCGCTATGCCCCGCGGGCTATCCGAGACGCACCGCCCCTTACAGATGGACAATATAAATAGTCCAGGCTCGTCGCCCCTTGAGATATGATCCCCTTATGTGGAAACCGGCATATTGAGCTATCCTGATCCGCTACAGGACAGGTGTGCTTTCCGTACCTTGCGCGCGTCGCGAGAGATTACGTTGTAGCGATTATTGAGGGAACCTTCAGCGTTGTTGCCTATACCGAATACATATTCGATGACCCCTCACGAGCATCCAGGATTATCCGGATGTCGCTCTAGCATCCGTGGGTTGTATGCTACTGGCGCGCCGCGCCCGTGAAGATGGCTAGTACACCCCGACTGCGCGTCCGTGTACGCCGCACAGTCCCTTATTCCGCTGTACTCCGGGCACCGTAGAGGCGGTCCCGGGCTGGGCCGTGACAGATGGTATCAGAGCAAGAATAGCTTGGTAAAGCTTAGCTCTTGAGTTGGTAGAGCGTAGATGGATTGTGCCTACGTCTCTCAGAATCGGTCTAGTGTTGGGCCGAGTTATTAGATCTTGTTAGAGCAGATCTTTGTGATGGTTCCCGAGTTGAAAATGGGGGATACTTACATGTCAGTTGTGATCTTCAGAGCTGTAGTTGCTCCGTACAGATGATCCAAGCACCGTTGTGAACGCTTGTAGAGTGAGTTGCCTACATGTCAGTTGATATTGGACGCGAGAGAAAGACTCCATATCTGAGCGCGAGATTGCTCAAGTTAAGTGTGCTTTGGACAATGATGCTAAGAGGAAGGATTGATATTTGAGTTGGACGTGATGGCCTATATCGTTTATTGTCTCTAAAAGGCTGGTCAGTGTCGCAGATGCTCTATGAAGAATAGTAATAAAGCGATCTAGCAGGTTGTTATTGCATTCAGTCCGTATCCGCACTGCGAAGTTTAGTAACAGTTGTGATCAAGGACAATGCCCCTTAGCAGAGATCGATATGGTCAGTGTTAGTTGCCGAGTACTTTCGTGTGGAAGCAGCGAAGCTTGGTTTGGTTGGAATTCCTTAGTGTCTACAGAAGATTTAAGAATCCTGAGAGATACTCGTTGTGATTGTCTTGAGTTGGACATAGAGACGTTCCGGAGGTGAATGTCATAAGCCGAAGATGAAGCGGTATGAAGTAATAGATGAAGACATGGCTTGGGTCCCGAGTTTGCACACAGTGATTTCGTCAGGTAGACGTTAAGGGCAGAGTTTCTCGTTGTTACGCGACATGAACTGCGACCTCCAAGATGGGTTGTCGCTTATCTGCAGTTGGTCCCTAGTTACACTGGACACTGCTTTGCTCACTCAAAGAAGGCAAGATACCGAGTGATGTTTGTTCTCTGGCTCCATAGTGAGTTTCAGGTTTGTCGGCGTTCGAGTGCTCTAGCCGAGTTGATCCATGTTGTTCCACAAGATGGTTCTGGGTCATTTAAGCTCACAGATGGATGAAGACTCACGTTTTCGAAGGTTAGGAAGTTACGTGGTTGTCGCAGAACAGAGTTGAGCTTCAGTCAGTTGTGCCGGTTACCTCAGACATGATCTCAGATGGAAGATTGCTAGAGGATGAAAGATCTTGAGCGGAATTGGATGTCAGTTTCCCAATTCCTTATCAGTTGGTGGTTGGCGGTAGGGATAGAGTACCCGCGCCTCGTTCTTTGTTTGTATTGATGGAGTGTCTTTAGAAGACCACATCTCAGTGACCGGTTAGAGTTGGCTGCGTTTGTTGAAGCTAGTTCAGGAGACAGAGAATGGCTACGCTTCAAGTTTAAAGATGATTGCGACAGTATGAAGGTTGGTCTCCGCGAGTTTGATAGCAGTTGGACATGGCAAGCCAACGAGCTCATGGCGACAGGTACAGTGACAGTATCTTGTTCCCAAGTTCCCCAAGTACTCAAGTTGGAGTAGGGATGTAGAGATGGAGAAACGCTTCTGTAGTCCGTCAGTTATATGTTACAACTTTGTTCTCGACGCGGACGTCGAGCTTATAGAGTGTGGGAAGAGCTGTAAGTTGTGACGCAGATGTACGCAGGTTCCAGCATGGGTCATTACCACCAGGGTTTGGCAAGTATAGATGCCAGTGTTAAGTCCTCGCCAGAGAAGAGGCATTGAGAAGACCTCCTTAGAGAGTGAGGCAGATTAGAGTCCTTCGAAGTGGAGAGACCTTTGGGGACGCCGGAGTAGCGATCACCCTTCCTGTAGCCAAGTAAGGTGCAAATGCCATCTAGCGTTACATGGGTTAGATGATGGCCTACTACGAAGTGGTAGAGCAGAAACGCGGCTGCACAGATAGATGTCTCGTGGGTTTTGCAAGTTCACACAGGACGCCTTTATGGCGGACCTCGATGGTTAGCTGGCGGTAGGGAACAGAGTACCTGCGCCTAGATAGGCTGCCTCGATGGTTTTGTTGGCGGTAGGACAGAGTGGTCTGCGCCTTGTTGAGAGTATGCTACCTTCTAGGAGCTACCCTCCCTCGCCCAAGTGAACAATGAGTGCCAGTTCAGTTCTATACTGGTAAGGCTAGAGTGCCGCATCTTGATGTTGTATCCCCGATGTTCCGTAAGAAGGGCGGACAGGGTTTGAAGACCTTTGCAGAGTTGATTGAAGGGCAGTCAGGCAGATTCAGTGTGCGGCAGATGTTCCGTGCAGTTGGGGAGAGTTTACCCCTGGGCTTTAGAAGACTTGCTCCTTACCACTCGCAGATGAAGAGTGAAGTTTGAAGCCGAGATTTACAGAAGATTGAACTCTCGAGCAGCGAAGGCATTGTGTGACTCGGAAGTGAGTGCACTTTTGGGACGGGATTGCAGATATCCTCGTCGGGCTGTCAGGAGGAGACGCCTTGGTTTTTCGAGAAGAGCGACATTCCACATAGTATTAGGGGAGAAGGCGCCTTGCAGCAGGATGCAGCGCATTTCAGAGGGCGCGATGCTAGAGTGCACCGCCCATACATTTTTCAGAAGGTTTGAGACCAAGAGACAATATCCAGACGAGAAGGCAGACTCCAGAGTTGGAATCAAGGTCAGTCACCACGCACTTCAGTTGGAAAGGGCGAAGTTAAGGTTCAGTTCTGAAGACACAGTTGTCAGCATCGAGACTAGCAGTTGGACTCAGTACCCACTAGTACAGAAGAAGATATAGTACTCTGAACTAAGTGCGGGAGAGATGTTAGTTTCTTGGTGATGCAGAAGATTGAATCCTTGCAGAGCCGTGTTGAAGAAGGTTCTCGACGAGGACGTCGAGATTATTTTAAGTGCGGGAGGGTGTGACGACCTACCGAACGCCAGCCAAATCCACTCGAGCATTTTGAGTTCTGTCCGAATGTATATGTTCTCTATATCCTAATATAGCTGTACGCCAAGTTTCGTCGCAATCGGATTCGGTTATGGGGGCGAAAAGGGCCAGTACGCTTCGTTTCATGTTTTAACGTTTCCTTTTGGAAATTGACTATTTACTTAGTAGCTATATTAAAAAGGAACCTTGGTCCGATCCTCCCCATGACTAAAAGAGCTTTAATGCTTGGTCATCAAGGACCCCGGCTCATGGACTATCTACAAGGGATAGTTATGAGTTCTCCTAGGCCTAGGGAAGGCTAGGGGACATTGCCTCGCAATGCGGGCCGGTTTTCCAAAGAGGGCTTCATATGGTGTCGCTATGCCCCGCGGGCTATCCGAGACGCACCGCCCTTTACAGATGGACAATATAAATAGTCCAGGCTCGTCGCCCCTTGAGATATGAGTCCCTTATGTGGAAACCGACATATTGAGCTATCCTGATCCGCTACAGGACAGGTGTGCTTTCCGTACCTTGCGCGCGTCGCGAGAGATTACGTTGTAGCGATTATTGAGGGAACCTTCAGCGTTGTTGCTATATCGAATACATATTCGATGACCCCTCACGAGTATCCAGGATTATCCGGATGTCGCTCTAGCATCCGTGGGTTGTATGCCACTGGCGCGCCGCCCGTGAAGATGGCTGGTACACGCCGACCGCGCGTCTGTGTACGCCGCACGGTCCCTTATTCCGCTGTACTCCGGGCACTGTAGAGGCGGTCCCGGGTTGGGCCGTGACATCCACCATAGCACCGGAGTCAGTGTAGAGCCATAGGATTGGGATTAGGTTCACCATTTTCCACCCCATCATTATTCTGATGGTTTTTTCACCTTCAATCTCTCCCATAGGATTGGAGTTGTCCCCTTGCACAGGCTACTCCATATGACTCACCATTTCCTGTCACCAGCGGTATGCCAACCTCATCCATCGTCTTCGACTACTTCTGGATCCCCATGGAATTGCTCATCCATCCTCTCAGATCCATCAGTTCGAGCTTCTAATAGTTGTTTGAAGACCCTTCTCTCTTCCTCTGTAATTGGAGGGCCTGTCTTTTTCAGTGGCACTCCCAGAGCGAATAATCAAAGACCAGGCACAGAAAAAACCTTTGGGTATCGGGCGGGATTATTAAGATCAGTGTTTGGGTTTCCCATTTTCAGAAGGTTGGGTCGCGAACGTCTAGTGAGCTTTCCCACCAGAGGGGCTAATGGCCCAGAACCTCAATCGTCCCCGAAATAGAAAGATTTGGGTTTCAACTGTGCAGATTAGGCCTGTTTTCGGATCGGATCGGAAATAGGGGTGTTCGGAATTTTTCAGATTTTTTCCGGAACTAGAAAACCTGTTCCGATCCGATTTTTTTCGGAACTGCCAAAATAAATCCGAATCCGAAATTTTTCGGAATTTCGGAATTTCCGGAATTCGGAACAAATTTGGAATTTTCGGAATAAATTTCGGATATTCCGAAAAATCCGAATAAATTTCGAATTTTCGGAGTAATTTTCGGAATAAATTATTTTGATATTTTGGATTCGGATTTATTCGGAATATGTTATTTTCGGAAAAATCGGAATAATAGTATTCGGAAAAATCGGATCGGTATTTTCGGAAAAATCGGAATAATATTATTCGGAAAAATCGGAATTTCGGAATTACAGAAGCCTATCCGATTCCGATCCGATTTTTTTCGGAAAAAATCGGAAATCGGATTTTCGGAAATCGGAACTGTAAAATTGGGTTCCAAAATCGGAAAAATCGGATCGGATTTCGGAAAAAATCGGAACTTCGGACAAAAGTTGCAGCCCTAGTGTAGATTAAAACAGATGTGAGGCCAGGATTAAATCTGGTAAATCATGCTGAGTCGTTGATATACGTCAGACGCAAAGCTAGAGAAAACACAAACGCTAACATGTGCCTGCAGACTCTTAACTCAATTTCCTCTTTTGAGTGTAAGGTATTAGAACCTTGTTATACACATATATTACATTAAGCATTCACATGTGGTAGTTTTTGTGTTTTTTTATTGACATGCTTATGAAAACTGCATATTTCAATGTGAATTTTGTTGGTTGAGTTCTAGAGATTTGCTTTTACTTCATACTGATAAATTGGATAGCCAAAAGGACCTTGGTTGGTAAAATTATGGAGAAAAAATATGGATTACTAATAGTATGAATCTTTTCCTTTTTATGTGAGAATATCATAGAGGTTTTTAGCTTATACCCCCCACTTGGTTCCTGATAATAGCGTTTACCCCCCATTTTGCCGTTGACCAGTCAACGGTTTTTGACTGACGTTGACTCGTTTAAAATTTTTTTACTGACCATTTTACCCCTCACGTGACAAGCACGTGACTTCAACTCATTCGAGTTTCAACTCGTTCGAACGACAAGAATAGTCGTTCGAACGACGCTTGATTCCTCGTTCGAATGACTATAATTCTCGTTCGAACGACAAGGGTTTCATGATAAAAATTCCAGGGGACATGATACTTCGTTCGAACGACATGAAAACTCGTTCGAACAAAACGGAATCTTTTCAAAAAAAAATTCAGTGCAGCTAGGAAATGGATGAAACAAAGGAAGTAATGGATGAAAAAGAAGAAATGGATGAAAGAAAAGAAAAACTATATATTCTATAAGAACACAAACTGATCTACAAAAAGCTCTATATTCACAAAAAACTATATATACATCCACAAAAAACTATATATACATACATAAAACACCACTAAATGCATTCAACCCTAGCTCCACCACTAAATCCATTTTCTTCTAGGTTGAACAAATTCTTTCTTGTAGAGATTTGAACTTGAAGCTTGAGACTGTTGGTTTTGTGACTGCCTTGGAGCTCTTACTTGTGATTGAGAAACTTGTGTATCACCTTGTGAATACCTTGGAGCTTGAGAAGTAGATACTTGAGTAACACCTTCTGACTGCCTTGGAGCTTGAAAAATTTGCTTTGCTCTGGAGCTCCACCTCCCCTTGTACCAGTTCTGCCTCCAACATTCTCTTCTCCCACTGCATTTCTTCCAGTCCTCCCTCCACCTCTAGCTCCACCTCCCCCTCCACCTCCCCTTGCACTAGTCCTTCCTCCCACTATATTTCTTTCAGTCCTCCCTCCACCTCTAGTTCCACCTCCCCTTCCACATCCCCTTGCACTAGTCCTTCCTCCCACTGTATTTCTTCCAGTACTCCCTCCACCTCTAGCTCCACCTGCATCTCACTCACCTCTTACATCCACTTGTAAGCTAATATTTATCATAAAATTAGCCCTACTGGTATTTGTGTCTAGCCTTTGTCTAGTTCTAACCATTCTTGCTGTTGGTACTACAGGTGGACCCTTACATGTTGTTTTGTTATGACCAAAGCATCCACATGTACCACATCTTTTATGAGGCCTTTTTTCATCTGGATCATGTATCCTTTCTTTTCTTGGCCTTCCAGGTCCTCTCACTAATGTTGGTGGTAAAAAGTAAGGAGGTTGAGGCTGTATGGACATAAACAAACAAAAAAAGCTTTAAGAAAACATATGGTATTGGGACATATTAGAGTTAATTATGATAAAGTTATACCTGTCCCCACTCTGAAGGATCAACCACAGGATATATAACATCTTTGTATGTCTTCACATATAAAGACACTTTGTGATATTCAGAGACAAAACTGCCAGTTAACCAAACATTGTCCCATATGGATATATTAGGCATTGAAATAACATTAAAAGTACTTTAACATGGAAATTATACTAAAGAATACTTGGCCCATGAATATCTATAAGGTATTATAACAGACACATCATGGACACATGGAAGTCCAGTAACCTGCCACATGACAATCACATTCATGTGTCCCTAAATTGACTATCCATCTCTGCCCACTCACTGCAATTGCAACATATTGGGCAGTTATACCTTGGCCAGTATTACCATCCCCCTTTTTAGTCCCTTCAATCCTATATTGACCATACTGTCTCTTTAGCTTATCAATATGTGTTTGTGCTCTAGGCACTAACACTAAACCTGCATTTAGAGAAGCATAACAATTATATATATATAAGCATAACAATTATATATTACCAAATTGTAAATTAATTAAGTTAATCTTACCTTTTTCTTCCCAGTCCTTTGCTTTTTGTCTTCTATCAAACATTAATTTCATCAACATTAAGTTCAATTTCTCTAGTGCTTTATGAAGTGGTTTATCCCTGATCTTAATAATCCAGTTGTTGAAAGACTCAAAAAAATTATTTGTGATATGTTTACACTTAGCAGTGAAGTCAAAGTGGGATCTAGCCCAATGCTCAAATAGCTCTTTCATCAACCAATCATGTGCTGATGGGTTGTCCAGCTTCAGTTCATCTAACAAATTCTTATTCTCTAGCTGTTTATATGCTCTTGCTGCTTTCCAAACCAAACTTTCCAAATGTGTACCCCTGTAGACCTTTTTCATATTCTTATACATGTGTCTGAAACAAAACTTGCCATAACACACTAATAACAGCTCAAGTACTTGTGGTTTGAAAAAAAAAGAAAAAAGAAGAAAAAAGAAGTTATACCTGTGGTTTGCAAATGGAAATATGTTTGCAACTGCATCAATAAGTCCTTTCTGCCTATCTGAGATAAAAGTCAACTTTGTATTATGCAGAACAAAATAGGGATGCATTATCTGCAGAAATGAGTGCCATGTGTCTTTACACTCAGACCTACAAAAGTATACTCCTAATGGGAAGAGTCCATTGTTACCATCCAATCCAACAGCTGATAGGCACACACCCCCATATTTACCCTTAAGAAAACATCCATCTAAGCCAACAACAGGTCTGCAACCATTAAGAAATCCATCAATACTTGCCTTAAACATCACACATGTCCCAGTCCACTGGCTAGTATGATGGTCTTTGCTAACAACAACTATGCTCCCAGGATTTGAATGTAATATCTGCAGACACAACTCTGGTTGCATGATATATCCCTCATCATATGAACCTACTATCTTCTCCTTGCAGATTGACCAGGCATTCCAGGCTGTATAATATGAAATGTCTACACCAAATTGTGTTGATATCAAGTCTTGGATACCAACATGTGTAGTAGTCCTCACAGACCTCATCACTGACTCAACTTGTTTGGCCACCCAAGTAGCATTTGCCAATCTGTTCTTAGCTCCACTACTGCAAGTATGCTTAAGGTTACTGCTTTTTCTTAAAGTGAATGTGTGACCATCAGTAGCCCTCCTAGCATAAAACATCCATTCACAGTTTTCATCCTTGCAAAACAATCTAACCCTGGAATTTTCATTTTTTTTTTGATAATACTCAAACTTATTCATTATTGACCATTGTCTAATGTATGCCCTGCATTCATACACAATTGCCCACTCCATCCCAACTCTTAACTCACCATAAGTAGGTTGAGGAGGTACAGTATGAACTGCATCCTCTTCTTCAGCAAAGATGTTATCATATTCCTTAGCTAGATCTCTAAATTCAAGATCACATCTGTCTATGTTTTCCTAAGTGGGACCATCATCACCATCTTGAGATGTATGTGTAGAGTAGTAGCCTTCTTTTGCATTTAGATTGTCTGGATCTAATTCTGACCAATTATCAGTGTTTACACCCATATCCCCAACTTCTCCTCGATGCTCTCCATCAACAGTGTTTCCACCCATATCCTCAACTCCTTCGCCAACAGTGTTTCCACCCACATTAGTATTTTCTACAATAACCTCATCATCACTAAAATATAATGGTGGGAGCTCATCTAATGCCTCTTCAAGTAGCTCAGATGGTCTTGTTTTTTTAGTTTTTGGTTCACTCCTTGTTGTACTTTCCTTTTTTCTCTTCCCTTTATAAACTTGTTCTTGATCTTGGACTCGTTCTGGAACTTGGACTTCAACTTGAACTTGTTCTACATCTTCATCAACCAATTTCAAAAGAGTTTTTTTCTTCTTTAACCTTGGCTTTGTGACTAGCTTTTTTGGTCTTTGAGCTTGAATATTAGAAACAATTGGCTCCACAATAGGTTCAACCTGAGTTGCAATCTCTTCAATAGGAGCATCATTATCACTATCAATTAAAAGGACTTCAGGAATTGCATCTAGATCAATGGGGTCAGCAATTGCTAAATGTACATCATCCCTTTGTTCTATATAAAAGTGAACATCCCACAAGCTTTCTACATCACTCATCTTCTACATTTTGAGTAAATCTGTATCATTTCTCACTAAGATTTTATTACCAAGATACAATGTCATAACATCTAACACAACACCAGGCTAGAATGCTGCATTCATTTCAGACATTGTAGAAAAAGCAAAGTCTAATAGTCCATGGAAATAAAATTGGTCCCCATCAACATTATTTATAATGTGTTTATGACCATCAACATAGAGGTCATGGGCATATCCTATATCTCTTCTAGGGTCCTCCCACCTTCCCCCCCAATGTAACACCACATGTTTAATAGAATCCCTGTTGGTATATGGCAACAATTGTTAATACACAACAACATCAAACAATACAACAATGCAAACTACAGAGAGAGAGCGCTAAGTGGAGAGACTTACATCTCAAAGTAGTGAGAAATCAGTTGCTATAAACCCAAGGCAACTTTCCACACTATGAGAATCTTGATCGCAAAGTGGGCAACAGTCAACCTGCAAGAAACACATATATACAAAATCAACATTCAACCCCATTATACAACTTCTACCAAGGTTTCACATCAAACATTAAGCAAAACTCACATCAAACATTCAACCCTATTTATATTCGAACAAAATCCAGAAATATTCGAAACCCTAAAAACAACCCAATACAGCAGTTCTACAAACCCAATAATGCAATCACTCACACACCCAACAATCAACAACCACACTAGTTCCACAAACTCAACAATGCAAGCACCCAACAAACCCAACAAGGAGAGAGAGAGAGAGATCATAGCAAAGCTTACCAAATTGGAAAACCACACTTCGAATTGGAGGTGGTGAAGCAGTGAAACCAACAAAATGTAGAGGAGAATCGCAGTTGAACAACAATGGTGAGAGAGAGAGTGAACTTGAACAAACATGAACAATAATGGTGAAGGGAGGAGTTTTTATATTTCTCTTGTCGTTCGAACGAGGCAAGTCCCCTGGAATTTTTGTCATGAAACTCTTGTCGTTCGAACGACTATTCTTGTCTTTCGAACGAGTTGAAACTCGAATGAGTTGAAGTCACGTGCTTGCCACGTGAGGGGTAAAATGGTCAGTTTTTTTTTAAAAATGAGTCAACGTCAGTCAAAGACCGTTGACTGGCAAAATGGGGGGTAAACCCTCATAAATAACAAACATGGGGGGTAAACGTTATTATCAGGAACCAAGTGGGGGGTATAAGCTAAAAACCTAAATATCATATCACCTTGTACCACAATTAATCAGTCTAATTGATTTTATTATGCAGTTTTGGTAAATTTTTTGCGGAGGATGAACCTTATTACGAAGATGCCCTCAGGATGATGAAGCAGCTAATAATGAGCAACAAAATTCCCCTATTAATTACCATTCATTCATGACTAAGACACCTAAATAAAGATGGACGAAACAAGATACAGAGTTATTCTATGAGGTAAAACTCTTACCACATTTTTTTAATTCTTCTTAACTATTTGGATTTTTATATCACCAAGGTGAATTCCCATGAGTTTTTCGACTAATTATATCATATTTGTCGTATGCTTCAGGCTATACGGCAGTTTGGAACTGATTTTGCAATGATACAACAAATGTTTCCCGGACGAACACGTCATCAAGTGAAATTGAAATATAAGAAGGAAGAACGTTAACATCCTTTGGAGCTGTCTGATGCACTAAATAATCGTTCTACTAGTAAGCCATCTTATCTTGCTTGCGTGAAATTCTGAATATTTCCCACCTTCCACTTCAGAGATTCTCTCTATTGATGTTTTCTTACACAATTAACTGGCTTTTGCTGCTATCACATTTTTATAAGGGGATCTAGTAGAAAACAAAGGCGGAAGCAAGCGTTTAACTAACGCAACTGAACAAATCATAAAATAACATTTTCTTCGCTTTTCCCTGGCCAATGACCTGAGTGAAGATAGGTCTAGCGTGGTTAAAACCCACACGACGTGCATTAACAAGTATGCCGAATCCCCTACTACCAAGAGTCCTGCTCTCTAGGGTTTCTGTCTCTGGGAGTACCACGCTCCAATCCTCGCCGGAGTTCAGTAGATGGGTACCCAACGCCTTTACCCACCTTAGCAATTCACCCATCTTATCGTCCAACGATGACAACTGTTCATCCATAGTAGGCTTTTCGTAACTATTTTTCTCATTGTAGTACACTCTCCCATATACAATAGGTGATCTCTTTATTCTCTTCTTAAATCAATCCTATCACAAGATTCTAGTCTAATTTAAGCCTCCGGAAAGAGGCTTTTGTGCAAAGGGCAAACAACCATGGTTCCCACGACCTATCAGGGATCTGTCATTCTGGTACTTGGCGTTGGATATGTGCAAGCCAATTTGACTTTTGAAACTAAATTATATTTAGGTATCAGAGTCAAAATGTCCTTTTTACTTAGTTATAATTTAGTCGGGTAAAAGTTAGTAATTTCTTTTCCTCCACCGAGAGAACTTAAATCATAAAAGGAATGTTTGATGTCTGTATTGGAGCTTTTACCGGATAATATCTTGGAAGCCAGCATGTGTGCAAAACATGATATAATAGCGGGTTTTTTGTTTATCTACAGGTCTTTCTCATTTTGAACTGGTAATCAAACAGCTACAGGAAGCTGCTGGTGAAGAAGAGCAAAGTTCTTATGTAGATGGAGAGTCGGTCGATTTGACAGGCCAGGAGGAAGTCTCTCCAGAAACAAATGTACAGCATTTCTTTTATCTCTTATTTATTGTTTATCATCTGCCAGAGTTCTTACTAAAGATTAACTCTCTCCAAAACTTCAAACTGTTGCCATGGGTCTCAAACAATATTAACCTAAAGAGAAGAGCCCACAATGAGGAAGATGGTAATTTTTGGATGTGGGTAACTTATATATAGGCTTTATGCTACTTTTCCAACAATTATATATCGGCTTTATGTTACTATTGGGTTCTTGCCCAGGGTGGTTGTACCTCTCCACCTAGATAGTCGTGGGTTGGAAACCTCATGAGGTTGGAAACTCAGAGTTACGAATCCCTATATAAAACTGACTTGCCTTGCGAAAAAAAGAAAAAGAAAAGCAAAGGACCCGAAAAGCCAATATAATGTAAGATGACAAATGTCCACACTGCTACATCGATAAGTACTTTTGTTTAAGGCGATAGAGGTTATAAACAGCCTGACCCCTACTGTGATATCTGATTTAGTATTTGATCCCCCAGTTTGCACCTTTAGACATGATTTTTATTTTTAACCCCCAGTTAATTTTGTAATTGAATCACCTTCCCCGTTCTCATCTTGAGATATTTTGTGTTTCAGGAAGATGTATGAAAACCTGATTATAAAGCGGAAGAAGGATGTGAAGATTTGGAGCAAGGTGGCAAAAATGTGGAGCCAGAGGCTCCTAAAGTTCATAATAGTCTTGTGAAACCCCAGGAAAACGAAGACGTTGCTGATGAGTACGAATTTGATTTTAGTCAATATAAAAGTGTGTATGATGACGACGAAGACTAAATTAGGCAAAACAGCTTCAGTTGTCGCATATTTATTTGGTCAAGAATTTCTGGATTTGTGGGGCCGACATCCAATATAATTGTTGCTTGTATCTGTAATTTTGCTCCATCAATTTGTTGCTAAACATTCTTGAAGCCAATAGTGGTTTTTTTAATAGTTTGTTTATGTTCTATTCTTTCTTGTGTTAGATAGTTGTAAATAACTACATGTTTTTTTTTAAAGCAAATGACAATATATTAAGCCACAAATGGCAAAGAAGAAACAGCCATGTCAACAAGGTTTCCGCCTCATCGGGCATATTAGAAATAAGAGGCTGAGAGTAACCACCCCTAGCAGCCAAATCATGAGCATCTACATTATAACCTCTACTGATAAAAGAAAACTGGAAACAAGTAAATTGCGTCGCAAGAAAGAGCATGTTGGGTACCACACTAAGAGGTCCCCAAGTAAGATCAACCGATTTTCCTCAAAGGCTTTGACCAGATGTTGATAGTCAGACAAAAAGATAACCTTCGCAAATTCACCATCTAAAGCAGCTCGCATCCCTTTGATAACTGTAACAACCTCTGCTTCTTCAGGATCGACTACTTTGTAAGAATTGAGGCTTGCACATAAAATATTGGAATTAGATCTAATAACAAAGCCAGAACTACTAAGAATTTTATTGGGGGACCATGACGCATCAACATTAATGGTGAACCACCCTTCCCTTATATGGGGGGAAGGGAATTAAGTTAGAAACATGCATAACCGGGGCAGGCGGTGATATAATAAGATAACTTTTTGCAGTTTTAATCATTTATGACAAAACAGCTTTTTTCGAATTGAAAATGAGATCGTTTCTACAATTCGAGATGGCGAACATGATGACACTAATTTTGCTACATAAGGAGATTGCGTCCTTTCCAAAACAACTTTTGTTAGCAAGTATATACATCACCTTTTGAAGAGAGTCAAAAGAAGGCCAATCATTGTTATTTCTAGAAAGGTGAGAAGCATACCAGATTTCTTTGATATTCTTACAATAAAACAACACTTGTGTGGTAGATTCATCTTCTTCTTCGCATCTGGGGCAAATAACATCCTCCATGTCATTTTTGTGAGTTAAATTAAGCTTTGCGGGAAGACTTTCCTGTATAGCTTACCAAAGAAAGTATTGAATCCTAAAAGGTGTTTTGAGTTTCCAAATAGAGTTCAAAGAATTGTTCATATATGCGTTAGCGGTCTCGGTTTGATTAGGGGACAGGTTCTCTTTGATAGTAACTTGGTACACCAATTTGACGGTAAGGATTCCATTCTTCTTATCTTTCCATCTGAGAGTATTTCTAGAAGGGTTGCTGCTAAGGGGAATAAGAAGAATTTTCTTTGCAACTTCATTAGGGAAAGTATTATAGATAATGTCAACCTTCCAAGAGTGAGAAATAGGGTAAATAAGATCTACGACTTTAGTGAACTCCCTATTATTGGGAACGGGACCCGCAATTATGCCAAATAGGATACCAAGGATCCAAGGTTCCAGCTATTAGTCAACATCTTGGCCGTTCCCAATGTGTCAAACTAGGTGGGTCCAAATTTTATTTCTTGCCTTTATGATGCCTTTCCAGATCAAAGAGTCAAATTGTTTAATAGAAACTGCTATAGGTGATTCTTTAGCAGCACACTTTTTGATCAAATTCTTAAATCAAGGTTTATTAGGTTCTTTCACGATGCGCCAAAAGAGCTTGGTTATGGGAGATGGCACATCTGGTGCCCAAACTACCTTTTTTCTTCAGTTTACAAATTCTCTTCCAGCTAATAAGGTGGGCCTTACTCCTTCCTTTTTTATTAGTGCCCCAAAGAAATTTTATATTGAGGGAGTCAAGCTTGCTGCAAATATTAATAGGGAAAGGGAAGACTGACATAAGATACGACAAAATTGCCGAGTTAACATCTTTAATAAGGGTAAGTCTGCCTGTTTGGGACAAACTTTTGGCTTTCCAACCGTCAAACTTTTAGCACAGCAGAAAATGAAACTATCATATATAAAGAGAAGATTTTAGTACCTCCAGGTTCCGCTTCTAGAGGTTTTAATATCATGGAGACTACCCTTTTCTTCTTCTTTGAATATAATTCTCAATAAGACCACTGAGCAGATGATAAAGAGAAAAGAAGAGAGCGGGTCACCTTGTCTGATGCCTCTTTCAGGTTTGAGGAAACTGTACGAAGAACCGTCCAAGTTAAAAGATAACGTAGTAGTAGATACGCATTGAAACATAAGGTTATACCACTTATCATCGAAACCCATTTTTTTTTATCGTGTCAGCTAAAAAAGTTCATTCTACTTTATCAAAAGCTTTCCTGAGGTCCAACTTGATAGTGATAAACACATTTTTGTACAAAATTTAAGCCCTTTTTACAGGTGTTTTTTTTGCTATCCTGAGACCCTTTTTGTCTAATTATTGCATTGCTACCTCATTTTCAGGTTCTCTACTATACTGGAGTCAATTTGGCAAGAAAAAAGCCAAATCAGAGCTAAAATGGCACAAGAACCACACTAAAGGATTTTAGTAGTTCAATAGAGCAGTTGATATCAGAATTGGCCTAGTTGGGCTACATGAAAATTAAAGATCATCACTGAGATAAGGAAATAGGAGGATGGAAGGAAATTCAAACATTTCAAATCAAGCGAAGCAAAAAACTAAAAAATGGGCAACTCCGGCCACTATCCACCGGCGATCGTTGGCTGACGGTGGTCTAAAGTGGTAAAATTTTGGCACATATCTCGAGATGATCTAAGAAGAGCAAAACTTCATTGAATGCACGTATATCACTGCTGGAGATGACTAGGGGTAGTTAAGACACTTTAAACCTCAGAGTTTTTCTATTTAAGGATCAATTATTCCTCTCCAAACCTACGTTTCATTTTTGTAGAGTTTTGGGGAGTTTGAGACCTGAGTTTGTATCTCATAACTCTATTCTTAATTTTAATGAAAGTTGTTTCAATTTTCTTCATTGATTTTGTTTATTAAGATGTTGCAGGGCTAATCCCCTCAGACTAGATCTCAGGATGAAGCTCTATAGGTGTATGTCAAGTTTTTCTTGCATATAATAAGTATGACTTAGAGGTCTATGTTCACTTTTTAGGGTTTTTCTTCGACTTTCATGAACCTGACGAGTTGGGGGAGGACGATAATAATTCTAACATGGCGAGGGATCGATGTATTGAATAAGAAATTGATTTCTCAGACCACTTAGTGACCTCTAGACCATGGGATTACTCTTGTTTCTAATGAGAGGGAGTAATGCCTAAATCAGCAACCTAGGGTTTGAATCTAGATCCTCACAAATTAAGTTATCTGATTTGTTCTTCACGGAGAGATCAGAAAAGAACTCTAAACCCCACGAATTCGATTCCAAAAAGAGAATTCGAGAAAAAGACCAAAACATATATTAAATTAAACCCAAAAATACTAATATAGAGTGGAATCCAAAGATCTAGTTATCTTTAATAATCATTTTCAAAGCCTAGTTTAACGAGATTTATGACAAAAATAATCCCTATTTTCCATAAATTTTATTTTATCCTAGAATAGCATATCTCTTAGCAAATTGACACTATACTTGTCCTTTTACTATATTATAAAGTAAGTAGGATTTTGATTAGACAAACGACAGTCTACCAAATGGCGCAGTTGTCGGGGAGGTAACGGTCATTTCTAGGTTAGATATAAATCGTAGTTTAGGATTAAAGTAAGACTTATCTAGTTTTTAGGTTTTGTAGGTAATTTTTAGTCTTTGTTAGAATATTTTTTCAGTATGATTGACCTAGGTTTGAGTTTTTGTTATACAGGGGAACATTCAATTTTTTTTTCAGGATACATGGGCCCCACCAACTAGTGATTGTCGCCGGTCAAAGGGTGGCCAGTAGCGATTGCCGACCACTAAGCTCCCCGGACTCCCTTATTTTTAAGCTTTGTCTCCTTGGGATTTATTAAACATAAATACTTATCAGTGCACTATTTATGTTATCTCAGGTTGTTGGAGAATTCAATCTTTGTTACAAACCTTTCTTCGCTTTCACGCTTTAAAGGTAATTTTCTTGGAAGCAAGTGATAGAAAAGGGTTTACAAGATTGTTGTACCCCAGCATTGGCTAAAACCTGAACTTTTGACTTATTTATTAGTTAAAAATTAATTAAAAATTAGAAGAAGAAAAAAAAGTAAGTATTTTTCTTATTAGTATAACATTAGTATCCTACTGTTAATAGTAGTAGTTAAAAGTAGTTCATTTTCATATATCTTATTTAGTAATTAATTAGTAGTTCACCTAGGGTAGTTAGTAAGTTTATGAAAAGCTGGTATCGCGAGGGGCACTGATTAAATTGCGAAGAGCCGCCGTTAGTTTACCCCACGGTAGCTAGAAAACCTTGAGGTTGGGATATACGACAACGTTAGCTAGAACAAGCCAACATAATGGCCACCAAAACCCAAGCTGAATATTCCAGTCATGTACCTAGGACAAACCCTTCATGCATTGTGTTGCCTAAGCTTCTTCTTGGAACACAACAATTTGAGCTTAAAATCAGCGTTATTAACGCCCTACCTTCTTTCCATGGTCTCGATCATGAAGACCCATATCTTCACCTTACCGAGTTTAAGGAACTATGCACAACATTTAATTATAAAGATTACACAGATGATTCTATGTAGCTGCGTCTATTGCCCTTTTCTTTCAAGGATAAGGCTAAGATTTGGTTGCATTCTCTCACCCCATGGAACCATGACAACTTTTGAGATGTTACAAAAGGTCCTAACGAAATTCTTCCCTATTCACAAAATAAACCTTTTAAGTAGCAAAATTAACATGTTCACTCAAAAGACAGATAAACACTTCTACGACAGTCGGGATAGATACAAGAATATCTTATTTAAGTGCCAACATCATGGACTAGATCTATGGTAGCAAGCGTACGGTTTCTATTATGAGTTGTCCCAAATAAATAAACGTATGGTAGATGCCACTTGTGGAGGATCCATAATGCGTAAGTCTTGTGTAGAAGCTTGGGAACCTTTTGAAAATATAGGATAAAACTCATACGAATAGGAATACCCTGCTCAGAAAAAGAGCGAACCTAATAAATGTGGACTTTTTCAATTAAATACTAGAACCGCTATCCTAGCTGTTATCCATTCGTAAACAAGTCTACTCAAGAAGATGAGCGACGCCTTCACTAAGCCAGTACCATCTACTGCAGCAGTTTTACTCATGTCTCCGACTTGTGTCCTATCGCCCAACCTAATTAAGAAATTCTAGAAGGAGTTCACGCGTTCAGCACTTACAATCAAGGAAATCCTAATACCTTGTTCCGATCCTTTACCTCAACATCCCAACTTATCTTATAAAATTGGACCATATCAGGGAGGACCTGTTGGTAACTCGAACATGCGACAACGACAATACCAAAGGGTCATAATAACATCAATACCAGTCGCAACAATATCAACCTCAACCAACCAACAATGAAAGGATTGGGATACTTGAGCGAGCACTGGAAAACTTTATGCAACAAATACGTAAATCTTTCACTCAATTAAATCAATGAATATGTCAGTTAGACACAACTATGCTGCAGTTTACAAATTATTTCATCATTCGAGAACAAGGAAGGTTGCCAAGTCAGTCAAAATCTAATCCAAAGGGGAAATATGGAGTGGACTTGAGCGATAACGCTAAGCCTATTGAACAGTGTCATGCCATAACCACTCTTAAGAGTGGTACAGTTATCAACAATCAAGTCGAGTTGCCAGAGCTAGACGAAACACCTCTTCAGACTTCAACAAGTAATTATGTACCATCAATCCCATATCATGAGAGGCTATAACCAAGAGTCTCAAACTCGCATTATGATGAGCTAGTGAAAACATTTAAACACGTTCACATCAATCTTCTACTGCTCGAAGCCATCAAGAAAGTACAATCATACGCTAAGTTCTTAAAGGAAGCATGCGTGTGCAAAATGAGTCTTAATGTCAACAAGAAGGTTTTCCTTACAAAAATAGTGACACCACCAAAACTTAGAGACCTCAGATGCCCAACAATTCCTTGCATGATAGGAGTACACGTTATTAGCAAAGCTCTTATAGATTTAAGTGCTAATATTAATGTCCTTTCATACCATGTTTATCAGTAGCTTGGTCTTGGGGAATTGAGGTCAACAAAGATGATACAGCAAATGGTAGATCGTTCTATCAGGTATATACCATGGTCTAGTATCATGTGATGCATATTATTTAGGGCATGGGTACTGAAAGGATATAAATTAGTAGCTCAAATGACCTCTTGCACCAAATGTACCGTTGACACAAATATTAATAAACAAACAATATAAGATGACACAAGTTTTAGCATGGAAACCTCTGAATAGGTAAAAACCACGACCTCGGTTCGAGGATTTAGTAAAAATAGTTTTATTGCTTAAGACTAATTATTGTTAAATACCTTTTTTAATATATTATTTTTATATTATTGATATATATTTTTTAGAAACAGAGAAATCTGATTAGATTGTAAAAATTGTTACAAGAGGAGGACATGTAGCATGGCCTCTTAAGTAAAAACTATTACATTTATTTTCTAAACATAACAATCCCCATTCTGTCCATGATGATAGCAGCTTTGGAACTGTTGTGCAAGCTACCCATGTCCCAGTATTCCTTAGTGATTTAGGCACTTCCAATTTTTACAAAGCTGTTCGCAGACATATTTGCTTCTCTGAAGACATGACTGAGCAACATCAACATTTTTTTTCCCAACTGTATGATCTCTTCCTAAATTCCACTTAACTTGGTTGGCACTTTTCCTCCATTGTTGTACCAGTTTGCTATAATGAGTAGATCTATCTCAGCTGTGAGAGGCTACCATTTATACATTTTACATAATCTTTGACCAATGAGTTTCCCATATAGTTCAGCCATGTTATTTGATCCTAGACCCAGAGCAATAGAGAAGGCAAAAACCATATTACATGTATGATCTATAACAATGCCACCACATCCACACATCCCATCAGACCCTCTTGAGGAACCATCAATGTTTAATTTGTAAGAATTTTGTGTGGGATTCATCCATCTGACAACCCTTGCTGGCTTGTACTTGGGTTTTATCCTTACCACTTTGAAGCTTGTAAAGAGAGCACTTCTGTGAAGGAGTTGTCCTTTTTGTAGTTGTAAGGAATTATACACAACAACCAATTTCTGACCTTATGAATGATTTGATCAACCACCATAGTTTCAACATCATACTTGGCTTTGCACCTAGATGTCCATAGTTCCAAGAAAATCAGAGAAGGAATCATGCCAGTAATGATCGCCATTTGAGAGGATCTGTTAGCCTGAGCCAACCATACTCCTTGCCTAGACCATGTATTCTGATTGCTGATGTAAGATATACCACATGCTTTACTGAAATGTAGCCATACCCCTTTAGCCATGTCTCTATGAATCATCAGGTGATCAAGGTCTTCTATATGTCTATCACTGCAGCATACACATTTAGAAGGGAGAGGTATTATACCTTGTATTTGACTGTCAACAGTAACTGCTTTCCTTCAAATCTTCGAGATGAAAATCTAGATTTTCTTTGGTAGGTGCTTGAACCATATCCACTGCATTCTATCTATTTTAGCATCTGGTGTTCTCCAAAACTCCCAGGCTAATTTTACTGAGAAATTGCCATCCATTGATGGAGCCCAAACTGGTGTATCTTCCTTGTTTTATAATTTGAATTTATGCAGTAATATTTGTCTCCATTGATCAGGTACAACATTAGTAAGAGCACTCCATTGCCAGTTCCCATCATTTTGAATGACCTGATTGACTTTAATAAACTATTTATTTTTACAAAAAACTAGATCACGCTGAGCCCCCTCTCCAGTCTAATCTGCATGCCAAAAATCAATTTCACCATGCCTCAGTACCCATGTAGTGTTAGCTCTAACAGTTTCCCTGCATACCAAACATGCTTTTTAGAATGTTGAATACAATTGAGATTTTTTGAGTAAAAAATCCTTGGTCTCTTCTCCTCTTTCTCTTATTCCATTTATAGATCTCATCCCCAGTTTATGTGTGCCAGCACATTTTCCTGGATTGGGGGAAAGAGTAAAGGTTTTTCCTGTTACTGCCAGCTCATGGGGGGCAGGTCTCCTTAACTCATTATGTTCTTTTGAAGTGCTCGAGCTACGTTCCCCTTAGACTCTGGTCCAGGTGTTATGTCGATAGGGTATGTCATATAGGTTTTACGTGAGTCTGGCATTGTAATAGTTCACTGTTATTCTAGTTCGAGGGATAGGTCCTTATGATGGACACAAAAAATGATTACTATTCCCCTATGACTTAATGTTTATTATTCTTAATTTTATTATTAAACATGACTTATAAAACCAATTTTTATATTTCAGGTCACACGGAGCTCATTTACCAAATATGTGCAAATACCGGGATGTATGGCTCAAAGGATGAAATGTTGGAGAAGGATGTAGAGTTGTCAAACACAAGGGTCCCACATGGGGAGGTTACAATTTTGGAGGATAACTCTTGGAGGTTACAAATTTATGTACAATCATGGCATAAGTTATAAATCTAATATTAAATGTAAGAACCATCTCCTTCATCTATAAAAGGAGAGGTGGTGAGCTCATAAGATCATCCAATTTTGAGAGAATCATTCTTGTAGAGTGCAAGAGAGCATTATTGGAGTAAGTTGGTGCAAGTCTTGTAAGCATTTGGAGCATTTTATTTTGTAAGTCAATAAAATTCTTCTTTTTGTTGTTAGTTTATGTTTATTTCTTTCTCATATCATTTAGGTTTTATAGTTGTTATAATGGTCGGCTAAGTCCTCACTAGGGGTGAGGATGGATCCGCCATAAGCGTATGATATCATGTAGTAGAATATATTTTTCTCCAACACAATATGAGCATATTATCACAAATCCCAAAACTATATTGTTGGAAACATCCACTATCATCCTATGATCTCTTTAAGTAGAGATATAGGAAGAGTTTTGTGATTCTTAAATGATATAGTAAAATTGTATTAATATTGTATTTTTCTAAGATATGATCATAATTAACATTTCATAGTTAGCATAGCTTTCATGGAATGTGTTTTTAGTACATACTTAGTTCATACAATATATTATACTTAAGTTATAATTAATCATGGGATTACATCGACAAAAGGTCGAAGTTTCTTATTTCAATTAAGTAGAGAATTTAATATACGATACTATGCTGATATTGTATGTAAATGGTGGTGAAATTTGAAGCCCTTAGACCTTTATTCTTGATTAAAACCATATCATTGATTTTTACGGTTTTACAACCTTAGATTACTAAAACACAAGACCAAAACTAATTTCTAGTTCCGTTTGAAAGTGAACGACACTCTAATTTTTACCCATACTAAACACCTGATTTTGACCATTATCACCCTACAATCGCCCCCTCATAATTGAAGGCACGAGTGGCTTGAGTTGAGAAGTTTAAATTGAGCTTGTTACTTGAAATTGAAATGGTTTATTTTTTGATTTGAATGTTGGATTTGCTGACGTGTAATTCTTCTTTATTAGAATTATTGTGGACTATTAGAGACTGAACTGTTGTCATTGGTGTTGATGTGTGGAGTTCCCATAAGCTGTTTCTTTTAATGGTGATTGTATTGGAATTGATTACCAACAGTGAATATAGTCCTTGCTATAAGTACCAGTTGTTAGGAGTTGGGTCCGACCCAAGGTGGGAACCCAACTAGGTTGGGGTGTCCTATTGAACTCCTAACAAGCCCATAGACCATTAGGGCTTATAGGGAGAATTTGAGTTGTTATAGATAACCTAAAAGGGCAATCTTCTTGTAATCAGTTTCTTTGAGAATACAGATAGTTTTAACCTATCAATAATATCTTACTCTTCTCTCTATCAATATTGTGATTAACTGATAAAATAGGATATTATCTAACACGTTATCAGCACTGCAAGCTAGTGGATTGAAAGGGATAAATAACTCTCCAAATCAGCATTCTTCTAGAATTTTTAGTATTTCGGAGAGGTAATTGCTACCAATTTTGTTATATATATATATATATATTGTTTGCTCTATGATATAAGATATCTAGATATGAATACAAGGATTAATATATATTATTTTTGGATTAAAATGCTATTTTTAGTAATTTTTAACCCTTGTGAAATTGCTGCTTTCAAACTAAAATAGTAATCGTTGTAGATATCGGATGACATACTATCAATTTTTTTGTGTAGCCTATTTCACAACGATCACATCCGTATATGACACGTCCCAGGGAGATGTCCCAGTCGTCAGAAAATTGGCGTGGAAATTGGGTAGTTCGTGACCAAGATTTATTTTTTTACGGCGTATTAGGTCATGCTGATGTCAGCTAGGTTTTTTTTTTTTTTTTTTAATTTTAAAAAAAATATTTATTACCTAAAAATGACATCATTAGATAAAGATTCAATTTTCAAAATTGAGCTAGATCAGACCTGATCCATTGTTGACGTGGCAGTGACACGTGGTATGCCACATGACAATGGGACCTACCCATGCTGACGTGGTATGATACGTGTCAATAGAGACATATATAGACCTATCCATTCATATAGTGGCCCACTTGAATATTTATGGTTATAATAGACGCATCTAGAAGATGGTCTTACGTTTGCCTATTATTAAAATCTAGGAATGCAACGTTAAAATAACTTTTTTACTTAGATCATTCGACCCAAGGTTCAGTTCATGGATTAACCAATCAATGTCGATCGATGGGACTTGACAGGGGCTTGAAAGATGGACTCACAAGCTTTTAATAATTATTTTACCACTAAATGGGATAGATGATTGAGTATCATGAGTACCCCATACCATTACGACGGAGAACCTAATCAAGCAATTTAGGATAATCGTTAGGCCACTATTATTATGATCACAGCTTTCAGCTAGTGTGTGGGATATACATTCTTGCTCTCACAACACAGATTAGGGTTTGTCCTATAGTAAATCATCATATGTTTTTCCCTAAAATGACTAGTAATTGGGTCGGAGCTCAGTGTCGCCTATCGATGAACATTTAGATATTCTGTACAGGTGCCAATCATACCACCACAATATATGATGATGGGATCCTCAACGTCGGCCGGGTATTATATGAGTTATGATTCACATTTATCACTAGATATTTAAAGCCCCACTGACGATATATATATATATACTGCAGGTCAGATTGTCATTTCAATGAGACGATATTCCTAACATTAGGGGGGGGGGAGGAGATATGACCGTCAATGCTGAGGATGTTTCCAAAATTAGTTAGAAAATACCATCGTTGTCTCATCTAGATCCCTTACATAAGTTAACTAACAATAAGGTTAAATGGATTAGACATCTCCAATAGGCCGTAAATGAATTGCAAGATATATTCATAGGCACTATTAAAGTACCGCAAGTGTATGTACCTACAAGTGATACACCTACATAGCTGAATATTCTGGGGAATTAGTACTATAAACGAATCTGAAGCTTGCGTTTAGTGCGGAACACCGTTAGAAGAAAGTATTATGAGTTGGGGAACTATAAAATAAGGGATAAATATAACTAATGTTGTAGTCAGTTTATCGAGGATTGAACCACCCATCGATGAGGCAATAGTAGTTATGTGACCAGTTGATCAATTATGAGACAAGCCCGGGGTGGCACATACGTATGATAATAATAATATATCAATCTATTAAAAGTCTATAATAACCATAACGTAGGATCACTCAGTTAAGATTTGTCGATAAGGTATATATTCGATGCTGTACTCGCCATCAAAGATGAGGATTCAGAATCACTTATCGTAAATAACTATGTATTGTTATACATTGACTAAAGTAGGTGTTTGAAATCTAAGTGGAGCTCAGCTTACTAGCATAATGTAAAGTGATGCCTTTGTGCCTATCTGTTACAAATGGGAATGGTACAGAAACATGATTAACTCGAAGAGATAATTAGGTCAAGGTAAGACTAGTTGCCCAATAATTTTTTAAGAGATCTTGCGTCGTTTACAAATCTATTATCCGGTTATGGATGCTATAATGTTTTGGTACTGGTTAGTCTATCAAGTTTTCGATGACAAGTTAGACATGCGTCTGATGTAATACCACGTATCTATATAGGAAACTAGAAACAGATATCTACATGAATCCGCCTGGGGAGGTATAAGCTTTTGGAAGCAATTAAGCCTAATACACAAGATGTATACGCAATAAAACTAGAAAAGTTACTATTGACTTAATGCAATTAGGACCCACGAGACATAGTAAGTTGATTGAGTATTTAAAGGTTGAAGACTTTGAAAATATCCTTATTTGTCCATGCGTTCTTATTTAGAACATAGAAATTGGCTTCAGTGTCATCATAACAGTGTACTAAATGATTTGGATATCATTAGAACTCTGGGAGAGATCGCAAGAGCCACTGAATACCTTAGGAAGGAATTTGAAATAAAAGGCTTGGGAAATTTAGTAGTGTCTCAATTTATAGATTGAACATCTTGGTAGTGGCATACTCGTGCACTAAGAAATATATATCAGAAGAGTTATCTAACACTTAGGTATAGATATTGCACAAGGTGCTAAGTTGATTATTGGGCGTCTATCGCTTGGGTGTGGACAATGACAACTTTTACTATCCTAATGGGGGGTGAAACTCCTAGGTCCGTGACGCCATAGCTAGAAGGTGCTTTGCTATTGGTAGCTGGGTATACTAGAACTGATGACTCATTCTCAATAAGCTGTTTGGCTTGGCATAGTTCTGTTCCAACCCAAAGGCACCAAAATGAGATCAGGCACATTCAGATGTATCTGATAGGTATGAAAGATAGGGGTCTGTTCTACTCAAAATGGTAGACATAAAAATATAGAGTACGTTGATGCAGAATACTTGTCAGATCCACATAGAGGCCATTGTCAAATTGATTATGTGCTTATGTACGGGGATACATAAAGATTCATAGAGATCGATGAAGTAGACGGTGGTAGTTACATCTACAAACCACGAGGAAATTCTTGTACTTTATGAAGCTGAAAGAGAATGATGGTTGCGCTCCAAGATACATCACTTCAACTGAAGATCATGGCATATTTTATCCAAGATAAAATATCATACTATGTATAAAGACAACTCGGACTGCATCATTCAAGTCAATGGTGATTCTATCAATAGCGACAAAACAAAACACATTTCACAGAAGCCATTCTATCCTTATGAATTACCAAAGGCGAATGAGATTGGCGTTATTTAAGATATTTTAGAAGACAACTTTGAAAACCTATTCACGATGATTATTGTACTACTTACGTTCAAGTAACTGGTATGGAATTAGCATGTAGAAGTTTTATTTATCAATATCTTAAGGAGATACATCTCGGGAGAGATCGAAGTCAAGGGGAGTAGTCCCAACCTGACGTAGACACATGCGTGCTGTACTCCTTTTCCTGATAGTATAGTTTTTATCCTAGGAGGTTTTACTGACTAGATGTTTTTATGAGGCAACACATACGTATCCACAACCCATACGGGGTATAAGATTGTACTCTTTCCTTGTACAACTTTTTACCCAAGGGGGTTTTTCTAGGCAGAGGTTTTGATGAGGTAAGTCGTTCTGGTATGAAATACCCCAAGGGGGAGTCTTAGGAGTTGGGTCTGGCCTATGGTGGGAACCCAACTGGGTTGGGTGTTCTACAAGACTCTTAACAAGCCCATGGACCATTAAGGTTATGGGGAGAGTTTGAGTTGTTATAGGTAACCTAAAATGGTTATCTTCTTGTAATCAGTTTCTCTGAGAATATATAGAGTTTCAACCTATTTATAATATCTTACTTTTCTCTCTATCAATATTGTGATTAACTGATATAATAGGATATTATCCAACACCTATACTATTCTTCTGACCATTAATCTTGTTCAAGCACATTCCTGTTTTGTTATATTCTTTTGTAAG
Source organism: Kingdonia uniflora (assembly GCA_014058105.1). Lineage (NCBI taxonomy): Eukaryota > Viridiplantae > Streptophyta > Magnoliopsida > Ranunculales > Circaeasteraceae > Kingdonia > Kingdonia uniflora. The sequence goes on from JACGCM010002137.1 coordinate 2,870,552, forward strand.
CGACAATGGTGACCACTAGAGGACAAACTTGATAGGCAAGAATTCTAGCGAAGATACAAGAGCTCCAACTCCGATATTTTGGGACTTACTCCCTTGCTGACAAGACTCCTATTCCTGTCCCTCCTACGTATCATGGCTTGACTGAGGAAGAGGTAGAGGAAGCTGATGAAGACTTTTTCTAGATGTTTCAGTTTTACTATATCATTAAGATGACACAGTTGTATAGGGACGGTCTGCATTGTATTGTGGAGTAGGTTATCTTGGAGGAGGATGAAGCTACTGATGTCCTTCCAAAGAAGTCTCGTGTGGTTTCCCTGTATGTGATTAGTTTATGTAAATTTTTTTTTTTTTTTAGAGATAATTTTTTTTTCTTCTCAAACTGATGTTGTCAAACTACTATATTCCTTATTATGTACAATGTATATTATTTGAAAGAAATGGTATCGAAATGTGGAAAACAATGAGCTCGTGGAATGCCGGTGTGAAAACAATTCTGGAATTTTATCTCGAGCATGAGGTTGATAGTTGTAAATGAGTTGTGTTTTTTGTGCAGATAACTGTGACATCTGTTAGAGTTATCATTGAGTATCTGTATGGTATGATATTTGGGATTTTACTTTATCCTACTCTGTATCTTTAAATAAAGGGAGTTTATAACAGAATTAATAATCTGTAATCATGGTGAGGACTCGTTCTCAGAGGGCTCATCACACAGTTAAGGGGCGTATATCGATAAAAGTAGCCAAAGTACGTGAATGGCTATTCGGGCAGCTCGGTTATGATGCTAAGGTGCCTGTTTCTATTTTATAGGTTAAAGGTTTGAATATAAAGGAGAGAGAAATCAAGGTAGACCAGCATTTTTGGTGTGATGTGTTTCGTGATATGATTGTCAAACCTGAAGCTCGAAAGATTGCTGTAAGAGAGATTGCTTTAGATGAAATAGCTGCTGAGGATGAGATGATTTATGATGGTGAAGTGATCAGATGTAGTGCTACAGGGAACCTTGGGTTTTTTAAATGTAATTATTTCTAACAGTTCAATTAAGTTATTAGGTCAGATTAATATGAAATTGGAGTGATAAAGAAATAATATTGTCAGCTTTTATTTTTCATTATTATCTCCTTAATTGACGTGTATTATGTTGGAATATTTAAATTTTGAATATTTGTTTCCATTGGTATTGCCGTCTGTGTTATTATAAATGGATATTATTATTCTGTGAGAATTATTGGGCATTTAAGAGTATGATTTATCAGAAAGGTTAGAAGTAGGAGCTCAAATTCTTTGCAGGGAACTCTATTGTCATGGATGTTGAGAGGTTTGAGAGGAGGATGAGTATGAGAGAGAAAGATATGTTTTTAATTACAAGGATGGTGGTAATGATGAAAGGGTGCCATTTTCCAAAAGGTATGAGTGGACTGACGGGAAATGTGGAAATGACATCTCGGTTGCAAAACTGAGGGCGGCTTATACACACAAGTCCCAAAAATTATTAGCGGTTAGAAAAATGCATTGTAATTACGCATTCTCTTTCTTCTTCAAAATGTTTTCAAAATCCAGAAAAGCAAAAATCTAGAGAGAGAGAGACAGAGAAAAAAACAAAGACTGTTCATCATTGCAAGAGAGAAGAAGTTGTATATTTCGTGAAGGAGAAGGATAATCTGTTGTCAAAGTGTATTGTAAAGGAGGAGAGGACTGCTGTTCCTTATTCATATTCGGCCATTGAAGGTTAGTATTCGTATTTTTTGAATTTTTTTATTCGTGTGTTGCAATCTCATTTTATGATCTTTGATTATTTTCCTCGCTTTGTGTTTTAAAATTTAAATGCTGTTTTCTTTATTGGGAATTTTTTTGTCATTTACTAAAATATTGGGGAAAATAGGTTGTTTTTATTTTATTTTTTTAAATTGTTGTATTAGTATGGTACTTTTAGTAATGTATTCACTGTTAGTATGCGAAATGAATTGAATCAATTAAATGCACATGAAATTAATCAAAATACCTGAACCTCTGTGTAGGTTGTTGATGCTTGCTAAAGCATTAATAAGGGGATTTCCTTATGTTTCAAGTTCTTCATTGGAGATGGATCTTACCACTTTTGGTCAATCTATTGTTGAGGAGAATGTAGGTATTGAGGATGCGACCTCTATTGAGGTCAAACACACAAATACTAGGACCAATGATATTGTGGTATTGTCTGATGATGGTGAAGAATTAAATATAGAGGGTGGGAGTGATAATGAGGATTAAGTCGATTTTCCTGGCATCCTTCATAGTTATCCTGAAGATTCTGATACCTTGAGGAAATTGTGTAAGTGTAAGAGTAGTCTAAAAGGAGTGTGGGGAGGTGTGTCGTATTTTGGGGGAAGGTATATAGGGAGTATTTTGATGAGGAAGGGGAAAAATCTTTCTATACTTTGCATGATTTGCAAGAGGAGAAGAATGCTAGGGGAATCCCTGAGTCCATTACTCTGGATTATTTTAACGGGGATAAGTCGGATGACCTGGAGGATGGATTTTTCTGTTACCTTTCCCAATTTGATTATGGGTTAATGGTACCTTTGAGCAACTTTGCTAAAGTTGTAATGAATGGAATCAAAGCCTGTCTTGCTCAGCAGAATAGGAATGTATATGAGGTAATTAGTGTTTGTGAGACACTGAATTCGAAGTTGGCTAGAGAGGGAAAAGAGAGAAGATTTACTTCGGTAGATGTGCTGAAGTTTTACAATATTAAATATTTTAGTACCACTGGGGGTGCTTATTTCTCTTCAATCTAACCCCGACCTAAATTTTTTAGCCTGAATTCCACTGAAAAAGTGCAGAATGGCAACACTTTGGGTAAAAGGTGATTGTACGCAGCGAGCTGAAGATGACATCGTGAATCTAACTCATAAATTATTTAAGGAAAGTAAGTATATATTATGAATTTTAAACTGAATATGGTTCTTGTGTTCTTTGTTTGATATAAATCTTTGTATGTAGATCCTCGGTGCACTATTGTTAAGAAAGAATCTCATATCGACGTCGTATCGCAAGAAGGGACAGAGCTCCAAGGTGTGCTAGACGACCTTGGTATATGCAAAAGTAAGAGAGTTAATAATAAATCTCTCAGGGTTTAAAAGTTGTAAGCGAAGAGGAAGATGGATGGTATTGGTTCTTCTTCTGGGGCGGTTCTCTATGTGGTGAACACATCTGTTGAGACTGGTGTTTTAATACCTAAGGTTGCCAAAGACCCACCTGTAACGCTTAAGCAGCGGCCATCAGGGACTAGTTAGGCTAACCCAGACTGAAGGGTGTCCAGGAGGAAAAATGTGAAGAATGCTGTCTCTGAATCTGGGATAACAAATGCTGAGGAGGCCAAAACTGCCTCCAAGAAGAGAAGGCTTGCCTCCAAGGAGGATGCTGTAAAGCTGAGTATGGATGAGGATTTGCTCGCGCTTGATGGAAAGTTAAGGGCCCTTGCTCTATCGGATGCTGTGCAAGTGAAATCTTTGGTGGAATGCGAGCTGCAGAGGGTAAGTTGTTATATCTTGGTTATTTTTATTCCTTCGACCTTCCTCCTTTGTTACTTGATTCTTATATCATTTCTATACAAGTTTCTCACATGCTAAAGGGTCTCGTACTTGGCATCATGGATGGGAGCAAACTCTTGGTGAAGCGGATCGTTAAGCTAGAGCAAAGGTTAGTTCGGGAGGTTAAAAAAGAGAGGGTAAAGTGGATCTTAGAGGTTGCCAATCTAAAGACCTCTTTTTAGATTATTGTAGACAATCTTGAGAGTGAGTCTATAAATGATATTAATGAGGTGAGTGCTGCTCATGATAACTTGGTTCAGAGACTCCAAGATGACGACCATTCTGATGACGATATTACGGCCATTATGGAAGGACGATTTGTGGACGTTATGGGGCCTTATAGAGAAGTGGAGGAGGCCGATGCTGGGAGGTCTGTTGCTGGAGAGGTTGTCTCAGGGCTTGACATTTATACTCCAAACGTGCAAACTGGAGTCCATAAAATGGACGAATAGGATAAGGTAGTATAAGATATTTGTGCATCCTTTGAAAACTCTATGCTAATGTAAAAGAAAACTATTTTGTTTTGTGATTGTTGTAATGTAAGTATTGAGTTTATGGAATTAGATTATATTGTTTAATATAAAAAATTATTATTTGTAGGATTTTAACAAACTGCGATTGACTATTGATAAAGAAAGAGCGTGCTATGGAGCATAGATTAAAATACCGAACCAAATATATTTATCAACCCCTCACCATTCTGATTTTATCATGGTATTTTAATTTTATCATGATATTTTTGTCACTCAATATCTTAATCCTTAAATGAAAGAATTGGTTTATACCAAAGAATTTGTATTTATCGATAATATTTTTTGTACATTGATGTTTAACATAATAAATTGTAATGTTGTTTAAAACGAGTGGAGATGTGAAGGAAATATAAGAAAGTATTTAGATATATGTCCAAGAAAAAGTTTAGGAATCTCAAAAAATATGTGAGCTTGGAAAAAAATAATGAAAATAAAATGTGAAGGAATATGAGATAATAATAATTTATTGAGTTAACCATTATTTATTACAACTTGGTATGAGTAATTCAATTACAAATTTGAACTTGAAGTCTAAGAATTGTCTCATAAAGTTATCGATAAACTAATGCAGATACGAGTGCGTGGCTCTTCAAATTCATTATTTTCTGACTGTTGATTGACTTTAGAAACATTCCAGCAATACTCCTCCCACGTCAAATGTTTAAAATAGAGATTCCAATTTGTTATGCGGTCCTTGTACTCTTATTATAACAAGTACGACATAATACCCAGGGGAGGGCAACCGCTTACAGCGATTACTCCAGTTCTTCTTCTTTGTGCATAATTTAGTCTCAAAGATTGGGATGACTCTTTAGGAACATATCCATACCCGAAGGATAGGTCAACATACAGATGTTCGTTACCAAAGAAACCTCCAGATAAGCTGATTTGCAGAGCATCGAAGGGGGACGGATGTGGGTAGTAGCCAGTGCCCATGCTTCCTATGCTCATACCATCAAAGTACGATGAAAGGGAACCTTATCATAACTCCCACGAGAAGAACATTTGCCAAATCTTTGTGATCTCCCTGTTCCACCTCATAAATTTCCCCAATTAATTGATCTTTGATGGGAACCATGATCGGAATCTGGAGTAGCATGATCAAAGTCGGCCTCTACACTAAATGGAACATAACCACCATGACCTGAGGGGTAAACACTTTCAACAGGATTACCTATTCCTTGACTAGTGCTACCGGAGTTACCGCCTTGATTAGCAATATTATAACATTCTTAACAGGATCATCTTTTCTCGACAATGTTTATTTTTTAGTCTTTCGGTCTTCAGATATGAGACCATCTCCTTTAAAGTCTTTAAATGGGTGGCCATACCTCTTTTCTAATAAAATAAATTCCATACTCTTTTGGGTTTTGAGAATGTTAAAAGTAAGAACCAATTATCTTTTAATACCATCAAATTATCATAATATTTTGGTGATAAATTAATAAAATCATGATACATTAACGATTTTTTGCCATAAAACTAAGCATTGGTGAACCACTGATAATATCATCAAAGTACCAAACAGACAAAAATAATTAAAATATTTATCTAGGTATAATAAATTTATCATTGATATTTTAATCCATGCTATGGAAAGAAATTCATCAGTTGCAACAACTTTTATAACTAGATGCACTAAGGCTCAAGTAAGAAAATATAAAGCTCTTAGTGAAGAATACTGGAGAAATTTATGTGATGCCCGTTTAGGATGGGACAAAGAAAAAATGGAAAATGACGAAGTAGTTAGAAAAGATAGCAGTAAGTATCTAAAAATTTAACCTTTCCTACCTGGTGGTATTAGGGGGAATATGCTAGAAGTAACTAAGGACCTGATGTAGTTGACTATCTTTATAAAGGTCGAGATAGATAGTGAGAGGGGATTAAAGGATGCTTACCTTAGGGTATTAAAAATTAAAGGTATTTGTCCTGATCCTGATATCATCGGGCGTATGGCAACCAGAGCGAGAAACCTGCATAACTTAAAAGTTAGAGAAGTGTCAGCTCATGCTGGTGTGCCGATGATATATTTATAATGTAAGATCTTGTAAAACTTGTAATTGACATGTATGTAGAATGTTTCTTTGTAGGAACTGCTTTGTATGAGAATATATTTCATAACTTCTTAAAGAATATATTTCATAATTGCTTTATATTAAAAAGTAAAGGTATTTGTCCTGATCCTGATATCATCAGGTGTATGGCAACCAGAGTGAGAAACCTGCATAGCTTAAAAGCTAGAGAAGTGTTAGCTCGTGCTGGTGTGTCAATGATATATTTATAATTTAAGATCTTGCAAAACTTGTAATTGACATGTGTAGTTTCTATGTAGGAACTACTTTGTATGAAAATATATTTCATAACTTCTTAAAGAATACTATGAGAGAGCGATATGTCATGCAGGATGAGCTAGAAACTGTGTGAGTTCATCAAAAAGTTCTTTTCGACCTCAATGAAAAACTCATGCTCGATTTAAACAAAGCTCACGATGCGTTGGAAAATTCTACGAAACTAAATATGAAATTGGAGGTCAAGTTGATCCATTCACAAGGTACTATGAGTGATCAGACCGAGCGAATAAAGAAAAGGGAGGCTGATTTAGTGAACATGTAAAGTACTGTTACAAATTTGACCGAGCAATTGAAGAATAGGGAGGCTGATTTGTGGAATGCACAAGGTAATGTGATTAATCTGGTTTAGCAATTAAAGAGAAAAGAGGTCGATGTGGTGAACACACAAGGTAATGCGAAAAGTTTGGCTGTGCATATCAAGAAACTAGAGGTTGATTTAGTATATGTTTGAGGTGCGGTGAGGAAGTCGAATGAGCGAATAAAGAAAATTGAGGTGGATTTGATTAATTCTCGAGGTAGTGAAAAGGTTTTGAATGAATTAATAACAAAAATGGAGGCGGAGGAGTTAATTGCTCAGGATAGTGAGAATTACTTGACTTGAGTCATATCAAAGTTGGAGGCTAATTTGACGGTGTCCCAAGGGAAGGTTGAGGAATTGGCCGAACATAAATTGAAGAGTGAGGTTGAATTGGGTAAATCACTGGTTGCAATGAAGGAAATGAACAATCTTATAATGAGGCAGGAAGGCCGCTTGGATGATTTAAAAATTCGCTTGGGAAGCGGAAAAATTTGTTACAAAGTTCGTTTGTAAATCTCTCTGTACCGAGCAGGGATAGGCTCGTGGCTAGTGAGGTGCATACGAAGGAGTTGACAGTAGTTATAGCATTTATTGTGGGTGGAGTTAAAAGGATTGAGGAAGAGAGCGATATGATGGATGATTTCATGACCGAAAATGACATTATCTATGATATGGATATAACACGTGCTGAATATTCAAATCTCCTGGAGTCTCGTATTGGTCATATTACGCAGGAATGAGTAGAATATGGCAGAGAGATAGTTGTTATTAGAGCACAAGAGTATCTATCCTCAAGAGCTCTAGAAGTTGGGGGAAGTTCATCTGGTGCAAACAGCAAAAACCCACATTGTAGAATGTTTAAATTTTTACCCAATTATTCTGGATTAATCAAATAGATTAAAGCTAGTTTTACCATTTGCTTAATCTTTTGATATATATATTATAGTAGACAACATTGTGGGGAAAAAATTTGAAAATTTTTCGTTGATGAGAAAAGAATGTATAGACTAGTGGAGATTATATCTCACTTTTGGAATATGAATGACAATACAAAATGTATCATATGTTCAGAAGTACATCGAACTAGCAATTGTATTTCTTCAACCTCCTTGTATTCCAAGGGTTTGATATCCTGATGCCATTTTCTGTCATGAGGTAGTAGGATCTCAGTCCGGTCCTTTCAACTACTATAAATGATTGTTCCCAATTCTCCACAAGTTTCCCAACATTCGGTTCCTTTATGCTTTTAGGGATTTCTCTGAGAACTAGGTCGTTGACGTTGAACTCACAATTTTGTACCCTTCTATTGTACGAGTTGGCAAACATATTATGATATCGACCCAGAGTTGTTATAGCTTGATCTTGTGTTTTGTCTATCCAGTTCATGTTATATGCTAACTCGAATTCATTTTCTTTATTAGTCAGTTCATGATCTTTGACAGGATAGTAATATTCTGTTGGGTCGACGACCTCAATTTCATAAGCCAGTTGAAATGAGGAACATCCTATTAACTGTATTGGTGTAGTGCAGTATGCTCACTAGACATGTCATAATTTCCTTGTCCAATTCTCCTTCTTTTTAGATTTGAGTCCCTTCTTGATTCCACCATCGACTATGGTCTTGTTTGTGATATCGGCCTGTCCATTTCCTTTGGGGTAGTATAGATTTGAGGGTGAATGTATAATGTTATATTTGCTTTAAAATACTACCACCTTCTCTGCAACTAACAGGGGTCCATTGTTTATCCGAATCAGGTAGGGGCAACTAAATCTTGTGATGATATTTTCCCAAATGAATGAAATGACTTCTTCTTCTCAAGTTCGACAAAGGGAAACTACTTCCACCCATTTAGTAAAATAGTCGGTTGCGACGAGTAAGAATTTTTTATTTCCCGGTGTGTTTAGAAATTTGCCTATGAGATCGAGAACCCATCGTTTGAATGGCCAAAATCCTTTACTTACGTGAACTTCTAGTGCTGGGCCGGGCTCGTATATAACGACCATGTTGTTGACAGGTATTGTATTTTTATGAATATTCCTCAGTATGTTTTCTCATTTTTGGCCAGAATACTCGTGTGATTGTCATGTTCGTGAGAGAGCATCCTACAGTATGAGAGCCACATGTTCCTTCATGTAATTCTTTCAGTATCTCATCGGCGCATTTCTGTGAGAGGTATTTTAGATACGGTTCAATCACTGACTGTATAAATTGTTCTTACTGTGTAACACTTTGAGTTATCAATCAATTGTCTGCGCTCTTTTGGATCTTCTGGAAGTTTTCCATCATACTTATTGTTAAAGCCTATATAGAGGAGGAAGGGCTTTCTCCAATCGTCTTCCTATATAGAGGAGGAAGCCCTTTGGATCACTTCGTTGGGCTGAGCCTTTCCTCATTTGGTGCAACCTCGAAGGAGTACGAACAACCACTGACATTGATCTTTAAACTTAGAGAGGAATCAATTGATGGCATCAATCTTGCTTGTGAGTTTCTATACATCCTTCTTTGTTTTCAGAGCGGGCATGTTGTGGAGGGCTTGAATTTAATTTGGGTCGGCTTTAATCCCTTTCTCGCTGATAAGATGGTCGACGAACTTGCCTGAATACACTTTGAATTGACATTTATCAAGATTGAGCCGCATCATCTTAGAATGGAGAAGGCAGAAGATTGTTGAAAGATCTGTGATATGGTCATTTGACAATAAGCTCTTACATAAGGGATCATCGATGTAGACTTCAACAGTTTCCCTAAGTGTGCTTTGAACATTGATGTCATTAACTATTGCTAAGTTGCTCCAGCGTTCTTCAGCCCGAAAGGTATGACTTTGTAACTGTAAAGTTCCCTTTCAGTGATGAAAGTAGTATTTTCCTGATCGATCTCTAATAAAGGTATCAAATTGTATCCAGAAGTAGCATCTATCATGGATAAGACCCTGTGACCTGCTATAAAATCAAAAATTTGATGTATGATTAGAAGAGGGAAACTATCCTTCAGAGTGTATTTGTTTAGATCTATGATATCTACACAAACTTAAATTTTTTAATTCTACTTTGGAACTGTGACAATGTTGGAGATCCAATCCAGGTACTTGGCTTTGCGAATGAATCCCACTTTGATCAATTTATCAATCTCAATGTTGACCTCATCTTAAAGACGAGGTAAGAGTCGTCGCTATTTCTATTTCACCCCCATGGCATTGTTGCTGATGCTTAATCTATGACATACCTTGGATGGATCGACCCCCTGGCATTTCTTTGAAAGTCCGTGCAAAGATGTCTCGATTCATTCGTATGAAGTGAATGAGAGCATCCTTGTTGTACTAGACCATCTTGGTACCAATATAGGTACCCCTTCTAGGTCCATCAATGTCTATGTACTCGATAGGCTCTTCTGTTGAAGGCTGATCATCGATGTGACTAGCTTTCTATAATTGTTATACAGCGTATCTATCGGATGTGTCGAGAATGACAGAAATAGTATTTTTACAAGCTCGGTAAAACTTTTGACTGCCTTTGATTTCGTAGATGCCATTGTTGTGCTTGAAGCGAAGTGCTTGATGATAAGTGGAAGTAATTGCTTCCATGTTGTGGATCTAACATCGGCCCATAATTATGAGATAACGAGATTTAACATTGATGATGTATAATATGACTTCGATTGTGGCTGGTCCAGCAATGATAGGTAAGATGATCTTGCCCACTCGTTCTTCCTTAGAACCATTAAATCTACTAATATCAATGTTGCTTGGAATAACTTGATCGGCCAATCCCATCTGGTCGATCGTGGTTTGAAAAAGAATCTCAATACCGCTACCAGTATTAATCATCATTGTATACATGACAAACTTCTTCATCTTAAGCATGATAACCAATGCATCATGATGAAGAAACTTGACGTGACTGATGTTGTAATCCTCGAATTAAATCCTAAGTCGGCGATTACTCGATTCAGGAAGAAGTTTAGCTTCTTTATCTTGAGGTGTGAAATCACAACATTCTGACAATCTTCGTCGCTTAAATCTGTAATATCTGTTAATCTGGTGGATCTCGATTAAGTTACTGTGCTACATATGGTACAAGTATTTTTTCTCAGCTTGTTCTTTGACCTAGACTACTTTAATCTGAGTCTTGTAGCTACCATTCTTGCATGATTCCAAATCGACAATATACTCATGCATTCTTCCGTCTTTGAAAATATATTCCAGCAACCTCTGTAAAGCATAACAATTGTCAGTTTTATGATAATTTACCTTGTGATGCATACAGTATAGTCTGCCTTCAATTGGTTCCAGTGGTTGAGATATATGGTAGAACTTGTCTTTCGCTAGAATTGGAAAAATAGAGGAGATGCAGCCATTCATCTTGGGGAGGAATGGCTTGGGAAGTAAATTACCCTTATGAGGTTTACCTGTGTTTGCCTTAGAACGCTTTTGATCAGCCTTATCCTTCTTTGGTTTACTATTGGGTCTTTGTGTAGACCTTTAGTGGTTAGGATGGATTTAGTTGATTTATGCCTTTCGGTCATCATCCATTCAATGTCGACATACCCATTGACCTTGGTGATCATATCCTCCAAGGTCACGGGCTTGTTTAAGAAGAGATGCTCATTTGGTTTACAATCGAGTTGGAGCGCATTGGTAAAAGTAGTAACAACTATTTTATGATCCAGATTATCAACTTTTCTTGCGAGCTCCAAAAAATTCTTCGCAAAGACCTCGAGCTTTTCTCCTTGTGACTTTTTAAGACTAATAAGATAATATAAATTCTCCTCTATATCTATATTGTGAGTATAAGTCTTGACGAAATTCTTCTGTAATTGATGGAATGTAAGGATGGAATCTTTAGGTAGAGAATGAAACCACCGTAATGGTTCTCCCTGCAGACTCATTGCGAACAGTTGACATAGAATATGGTTAAGGTTTGAGTACACTCCCAAAGAATCTCAAAACTACTGAATGTGCTCCTTTGGATCGGTACATTTTTATTTACGTATCTTTTGAGTATCAAAACCTATTGGTACTTCCATATCAAATAACTCTTTTGAAATTGGACTTCCTTGAAACTTGGTGAAATTGTCCTTACTGCCTAGAGCTTGAGCTTCAATCAAATCCTTGATATGTTGATCCATGTGCTCTTGCGTGACGTACTGACGTATTGTCTGAGTGGCTTGGTAAGTTGGTTGAGGATTATGAGTACCGGTACCTTCACTCAAGCTCTCATATACTGGAATCCAGGGTTGAGGTTAATATTCTTCATCTTGACATTTGGAAGGCCGGAGACCCTTGCTGACATCAGACTGAGCTTTTCTGCCCAAATGAATTGAAGGTTGAGGTTCGTGTTGAAGATTTCTAGAAATGGCTTTGCTGGTTGCTCCTCGAGGGCCTAATATTTGTCATACAAAAACTTAGGAGTTTGTTAGCACTTGATAATGATATATGGTATGGGGAGCCTGTTGAGTGTCCTGCAAAGTTTGTAATGCAGTCTACATAGTTGTCATTTGTTCTTCATGTCTCGTGAATGCTGCCAAACAAGCTTGACGCTCGCTTTAGAGCTCTTTATTGCAGAGCTCATGGTCAAGTGTTAACTGACATTCAAGCTCATTACGTTTTTCTATTTTAGTATGGAGATTCGCCTGTAGTTTAGAGAACTATTCTGGTTCTACTAAAAGAATGAGCTAGACTCTTGTTGTTGGTCGCTTGGAAGTGACCATGATTAGAAATAGATAGTTGAGTAAAGTATGCCTTAGGATACCGTAGAAAATGTCTTCTTTCCCACATATGGTGTCAAATGTAATAGCTTAATTCCGTAGCTCGAAATTGCTCGAAATTAGATCTTACACCAAATATACCTGCGACAAAAATTAATGTAATACAAGAAATGACACAGGTAATTTAGCATGAAAAATCGTTGATTAGGTAAAAAACCCCAACTTCGTATTGAGGGTTTAGTAACTGAAACTTTTATTGCTTGAGGCTGATATCTAATTATAAGTAATCTCTTGATCTAGAAATGCTTGATCTTGAAATAATAACTTTTGTGGTGTTTAGAATCTAGAAATTCTTGTGTTAGAATATATTAAATCTTGTTTTTCTGGTTCTTATCTCCTCTGGAACTTTTTCTTTATATAATCCGTACCTGCAGCTCGTTATCGTGTTGATGCACGTTCTCCGAATAATGAGGTTAATGGTAGTTGAATGAGTAACTATTAGTTCGTGGGAGAAAGGTGGCTTTGACTTGTTCATTTTTTGATGTAGTGCTCGATCCACATTATTTATCAGTTCATGGTTTAGGTGTTAATGCTGATCGTACATGTCACGTATGTAATGCGTAAGTCTAATATTGAAGTAGTTCGAGTTTGGACTAGGTACCTTATGAGACATCAAATAAGGTATGCCTTTGAAAGAGAGCATTAAACAATATGAAGTAATCAAATTTAGATAATCAATAAGCATAGCAGGGTAACCTTTCTAGCATTAAGCTTTCTTTACTTTTCCCCTTCATCAACCATAAAAAGAATGTCTTAGAACTCTCAGGAAGGATCTGCGTTCACAAAGTAGCCAAAGCAAATTGTAGCGTCCGTATCAAAGCAAAAATGGGGGGACAAAATTTTCTGGAACCTCTAAACCTGTTTAAGCAAAGTTTGAAAGCATATTATAAAATCCATGTCATGTCGAAAGGTGTATACTAACATTTCATTAATCAGATTAAGAAAGTCAAAGAATAATAAAAATTACCCACTCTTTCCTTTTGTTTGTATTTTTGCAAAGATGTCAGACACAATAGCAACGACAATGGTAGGGGCAGAGCTGGAAGCAACAGAGGCTCCACCATAAATAATGAGAAAAACTCTAGAAAGGTTGCTCCATTCATAGAAGAAGATTTTACAGCCAATAAACTCACCTTGAGCTTATTATGAATAATATAGAAATTGTGAGAGTAAATAGAGGAAAGAAAAATAAAGAAATTATAATAGTAAATGGAGGAAAGAAGTACCTTTGCTAAAGAGTAATTGACCATATGTGGAAACCTCCATGGTATTGTTTGAATCAAGCTAGGCAAAATCAAAAAATGATAAAGGATGTTGACAATTTCAGATGCTCTAAGCGCTACTTGAAAGAACGAGATAAGCAAGTAATTGAACAAAATAACAGAAGTGCACAATGCCACAAACCTCTAAGCGCTACTTGAACTATATAGAGGGGCTGTCCTGAGTATTAGCAAAATGTGATCTTAAAGAGCTGCATAAAACCATCGCATTTGGATGATGTCAATCATCAATAATGCAAACTTCTATTGGTAATTCATAAACATGAATTGAAAAATAGGGCTAGTGGATGTATTAATTAGATAGACAACTTATGTCTAAATGCAAAAATTTATATTCTTGAGAAGAACACTTTTATTATTATTAATTAAGCAAATAAATTAATTTTATAAGCACATGAGAGCAATGTACAAAAGGGAGGAAACAAGGAATTCCTTGGCAGTTTATTTTGTATGTGTATTTCTTTCCTTTGGAATATGTATCGAATTTAGAGACCCACTTGCATGATTATTAGGTCAGCATTAATATTTGATTCCTTGATTAGCTTTGCATTAGGTTGATCGTTATACTTAATCCTTCACTTAGCAACGTCTGGAGGTTTTCCTATTTAGATATGCCTCTTCAGCACTCACTCCATTGCTTTATTGATTCCAACCTCGATGAACCATTTCTCATTAGACACAGATGAAACCTCCTTCCAGACCCCTTCTTTAAGGAACAAGTAATTTCCTTCTACTATCACTACTTTGTGTTGAAGGCTCACAAAAGTATAATATTCAACTAGATCTCCAACACCATGGTTAAACGATGGCACATAAACGGGTCATTGACTCCGGAGAGTCTTAAGAAATGTTAGAAGCCGAGCTGAGTCAAATGTCTATGGGGCTCCCCTTCTTACATGAGCTTCTTCTGGATTCACCATTGTATCCAGCTGGTGACGTTAAAGATGGAACCCGTTCATGGGAAGAACGACAATAATGTCAAAGGTTCAACTAGTAAATCCATTGCAGGAGCCTTTTGAGGCTTAGGCATTAGCCTTTCCATATCGCAAAATACAAAGCATGTTTCTTTAAATGTCATAATGATAAAGCATAACTCAATTCAACCAAATTCATAAACCACTATAGCTCATCTCCTTTGAACATGCTCGATCACTTTGCTCTTCGATTCACACCATCGAAAATCATCTAAAATTTAGAAAAAGAAAATTAACAGATGTAATTAATGAAAACCATCTAAAATATAAATAATTCCCATCTCAATTTAAGAAGTAAACAGCAACACAAATCGCTTTCACAAATCCACAGAGTTAGAGCAACAATTTAACACTCAAACCAACTGAGATGTAAGCAATTTGGCCAATTCACTTTGTTTGCTTTGGAAGACATAATGGGAAAAACAACAGCAATTGGGAAGTGGCATGGGGCATAAGTTGTAGAAAATTGAACTCCTACAATTGTGCTGTAATTCAATTAACGCATGAGGAATGAACCCTAGTATTCACAATTTTTCATATAAATCAGAAACTTTAAATTAAAGCTAGGGTTCCAAGTTCTTACCCAAGTTCTTTCATGTGTTGTTGCTGGTTTGAGATTATGTTTCAACGTAACAGCAACACACATATCAAACACCACACCCCCAAACCTAAAGGTTGTGTCATGATTCTACAAGCTAGAAATTGGAACATCAACATATCGTTACATATGTGACACGAAAACCTGGATTCACATAATTAGGTCGCAAAAAACAGAATTTCATTACCTGAACAGTTAAGGGTCATGAAATAAGGCTTTTTCGTTATTTTGATGTACACATGGAAACGTAAAAAAAATAAATTGTTATCTGGTAACATAATCCCATTTTTGCTACCTGGTAACGTAAACCCATATTTCCTTACCTGGTAATAGGGCCAACCCTGAGGGTGGGCGAGGTGGGCGACCGCACAGGGCCAAAAAAAAGGGCCCCAAAGAAAAAAAAATTGCCCAAGGGCTAGAAGAAAAAAATTAAAAAAATTTGTGAATAACATATATGATGAAGACTTAGCTTAGTTGGTTGGTGTTTTATCTCTTGAGTAAGAGGTCCAGTGTTGAAACCCCTAGCAAAAAAATAAAAATTTAGGCCATTTTTGTATATTTGCACAGAGCCTTAGGGGTACTTGGGCCGAGCCTGCCCGGTAAAGTAAACCCATTTTTTTGTTGCCTTCATTACTGTTTAACCTCAAAATCACGGTTTCACCTTTCATATGAAAACAAAAACTTTGCTGAAATAAAAGTATGCAATAAGAACGACATACATGTTTCATGGTTTGTAGTACAAGGAGCTTAAAAACAACTCAAAAACCAACTTAACAAACCAAAAAGCAAACCCATAATACTTGTTAAGAACTTTAGTCTTCCCCACTAGCCTTCCCTTCTATACCTGCACTCATAAACACAACCAAAGCAGGATCAAACAAATTTAAAAGAAAGAACAAGTAGATTTAAAAACAAGAACAAACAGTTCTACCTTTATGACCTAACTAGAAAAAAAAGGAGGAAAAAAGAAACAAACGAAAAAAAAGGTTTTAAACCTCTGATCCTCCACTTCTTGCAATAATGGCACTTAAGAAATAGAGAGAGAGAGAGAGGAGAGAGAGAGAGAGAGAGAGAGAGAGAGATGGGGATATTCAAAGAGATAGAGAAAAAGAAAGAGCTATAAAATGAATAATAGAGGTGAGAAAGAGAAAGAGAGAGAGGTTTATAAAAGTAAATTATTGATGAGAGAGGGCTGATAGGTTAGGGGATATTGAGAGTGCATTTTTAAGGTCCAGTCGCCAATTCGTCCACCTCAGCAATGGCAACCCCCCTTTACATCATGAGGAGATTTCATCCATACAGATAAAACTTCTTAAAACATCTTTAGGTGTTCCAAATAATTGGGTGTCCTGAGGGGTGTCTACGGACCCTCTCCCTATATATATATATATAGATTATTCAGTGAATACAATTTTTTTTAGTTTAGTTACCTGTTTAGTGTATCTTATTGGTGATATATCTCATGTTGGTAATACTTACTCTCACCCTTTCATTTATTTTACTTTACTTATCATATATTTATTCACAATGAGGACAATGTTTCATTTAAGTTTAGGGGTGGGGAATCATTTTCCAATTTAAGTAAAACTTGGTGTACTCGAAGTAGTGTTAATTAGTCTATGATTGTAAATAACTCTAAATAAGCTTGTAGATTAAGTAGTGAGGAGAATAAAAGGAATCCCTAGAGTTTTGACAGTTTAACGGGATTTTGGAATAATACGCCAAAATTGAAAAAAAAAATTAAACTTAAGATACTATAATGGATACTAATGATATTCTCAAATTATAGAGTTAGAAATTTCTTGAAAGAATATGCACTTTATACCAGTAAAGGTACTTGTTTAAAGAAGTTATCAAGAGATACTTAATCTATCCAGAGAGAGTAATAAGCTCACTACAATTGATTAGAAAATAGCACATTATGATACAAAATGAAGGGGAACAATAATAATAATAAAAAGAAAGGAAAAAAGTAATCAAAAGAAGAAAAGTTATCAGAGTATAAAAGAAATAAATAATGGTGTGAACCTGAAGTCTAGGTCAAGAAGGGACTTCAAATTTTGGCACCCAAAACCAGCTGGTATGGACTATCGACCAATTAAATGCAGAGGAATCGTAATAAAATGAAATTTATAGCAAAAATATAAGTATTACTAATCCGACACAATAAAGTAGGTAAGTGAATTGAAGAAGTTAATATTCTCTTACTAGCTATTAAATGACAATCTTCTAACAAACAGTATTGGTACTGTGACAATATACACTCATAAATATAACCCTTTATGGGGGAGTCCTATTCGTAAGTTATTGCGGTATAGTTCATTTTCTCCACAGTTTTTCTTAATTATTTTGGTAAACCCTCTTAAACTGATAAATAAACTAAGCCCTTTTAAAGGAACTATTTACGATATATTTAAAGGCTTATAAGAGTTGCTGAGGCAACAAAATAATTAGTTCAAAATACTGAAATCACTAAGTTGTACAATTTTTATAGGTGAAAATGCTGAAAACCTTTACGAGACAAAACTTATTTACCATGGACACCTGGGGGTTTAACGACTTATTGGATATGCTAAATGCAATCGCAAGACCTGGGAAAGTGGCTTAAATTTCTTAGCTTTTATTTTATTTTACTCGGGATGAGCAAAAATACAAGTTAGAGGGTATTTGATAAGTACATTTTTGAATAGAATTCAAGCCCTTTTTACAGGTGTTTTTGGCCATCCTGAGATCGTTTTTGTCTAATTATTCTCTCGTTACCTCATTTTTAGGTTTACTACTCTACTATAGTCAATTTGGCAAGAAAATGGCCAAATCAGAGCTAAAATAACATAAGAACCACAATGAGGGATTTCAGTAGAGCAATTTCTATCAGAATTACCCTAGTTGGGCTACATAAAAATCAAAGATCATCACTGAGACAAGAGAACAAAAGGATGAATGCTAATTAAAACATTAATAATCAAGTAAAGTAAAGCTCAAAAAAGGGCAACTCTAGCCACCACCTACTAGCGATCACAGCTGGCACAAGGTAAATCACGAGCGATCGTCGGCTGAAGCTGGCTGAAAGAGGTAAAACCTTGATATGTAGGGGACTAACTTCTTTAGAGGGGAAGTTGGCTCTTACAACACGGGGTTGATCTTCTATCAAAGGAAAACAAGTAAATGATCTAAAGTATGAACAAACTAGAGACAAATACTTGCGTAGAGGCCCGAATGTGATACTCTACGACTTCTTATGAGGATTTTTAAGATGTACTCCATTACTGATGAGTAATCGAAGGTTTGAATACTGGGTTTTGCAGAGTAGTCAAAAGTAAACTGTAAGGGGACAGGGGGGAATTTTTCTAAACCCTCCTTGGCTACCCATCTCTCCTATTTATAGAACTATAGGAAGCTGAGTAACCAAGTATGGGTCAGATTACATGAGTGTTGTCAGGATATCCCAGTGGGGTATGGGCGCCGGACATGTCTGTACTGCCACTGTGACAGTTGTTGGAGGTGACTCTATACTTTGACACTGTAGCACAGTGATTGGGCCTGTAACTGCAGCTGTAAGGACCAATCATTGCGCCGGATTGTCTGGTGAGATGGCTGCCTGTCCAATCATATTTCAACCATGTACAGATATGGTCGAAGGGTTTCTGTGGCGACGTATTAGTCGTTCTCGAGGCTTGTTTGGAGTCGAAGCTTCGTCTTCAGGGGATCTCTGGAAGGCTTATTTTGAGGATTAAATAGGCTTCGATATATTTGTATAGGATGCGAAGTAGCCTTCGAGTATCTGAGGAGATCGAAGGCTGCGAGTAGGCTACAACATTCACCCCTTCTCAGCGAGGGTCTCAAAGCTATGTGGAGAGGCGTTCGCTGAGAAAACTGTTTGGTCTTGGAATCTGAGCAGTTTGACTGTTGGTTTTCAGGTAAGCAATAAAAGAGGGTAATTAAGAGGTATAGGTGGTTATAGGGTAATAAAAAAGGTGAGGCTATAAATATGGGTTATTATGTTGGGATATTGAGTAACCTTCGTCTTTTCATTCTTCTTTTTTTCCTCTGAAAATTTTGCAATCTTCATGGATACTACGCCCAACACGCGATATTAGAAGAGGATGGGGTTCGCCTGGGACCGTCGCGTAGGGCAGAAGACTAGTGAACTTCATATAAAGTTCTTCGGTCATCATGATCTGGACTGGGACATGCTCGAACTGGTGGAGGTAGAAGTTGGGGAGATCATCAATGGAGAGCATTATATGAAGTATGATTTTACTACTGCGGAGAAGCATTATCTCTTTCTGTCGGCGTTGGCCGAATGTCTCATTTGTGCAGAGGAGGAGATGGAGGAACAAAGCTCGGTGAGTGAAGCTGGACCTTCTGGGAATAGGGCTACTGTTTAACTCTTTGAACATTTGTATCTTTGTATTTTCAGGGAGTTTTCTTTTTGTTTAGGGTAGTTGTGGTAATATAATCTGTCCTGTCAATCGGATAATGAAATGAAAGCAATATTTTCTGAAAACTTGTGTTATTGTGTCTGATAGATAATGTAGATGAATAGTCTCATAGGCGCGCTTAACATATGCATGTCATCGAATTGCTGATAGTGGATAAAAGGGCATCGAAGTATAATGATACGACCGAAGGTTATGATATGATTGAAGGCTAATGATGTGATCGAAGTATAATGATGGTCGAATGATCGATGTTGGAGGTTTGCTCAACTATAAGTCCTCGGGAATAAGGTACAGATGAATCGGTTACGCCTGGGAAGTTGGAAAGGTTGGTTATTGAGTTTTGAGGTGGGGAATTGAAGATCACAATTAATGCGGCTGGGGAAGAGGGAAATTTGGAATTGGTTCTCCAAGTATAAAAGGAACTATGGGGGAGGGGATTTCTTCATCGTTCTTCAAGCATTCTCTTCTCATCTTTTCTCGAATTTGTTCAAATCAAGATGACCGCAAACATACCCATTCAGGAAGACCAAGCGGCAGTGAGGTTCAGGAGAATTCAAGAGGCCTTATTGGGGATTCAATGGAGGTTTGGCATCGAGGAAGATATTGATGCTGAGATGCCAAATCTTTTTGAGGCGGAACCTGGGGCACCCATCCTTGGCATGCCCTTCGCATACTGGTGGGGAATTCTGCAGATGATGGGGCCATTACCCGGCCACCGGTTGTCTCTTCTAGAAGGCTTTGCGGAGGATATAGTAGACTAGGAGGATGCGGATGTGGAAGCCGTGTTGAAGAGGAGCATCCCACTGATAATTAGGGTCCTCTGTCTTTTTGTTGTTTTTGTTATTGTTTTTCTCTGTTCTGCTTCCTTTCTCTTTTCTTTTGACAAGACTTGTAATCTGTTTTGTCTTTTTGAATGAAATTGTTGCTTAGAAGTACTGTTGTAGTAGTATTCTTGCTCTTCATAGGTAATATCTTGCGTTGTCGAACTAAAAGTGATAGTATAATCTAAATTCTTGAAGGATTATCGTGAGCTATCGAATTAATAATATAACCGCCAAAGTATAGTGTTTGGGTTGTTTGAAGATAAAACTTGAATTGTCCAAGTAAAAAATTGTAGTCTGTCGAAGTGAGAGTATTATCTGTCGAAGCTAAAAAAATTAGTGTGTTGGTGCATAAGGTTGGGTCTGCAAGCATAAATGTTTGATCTGTTGAATGTGACCTGTCGAAGGAAAAGGGGGTACGAGGTTTTTGAATTGACGAATGTGCTGTAAGTCGAAAGTTGATATATTAGAAACCCAATTTTGAGGCAATTTGTTGACGAGTCTTCAAGACGTAGAGTGGTCGATTACTCGAATTCAAGGAGTGTGTCGAAGGTTATGTTTGATTTGACTGGTTGAACTGACAGTCCAGACAGCTAGTCTGTTAGAATGGCACGTGCGCCTGGAGCAGTGTGCCAAAAAGTAATCATGATGTTTACTCATTTTACAGAAGAAGAAATAAAAGGTGTGACTTGACTGTTTAGATTTGATTGTTTAGCTTCGAGTAAGGGTGAACAAGGGTTCGAGATGCTTTGGTTTTTGCAGGCAAATTGAGGTGAGTGTGTTGTTCTCACGTGAGGGATATGAGGGGTAAATTTGTCAAAGCACATTGTAGCTGAAAAGCCGGGATAGTGGGGTTGTGGTAATGATAATAGTTTGAAAATTGAGGCGGTTTATTTTTCTGAGAGAGTATATAAGTTTGAGAAGAGTAATTACTGTTCTATTTTACTAAGAAAAATCAAAGAGAGTGAGGAGAAGAGAACGTACGCCATTAGAACTTAAGAATAGTTGCTGCAGTTATTGTGTTGATCTTGCTGTTTCGAGGATAGTGCTTCTAGCATAGGTATGTCACTTGATCTCTGCCAGTTTTTCTTTTGTTTTCCCTTCTGAGTCTGTGAGTAGGACATTCTGGGTTTAGGGTTTGGAGGTTATCTTCGAAGATAAGGATATTTGGTAATTCTGGGTTTCGACCCATTCTGGCATTTTGGGTGTTTTTGAGGAGGTATAGAGTTATAGATCGAGGTTTCGATAAATCTTCTGGAGGGGGTAGATGAGATATGGGTTATGGACACAAAATTGTCGACTTCTAGATCTAATTGTGTGCCTCTTCTTTTGTAGGCTAAAATGCATAACCGTCAGGCTTTGAGACAGAGGCTGATAGGCAAAGAGATCGATGCGTTCGAAGCTAGTATTTCTGGTCGAGCCCCAACTGATGAGGGTAGCGACTTAGAAGTATTAGATGTGATAACTGAGGCTCCTCTGTCTATGGTTCTGACGGCTGGTGAGGTTCCGATTACTAGACGTCGTAGAATAATAGTGACTGAGGATAGTGAGGAGGAGGAGAAAGTGTGGGGGGAGAGGGGTGACGGTGATGTAGAGCCTTTTGGTGGTGGAAAAGGAGAAGGGGTGCAAAGTGACGAAGGTGGCGATTTCATTGAGTTGGATAGGGTTGAAGGTACCATTTCGGCTAAAGATAAGATTAGATTAGATCGATTTGCCGCCAAGTTAGAGCTGTCAAAAGTGGGGGTACATCTGAGTGTGGCGGGGCCAGGGTTAACCTTCAAATCGGACCCTGGGGAGGGGATAATGGCTTATAGGGGCCAGATTCAATTGGGAATGGAACTTCCTCTTCGACGGCTGGTGAAAGAAGTACTGAATTTTTGGGAGGTGACCCCGGTGTAAATGAACGAAAATTTTTATGAGATGATGAGGGTTATAGAAGGGATGAATGCAAAATTGAGTGGTGAGGGTCGGGGTTTGATTAAGTGGTTTGATGTTATTACCTTCAACTCGAAGAAGGCGATCTAGAACCCAGGTACCTACCATATCCAATGTCATCCAGAGAAGCCCTGGTTCTTTAATCTGTGTTCGACGGGTCGAGGGTAGAATAAAGATTTATTGATAGTACGGGGCAACTATAAGAATGTTGAGGAGGATGACCTTTATAAGTTGTATCATAGGGTGTATAATCAAAGTAAGTTTGTTGTCGAAGAACTGTTGTTGATGTATGTCTTGAGTGAGTGGTAATTGTATTTTGCTTATTCTGCATGTCCAAAGAATTCCTCTTGGACCAATCCGAGGAACTACATTGATACTTTGCTCGAAGATAGTGAGGAATAGGTAAATTTTGTTTTTGACAGTCTTGGGTTCATGAGCCCGAGGAGGAAGAAGGTGGATTCCCTACTTCAAAGCATACCCGTTACGCCGAAGCCATCGAAGAGAAAGAGAGGCGAAGGTATTACAAAAGTTTCTGAAAAAATGGGAGGGGAAGAGTTACCAAGAAATTATTAGTATATTCCGAGAACGCGGAGGGGATCGAAGCAATCCGCGCCAGTATCTGAGGTGGCTGTCAATGCTTTGAGGTTGAGGCCGAGGCAAGTGCCAACACAGACAGAGAAGGGGATGGGTCAGGTAGTTCTCAAAGCTTTAAAGGTACAGCAATCGAAGGTTGGTCAGTACAAAAGTTGTAGGACGCTGGGGAAGGATGATGCAGTAGATGGGGATGAAAATATGATGGAGGCTGAACGACAGGAGCAAGCGGTTGTCAAACAGGCTTCGATGGTCGTACTCTGTGATGACGACCCAGATGAGGTGCGAAGGAAATAAAGAGGTATATGCTTCAGGTAACTATTTATAAATTTCTTTTGTGAGAGTCTGAGATTTTGTTTAAGCTCTTCAATTTTGGAGGGGTACTGACTGCTTGAATATTCAAGCAGACGGGGGCTTGGGTGCGATCGTTCAGCAAGGCGATGAAGTCAGCAAAGGGGAAGTTGCTACAGGTAGTGGAAAGTCTGGATCTTTCTCGGGGAACTGAGGCATCATTGTTGTCTGAAGTCAAGAAGTTGAGGCAAGATCTTGAGGTGATTACTGACTCGTTTGATGAGAGGCTCGAGCTTCAGCGGGCAAGGCAGGAGCGGGAGTGGTAGGTAAAGCTTGCGGCGAAAAAGAGGGAGAAAACAGAACATAAAGTAATTTTCTAGCGGCAGTATGATAATGAATGTAAGGTGAATGTCAAGCTAAAAATGTTTATAGAAGATAAGGGGTATGACCCCGATACGCTGGAACCCTTCCCTGTTTCCCCAGAACTTGTTGATGGAGGTGATTTGCAGATGAAGGAAGGAGAGGCAGATGTTGTTGATAAGGCAGCTAGAAGTACTGGAGGTGGTGATGAGACTTTTATTATTAGAGTGGCCAGTGGTGAAACTATTGATGGTTTGGTTGTCGAAGGTTCCACTGAAGCTGCGGAGGGTGTTGGCGTTGGGGGACCTGTTGAAGAAAAAGGTGTAACCACGCCGATATGAGGTATTTGGAGTCGGGGTTTCATGTTTTCCGTTTCTGATTTGATGCTGAGTTGTAATATTTTGAACTATGTTTATTTTGTTTGCGTTGGTCTTTGAACTTGGTATGTCTTCAAGTTGTTGTACTGTATTGATGGTGGTTATCTGTGGAACTTTCTGAAGTTGATTTTGAACTGCTTTTAATTGATGCCTGATTATGTGACTGACTTTGTTATCTTGTTTTGGCCTTGTATTACTCTGGATTGTTGACATGTTGATGCGCATTCTGTTGGCTTGGCTTGTTTTGAACCTTTGATGACTTATCTTGAGTTGTAATACAACTGTTTCTCTGATGGATGATGCTTTGAATTGTCTTTGCACTTAATAGAATTGTAGATATTCTTGTATAATAGTATCTGCATGTACTGTTTCTATCGAATGACTGTAGAGTGATCGATCCCTGAAGAGCTTCGAGGATATTTAGATCGATCCCTGAATGATCTGCTAGACATCGTAGGCCGTAGCCGCAGCGACGTTAGAATTTTTGAAAAATTTCAAGGTCGCCTCCGAGTATCAGTCGGGCCGAGGGGACGTGATACCTAGAGTAAACCCGGAAATTCACTGGACTTCGAAGGCCTAAGCCACAACGAAGCAATATGTGTTCACCTCAAACGCATTCCCGAGGGTCCGATCTTTCGACCATTCGTGCCCCTCGAGTTTGCCCAAATGTTGCAAACTTGAAAATTTCAAGGTCGTCCCCAAGTTTCAATCGGGGCGAGGGTGGACATGATACCCGGGGTAAACCAAGAAATTGACTGGACTTCGACGGTTTCAGTGCCTGATCAAAGCATATCTGCTCACCCCCAATACATTCCCGAGGGTCCGGTCTGTCGACCATCCTTGCCCCTCAAGCTTGCTCGAAATTGGAAGCTTGAAAATTTCAAAGTCGCCCCCAAGTATCTATCGGGTCGATAGGTTGACATGATACTAAGAAGAAACTAGGAAATCGACCGGACTTCGAAGGCCTTAGCCACAGCGAAGCACTAACTGATCGCCCTCAATACATTCTCGAGGGTCCGGTCTTTCAACCATCCTTGCCCCTCGAGTTTGCTCGAAATTGGAAGCTTGAAAAAACTTAAGTTTACCCCCAAGTATCAGTCGGGTTGAAGGTTGACATGATACCTAAGTTAAATCAAGAAATTCAATGAAAATAGGAGACGAAGAATGGGTGGAAAAAAATGTTTATTGATTATTCTGGATTGTATCAGTTGTACAAGGTTGAGGATATGGCTTTTTATAGGAGACCAGTTGCATTGTGTTCTATGGGTTTGGTAAAGGCACTTCGTCTTCTGTCATTAGATAGTAAGAACCCTTGTCAGTTTTATCATACACGAAATAAGTACCTTCTCTGGATTCGGCTAGCTTACCGGCATTTCGAGGTTTCAAAGATTGGTTGACACGTCGAAGTACTAGATCTCCGATGTTGAAACTCCACGGTCGAACTCTCTTGTTATAGAATTTCAGAAGTGATGTGTGGTTGCGGCCAAGGTTGGCAATAGCTTGGTCTCTGGTTTTTTCGATCCATAACATGTTACATGTGAGCTCAAACTCATTGTCTTCGTCGGGGAGGTTAAGATATCGTGTAGGTACTTCAAATTAAGTAGGGTGTGCAGCTTCGGTACCATATGTTAAGAGGAAGGGGTTGCAGCCTGTAGACTTTCTTGGGGTTATTCGATAGGCCCAGAGGACGTCTTGTAACTCTTGAACCCATCATTCTTTCTTTGCGTCTACTCCTTTCTTGAGACCGTCAACAATGGCTTGTTTGATTACTTCGACTTGACCATTGCCTCGGGGATAATAGGGTGAGAGAATGATAATGTGATTTTTGAGAAAGTTTTGACTTTGCTGCCTACGAATTGGGGACCATTGTCGCATCGAATCATATAGGGGCAGCCGAAGTGTGTGATAATGTTTTCCCATAAAAATTTGATAACTTATTCTTCTTTGGTTTGGCATAGAGGTACAGCCTCGACCCATTTTGTGAAGTAATCGGCTGCAACAAGGATATTTTCCCTGCTACCCGAGGCTTTTGGGAAGGGACCAATGAAATCGATAGCCCATCTTTTGAATGGCCTAGAGACTTGACTGAAATGGAGGTCTCAAGAAGGAAAATTGATGTCTTGAGCATGGCGTTGGCATTTCTCACAATGTTTGGCGTACTCTTCGACTTGTTTTTTCCTATTCGGCCAGAATAATCCTTGAAAGACAGCTCGAAGGGCCATTGAACGACCAGTAGTATGAGCACCACAGGTTCCTTCGTGGAGTTCGGCTAGAATTGTAGAGGCTTTAGGGTGGGATATGCATCAAAGGAGGGCGCCATTTGGGGATCTGCGATGTAATTCGTTTTTGTGGATAGTGTATATGCGGCAATTTTCTAACAATGATCATCTGGTTTTGGGATCATCTGGGAGGGTAACATTGTTGAGGTAGTAGAGGAATGGTGTTTGCCAATCGTCTGGATCGATACTCTCGCCCCCAGTATTGATGGCATTGACTTCCATCTGGTCGATACTTGGGCGTTCGAGTACTTCGATATGGAGAGTCTAAGATTCTGATTGTCCTAGCATAGCTGCTACGTAGGCGAGGGCATCAGCATGTCTGTTCTCTCCCCGAGTGTAATGAGTGATTGTAGATTTTTCGAGAAATCGGTCCATGCGTTCTCGCACAATGAGTAGCTTGATTTTCTCCTGCGAAATGCCTCTGAGCAAGTTGGGAATCTATGGAAACGGCAAATTTGGGAATGCCGAGATCGAGAGCGAGGTCGAGGCCATCGATCAAGGCTTCGTACTCAGCTTCGTTATTGGAATATTTGAAGGTTAGTTTGACGGCTTTCTCTATTCGATCATTAGTGGGTGTTACCAAGACAATACCAATTCCTGAGCCATTAGGTCCCGCGGATCCATCTGCGAATAAACGCCAGCAAGTGTGGGGATGCTAGGGATCTATTGTTTCGGGTTGGTCTTCTGTTAAGTCATCTTCATGTTCTTCCCAATTGAGATTTCCGACCGGGAAGTCGGCGAGAAAGTCTGCTACTGCTTGGCTTTTTTGTGATATTTTTTTTTCGAATGTAATGTAATGTTTGCCAAGGTACACAGACCACTGTTGCACTCTTCTGGATTTCTCTTTTTTACTGAGTACTTCTCGAAGGGGATAACTTGTGATAACATGGATGGGGTGGGGTTAATAGTATGGTTTGAGTTTGTGGGGCTTAGAGTTTTACTAATGAAATATACATGTTTCTCAAAGTTTGAGTCTAGTCGAATAAGTACTGAACTGATGGAAGTGTCTGTGGCAGCAAAGTATAAAGAGAGCGCTTCACCTTCGATAGGGGTACTGATAATGGGTGGTCGGCCAAGATAAGTTTTGAGTTCGAGGAAGGCCTGTTCACACTCGGGTGTCCAGTTGATTTCGGGGTTGTTTTTCTTTTTTTCTTTGTGGACGCCTTGGTCGAGAAATGAAACGGTTGAGGGTTGCTATCTTACCAGCCACTTTATTGGATGTCTTTCTTGTTTCCGGGCGAAGGCATGTCAATGAGGGCTCAAATATGGGTCGGGTCAATCTTGATGCCTCATTTACTGATAAGGTCGCCTAAAAGTTTACCAGATGAAACACCAAATTGGCATTTATCGGGGTTGAGTTTCATGTTATATGTGCGAAGTATTGAAAAGACTTTGGTCTGGTCTTAGATATGGGTCTATTTTTGAAGGCTCTTGCATAATATATCGTCGATGTAAACTTCGACCGACTTGCCAAGCAAGGGTTTAAACATTATTGTGACAAGGCGTTGGTAAGTGGCTCCTGCATTTTTAAGGCCGAAGGGCATAACATTAAAATAGTAAAGGCCTTGTTCAGTGATAAAGGAAGTTTTAAGTTGATCTTCGGGGAGGAGGGGTACCTGATTGTAACTCAAAGCTGCGTCCATCATTGATTGGCGCTCGTGTCCGGCAGTGGTGTTGAGAAGTGTTGAAATAGTCGAGAGAGGGAAGTTATTCTTCAGTGTGTGCTTGTTGAGGTCTGTGAAGTGGGCACAGATTCTAATCTTGCCATTCTTCTTGGGGCCACAATGTTTGATATCCAGTCAGCGTACTTCACTTCTCTGATAAAACCATTGGCTATGAGCTTGTCTACTTCAAGGTTCACTGCATTTCGAAGTCGTGGTGCAAGGTTATGCTTCGTTTGTTTTACAGCTGATGAATAGGAGATTAGATCGAGGCGATGGCATGCCAGGCTTGGGTCAACACGGGGCATCTCCTGGAATGTCCATGCAAAGACGTCTTTGTTTACTCCAAGGAAATCTGTATGCTCGAGGCGTTCTGCCTCATTGAGAAATGTTCCAATGAATGTACCTCGACCAGGACCATCGAGTTCGATGTGGACTGTGGGTTCTATAGGTGGGGTGGTATCTGTCGATGTTGAAGGGATAGAAAGAGACAATAATTGCTATGGGCGGCTGACGAGCTTTCAGGTCTGATCGATTTCCGGGTGCTCGTATGAGCGAGCAAGGCGTTGAGAGCCTTTGAGATTCCAAGTACCTTCGTGAGTGCTGAAATGAAGGGTTTGATGTTAGGTCGAGGGTATGACTCGCATGGCGTGGAGCCAGTCACGCCTGAGGATACCGAGGTATTCAGACTTCTTGTCGATGATAAGGAAGCTGGTTTGAAGGGCGATGGCTTGTGGTGACGGGTAGGCTGATACAACCAACAACGAATTCGGTGTCCCCATTGAATCCTTTCAATTCGACATTGGCAGCGGTTATGAGTTCGGTTTTCTTTATTTTTTCAATGGTTGGGAGAAAAAGGACATCAGCTGCATTCCTTATGTCTATGGGCATTGTGTGGAGGATGAGGTTTTCGATCTTAATCATAATGACTAGTGGATTGGAATGGGGAAAATGAACGTGTGAAGTGTCATAGTCGATGAAAGAAATGCCATCGAGATGTGGGCGACGGCTTGGTTCTGGCAGGAGTGTGGGAAATTTCTCCTGATAGGTGAGTTTGTAACATTCTTCGATGCATTTATATTTTCTTTGGGAATGGCCACTGCCTATATTGTTAACTTTGATAAAGCATGATCTGTACATATGTACCACGGCTGGGTCAGCAGTAGGGGTGGATTGAGGTTGGAGGTAAGACCCGTCAAGGTAGCTAGGAAGATCGGTAATATACTGGTGTAGACGACCGACTTTGAGGATGAGTTCGAGAGAGCGCTGGAGGGCAAAGTATTTATTGGTGTGGTGACAATGGAATTTATGATTGGCGCAATAAGGCTTGTCTGTTCTGACTTCGATAGGGAAAGGGATGGGCCAAATGGGGTCTGCCTACATATGTGGTAGAAGGGTACTGAGGGGGGCAGTGTGTGTAGGCAAAACGGGCTTTGGTCGCTTCTTGCGAGCTTTGGCACTGTTATCGAAGTTAGGGCGTTTGCGGCTCTCAGTCTCCTGTGAAATGGGAGTGATCATAGGTGTTGGAGTAGAATGTGGGCTTTGCCGAAGTTTATTAAAATGGGTGGTGTTCGAAGGCTAGCTCTGTTTGCGAGATTCTTAATGGCGCTCGAGGTCGATATAACCATTGACCTTCGAGAGCATCTCTTCGAGAGTTTGAGGTTTATGGAGAACTAAGTGTTCTTTTACTCAACTGTGATCAGGCAAGGCATTCAAGTATCCGAGTATAGCATTCGCGCAGTCAAGGTTTTCTATTTTCCGTGATTCGTTGAGGAATCGTTTGGTGAAGGCTTCGAGTGTCTCATTGCTGAATTTTCTAAAATTGAGCAGGGCGTCAACTCTGACTTCTATGTCCTTATTGAAGGCAAATTGGGCGATGAAAAGCTGTGATAGTTTCTCGAAGCTTCATATCAATCTGTTTGGGAGGTTGTGATACCATCGAAGGGGGTTGTCAGTAAGGCAGGTTGGAAAAGGTGACATAACAGGTAGTCAGCCGTGGAGTAGAGGCTCAGGGCATTTTAGAATTCGAGAATGTGAGATTTAGGGTCTGTGTTGCGGTATTTATTGAGTTTGGGAGCACAAAAATTGGGGGGGTATTACGATAGCTAAAAGTTTGGGGCAAATCGGGTTATTGAGGTGGCTCCAAGAGTTGGTGGCTGGGATCGCGCTGACGTGAATAACTTGTTGTATTTTGAAGTCGAAGTCTTATTGTGTGACATATACAGGATGAGGG
This sequence comes from Kingdonia uniflora, assembly GCA_014058105.1. Lineage (NCBI taxonomy): Eukaryota > Viridiplantae > Streptophyta > Magnoliopsida > Ranunculales > Circaeasteraceae > Kingdonia > Kingdonia uniflora. The sequence continues at coordinate 2,900,912 of JACGCM010002137.1, forward strand.
GGAGTTCGAAGGTCATAGAGTCAAGCATGTGGCATATATTTGGCACTGCGTTCCCCGAGCCGCTCTCTAGAGGGACGGTGTCTGAGATGTCTGGAGGAACGGAGGGTGGAATCGGAAGAATCTTCTGTGGGGTGAATCCCGGGGTGGATAGAACCGGTTGGGGGAGAATAGTACGAGGAAGGCCTTCGGCACAGGTATGAACTGGGGGTATCTCGAGGTTTGGTGCAGGTCCTAGACGGGCGCGGGCAGATATGCGCGATGGGTCTGGTACTTGGGATGGTCGATCAGCTTCTAAAGGCTATAATCTCTGTAGCTCTCAGACAGTGTTGTACAGCTTGTTGATTACTTGGTTCTATCAATTTTTGTCGTCTAGGAGGCGGTTCCGTTTTTTTTCCAGTGCCAGGCGGTGGTTTTCACGCTCCGGTTAAGTTGTGCATGGTGACGCTCTTCTGCTTGAGCGACTTATTGAGATAACAAGGCTATTTGGGCAGCCACTCCGTCGATGGAGATGCCGGCCTGGTTTGAAATGGAACGAATGGTGGGTAACATTGGAGAGGGCCTGTTGATGTTAAAATCAAAGGGAGGGGAACAAAGAAAAGGGGACTGGCAGGGTGGGAAGCACAGACGGTGCCAATTGGAGGGGCCTAACTTCTTTAGAGGGGAAGTTGGCTCTTATAATACGGGGTTGATTTTCTATCAAAGGAAAGCAAGTAAATGATCTAAAGTATGAACAAACTAGAGACAAATACTTGCGTAAAGGCCCGAATGTGACATTCTACGACCTCTGATGAGGATTTTAAAGATGTACTCCATTACTGATGAGTAATCGAAGGCCTAAATACTAGGTTTTACAGAGTGGTCGAAGGTAAACTACAAGGGGTCTGGGGGAAATTTTTCTAACCCCTCCTTGGCTACCCATCTCCCCTATTTATAGAACTATAGGAAGCTGAGTCACCAAGTATGGGTCAGATTACATGAGTGCTATCAGGATATCCCAGTGGGGTATGGGCGCCGGACATGTCTGTACTGTCACTGTGACAGCTGTTGGAGGTGACTCTGTACTTCGGCACTGTGACAAAGTGGTTGGGCCTGTCACTGTAGTTGTAAGGACCAATCATTGCACCGACTTGTCTGGTGAGCTGGTTGCCTATCCTATCATATTTTGACCATGTGCAGATATGGTTGAAGGGTTCCTGTGGTGACGTGTTAGTCGTCCTCAAGGCTTGTTTGGAGTTGAAGCTTCGTTTTCAGGGAATCTTTGGAAGGCCTGTTTTGAGGATTGAATAGGCTTCGATATATTCGTGTTGGCTGCGAAGTAACCTTCAAGTGTCTGAGGGGGTCGAAGGCTGCGAGTAGGCTACTACATGATACATATCTCAAGGTAATCTAAGAAGATTAAAACTACATTGAATGCTTGCCTAGCACTGCTGGAGAAGACTAGGGCAGTTAAGACATTTTAGACCTCAGGAATTATCTATTAAAGGATCAGTTCTTCCTCTCCAAACCTACTTTTCATTTTTATAGGGTTTTGATCAGCTTGAGAACTGAGTTCGTATCTCATTACTCTATTCATAATTTTAATGAAAGCTATTTCAATTTCCTTCATTAATTTTCTTTATTAAGATGTTGAAGGGTTAATCCCCTGATATTAGATCTGAGGAAGAAGCTTTATAGATAAGGATTTTCTTATAGGTAATAGGCCTGACCTAGAGGTTTATGATAAATATTTAGTGTTGTTCATCAACTCTCTTAAATCTGACAAGTTGAGGGAGGAAGAGAACAATTCTAACATGGTGAATGATCGATGACTTGAATAAGATATTGATTTCTCAGACCACTTAGTGACTCTAGACCTGGGGATTACTCTTGTTTCTAATGAGAGGGATTAATAACTAGGTTATCAACCTAGGGTTTGAATTCAGATCCTCATAGATTAGGTTATCTAATTTGTTCTTTACGGAGAGATTAGAATGGAACTTTAAGCTCCGCGAATTCGATTCAAAAAAGAGATTTTGAGGAGAATATCAAAAAGCCCAATAAATTAAACCCTAATATAATAATATAGAAGAATCGAAAGGTCTGGTTATCTTTAATAATCCTTTTCAAAACCAAGTTTATCAAGATTTCTGACAAAACAAATCCCCATTTCCCCTAGATTTTAGTTTACCCTAGAATAACGTACTGTAGTAGCCTACTCGCAGCTTTCTACCCCAGTCAAACACTCGAAGGCTACATCCAAGCCTACTCGAATATCTCGAAGCCCATCCAATCCTTAAACAAGTCGCCTAAAGATTATCCGAATACGAAGCCTCGACTCTGAACAAGCCTCGAAGAAGAACTCCACTTCAACGTCAAAAATACTTCGACCATATCCGTACATGGTCAAAGTTTGGCAAGACAGCCAGATCACCAGGTAATAACGGCGATGTTGTCTGTTCAGTTAGCTACAGTGACAGAACCAGCAGATGGCTACAGTGCCAGTGCACAGTAACAGGGCTGAAAGACAACTGCAGTAACAGAGATAGACCCAACATTTCCAACTTTTACACCTGCTCCGGGTTACCCGCTCGATGTCCAGAGGAAACCCAGAAGGTACACTTGTAATATGACCTAACCTTGGTGACTCAGAATCTCCTATGTTCTATAAATAGGAGAAATGGGGAATCAAGGGGGGGTTACACAAAAAAATCTCTCCCCTGGGCCCATACTATTTACCTTTGATCACCCTGTAATAACGCTATACTCGAACCTTCGACTACTCGACATAAATATTAACGATCTTAAAAATCCTCATCAGAAGTCATGGAGAGTCACATTCTAGGCCTTCACGCAAGTATATTACCTATATATTATTCGTATTCTAGGTTATCTACTTGAAGCCCTTTGATTAAACATTAAACTCCGTGGTGTAAGAGTCGACTTCCCTTTCGTACGAAGTTAGGCCCCTACATTTGTCGCTCTCTGTGCTTCCCACCCTACCACCTTCCCTTCCTTATTCCCCTCCCTTTGTTCTCAACTTCAACAGATTATCCTCAATGGCACCCACCCTTCATTCCAGTTCTACCCACGCCGGCAACTCCGTTAATGGAGTGGCCGCCCAATTAGCCTTACTTTCTAAACAATTCGCTCAAGCCCAGGAGCGATATCAGAACCAACTCCACCAAGAACGTGAAAAGCACCGGTAGGAATTTGAAGCAGAACGGCACCGCCGTCTGGATAATGACGAAAGATAAAACCGCATAATTGATGAGTTGCACAACACGGTCAGGGAGCTGCAGCCTCAAGACGCTCCCTTACCATCCCATGCACCCGCCCCATCTCGCATCTCCCCTAGAGATAGATTGGGACTCTTACCACATATCCCATCACCCCAGGCTCACCGTGGCGCCAAAGGCACTGCCCCTACTATCCTCCCCACTGTCTCCATCCACCTTGGCATCCACCCCATAGAAGACTCCTATGCCCTCGCTCCTCCAGACACCCCAAACGCCGCCCAGCCCTAGAACGTCTCAGGGAGCGCAGCGCAGAAAACATACCACACACTCGACCTCATCATCCTCAAACCCTTCGATCACCCCCTCATCCTGCCTACTGTGCACAACTAGACTTTGACTATAAAATCCAACCAGTTATTCGCGTCAGCGAGAGCCCAGCTCCAAACTCATGGAGTCGACTAAACAATTCCCTTTATCCCAATCTTCTCGCTATCGAGATACCCCCCAATTTCCGTGCTCCCAAACTCAGCAAATACCGCAACACCGACCCTCACTCTCATATACTTGAATTCCAAAATGTTCTAGGCCTCTACTCCACTGCCGACCACCTGATATGTTGCCTTTTCCCAACAAGTCTCACAGATAATCCCCTTCGTTGGTACCACAACCTCCCCAGTAGCTCTATTCGAAGCTTTGAGCAACTATCCCATCTTTTCATCGCCTAGTTTTCTTTCAACAAAGACAGAGGGGTCAGAGTCGATGCCCTCTTCAATTTCAGAAAATCTAACAATAAAACCCTTGAAGCCTTCACCAAGAGATTCCTTAATGAGTCACAAAAATTTGAGAACCTTGACTGCATGAATACTATACTCGCGTACTCAAATGCCTTGCCTGATCACAGCCATGTTAAAGAGTACCTGGTCCTCCATAAGCCTCGAGCCCTCGAGACGATGCTTTTAAAAGTCAATGGCTATATCGACCTTGGGCGCCTCCGCGAATCACATAAACAGGGGCAACCTTCAACTTCTGCTATCAATAAACCTCGACAAGGCCCAACTTCTACCCCTACACCCCTGATCGCTCCTATCTCACAGGAGACTGAGATCCGCAAATGCCCTCACAATGACAATAATGTCGAAGCTCACAGAAAGCGGCCAAAGCCGGTCCTACCCACGCTTACTGCCCCTCTAAATACCCTTCTATCACATATATAGGCAAATCCCATTTGACATATCTCTTTCCCCATCGAAGTCAAGCAAGGCGAACCTTACTACGCCAATCACAAGTGTAGCTGTCACCACACCAACAAATGCATCCCCCTCCAGCATTCTCTCGAAATCATCCTCAAAGTAGGTTGTCTATATCAGTATGTTGCTGACCTTCCCAGTTTCCTTAACGGGTCATACCTCAAACTTCAACCTGCCCATACTGCCGACCCAGCCGAAGTGCATATCTACCGAATAAATTTCATCGAAGTCAATAACATTGACAGTGGCCGTTCCAAGAGAAAGCGCAAGCGTGTCGAAGAATGCTACAAGCTTACTTACCAGGAGAAGTTGGCCACCCTCCTGCAAGAATCAAGCCTTTGTCCTCGACCCGAAGGTATTTCTTTCATCGACTGTGATACTTCGCATGTTTTCTTTCCCCATTCCGTCCCCTTAGTCATCATGATTAAGATCGAGCCCCCCGTCCTCAACACCATGCTCATCGATACAGGGAGTGCAGCCGATGTACTTTTCCTTCAGACTGTTCAAACCATGAAGAAAAATGACCTCGTCACTGCCGCCAATATCAAATTAAAAGGCTTTAATGGGGCTACCGAAGTTGTTGTTGCTCGAATCAGCCTCCCAGATACCACCGGCCCTGTTACCCTTCAAACCAGCTTCCTTGTCGTCGAAGAGAAGTCAGAATACCTTGGTATCCTCGGACGCGACTGGCTCCATGCCATGCTCGCCATACCTTCGACATATCATTAAACCCTTCATTTTACCACCTTCTTGGGAACTTGGAATTTAAAAGGCTCTTAACGCCTCGCCCGTTCATGCAAATATCTGTAGATCGATCAGACCCAGAGGCTCGTCAGCGGCCCATAGAAATCATTATCTCTCTTAATCCCCATACCTTTGACAAATGACAGCTCACCCATCGAACCCACCGTCTATATTGAACTCGACGCTCCTGGTCGAGGTACATTCATTAGAACTTTTTTAGACGAGGCAGAACACCTCGAACTCTTAAACTTCCTTCAATAAACAAAGACGTTTTTGCATAGACGTTCTAGGAGATGCCCGGTATCGACCCCAGTTTGGCATGTCACCACCTCGATCTCATTCCCCATTCCACACCAGTAAAATAGAAGAAGCGTACCTTGGCACCATGACTTCGAGAAGCAGTAAACCTAGAAGTCGGCAAACTCATAGTCGCCGGTTTCATCAGAGAAGTAAATTATGTTGATTAGATATCAAACATTGTCGCAGTTCCCAAAATGAATGGAAAAATTAGAATTAACATCGACTTCACAAACCCCAACAAGCACAGACCGAAGGACAGTTTCCCCCTCCCGATCATCTTAGTTCTCCTTGATGCCACAGCTGAACATGAGCGCTTGTCAATGATGGACGCAGCTTCGGGTTACAATCAGGTACCCCTTCTCCTCGAAGATCAACTTAAAACTTCTTTCATTACTGAATAAGGCCTTTACTATATTAATGTCATGCCCTTTGGCCTTAAAAATACGGGTGCCGCCTATCAATGCCTTGTCACAACTATGTTTAAATCCCTGCTTGGCAAGTTGGTCAAAGTTTATATCGACGACATGTTATGCAAGAGCCTCCGAAAATAGACCCATATCCAAGACCTAACTGAAGTCTTTTCGATACTTCGAACATACAACATGAATCTTAGGCCAGACAAATGCCAATTTGGTGCTTCATCTGGTAAATTTGTAGGCCATCTCATCAGTAAATAAGGTATCGAGATCAGCCCTACCCATATTCGATCCCTCACCAACATGCCTTCGCCCCAAACCAAAAAAGATGTCCAGAAGGTGGCTGGCAAGATAGCTGCCCTCAACCGTTTCATTTCTAAATCCTCAGACCATTGCGCTTGGCCCTTTTCTCTATTATACGACCAAGGCATCCACAAAGCAAGAAAGAAAAACAACCCTGAGATTAACTGGACACCCGAATGTGTACAGGCCTTCCTCGAACTCAAAACTTACCTTGGACAACCACCCATTATCAATACCCCTATCGAAGGCGAGGCACTCTCTTTATACCTCGCAGTTACAGATACCTCCATTAGTTCAGTTCTCATTCGACTCAAATCAAACATAAAAAAACCCTGTATATTTCATCAGCAAAACTCTAATACCCACAGAAAATTGATACACAAAACTCAAGCGTTTGCTCCTTACCCTCGTTTATTCAGCCCGTAAACTCAAACCATCTTTTCAAGCTTACCTCATCCATGTTATAACAAGTTATTATCCCCTTCGGGAAGTACTCAACAAAAAAGAGAAATCCAGACGAGTACAATAATGGCCTGTTTACCTTGGTGAGCATGACATTACATTCGAGAAGCAGATATCCCAGAAAGGCTAAGCAGTAGCTGATTTCCTTGCTGACTTCCTGGTCGAAGACGTCGATTGAGAGGAACATGAAGACGATCTGACAGAAGACCAACCCGAAACTACAAATCCATGGAGCCCTACCACAAGATGGCATTTATTTACAGATGGATTCACTTGGCCTAACAGTTCAGGGATTGGCATAGTCCTGGTTACTCCTACGAATGATCGAATAGAGAAGGCAGTTAAGTTAAACTTTGAATATTCTAATAACGAAGCTGAGTATGAAGCTTTGATCCATGGCCTTAACCTCGCACTCGACCTCGGCATTCCCAAACATATAGTTTTCACAGATTCCCAACTTGTCCAGAGATATTACACAGGCAAAAATCAAGCTAACAGTCGCATGGCCGAATATGCTCTTTTCGTTCGACAGCTCATGGATCGTTTTCTTGAAAAATCTACTGTCACTCATTACCCTCGAGGAGAAAACTGATACGCAGATGCCCTCGCCTACATAGTAGCTATGTTAGGCCAATCAGAATCCCGAATCCTTCATATCGAAGTACTCGAATGCCCAAGTATCGACCAGATGGAAGTCAATGCCATGGCGAGAGTCCCGATCCAGACGACTGGCAAATACCATTCCTTCATTACTTCAATAATGCTACCCTCCCAGATGATCCCAAAGCCAAACGGTCATTATTAGAGAACTATTGCAGATACACCATCCACAAACACGAGTTATATCGAAAATCTCCAAATGGCGTCCTCCTTCGATGCATCCCTCAAACCAAAGCCTTTAAAATCCTAGCCGAACTCCATAAAGGTACCTACGGCGCGCATACCGCAGGTCGATCGATGGCCCTTTGAGCCGTCTCCCAGGGTTTATTCTGGCCCAACATGAAAAAATAAGCAGAAGAGTATGCCAAACAATGTGACAAATGCCAATGCCACGCCCATGACATCCACACCCCTTTACAAGATCTCCATTTCAGTCAAGTCTCTTGGCCATTCAAAAGATGGGTTATTTACCTCATCGGTCCCTTCCCTAAAGCTTTGGGTAGCCGAGAAAACATCCTTGTTGCAACAAATTATTTTACCAAATGGGTCAAAGCCGTTCCTTTATGCTGAACTAGAGAAGAAGAAATCACCAAATTTCTGTGGAAAAATATCATCACACGCTTTAAATCTCCTCATATGATTCAATGTGACAATGGTCCAGAGTTTGTCGGGAACAAAGTCAAAATTTTCCTCAAAAAGTACAATATCATCCTCTCACCCTCAACACCTTACTACCCCCAAGGGAACGGTCAGGTCGAAGCAATCAACAAAACCATAGTCGATGGTCTTAAGAAATGTGTCGATGCGAAGAAAGGATGATGGGTTCAAGAGTTACAACATGTCCTCTGGGCCTATCGAACAACACCAAGAAAATCTATAGGTTGCACCCCTTTCCTTCTAGCCTATGGTACTGAAGAAGTGCTCTTTACTAAATTCGAAGTACCCACACGTGATCCCAACCTCCCAGACGAAGACAATGAGTTTGAGCTTGGATGCAACATGTTACGGATTGATAAGACCAGAGCCGATCCATCGCCAACCTTGGCCGTTACCATACATCACTTCAGAAGTCATACATCAAGCAAGTTCCACCATGAAGATTCAACATCGGAGATCTTGTACTTTGACGTGTCAACCAATCTTCGAAGCCTTGAAATACCGGCTAGTTTGCCGAATCCGGGGAAGGACCTTATGTTGTTTATGACAAAACCGACAAGGGTTCATACTATCTAGTGACAGAAGATAAAGAGTCTTTACCAAATCCATGGAACACAATGCAGCTGGTCTCATACAATAGGCCATGACCTCCACCTTGTACACCTGATCTAAATACAGAATAATCAATAAACAGTTTTTCCACCCCCACTTCGTCTTTTACTTTCCAGTAAATTTCTTGGTTAATCCTAAGTGTTATGTCAACCCTTCGGCCCGACTGATACTTGGGGACGACCTTGAAAATTTTCAAACCTCCAATTTCGAGCAAACTCGAGGGGCAAGGATGGTCGAAAGGCCGAACCCTCGGGAATGTATTGGGGGCAAACACGACTTACTTCACTGTGGCTCAGGCCTTCGAAGTCTAGTGAATTTCATGGTTAAGCCTGAGCACCATGTCAACCCTTCGATCCGACTGATGCTTGGGGGTGACCTTGAAATTTTTCAAGCCTCCAATTTCAAGCAAACTCGAGGGCAAGGATGGTCCAAAGGCCAGACCCTCAAGAATGTATTGAGGGCGAACACATCTTACTTCACTGTGGCTCAGGCCTTCGAGTCCAGTAAATTTATTAGTTTACTCTAAGTATCATGTCAACCCTTCGACTCGACTGATACTTGGGGGCGACCTTAAAAATTTTCAAGCTTCCAATATTCGAGAAAACTCGAGGGGTACGAATGGTCGAAAGACCGGACCTCGAGAATGCGTTGGTGGTGAACACGTCTTACTTCGCTGTAGCTCAGGCCTTTGAAGTCCAGTAAATTTCCTAGTTTCCTCTAAGTATCATTTCACCCTCGGCCCGACTGATACTTGGTGGCGACCTTGAAATTGTTCAAGCCTCCAACATTCGAGTAAACTCGAGGGGCACGAATGGTAGAAAGACCAAACCCTCAGGAATGCGTTGGCGGTTAACACGTCTTACTTCGCTGTGGCTCAGGCCTTCGAAGTCCTGTGAATTTCCTGGTTTCTTCGAAGTATCATGTTACCCTCGGCCCGACTGATACTTGGGGGCGACCTCAAAAATTTTCAAACTCCCAACATTCGAGCAAACTCGAGGGGCACGAATGGTCGAAAAACTGGACCATCGAGAATGCGTTGGGGGCGACCACGTCTTACTTTTCTATGGCTCAGGCCTTCGAATTCTAGTAAATCTCTTGGTTCTAACCATGTATCATAACTATCTCGAAGCCCTCCAAGGTTCGACAACTCTACAATCACTTGACAGTTACAACATATGTAGATATAATCAATCAGGAATATATACATGATACTTCAGTACATTGTCAGAGAAGCATTTTTAATACAAATCAAGTGAAATCATGTTCAGAGCATACATCAAGTATCTATCACAGCAATTCAATACAGTTCAATATTAACACAAATCAGTAGCAGAGTAGTCTACAAGTCAGTTCCAGCACTGCAATTCGAAGCAAACATAAGTTCAAGATCAACTACACCGCGAGCTCAACATTGTTCAAATATTACAACCCAACAGAAAAATTAGAAAAGCAGGCATGGTACTCTAGTATTAATACCTCATATCGGCGTAGCTGCACCTTCTCCCCCAACAGGCTCTTCAGCGGCAACATCCTCAGTACCTCCGATAGAAGATTTCGACCCCATATAATCAACGACCACATCAATTGCACACCCAGTAGCAGTACCGTCGATCATAGAAGCCTCCACGCCACCTGTCCCACCTCCATCAACAACACGAACTTCCCTTTCCTTTGTCTGCAAAGTATTTTCAACAATAGGATCTTGGGTATCTGGCAAGCGTTGCAGAGCTATTGGATCAAACCCCATATCTTCTATGAACTCCTTCATCCTAACATTATCCGAAACTTCAACATCAAATTGTGCTTGGTAACGCTCTTTTAGTACTTTCTTTTCCTTCTCATGATCAGCAAACTTTGACCTCATCACCTGCTCATGATTAAAACGTTGACCCTCTAGTCTCTTCTTGAATGCATAATTGATAGCCTCCAGATCTCACTGCAAAACTTTATTCTCAGACAACAACAATGCTTCTGCTCCCCGAGCAAGCTCCAGACTGTCAATCATCTTCTGTAGCCTCCTCTTCCCTACTTTCACAGCCTTAGTGAATGACTGCGCCCAAGTATCTGTCTGCTAGAGGATTCGAGCCGACAGTATCATCCAAAGAATGAAACACATAAGAAAATTTTAGGATTTTACAAACAATAATAGACAGTTACCTGATACATACTCTTCTTCATCTGCCTCGAAGCCTCGCCTGGGTCAGCATCGCAGAGTTCCACCATCGAAGCAGCCATGGCTAGAGCCTGTTCTTCTCGCTCAGCCTCCGCCATCTCTTCGCCCTCATCCTCTGCATCATCTTCCCCCAGCGCCCTACACCTTTTGCGTTGCGTCAACTTTTGGAGACTCGGGGACGACCCTGCCCTTTCCTTTCTCAGCCTATGTTGGTACCTCTCTTGGCCTCTACCTCGAAGCATCACTAACTACTTCGGGCACTGGCACCGCCTGCTTTGCCATCCTCTTCCCCTTTAGAACATACTGAACCTTCTTTGCCAAATTACCCCCTCTATTCCTTCGTCCACTTTCGAAACAACTTTGCTTCTCTTTTTCTTTGATGGCTTCGACGTAATGGGTACATTTTGAAATAGGGAATCTGTCTTCTTCCTCTTGATACCAAGACTCTCGAAAATAGAATTCACCCACTCCTCGTCAAAATCGAGTAAGGCGTCAATATAATCCCTCAGATTCTCCCATGACTGGTAAATCGGACCTACAGAACAAACAGAAAGACCAGTATCAGTTTATTCGGTCAATACCTCAAACAAAATATTCCACAAATAACTTACTAGGATTATAGACTTCATGTTGCAACCTATAAGAGTCCTCCCCTTCGACATTCTCAAAATTACCCCATACCATAACTAAATCTTTATTCTACCCACGACCCGTCGAGCACAGATCAAACAACCAGGGCTTCTCTGGGTAACACTGGATGTGATACGTGCTCGCATTTTGGTTTACCTTCCTCGCGCAGAATGATATAACATCATACCACTCAATTAAATCCCTCTTATTACTCCTCAATTTTATATTCATACCCTCTATTACCCTCATCATCTCGTAAAAAAATTTATTCATCTGAACCGGAGCAACTTCCCAAAAATTTAACACCTCCTTCACCAGCCTTCGGAGAGGAAGTTGCATTCTTAGTCGATTTTGGCCTCTATATCCCATTATACCTTCCCGCGGGTTCGACTTGAAAGTCCACCCCGCTCCTGCTACATGTAACACTCCCCCTAACTTCGACAGCTCCTGCTATATGCCATTATACCTTCCCCACTGCGATCACTCTGCTCCCCATAATCCCTCTCAACACACGAAGGCCCAGCATTACCCTAATTTCTCTCCCCTCCCCCTTATTCATCCTCATCACTATTCTTAGTCACCACCGTCTTACGACGTCTAGTACTCGAAACCTTACCCGCCGGCACCACCACGGCTAACGGGGAATCGATTACAATATCTAACACTTCTAAGTCGTTGCCCTCATCTATCAGAGCATGGCCAGAAACACTTGCCTCATTTTCTTCGACTTCCTCGTCTATCAACCTCATTCTCGAAGCTTGATGAGTACGCATCTTATCCTTCAAAAGAAGAGGCACGCAATTAGATCGACACATTTGACTATTACGTGTCAGTAACCCATTTTTCATCTACCCTCTTCAACAGATACAAACATAGTCAAAAAATCGATCCTAAACCCAGTCTTGCCGTTAATGCCCTCAAAATCCTAAAATGGGCTAGAACCTAGACTCATGAATTCTCCCTGTCCTCGATTATAACCTCTCAACTACAAACCCAGATGATCCTACTTACAGATACAGAAGGCACACTCAAACAAAAATGGACAGAAATCAATTGATATACCTGTATTAGCAGAAGTAGAATCGAAATAGCAAATAAGTCGGTATCAAGATACAACTTCAGTAATCTCTCTCAAGCTTCACGTAACAATGGTGTACGGCCTTTTCATCTCACTTTCTGGTTTCTCTCTATGAACAGTACCTTTGGTTATTTCCCCCTCATATATATGCCTCCTCGAAATAACAAAACTGCCTCGATTTCTAAATCACTATTAATGCCACGCCCCCACTACCCTGGCTTTTTGGCTGAGATGGGTTTTGAGCAATTTATCCCTCATTCCCCTCAAGTGCAAATCGCACGCTCATTCTAAATTAGTTGAAAACTCAAAACCATTTGAACCTTCTAATCCTCATTCGAAGCCGTCCAGTCAAATCCCAACATCAAATCATACTTTTCCGTAAAATGAGTAAAAATTTATGATTACATGCATGACACACTTCCCCAGGAACACATTTTGTTATGACAGACCAGCTGTCTGGGATGTCAGTCCGTCCAGTCAAATCTAACAAAACTTTGAGACACCTACTTCTCGCACACGAGTAATTTACTATATCGTGTCTCGAACATTCATCCACAGATAACACCACATTCGATTTCCAAATATATGGCACATTTGATCTACAACACATTCGATAAATCTGAATATTACTTCGACAGATCAGACTTTTTACTTTGACAGATCCAACCTTCTACTTTGACAAATCAGATATTCACTTTAGCATATCATAATGTCACTTCGATAGTTCAGACATGTTATTCCGACAGATCAAAATTTTACTACGAGCATTCAAAATTCTACTGGCACACAGTACTAAAAAATAATTCGACAGTTATATTACCAACTCCCAATTTCATTCAATACAAATCAAGACATCACAATTCAAACATAAAATATAAATACTCTTCTATACCTATCTTAAACACTCAACAAACCTGTAAGAAGCCCCTATTTATCATCGGGACGCTTCTCCTCGCTCCAAGCCTCAGCAGCACCCTATTATATACATGATGGTATATATAAAGCAGTCCCTAATCCCAAGTTATATTCATTACAGTCTTCAATTCCTCTCCTTGAAAACTCAACAGTCTGAACTTTCCAACTTCCTAGACATAGCCATTTCATCTATATCAGCATTTAAACCCCATTTCTGAGGACATGCAGTCGACCAAATCTCCAGCATCGAACCATCGACCCCTTTCACATTTCGTATCATACCTCATTCACAGAGTTTCAACTAATACAGGGTCAATTATCTTTAACCATATTACTATAATTTGAAGCCAGCTGTTTTTTCAACGTTCGATGAGATATATTTTCTACTGTGCTTATAAGTTTAATCATCTACAATGCCTACCAGATGCAAACACACAAAATTGCAGTAAATCATTGTTCCCATTCGATTTCACAAATTACAACAACATTAATAGTAAATTTGCAAACCCAAATATACAAAACCACAACAACAACAGAAACCTTCAAAATACTGTCCCACAAAAAGAAAAAAGAAAAAAAAAAAAAAAACCCCATCACCACCACCTTAAGAAGAAGCTGCCTTATTTTCAGACGGGCCAGTTCTACTCGCCGAGCCTTGTTCCTCCAACTGTTCTTCTGCCAGAATGAGAGATTCGGCCAAAGCCATCAGGTAAAGGTAACATTCTTCCGCAGTAGTCAAATGAAACTTCATCTGCATCCAGAAGTAAGAATAAGGCTCCTCGTTGATGGGTTCACCAAGCTCCAATTCCACCAGATCAGGCATGTCCCAGTCGAGTTCATGGCCACCAAAAAATTTCAACTTTAGCTCTGTAGTTTTTCGCCCTATATGACAGTCTCTGGCAAATCCCATCCTCTTCTGATAGCGAGTGTTAGGCGTGGTATCCATGATGTTTATCGAGAGATTCAGAGAAAGGAGAAGAAGATGCAATAAAAAAAGATATACAGTGTTCCTACCCCCATAACCCATAGTTATAGCCCCCTCTAAACTCATTTATTACTCCATAACCACCAACATTTCTTTATTACCCTCTTTTATTACCTACCCGAAAATTAACAGTCAAACCGTTCAACTTCTAATGCTAAACAATTATCTCAGCAAATGCCTCTATACCTATTTCGAGACCTTCACTGAGAGGGGGCGAATGTAGTAGCCTTATCGCAGCCTTCACTGAGAGGGGGCGAATGCTAAACAATTAACACCCTACTTTTCCTTTTGCTACATTATTAAGTAAGTAGGATTTTGATTATAAAAACGACGCTTTATCAAATAGCGTCATTACCGGGGAGGTAATGGTAATTTTAAGTTATATATAAATCATAGTTTTTGATTAAGTAGGATTTCTCTAGTTTTTAGGTTTTATAGGTAATTTTTAGGATCAGATGGAACCGTTTTTTAGTGCGATTGACCTAGATTTGAGTTTATGCTATACAAAGGAATATTTGAAAATGTAGGCGTGGGTATCGGCCGGTTCTGTTTGGAATTTTGTAAATACTAATACCAAAACCAAAACTCCAAAGGTAATACCAAAACCAAAGCCAAACCGTTTGGTTTACCAAGTATAGAAACAAAAACCAAACCATCGGTTTTTTGGTATTTTTCGATTTTTTTGGTATATTTTGGTTACGGTAATTTTTGGTATATTTTCTGGTTTAGGTATTGGTACATGCGTTTTTGATATTTTTGGTATTCTCAAAATTTGATAGTTTTGGTATAATCTCATTATATTATAACATCTATTTAGGAAGAAAAGTTTTTGGAGTGCTTACAAGTTACAATGATTAGCTAGATTATAATATATCATAACAATATTTCATATACTAAATGTGATTTTTAATATATGGTACTATGATAATGGAGATCTAATAAATATATAAAACCTTGTCATGAGTTCCAACTTCCAAGTTTATTATCTCTCATGGTTTTGGTATTTATGTACTTTAATAATTTTGGTTTGGTATTTTCAGTTTTTGAGAATATCATACCAAAACTAACCATACATAAATGGTATTTTTTTTATTTTGGTTTTATCGGTTTCAAGAAATATGAAACCAAAACCATTTTTTACGGTTTGGTTTGGTATTTTTACCATACAGGTTATACCTCTAGACGCTGGCAATAAAAAAGGGTTTAAAAGATTGTTTTACCCCAGCATATATGCTAAAACCTGACCTCTTGACTGATTTATTAGTTAAAAATTAGTTAATAATTAGAAAAACACAAAAAATAAGTAAGTATTTTTCTTATTAGTATAACATCTCTGTACAATACCACGTGGAACCTTGTGAAGACGGACGACCTCCTTGAAGAAAATGTGAGCCATATGAGAGGCGTCATCAGTATTCTTACAAGGGATAAAGTAGACCATCTTCAAAAAATTGTCGATGACCAAAGAAATTGTATCAACACCTTGAGTAGTCCGAGGTAATCCTATCACAAAATCCTTAGAGATGTCTCTCCATGGTGCCTCAAGAATAGGCAGAGGCGTGTACAATCCTGTGTTCAGTCGAACCCCTTTTGTTGTCTGTCACACGAACATTGTTTAATGAAATCATTAATGTTACAATTTATAGTGGGCCAATAGTAATGTTCCCTCACTGCAAAATTTGTTTTGGTAATACCAAAATGTCTCCCTAAACCCCCTACATGAATCTTTGCAAGAAACTGTCCTCTCAGGGCTGACTCTATGATGAATAAGGCATTCTCTCTAAACAAAAACCAGTCCTGCAAACAATAATAGACGTAGTCACCCCATCCTCAGCCCTGACCCTCAATACAATCATTATTGATATCCCAAAAAGATCCGTCTAAAATATACAACTTCCGTTTTTCATCAAATCCAAAAGTTGTCATCCATAAAGTCACTAGAATATGTATAATGCAGCTCAAGGCATCGGCAACCCTATTTTCCTTCCCCTTGACGTGCTTTAATGTAAAGTGATGTTGTTACAAAAGCCTGAACTACTTTTCCTCTCTATCAAATGTAACCCGAGTCCAACTGTGTATATGTCGAAGAGAATTGTGATCAGAATGAATGATGAAGTTAGCATAATTCAGGTAATAACGTCAATGTGAGAGTGCCTAAACTATAGTAAGAAGTTCGATATCATATGTAAAATATCGAAACAAGGCTCCTGATAACTTCTTTCTATAAAAAGCTATTGGGCGTCCTCCCTATAACAGGACTGTTTTAAGACCTATTTTGTAGGCATCAGTAGTTACCCCGAATGGTTGCGTAAAATCTGGAAGAATAAAAAATGTTGTAGTCATACAGATCTTAATCTCCTCAAAACCTTCACTGCATCTGGTGTCTACTCAAATGACTCAGTACTCTCTCCCACCAAATCTATAATAGGGACCATAAGAGTACTGAAGCCCTTAATAAATCATTTGTAAAAGGTAACTAACCCATAGAATTTCCTCACCTATTTCTTATTTGTCTATGTAGGCTGGCATTAAATTGTTACAACCTTCTCCTCATCCATCATACCTTGTGCAGACACAACAAATCCCAAAAATGGTACTACATCAGCCATAAAGGAACACTTCTTCAACTGAATATGCTCATCTGTGGTGCTCCCTGAGAACTTGAAATACCCTCTGTACATGCTAAATATGCTCATTTGTGGAGAGACTGTAATCAAGATATCGTCAAAATAATACACCACAAACCTTTCGCGTATACAATCTCTAAGCACATTTGCCATCAGCCGTATTAAAGTTGATGGATTGCTAGAAAGTCCGAATGGCATAACCATCCACTCAAATAGGTCATCCTTAGTCTTAAATGTTGTATTCCACTCATCCCTAGGTTGCATACATATCTGATGGTACCCTGCTTGGAAATTTAACTTGGAGAATACTTGTGCCCCATGCTGATCACCTATGATATCTAGAAAGTGAGGAATAGGAAAATAGTACTTAACTGTGATCTTATTAATTGCACATCCATGCATATACGCCAACTCCTATCTTTTTTAGGAGTGAGGAGAGCAGGTACTGTACATGGAGACATGCACTCTCTAACCTAATCTTTGTCACAAAGTTTACCAACTTGTCTCTGTAACTCTGTATGCTCAATCATCCTGTAATATGGTAAGTTGGGGAGTGAAGCCTCAGGTACCAAGTTAATCGTGTATTGAATTTTCCTCAGCGGTAGTAAGCCCGCTTCTGCGGGTTTCTCGCAAACATTACTGTAACTAGAAATGATAAACTGTAAACAATCAAGAACATGTGTTAGAGGTGCAGAAAGCATACCTACTAAACAATAGGCGACACCGGGTTGAGTGTGATCTCCTTAATTACCCTGCGAGATAATGGTAAAAGTATTGGTCTCCCAATCATGTTTACTCTTGTGATAAAACTGCCAAGGCCGACCCAAAAGCATATGAAAAATATCCATAGGAACTACGGTAAATGTAACCGTATCTGAATACAAACCGTCTATCACAAACAAAATCGTACACTCTTGTGCCGCCTGCTTCTCTCCAACCTTACTAAGCCATTGGATATCGAACGGTGTCGGATGTGGGGTAAGTTCCAGCCCTAACTTCTCCACTATACTTGCTAAAATAAGGTTCTTAATCCCTCATCGATTATAACATTCAGCAGAAACCAATTGGCTATGTAGCGGGTTTAAAAAATCTCGTGTCTCAACCATAAGCCAGGTTCTTTGCCTTACCCACACGATTCATTAAACCGCATAAAGGAAAGAATTGGGAATTTACCCATGTTTCTCAGTTTTCTCTCTCCCACTTGCCAAGTTCATAATCGGTACCACCACTTGCGTTGTAGTAGCCAGATTAGTCGGGGCTGAATTAGACATCTTTCTCTCTCTCTCCAATGTGCGGTTAAATTCGAGGCTTAATTTGGGACCTCTCTCTCTCCTTACATGGTTGATTGATTGCCAAGGATTTTGGCGAAGGGCATGCATAAAGTTGGTCGACCCTCGTCGTCGTCAAAAAGAACCTCAGGTTGTGCGCCATAAGTGGGTTTCCTCCACCTTTACTAGTGTTTTCATTATTGTTCCCCAATTGTTTGATTACGGATTCCATCAATGCGTATTAAATATGAACCATCTCTAAAATATTCCATCTCTTTCCATCCTTGGGGATCAAAATCCGGTTAGGCATAAGGATCTGGTACCAATCTAATGTATACTAAAAGAAGGAAGAGGAAGTAATTGAAAAGAAACTAGATTTAATTCAATCAAATTAAAACATCTTGATTTTAGGGTTATTCCTTCTCCCAAATAACCAAAAATAACCAAAATAACAACTAAACTCCCCAAACCCAAAAGTTAGGTTTTATCCTCCTAATCCTACAAGGATAAAAACAAAAATACAAAAAAACTATGACATGGGATGCGTAGACGAGCACATATACATCATTCTTAAATGTAGGGTTAGTGTCAAGAAGAATCGGACCATGGTCGAAGCCAATAATGGGAAGGTTTTGGACATGAGCCTTATAGAAAAAGGTTCTCCCGTAGGCAGGGCAAGCGTATGGTTTATCCTTTGCTTAGTAAGCTCTATTACTTTCTTTTTGTTCGACCAAATAAAAAAGACCCTCGAAAACCCAAGATCAACCATCGAGGCTTCAAAAATGAAATCCTCAAGAGGATTAGGAGTGGTGTTTATTGAGAATAGAGGTAGCTACTTTCTCTTCTCTGACAAGAACGATACTCAGAATAAGCCCTAACAATAGAAACAATTAAGCAAGAACAATAACGATACAAGAATTCCCAGAGGAGGGAAGTGGAAAACCCTTACGGATAAAAAACCACTCCCCACGAATAATCTATTAATAATCAAATAGATTACAACGATCTCTCAAGCTTTCTCCAGCTTTAATGGAATCTCTTCAAACCCTAGGTTTCTCTAGAATTAAACTCACAAAAATAGGCTAACAAACTAACCTAAAACCCCCTTATAAACTTAGAAAGTCATTACATAAAGATGGACTCAAAGTACGAATCATGAGACACATCAACGCCTCCAAAACGAATATCTAAAACTGACTTAACGAAGTCTGTTCGAACAGACTCACAGTTTATTCAAACAAAGTGGGTTCTGAGGTGTTTTGTTTGAACAAACAAGGAGTCTGTTCGAACAGACAAAATCTCGCTCGAACGACTTCTTGTCTCCTTGGAATGACTTGCCTTTTATTTGAATAAACAAAAAAGTTTATTCAAATAATCATGCCTCTGCCAATTCTGTTTGAACAAAAAAATAGTCCATTAGAACAAAACATTGAAAAAACTTTTTTTCAAACCGTCTTCGATCCTCGCTCGCCTTACTAGCTCCGATGAACTTTCTCAAACAAGATTCAAGTTCATACCATAATAGTGTTATCAAAAGGAAATTTCCAAGTTTTTCATCTTTAAAAATGATGATGTTCAGGTCTTCTATAATGAGTCATGGTATAATAACTGATTGGGCAAAGAGTCTCAGAACCTACTGATCCAGGAGGATCTAGGCAAGTCTTATTGGGACTAGGAACTTGTGACCCTTATAAAAGGGGCAAGACTAGGCAAGTGCTATTGGGACTAGGAACTTGTAACGTAAGTCCTGCTGGGACTAGGAACTTGTAACCCAGTCCTATTGGAACTAAGAACTTGTAACCCTTATAAAAAGGGTAATGCTAGGTATTGTCTTCTTATGTTAGATCTGAAAAGAGTTCTGAGGGAAGCCTAGGGTTTTGGAGTGATTCATTGTAATCTACTTTATTTTTCCTAAGCAATTGAAGCTTTATTTTTTCCAATTTTGGCTTTCTTCGTATCTTTTAGCTAACTAGAGCTTCTTCATCGTATTATGGATTAAGTGGTATCAGTTTTCCAGTTACGTTCTTTGGGGGTTGATTGTGGTTTGTGGTCTCTACACGTGACCGTCTCAAGTAAACGAAGGAGAAGCTAGTGAGTCCATTGACGATTCATTACAAACCAAATTCGAAGAAGAAGGACGATTTGGAGATGGAGGAAGCCAACGATCGACTCACGCTTTTGGAAATGACAATTTCCGATCTAACTTCTACCGTAGGGGAGTTGGTCAACCAATTGCGTCTCGCAAACCTCGCGAAGGCTTCTACTTCGGTGGCACGGCGAGGCCGCTCTCATCGACGAGGCTACTCAAGAAGAAAAGGGGTTATGGAGGTGGATGGAGACGTCGATAATACGGGGATTAATAGCGATTCTAGTGATGTCGATTCCGTCAAGGAGATCCCAGGCTTTGGTAAGTCAATGAATCCTATGCATAATCTTCGTATTGGTTTTAAGAATGAAATTCTGGTATCCAACGGTTCGATCGATGTCGAGAAGTTAGATAATTGGTTCGATAGGTTAGAGACCTATTTTCCTGCTTATAACTACTCTAATTCTCAACAAATATGCTTTGTTACGTTGAAATTCGTAAGTCGTGCACTCACGTGCTAGAAATTTTATCGGAAACGCCACGATGTAGGAGATTTGGGTTGGAAAGAATTCAAGGTTTTACTGTAAAAGCAGTTTTATCCGATTGGGTATGACCAAAAGAGATGGTATAAATGGCACAATTTGTGCTAAAAGTTTGAGCAATCCGTACAGGAGTACACTGCAGCGTTCCATAACCAAGTTTTGGTTTTGGACATTAATGTGGACGAGTATGAGGTGTTCATGAAGTACACGGGGGGTTTCTCAGAGTCTATTCGAAGAGTGTTAAAGCTCTTTACTGTGGCCAATATCGAGGATGCTACCGTGAAGGCAATTGCTATTGAAGGAAAGTACTTGAAGAGTGACAAGGAAGACGACAAGATCAAGTCGGGGTACAAGTCTAGATAGAAAAATGAGCATAAGAGAGAGGCCAAATGAGAGGGCTTTTTGGCCAAGGAGTATCATTACAATCATTGTAAGGCGAGTGGGCATATTTCCGATTATTGTTGGAAACTTCACCCGGAGCTTAGGCTGAAGGAGGAGAAGAGCAAAAAAGAGAGATATGTACTAGCCACAAAGGTTGTTGACCTCTCAGCTGTCGATAAACCAAATTCTAAGCTTACACTCATGTTTCAGCGGACTTTGGCTACCGAGGAGGAGAGTCGGGAATAACTTTTTCATGTCAGTATTCAGGTAAAACAGAGTTTAGTCGAGGCCATTATGGATCTGGGTAGTCAAAAATTTTGATTTCTGAGAAGTTGATGAAGAAGATGGGTTTGACAACTACATCTCATCCTAAGCCGTATAATTTGGGGTGGATTCAGAAAGGCGCGGATTTGATGATCACAAAGCAGTGTACATTCAAGTTTACGATCACTGAAAAGTTTATTGATGAGGTGACGTGTGAGGTAGTTCCTTTGGATGTGTGTCAGGTCATCTTGGGTAGCCCTTATCTTTGAGACCGAGATGTGATTCATTACCGTAGAGCTCGCAAGTATCATCTTGTGAAGGAGGGAAAGGTGTTCCATATCAATGCTTGTAAGGAGCATCTCACTATGTTAAATTTAGTAACGACGACTCAGGTGAAGCGGTTGGTTAATGCGAGCGACAAGTTAGTATTATTGGTATGACCGGTTCAGGAGGGTACGTCGGCTAGAATGTTGTCTCCAATGATAACATTTTTGAAACAACAAACTGACTTGGAGAAGTTGCAAGAAGAGGTTGTGGTACATACTGATCACAAACCATTCCAGTTTTTAGCTACATAGTCTAAGCTACAGCAAGCTCGCCAGATGAAGGGGTTGTCGTATCTCCAACAATTTCTCTTGATTATACAGTATAAGGGAATGGACAACAAATTGGCTGATAGGTTATTTCGACCCCCATTAGCAACTACTTTCGATATGTTGGTTTCTATGCATATACAGTCTATTGTTACGTCAGCGTATGTTGCAGGATATGATGAGCCCAAGGTGCATAATGTGTTTTACTGAAAGTTGCTGCCATGCAAGACATGTGGTGGTATTGAGTCATTCTGAATTGGGAAGATGGGTCAGGAACCTAGTAGGTCGAAGTGGTACAGCAGGGTAATGGGCAGTGCCACATTCCTACCTCTTCAGTTCTCGCTTGAGCAGGAGTTCAAGGCTCCTAAAGGGGGGAGCCATGATCCAGGAGGATCTAAGCAAGTCCTATTGGGACTAGGAACTTGTAACGCAAGTCCTGTTGGGACTAGGAACTTATAACTAGGGTTGTTCACGGGTCGGGTCGGGCTGGGTTAAGCCACATTTGAACCCGAACCCGGGTTGGTCGGGTTAACCACATTTGAACCCGAGCCCGAACCGACTTTGCACAGAACCGGAACCGGAATCGAACCGAATTAATCGGGTCGGGCTGGGTTTTGGCCTGGGTTCTGAACTCAGCTTTGTTTATTTTTTTGGTTTTCAAATCTTTTTGATCATAGACATACTTTACTCTAAACATCATACAAAGGCTTGTGTGTGGTTAAATAGAGTATTGTGTGTGGCTAAATAAATAGTGAAATAGAGTATGAAGACTACTTTGAAGGCTATTTGATCAAATGTAACTACAAGTTCTGAAATCATATACAAACTATTCCAACAGTGAAACGCTAAAGTATAAGAATTTATCAAAGGCCAAAGCTTAGAAGAAAAGTGGAAGAAGATCCAGCTTTGTAATCTCATCACCAAACAGTGATACTTCCAACTATTCCAACACTGGAAGAAAAGTGGAAGAAAACAAACTATTCCAACTATTCCAACAGTGATACATCATCATCACCAAACATTACCAAACATCATCACCGAAGATAAAGATCATTGTTGACGATTACAAACCCTAATTGACAAACCCTAACTTTGTAATCTCTAACAAATCATCACCGAAGAGAGAGATTACAAACCCTAACTTTGTAATGTATAATTTGTTTAGTTGTTGTTTGGTCTTTAGAGAGATAGAGGAGTAGATCCATGGAGGGAGGAAGGAAGAGGGAGGAGGGAGAAGAGAGAGAGAGAGAGGGGTCGGCTAGGGTTTTGGTTGAGTTGAGTGAATGAATTGAAAAACCTTATATATAAATTAATCGGTTCGGGTCGGGTATTGAACCAGATCAAAACATGAACTCGAATCCGAACCGATTATATTCGGGTTATTAAATTTGAAACCGAAACCGAACCGGCTACCTCTTAGAACCGGACCGAACCGGTCGGTTCGGGTCGGTCCGGCCCGGTTTTTCGGGTTTCTGGTTTGGGTGTACAGCCCTAGTTGTAACCCTTATAAAAAGGGGCAAGGCTAGGCATTGTTTTCTTATGTTAGATCTGAAATGAGTTCTGAGAGCAGCCTAGGGTTTTGGAGTGATTCATTATAATCTACTTCATTTTTTTTAAGCAATTGAAACTTTATTTTTCCAATTTTGGTGTTCTTCGTATCTTTCAACTAACTAGAGCTTCTTCATCGTATTGTGGATTACCTACTATGATACTGAGTTTTAAGAGGGGGTAGATAAAAGAGTAAAGCCAAGGGATTACGAAGAGTTAGGGAGGTCATCAGGGAGGTGAAAAGTTATGAGAACATCAATGCCTTTGCAGGAAGAAGAAAGCACGGTGAGACTGATATTAGATTTCCAGGCGAGCCAGAGGTCATCGTTACCGTTAACCAAGGCATTAACAGAATGGTGGGAGTAGTCAAGAGCTCTTTTTTCGGTGAGCCAAGAGCTCCCTAAGGGTGGAGGGTTTCCCGCTCTCCCTGCAATTCCAAGATAAAACTAACATTGACAACCGAGTGCCAGTGTCGGGCCACTTTCGAAAAGAATATGAAGTTGGGGACATGGAAATATGTAAAATCAGTATTATTGTCCTTATCATCATCATAAGGGAAAATGGGATAGACCCAATTATTTCCTTGGGGGAGTGATAATAATATCGCCCCAAGAGCTTGAGAAAGCTTTAGCTCTACAAGCAGATAAAGAGTTCATGGGCGTATAACGGGATGAACCGTATGTGTGTCCAACGAACACATGCATGCATATACCTCTAGGCAACCGTTAAAACAGTATTTGAAAGATGATCACTGTCTTACCGACTCATGGCTCAATCATATGATGCATTATATTGCAGTATTTGTCAAAAAACTGTTATGTAATACTCATGGTTTAATCATATATTCATTTTTTAGCTCTTTAGCTTTAGCTCATTTTCATGAAAATAATATTGTGGCTGCTGGGATTCGAGCCCAGGTCTCCACAGCCACAACGTGGAATCCTCACCACTAAACTACAGCCACTTTGTACAATGATGTGGTATTAAATCTATATATATCTAAATTATCTTAAAATTTAATGTGTGAAAAACTCAAAGAAATGAAGAATTAAATAAGAGCATAGTTAAAGACCATATCCGTGTATCAAGAAGCTCAGGCTCTGATATTGAATCTTTTCCAATGCTGGCCACGATAGCTATCCTGTCATAAATCAGAACATGTAGTTAACCAAGTATTGCACGGAACCAAGGATAATGCTATAATGGTCGGGAAATGGTAACACATTAGGAGAACACATTACTCCTGGACTTCAAAAAGAAAAAAGTAGAGGAAGGAAATTAGAAGTAGATTCGAATCAACGACAAGATTCGAAAACATTATCCAACTTGAAAGAAAAAAGGCGCACGAAATTTCCTACATTGGGTAACTTACTTGACAAGGGTAATGGGTCCATGACCTTATATTGGCACAGACATTGGGACAAACCCCCAAAAATTAGGGCTTTTGTGGTGATTTAAGGGTACCGGGTCCATGACTGGGTTCATGTCCAAGTTTTATGGGGCACCTTGTTTTACTCTTTTAGAATATCTCTCTGTTTTTTTTTTTTAAGACAAGAGCTTGAGCTTTTTACTATAACACTACACTTGATCTCAACTTTGGAGGTGCTCTTTTCTTCAATCTCCCATGCGGGATAGGATTCGTGGACACTGGGACACTCAAGAGTCACTCAATCCACAACCTCCAAAGTGAGTGGTTGAGATTAAATGCGATGAGGTGGCAAAAAAAAAACTCTATCTACTCTCTCTCTCCAATGACAACTTTAACCTGAAAATGTTAAGAGTTGGGTCAGCCGTCCAAGGTGTGAACCAAACTGGGTTCGGGTGTCTTACTGGACTCCTAACAAGCCCATAGACCATTAGGGTTTATGGCGAGAGTTTGAGTTATTGTATATAACCTAAAAAGGGTTAATCTTGTAACCTAACCTCTGAGGATACATAGAATTTTAATTATCAATATATCCCTACTCTTCTCTCATATCAATATACTTTTTATTAACTGATAGAATATGATATTATCCAATACGTTATCAGCATTGCAAGCTAGTGGATCAGAAAGTATAAAAATAACTCTCCAAATCAGCGTTTTTTAGATTTTTTTAGCGTTGTAGAGAGGTAATTTTTACCAATTTCGAATTTCTATATATTTATTGTTTGATCTATGATATGGGATATCAAGGTCAGTATATTATGATTAATATATGGATTAAAAAAGCTATTTTTAACCATTATGAAAGGGTTGTTTTCAAACTAAAATAGCGATCGCTCTGGATATCAGATTAACGTACTTTCAATCAGTGGCGGAGCTAGGAATTTTGGTGAGTGGGGGCAAATATGCTATATGCATTTGAGAATGGGGGTTTGGGGGCACGATCCCCCAATTTTTTTTGCATACTGTAAATATATACATGTGATTTTCCCTTCTCAAGACTAAGAACATGAGAAGGAAAATAAGACCCTGACAAGTGTTTGTATAATATATAGGAGTCTGTAGTTGTGAGATAAGTTATATAGTATGTACTAGTGGCATCTATTGTTGCTGCTATTTAAGGTTATGTGGAATCCATTGTTGATTTTAATTGAGAAAAAATGAAAAATATTTACAAGGAAGAAAATGACAAGAATTAGTGAATATATACACCTATTTTATAGAGAGAAAGATACTAGGAGAAGATTTGGGGGAAAATAAAAGAGGATAATTATGAAATCTTCAAAATATCATCAAAACTAGTGAATATAGGCAATTTAGGGGATTCAAAATTCATCACAGTTATTTCCAGGCTAAATTTTAGGGTAGTTATTGAAGATTTCATAAAATCTCAGTGGAGGCAGTTGCCCCCTCTCGTTCCTATGTGGCTCTGCCAATGCTTTCAATTTTGTTGTGTAGCCTATTTCACAACGATCACATCCTTATATGCCACATCTCAAAGAGATGTCCCAGTCGTCAAAAAATTGGCGTAGAAACTGGCAGTTTAAAGCCAAAAACTATTTTTTTTACGGCATATTAGGTCATACTGATGTCAGCTAGGTTTTTTTTAATTATTTATTACCAAATAATAATGTCATCAAATC
Source organism: Kingdonia uniflora (assembly GCA_014058105.1). Classification (NCBI taxonomy): domain Eukaryota; kingdom Viridiplantae; phylum Streptophyta; class Magnoliopsida; order Ranunculales; family Circaeasteraceae; genus Kingdonia; species Kingdonia uniflora. The sequence continues at coordinate 2,927,687 of JACGCM010002137.1, forward strand.
CAAATCTAATTTTGGAAATTGGAATGGATCAGACTTGATCTATTGCTGATGTGGCAGTGACACGTGTCATGCCACATGGCAGTACGGTTTACTATGCTAATGTGGCAGACACGTGTGTGTGACACGTGACAATACTGTTTACGTGCCACGTGGCAGCACTGTTCACATGCCACGTGGCAGTACAAAATTATGCCACATGGCAGTTCAAAAATTTAATACGTGGCATTACTGTTGAGGGACACGTGGCATGTGGTTTGACCGGTCCAGGACCGGTTCAAACACTAAATTAGTTATAGAAAGCTCAATTATTAGTCAAATTGAGTCAATTTTTTTTAAAAAAATTCTTATTGACAGGACCTACCCCATGGGGAACCCATTTTAAAATTTATTTATGAAAAATATTTTTTGAATTTTTTTGGGAACGGATGCCTCTTATGGGAAAACTTTAACTGACTCATTTATATGTGATATAAGTAAATAGATTAATACCTATTTAAGTATCTTATGATAGCTAATAGGATATTAATGGTATGCCCTTAGGATACTAATTATCATAATCAGGGATCAGATAATACGAAATCAAGACTAATTTAAAATACGACTGGAGTTATATCTAAATTATAGTTAATTGCCAAAGACAAATAATTAGAGCTTAATTGGGAATAAACTTAGTCTTATTTTTAAAAATTTGGTATCTAAGGAACCAATTTTACGTATCTAGGTAAAATTAGATGTTACATGATAATATTTAAATGATTGGGAATCACTGACTTGAATACTATGAATTAACATTCTGCACAAAATATTTATCATGTACTACTACTGGTATTGATCTACATGCATTATAGATGTTGGTGGCACTCAAAACATTGAGTACCGCCTATACTGTAACTCCATTTCAAGTACCAATAAACTTTACCTCTATAGATACTTAAATCCATCTGCTGTTGCAAAATCTGGAAAAGACTATTGTTAAGAACAATGAGTCTCTAAATAACAAAGTAGGAGCTTTGTTTGCACCCTCGTCTCCATATTCAGGAAGACTTGATAATAGATTACCATATACTATTCTAGTATTATATAACTGCGGCCGAATTTTTCTTCGATAGCGCAACTTTAATATAAATCTCACATGGAGAAATAGTTTAGGTAAATAAAGATATTGGAAATATTCTATTACACTTTTTACGCTTCAAATATTATACTTTCGATACAATATTCGATAGATTATTAAACAAGCATACCTAATTTTAGTTTTCCTTATTTATAAACAAAGCAATGAGCTACTGGTTGGGAACCTCAAGCTTATGCCAACTAAGAGTAAGCATGTGGCAGGGTCGCACAATGTTGGGTTTAGTAACAGGTAAAGTTACGGATAGGGTTGCAACCATGGATTGAAGAGAGGTAGTAACAATGGTAGGACTCAAATTCCAACCATCAGTAACCTGAGGCAAGGAGAACAAGCAGTTCACCAATTGGCCAAAATGGAATCGAAAGAATTCAATGATGGATACGAGATAGGTGGGCACGAGAATCTTGTAATGCACTCCCGTACCCAGACTTATCACGTGATCATAGCTAACGCGGGCCTCACCACGACAGAGTTTGTGGCCATAGATTTCTTCCATGATATTATTGCAGTTTTGGATTAAGTTCTAAGAATGAACATAAGTAAATTTTTAGTAGATAAATGATGTCACCTAGAGAGTATTGCCAAGTACTAACTTTACTTGTTGTATAGTAGAAGTTTTGCTTTATTAATACTATCATTGACTGAGATGGAAACTCTTTAATGGTTAGTTTAATAGAATGTTCGCGACATGCACTGGTTCGATATTCCATCTATGATATTGTTATTTGATTTTTTTTCTTTAGTGAATTTATTGCTTGGGAAGTAGTTAAATTTTATGTATGATAGTTGATCTACTATATACAGCCCGCCTATAGATTTGTCTGCTCATTGAGCATTACTGATAATCGGATGAGTGACGACATATGTTTAAGAAACACCATGCACTCGATCCTTTTGAGATATGAACATATTTCTTGCTCTAACCATGTGCATCAAGGATGTCATGAATATAATTGGCATGACCAACATGATAGAACGCACTGAGTATATTAGACTATTCCACCCAAATGGTGCGATATGGGGTATTTAGTCCACCTTACACACTGGTATAGCCAGCTGGATTTTACTAATTTTAGGGATATACATGATAATGTTTATCGGAGAAAATGACAGACAAGGTTCTGTGTATTCTCTTCATGTCTAAAGGTTATAACACGATATTGGAACAGTTTCCAATATACTCCTCCTAGCTTGGATAGTGAAGAGGATTATCGGGCTCACATCTTGACTTTCCTTAAAAGGAGAGAAGATCCAGAGAGTGTACGTAAAATAATTGCGATCAAGGAAAATCAATTATTTTATCCTAGTATGACCAAGGTGGAGTGAGATCTCCAGCTTTTGCTCCAAACACATCCAAGAAAAGACTTGTCCATCCACATAGTGGCCTACATGAGTATTTATGGTCATAAAAGATACATCTTGGAGATGGTCTTACATTTGCCTATTATTAAAATATATGAATGCAACGTTAGCACAAATTTTCATTTAAATTATTCGATCGCAGGCTCAGTTCCTGAATTAATTGATCAAAGTCGATCGATGCGACTTGACGAGGGCTTGGGAGTTAGACTCACAGGATTTTGGTAATTATTTTACCAAAAAAATGGGATAGATGATTGAGCATAGTGAGTACCCCATACCATTACGGTGGAGAACCTAATCAAGTAATTTAGGATATTCGTTAGGCCACTGTTATTACGATTACAGCTTCCTGCTAGTGTGTGGGATATGTATTCTTACTCCCATAACACTGATTAGGGTTCGTCCCATAACAAATTATGAAATTATTTTTCTCAAAAGCAACTAGTAACTGGGCTAGAGCCCGGTGTTGCCCATTGACAAATATTTGGATATTTTATACTGGTGTTAATCACACCACTACAATATATGAAGATGAGACCCTCAACGTTATCTTGGTATTAGGTGGGTTATGATTTGTATTTATCACTGGATATTTGAAGCCCTACTGGCAATGTATATATATAATGCAGGGCAGATTGTCACTTTAATGAGACGATATTCCCAATATTAGGGGAAGATAAGACAGTCAATACTGAGGATGTTTCCAAGATTAGTTAGAAAACACCATTGTTGTCTCACCCAAATCCTTATATATAAGTTACGTAGCAATAAGATTCAGCGGATTACAAACCTCCAATAGGTCACAAATGAATTGTCAGATACATAAATAGGCATTATTGAAGTACTGTAAGTATATGTACCTACAAGTAATACACCTACATATCTGAACGTTATGGGGGAATTTGTACCACAAACGAATTTGAGGCTCGCGCTTAGTGCGGAGAACCATTAGTAGAAAGTATTTTGAGCTAGGGAGGTACAAAATATGTGACAAATTGGACTAATGGTGTACTAGGTTCATCGTGGATGGAACTACCCATCTGTAATGGCCTAATTTTATAGCTTGAAATGGCTTGGAATTAGCTCTTACACAAATGTACATGTGACAAAAACTAATGAAAGGCAAGAAATGACATAGGTAATTTAGCGTGGAAAACCTTTGAATAGATAAAAAGCCACGACCTCGAGTTAAGGGTTTTAGTAACAGTAACTTTTATTACTTGAGGCTGATATCTTATTACAGTGATCTCTCGAACTATAAATACTTGATCTTGTAAGTAAGAAGTTTTGTACTATTCAAAATCTAGAAATTCCTGTATTAGAGTTTAAAAAATATAGTTCTTCTTGGTCCCTGTCTCTTCTGGAACTTTTTCTTTATATAGACCTTACCCGCAGCTCGTTATCATGTTGAAGCACATTTTTTGAATAATAAGGTAAGTGGTGGTTAACTGTGTAACTATTTAGTTCGTGGGAGATAGGTATCTTTGACTTGTTCATATTCTTCTATTGTGCTCGATCCACGTTCTTCATCAGTTTATGGTCTAGGTGTCAATGTTGATTGTTTATGTCACGTGTGATATGTGTGAGTGTGATATGGAGGTAGTTTGAATTTGAGTTAGGTCAAGGGAAAGGACCCTATAATCGTCCCCTTGTAACTGAAGGCACGAGTAGCTTTGGTTGAGAAAGAACTTATACATTTGTAGTGTTAGAAATTGAACTAAATGATGTATTAATGGTGATTTGACTGATTGGGGTACTCGGTATTTTTTTATGGACGGATGTATCTGCATTTATGAGATGGAAATGATTGATGTAATTGACGCTTGGGGTTTCAAGAGTCGTTCTGCTAGAAATGATGATTGCTTTGGAAATGTACCTGTACATTAAATATGAGTTTTGATATAAATAATACATGTATAGAGTCTGGCAACGTATGTCGCGTTATAACATTCTCTGCAATTCCTGAGTGATAATTGTGAAGACCAGGCAAATGGTTTATGAAGAGAGAATTTCTGCCGAATTGTAGAGGCTAAAGTTGAGGTACTTCGAGGATCAATTGGTGGAAATGCCCACCCGAATTCCTGTACCACTGATGTATCACGGCATGTCGGAAGACGAAGCGGCTGAAACTGAGGAGGATTTTTACTGTATGTGGAGATTTTATTACGTTGTCTTGTAAGGCGAGCAACGTTGGAGGTGTCTCCATATCCTTGCGGAGGATAAAGTTGAGGAAACAGATGTGGGTGTTAGTGCGTTTACGAGGCAGTATCACCAGTTTCCTACGAAGGACTGGATTTTAAGGTAGGACTCCTTTTCGTCTCCATCAACTCTTTGTTGGTGGGGATTATGGAGGAGGAGACGATGGTGGTGGTGGAGGAAGACAATATTGGAGGTCTTGCCCCTGCGCAATCATTGTCTCTTGGGGCTGAGAAGGCCTTCTTTTTGAAGAGTTGGTTCAAACACTGATACCCTTGCTTCCATGTCTAGACTTCGACCAAACTTAGTTTCTTGTCGAAATAAATTGTGTGAAGAAAGTTGGATGCTCGGTGATTTCTAGTTTTAAATTTTCTTCAGAAAATTCTCGGAGTGAAACATCACTAAAAATTGATATGATTTTAAGAATGAACTGAAAGACTTGTTATCTGTAAAGTACCTGAAAGACTTGTTATCTATAACGTATATGTAATTGATATTCAAGCTTAATAAAAATATTTTATTCAAACTCAATGTTGATAGATAAAATTAACTCTTGTGATTAAAATCGAGCTATAAGAAATACATATATGTATGATTAGAGGATGAAATGTAATATTTGAGATTGAACTAGAAAGTATGTTTTAGCAATCGAACTGTGAAAAATGTGTATGTAAAATAGTATATGTGTAAAAATCTATTTTGAACTGAATAAATTATAAAATTATGGGGGGAGAATATCGTAGAAGATATAGAATTTACAGGAATTAAAAGTTTGAACTCAAGGAGATCTCATGTGAAATGCTAGATTGGGGGACAAATTGTGATGAATAAGTCAAAATGAGGTAAGACGAAACCAAAAACGTTAATGTGGACAGATAAGGTCAAATAACTTTCTATCAAGAATTTAGGGTTTCTCGTTATGGAAAAAAGTAATTTATATATACGGACTGTGGGGAATTTGAAGTGATCTTGAAAATTATATAAATATGGGGAAATATGATTTAAAGAAGAGGAAGAAAAAGAATATGGTAAGGACTCAATCTGTGAGAGTTCCTCAAGCTGCTAAAGAGCTATTGGCGATAAAGATAGCAGAAGTACGAAAGAGGATTTTTGGGCTGTTAGACTATGATTTTGATTTGCCTGAATCTGAAGTGTAGCTTGAAGGCTTAGATTTAAGACGAGGGAACTTGAGATTGGGCATCATTTTTACTCAGAGATATTCTGTAAAGTGATTCTGGAGCCAGTAGCTTGAAGAGAGGTCGTGAGCCAAATTGCTGAGAAATAGATTGAAGAGGAAAATATAAGGATTGTTGGGGGGAACTGATTAGGTGTGTCCTTCCAAGATATCTGGGATGCTTTATGTGTAATTATATGTAAGGGAGTAAATTGTATGAGGTCAAATAACTGTAATTGAAACGTAGTTAGAATGATGCTTTGAATCTGTCCTTTTTTGTTGCAAATGTTGTTTCTGACTATTGTGAATACAAAATTTGAATTTGAAATGTGATCACTTTGGAAATGACGTCATCAGTTCTATAAGTAGCAGAAGTAGGAATGGAAAAAGCAGGTAGCTTTTATTTTTGTCTTTTGTGTAATTGTAAGAAAAGTTTGATTGCATGTGAGTGTTGAGTCATCATGAGTATGGGGAGGTCAGTGAGAGTTTTTGGGTAGGAGAGATGAGAATATATTAAAATATAAGACCGAGAGTATTGATGGGAAGATATTTTCACCGAAAGGGTACAAAATGCCTTACATTAATTGTGGAAGGAACGCCTCGGTTCCAAAACTGAGGGCGACTCGTGCGAGGCCTAATAACTGCCAGAAGTTAGAGAGAGAAACTATAAATAATGCTTCATCTTCCTCATTCAAACGTTTATTAACTTCTGAAAAATTGAAGAACAATGAGAGAGAAAAGATAAAAAATAGCAGAGATTCACGTGAGAGATTAGACGAGAGTTATCATCAAATAAGGTAAGAAAAAGTTGGAGAGACATAATCACAATGGTCGTTGTATAGCAGTGTTGTGAATGAAGGATTTAGCGCTGCTTCTGATTCATATTTAGACGTTGAAGGTTAGTAAATGATTTATGATATTGTGAATGTGTGTTTGAAAGTTTTGTTCGTAGTTTTTAAATTTTAAAAAATTGTTGCGTATAGTAATTTTGTAAAAAATTGTTTGATATATGTGTTAAAAAAATATGATATGATATACGTAATGTATGATGGATGTATGGTAAATGTTTGCATGGATGTGTAAAAGATAATGATAGAATACCTGGACCTGTATGTAGGTCGAGTGCGAGGAATATCTGGGTAGAATCGAACCTCATCCTTAGACTTGAAATTTAGATGGAAACTTCAGTTGATATGGAGACGTCGACCTCTGGTCAAAATGTTGAGCCTGATAATGTAGAATTTGTAAGTGCAGAGTCTGATAGGGAGGACGAAGTAGTACTTATTTAATTTTAAGACTTCCCTGATAAATTGGTATCGTACCCTTTGAACTCTGATGTGTTTAAAGAGTTCTGTAAATCCAAAGCTCTTGAAGGTGGAATATGGGGCAACGTTGTAGAATATGTTGGTAGGCAGTTCAGAGGTTGTATTGTAGCATTTGGGGAAAAACATTTCTTTTTGTTACCTGATTTAGAAAAGGAAAAATTGGATAGAAGAGTGGAGGAATCGATATCCTTAGAGTATTTTGATGGGAATGTCCAAGGTGACCTAGATGAGGGCTTTGTGTATTATTTGCCTCAATTAGACTATGGATTGAGTTTACCCCTTACCAACCCTGCAAAATGTATAATGAATATCATAGGGGATTTCCCTGCCTTATTGAATGGGAACATGTGGGAGGTGATCAAAGTTTATGAGAGTTTGAATAGGTTGTTGGAGGAGAATGCGATGGAGAGGAAAATAGCTCCTGAAGATGTTTTGCAGTTTTTTGGTGTAAAAAAATATTCTGCAACTGGAGGTGCATACTTCTGTTCGATTTCGTCTTGACATCTTTTCTTCGATCTGAATTCAGTAGGTCGAATGTGGAATGATAATGTGATATGGGTGAAAGGTGATTACCTTCAGAGAGAAGATGAAGAACCCATGAAACTTCTGTATAAGACTGTAAAGAAAAGTAAGTAATAGTATATAATATCGAACTGTTGTAATTGAAGGTTGTTCTATTGTTTGATAAGGTATTGTGTTTGTTTTACAGGTCCTTAGTCGAAGGTGACGAAGAAGGAGTCCTTGTTAGATATTGTTACTCGAGAAGGGGTTGAGCTTGAGGTAGTTTTGAAGGACCTCGGGATTAATAAAAATAAATGAGCTAATAGCAGGTCTGAGAAGGTACAAAAGTCTAAGAAAAAGAAACTAATGACGGGGGTTGGGGCTGGGGCTAGTAAGAAGAGAGGGTTTGATGGAGAAAAGCGAGTGGCTTTACCGAAGGCTACTGAGTTAAATTTTGTGGATGTGCCAGAATCTACTACATCGAGCAAGTTAGCTTTGAAGTTTTTGAAGAATAGGGCTGTGAAGCTTGGCTCGACTTCTGGAACCACGGAGAGTGGTAAGGTCGAGGGGGATGCGAAAAGGAAGAGGGTAGATCCTCCTGTTGAAGTGACAGGGAAGAAAGTTGTGGAGAGTCGGCCTAATTAGGAAGATGAGCTGCAAGCTGTGTAGGACAGGGTGAGGCTGGCAGCTGGCAAGGGTGCTGAGGATATGAGTGGCTCAACACAGTTGGAGTTGTATAAAATGGTAAGTTTTTATGACTTATTTGTTTCTGAACCTTGTATTGTGACTCGAGCTATGTTCAATTTATTGTAGGCTGCTCGTTTGCTGAAGGAGATCTACCTCGGGATCGATGAGGGAAAAGTCAAACTCGAGAATGGGAAAGTTGAGCTCAAGAAGAAGGTGGCTCGATTGAAGTCTGACCTAGTTCTGGAGGGGAAGCGACTGGATTATGTTAAAGCTACGTAGGAGGTACTGATTAGCGAGCTGACAGAGGAAGCACAGAAGAACCTGGATGATGCGGTTGGTCAGTGCGACAGACTCGGGCACCAACTCCTCAAAGTGGGGTATACGAAAGTTGAGGCTAAAGCTATTATGGATGGCACTTACGTTAAAGAGGACGAGGTGGAAGATGATGTCCCTAGTGTAGTAAGGGGGTTAGATGGGGTCTCTCCCAGGACTAAGTTAGAGAACTAGGGAGAGGATAATGAAAAGCTAGAGCAAAATTGATGAATTTCTGGCTGTGTCTTTTTGTAGGGTTTGAGAACTGTAATTGTATGGAATATTGTTTCGTAGGATAAACTTTGGATATGCTAAGAGATGTTTGTAAAAATTGTTTATAGGAACTTAAGGATATGCGCCTCAGAATTGAGGAGTTAGATAATGAGCTTGCTAAGGAGAAAGACGCCTCAGAGTCCCTGTTGGCTTCGCAGGAGGAGCTGCAGGTTAGAAAAGGCAAGAAATATTTGACTTGTATGCTGCATTACTATAGAACTACAAAGTAAAATTTCAAAACATAGAAATAGACCTTAAAAGGGTTAGAAGTTTTAGGGGCAATGACAATCATATAAGTCAGATAATACCAAAGTTTTGAGAAAGTTAGAATATTGAAAATGTGTACCTTGAAATTTGATGTAGACTTATGGCCAACGAACTAAGATCATACTTCAACCTTAAGTTTAAAAACAGTCTCACAAAGATAGAATGTCAAAAAATAGAAATCCGTTAGAATTTTGAAAGTCTCATGTATTATGATCTGAATGTACTTGTGAAGATATGTTGATTCGAACTTGATATATTGTATCTGTAATGTAGGTCAAATTGGAGTTTGCTCGCTTGAGTGAATAAGAGACGTTCTAATATAACCAAGAGTTTGCAGCGGATTTTAATAGGATGTGAGAGGCAAATGAAGATAGGGAGGACTAACACGTCAAAGTACATTTCAAGTTTGTCGAGGCAACACGAGCTGCTGATGACCTGACTCGAAAGATCGAGGGAAAAGATACTGAAATTAAACAAGGGCTAAAGGAGCTCGCAGAGACTAAGGAGGAGACATCGATGCTCAAAAACCAGAATGATGCATTGATGATGAAGAGTAAGGAGGCGGATATGGCTCGATACCATATCCAGTCATTAAAAATGACAAAGAAAGAGTTATGGGTTTTTTAGGCTAGTCTAAAGGGCCAAATTATTAGAAAACGAACAAGAAAAAAAAACTCGAGCTGATCTAGTGAGTTCCAAAAGAAAACTAAAGCGATTGAAGGGTGAAATGATTGAGATAGATAGCCAGCTGAAGAGAGCTCGAGCTGATCTATCCAAATCTGAAATTACGGTTAAGCAGTTGAGTGGGGCTTTACCTGCTAAAGATATATATTTTTGGATAATTTAAAGACGATATGATGAATTGAATGAGAGGGTAGCCCAATTGATGGCAGATTTGGTTATGACCAATTCGCGTGTCAAGAAGGTCGAGGCTGGAGAATGGTCTAAGAAGAATAAAGGCGATGTCGGGGTCTCCATTGTAAAAGGGGGTGTGATTGATCTATAAGCTTGAATTAGAAAGCTGGATGCATACAATCTTACGTACAAAGAGGAAATGAACATTTAAGGAAGAGCCAAGGTAAGTTGGATATTGCTCATAGCAGAGAGCGGGAGTTAAAGTAGGTGATCAGGGGTAAGGATTAATTGATAAGGAAAAAAGACAAATTGTTAAAGAAGTCTCCTACTGGGGGAAGTGTAGGTAAAGGCAGGGAACTTGAGGAACTTCGTGCTCAGGTGGCAGAATTGAGGATGACGAACCAAGTAGAGTCAGATAAAGCAGCATAATGATATTATGTCCCGCATAAATAGACACATGGAGTGGCAAGACGGATGGTATAAAAAGTTATAAGAGCGTTATCAGAGATTAAGAAAGTATTTTTCCCAGGCAGTTATGCCCAAAGCAACATGCTCACAGATGCTAATGGTTGTTATTGCCTATATTGTGGAGGAAGTGAGAAGGCTTAAGTTTGAGAGGGATACCTTGCACAACTGTCTGTCAGGAAGAGGATATATTTACAAAGACGCTGTAGATCGGGAAAACTGTATGAACGCCATGAAAATGGAGTTAGGTTCTCAACCTGCTGAATTGATGGAGTAAGGCAGAATGATTATAGCTGCTCGAGCTCCAGATTTAATGCTTGAACATGCTCCTATTGTAGGGGAAGGCGTAGCTGGCATCCCATCAGCAGGTAATAACCTTTAGAAGTAGCTTTGTGATATAACCTGTAGAAGTATCTGTTGCAGACACATTGAGAGTTAAAAGCTAGCTTCATCTTTACTTTATCTTATGTCTGGTAGAGATCTTTGATTAAAAATTTGTATTACCTTCGTTTTAATTAGAGATTATGTATAGATGGGTGATTGAAAGCTAGTATTACCTTTACTTTAATATGTATTGATGGGTGATTGGATGGTTTTACCTTAGCTTTAATCTGTATAGATGGGTAATTGAAAGCAGTTTTACCTTAGCTTTAATTTGTATAGATGGGTGATTGAAAGCTAGTTTTACATTTGCTTTAATCTGTATAGATGGGTGACTGAAAGCTAGTTTTACCCTTTTTTTAATCTGTAATGTAGAGGTCGATTAAGAACTGGTATTACCTTTGCTTTAATCTATGTAATACATAGGTCGATTGAAAGCTAGTATTACTTTTGCTTTAATCTATGTAATATAGGAAAATCTATGTAAGTAAAGAGTAATGTGGGAAAAAACTTGAAAGTTTTCATTGAATAAAATATAATGTACACTATGTGGAGATTGAATTCTTATTTTTGGAAGGGAAAGAACGAGAATTTTGAAGTGGAGAAACGAGGGACTTAATGATAGTACCATTTCAATCGCTTAGTATTCCATGGTTATGGGATTCAAACTCCTTGCTCCGTCATGAGATAATATGATCCCAGACCAGTTTGATCAATAATAAGGAATGGACCTTCCCAATTTTCTGCCAGCTTCCAGGCATGTGCCTCTTTTCTGTGTTGTGAGATTTCTTTGAGGATGAGATTGTTGATTTGGAATATACGGCTTAGGAATCTTCTATTGTACGAGATGGCCAGTATATGGTGATATCGACCTAGGTTGGCAATAGCGCGTTCCCTAGTTTCATCAATCTAATTCATATTACGGGCCAATTCGAAGTTATTTTTTCGTTGATAAGCTCATGATCGCTGATGGGATGATGGTATTCTATTGAAATAACGGTTTTTGTGCCATAGGCAAGGAGGAAGGGGGTAAATACGGTTGATTGATGTGGAGTGGTACGGTACGCCCATAAAATGTAAGGAAGTTCCCGTATCCAATTTTTTTTTCCTGTGATTAAAGCCTTTTCTTGAGTCTATCCACTATGGTTTTGTTGGTGATTTTGGCTTGGCCATTGCCTTGAGGGTAATAGGGATTGGATGGTGAGTAGATGATGTTGTGTTTGTTGAGGAAGGCTACGACTTTTTCACTAACAAACTATAGCCCATTATCAATCTGAATCAGGTGGGGGCACCCAAACCGCGTGATGATGTGTTCCCAAATAAAATATATGACCTCTTTATCTCTAGTTCGAAAAAGTGGAACTGCTTCCACCCATTTTGTAAATAATTTGTTGTTACGAGTAAGAATCATCGATTACCTGGAGTGTTAGGAAATTCCCCGACAAGATCGAGCGCCGACCGCTTAAATGGCCAGAAAATCTTGCTTGCATGTAGTTTGAGTGTAGGGGCACAGATCATATGTCCATGTCATTGACAAGTATCGCACTTGCGTGAGTACTCTTCTTCTTGCTTGCGCATTCCTGACCAGAATACTTCTTGTGTAATTGTTCTATTAGTGAGTGATCGATCTGCGGCATGGGAGCCACAAGTCCCTTCATGTAAATCTCTGAGCATTCCATCTGTTTTCTTCCTGGAGATGCACTTGAGATAAGGCCCCGTGATAAAGCAGTGATATAGGCGACTGTTATGAATTTTAAAATGCTTCAAGTTTTTGATCAACTGTCGGCGTTCTTTTGGATCTGTTGGAAGAGGCCCTTTGCATTTATTATCAGTACCAAGATAGGCGATGAAGGACTTTCGCCAATCGTCATCCTCCTCTTCATCACCCCCAGTGTTGATCTTGCATACAGAATGAAGATCAATATTGGGGGTGGACATTACTTCAATCTGAAGATATCGTGCTTCTATACCCAAGACCCCGACTTGATAAGCTAAGGATTCGACATATCTATTTTAACCTCGAGAGAAATAGTCAAGAGTTGCTTTCGTAAATACGGTCATCCTATCAGCAATGAAGACTGTGTATTCGATCATCTTGCTATTCTTCTTGTACTGTTCAGAGTAATGGTTGACGATGAGTAAAAAATTTATGTAAACTGAGAGCTCTGGGACGCCAAGCTCGAGTGTAAGGTCGAGTCCATGAATGAGAGCTTCGTATTCTATAACATTGTTGGAGGCTTTAAATCTAAATGGATTGATTTCTCAATAATATCGTTGGAAGGGGTAATCAATACGATTCCAATTCCTGACCCTGCAGGTTCTGCTGAACCATTTGTAAGAAGTCTCCATCCTTTTCTTGTAATCCATTCAGCCCGTTCGACAAATGCTTTGGTAGGTGGATCTTATGTAACTTCGTATGTAAGGTCAGGATTGTGTTCCTCCCAATCGGGATCTTCCTTTGGGAAATCTATGAGAAATTTGGCAACGGCCTAACATTTTTTTGAATGTTGTTGTTCGAATTTGAAATTACGTTTAGTAGGAAAAGCCAAAGACAACGACCTAAAGATTTAGAAACTAATCGGTTGATAGCGGCGATCTTACCAGCGAGTTTTTGAACATCCTTCATTATTTTGGGAGAGGGCATGTTGAGGAGAGCTCAAATTTTATCTGGATCAGCCTCAATCCCCTTCTTGCTGATAAGATGGCCGAGAAATTGGCCTGAATGTACTCCAAATTGACACTTATCAGGATTGAGTCGCATCCTGTAAAATCGTAGAATGTTAAATATTGTGGTGAGATCTGTGATGTAGTTGTTTGACTGTATGCTCTTGCACAAGAGATTATCGATGTAGACTTCAACAATTTTCCCAAAATGTGCTTTGAACATAGTCGTTATTAATAACTGATAAGTCGTACCTGCCGTAAAGTCCTCTTTCGGTGATGAAAATGGTTTTTTTCTTGATCTTCTTTTAAGAGAGGAATCTAATTGTATCCAGAAGCAGCATCCATCATAGATAGAAGTTTGTGACCTGCCGTAGAATCAAGAATTTGATGGATGATGGGAAGAGGGAAACTGTCCTTTAGAGTGTGTTTGTTTAGATCGGTGAAATTTGCATAAACTTATACCATTCCATTCTTCTTTGGAACAGCGACGATGTTGGATATCCAATCTGGATAATTGCCTTCTTGAATGAACCCCACTTTGATCAATTTCTCAATCTCAACATTGACTTCATCTCTTTGAAAGTCCACGAAAAGATGTCTCGATTCATTCGTAAGAATTGATTGAGAGCATCCTTATCGTATTGGACCAGTTTGGTACCGATGAAAGTACCCCTGCTAGGTCCATCAATGTCGATCTACTTTATAGGTTCTTCAGTTAAAGGATGATCATCGATGTGACTAGCTTTCTGTAATTGCTATGCAACATATATGTCTGATGTATCTTGAATGGCAGATACAGTGTTCTCGTAAGCTCTAGAAAGCTTTTGAATGCCTTTGAATTCATAGATGTCATCATTGTGTTTGAAGCGAAGTGCTTGATAATAAGTGGAAGCGATCGCTTCCATGTTGTGAATCCAATAACGGCCTATAATCCCGAGATAACGAGCTTTGGCGTTGATGATGTAAAATACGATACCGATTGTGGCTGGTCAGTGGTAATAGGTAAGATGATTTTGTTTACTCATTCTTCTTTAGAACCATTATATCCACTGATATCGGTATCACTCGGAATGACATGATCGGCCAATCCCATTTGGTCGATTGGGCTTTGAAAGAGAATCTCAATACCGCTCCCAGTATCGACCATCATTGTATGCATGACAAACTTCTACATCTTGAGCATTATGACTAATGCATCATGATGTGGAAATTTGACATGACTAATATCGCAATCTTTGAATGAAATCCCATACTGGCGATTGCTCGACTCAAGTAGAAGCCTGGCTTTATTATCTTAAAGTGTGAGATTGCAACATTCTGATAATCTCATGCGTTTGAATCTACACGAATTATTGATCTGGTGAATCTCGATCATGTTGTTATGGTACATATGGTACAGGTGTTTCTCCTCAGCTTGATCTTTGATCTGGACGATGTCGAGATGCTTCTTATAACTATCATCCTTATAGGATTCAAGGTCGACAATGAATTCATACATCTGCCCATCTTTCAAAATAAATTCCAGCAACCTCTGTAAAGCATAGAAGTTGTTAGTAGCATGATAATTTATCTTGTGATGCATGCACTACGGGAGGCCTTCGATTGGTTCCAATGGCTGAGAAAGACGGTATAACTTATCCTTTGATAGAATTATAAAAATTACGGAGATTCAGACATTCATCTTAAGCAGGACCGGCTTGGGTAATGTGTTACCTTTTCGATGTTTGCCAGTATTGGCATTTGAATGCTTTTTATCACCATAATCCTCCTTCGGCTCATTGTTTCATTCTGTAGGTAGACCTTTAGTGGTTAGGACAGATTTAGTTGATTTATACCTTTTGGACATCATCCTTTCCAGGTCGACATACCCATTGACCTTAGTGATCATTTCTTCCAAGGTCGTGGGTTTGTTTAGGAAGAGGTACTCTTTGGCCTTACTGTCGAACTGAAGCATATTGGTGAAAGTAGTAACAACTTTTTTCTGATCAAGATTATCTACTTTTTACGCGAGCTCCAAAAACTTTTTTGCAAATGCCTCAAGCTTCTCCCCTTATGATTGTTTAAGACTAATAAGAGAAAATAAATTCTCCTCCTTGTCTTTGTTGTGAGCATACGTCTTGATGAATTTCTTCTATAACTGATCGAACGTGAAGATGGAATCTTCAGGCAGAGAATGGAACCACCGGAGTGGTTACCCCTGTAAACTTGTTGCGAATGGACGGTAGAGAATGTGGTTAAGATTGGAATACAATCCCAATGAATCACGGTATTGTTGAATGTGCTCTTTTGGATCGGTGCCCTTGTATTTACGTATCTTCAGAGAATGGAAACCTTTCGGTACTTTTATTTCATATAACTCTTTGGCAATTACACTTCCTTGCAACTTGGTAAAATCGTCTTTATTGCCTAGAGTTTGAGCTTCAATTAACTCCTTGATTTGCTAATTCATATGCTCATGTATGACATACTGATGTATAACCTGAGTGGCTTGGCGAGGTAGTTGAAGATTATGAGTGTTGGTGCCCTCACTCAAGCGATCACATGCTGGAATCTAAGTTTGAGGTCGTTGTTTTTCCTCTTGAGGTTTAACAGTTTAAAGACCTCTGCTGATCTCAGACTGAACTTTACCCGCCCAAATAAATGGAAAGTTGAGGTTCGTGATAAAAATTTCTAGAAATGGCTTTGCTGGTGGCCCCTTAAGGTCCTAACCTTTCTCGTCATAAATTTGGGAGTGCTCCAGAACTTGATCACGATCTCTGGTTTGGGGAGCCTGTTGAGTATCCTACAAAGCTTGTAATGCAGTTTGCATAGTTGTCATCTGGTCTTCATGTCATTTGAACGCTTTCAAATGAGCTTATCGCTCGGCTTCAATCTCTTTCTCGTGGAGCTCTCGGTCAAGAGTTAACTGACGTTCGAGCTTATTACGTTTCTATATTTCAGCGTAGAGATTCGCCCATAGTTATATAAGTTGTTTCAGCTCAACTGAAAGATCGAGCTGGATTTCGATTGCTAATCGTTTGGAAGTGACCATGATTAGAGATTCATAGTAGAGTGAATATATGCCTTAGGATATCGTGCAAATGTCTTCTTTCCCACATATGACGTTAAATATAATGGCCTAATTTTGTAGCTCGAAATGGCTCGAAATTATCTCTTACACCAATGTACCTGTAACAAAAACTAATATAAAGCAAGAAATGATAGGTGATTTAACTTGGAAAACCATTGAATAGATAAAAAATCACGACCTCAAGTTAAGGGTTTTAGTAATAGTAACTTTTACTACTTGAGCCTGATATCTTATTACAAGTGATCTCTCGAACTAAAAATACTTAATCTTGTAAGAAAGAAGCTTTGTGGTATTCAGAATCTAAAAATTCTTGTATTAGAGACTTAAAAATCTAGTCTTTCTTGGTCCCTGTCTCTTCTAAAACTTTTTCTTTATATAGACCTTACCTACAACTCGTTATCATGCTGAAGCATGTTCTCCAAATAATGAGGTAAATGGTGGTTGGCTGTGTAATTGTTTAGTTTATGGGAGACATGTATCTTTGACTTATTCATATTCTTCAGTTATTCTTGATCCACGTTCTTTATCAGTCGTGGTCTAGGTGTCAATGCCAACTGTTCACGTCACGTGTGAAATGGGTGAGCCTGATATGGAGGTAGTTTGAATTTAAGTTAGGTCGAGGGATAGGTCCCTGCACCATCGATGAGGCAATAGTAGCTACGCGACCAGTTTATGTATTCCGAGACTAACCCGGGGTGGCACATACGTATGATAATAAGAAGATATCAATCTATTAAATATATGTAATAGAACAATATAGGATCGTTCAGTAGACATTTGTCGATAAGGTATTCATATTAGATGTTGTGCTCTCCATCGAGGATGTAGATTCAGAATAACTTATTGTAAACAATTGTGTGTTATTGTACATTGACCAAAGCAGGCGTCTGGAATCCGAGTGGAGCTCAGCTTGCTAGCATAATACGAAGTGATATCGTAGAGCCTATTGGTTATAAATAGGAAATGTACGAAAACATGATTAACTCGGAGAGATAATTAGGTCAAGGCAAGACTAGTTACCCAGGAATTCTTTAAGAGATCTGGCCTCGATTGCAATATGACATATTACCCAGTTATGGACGTTATAAATTTTGATATTGATCAGTCTGTCAAGTTATTGAGGACAAGCTAGACATGCATCTTATGTAAATACCATGTATCTATATGGAAAACTAGATACTCATATCTACTTGAAGCTACCTGGGAAGGTGTATAAGCTTCTGGAAGTAATTAAGCCTGACACACGAGGTGTGTACGTAATAAAACTGGAAAAGTTATTATTGACTTAAAGCTATTAGGGCCCATGAGACATAGTAAGTTGACTGAGTATTTGAATGCCAGGGACTTTATAAATATCCTTATTTGTCCATGCGTTCTTATTTAGAATACAAAAATTAGTTTCAGTGTCATCATAACATTATACTAAATGATTTGGATATCATTAGAACTCCGGGGGAGATCACGAGAGCCGCCGAATACCTTTAGAAGGAATTTGAAATAAAAGACCTTGGGAAATCAAGTAATGTCTCGATTTGTATATCAAACATCTTGGTGGTAGCATACTCGTACACCAAGCAATATATATTGGAAGAGTTATCTAACACTTCAGTATGGACGTAGCACACGGTGCTAAGCCATTTATTGTGAGTCCAGCACTTGGATGTGGACAACGACATCTTCTACCATCCTAATGGGGGGAGAAACTCCTAGGGCCGTGACACCATAGCTAGAAGGTGTTTTGCTATACTTAGTTGGCTATACTAGACCCGATGACTCATTCACAGTAAATTATTTGGCTTGCCATAGTTTTGTTCCAACCCAAAGGCACTGGAATGAGATCAAGCAAATTTTGAGGTAGCTGATCGATATAAAAGACTGGGGTTATTCTACTCAAAATGGTAAACGATAAATTATTGGGTACGCCGATACATAATACTTATTGGACCCTCGTAGAGGCCATTGTCAAATGGGTTATGTGTTCATGTACGGGGATACAATAAAGTCTTGAAGATCGACGAAGTAGACGGTGGTAGCTATATCCTTGAACTACGAGGAGATTCTTGTACTTCATGAAGCTGGCAGTGAATGATGGTTGCGCTCCATGATACATCACATCAACTAAAGATTGTGGCATGCTTTATCCAAGATAAATCATTGACTATGTAAGAAGACAACTCGGCTTGCATCAGTCAAGTCAATGGCAATTATGGCAAAAAAATGAAGCACATTTCGCAGAAGTCATTCCATCCTTATGAATTACAAAAGGCGAATGAGATTGACGTTATTCAAGATATTTTAGAAGACAACTTTGCAAACCTATTCATGAAGACTCTTGCACCATTTATGTTTAAGCAATTGGTACATGGAGTCGGCATGCAAAAGTTTTATTTATCAATATCTCGGGGAGATACATCTCAGTGAGATAGATCTTGGGGGAGATCGACGTTAGGTGGAGTAATCCCAACCTAACGTGGACACATGAGTTTTGTACTCTTATTCGTAATAGTATAGTTTTTATGAGGCAATTTATACGCGTCCACAGCCCATACAGGGCATATGATTGTACTCTTTCCTTATACAACTTTTTTTCCCAACGGGATTTTGCTAGGCAAAGGTTTTGATAAGGCAAGTTGTTCTGGTATGAAACACCCCAAGGGGAAGTGTTAGGAGTTGGATCCAGCCCAAGGTGGGAATCCAATTAGGTTGGGGTATTCTACTGGACTCTTAGCAATCCCATGGATCATTAAGGTTTATGGGGAGAGTTTGAGTTATTGTATATAACCTAAAAATGGCTAGTCTTGTAGCCTAACCTTTGAGGCTCAATATACTTTTGATTAATTGGTAGAAGAAGGATTTACCGGATGAGGCCCAAAGTTGAGGATAAATTGCATTTAATACCCTACAATTTAGAAAAAAATTGGCAGTCCCTCACTTTAAAGTTTAGTTTCATAAAGTACCATAATCTTTAATAATGACATGATTGCCTTCGATATTACTCAATTAATAAATTTTCTGATATTTCTCTTTTTCCCCAATTCAATTCATCTCCCTCTCACAAAATTTTGAGGCCCTTCCATTTCTCATAACATAAAGCAACCCTCCCACCCTCCATCTCATCTCTTTTACTTGTTGGAGCTATCATAAGAGTAACGCTTTATTCTAGGTAAGGATCCCATTATGGTGACTTGAGTTTAATGTTTAATGTCTTGGGGTTTCTTTAATCAATCATTGTTTAAGTCAATGACCTTTTAATTCGATGAATTTTATATCAAAACTATAACTTGCAAAACTGAAATTCAATAACATTCGCTGCAAGTACTTAAGCTATATACTAAGTTGGGTTTATCTTTATAAATGATATTTATAAGTGATAAAAATAAAAGAAATAGGGGGGGGGGGGGGGCTTTTGAGAAGTAATTTTTTTACCTTCGTGAAGAAGATTGCTAAGCGCTCAAACGAGATAATAAGAGATATTTTCAATTTAGTGTAACAATTTTAATTTCAGCCGAGTGAGAGGGATGATGTTTTATAGTAAGGTCAATTATGGCATTATAAAATTATAAGGTACTTTTTGGAATCAAGCTTCTAAATTAGGATCTACAAAGAGTTTTCTAAACTGTAAGGTACTAAATGTAATATATCGTCAACTTCAGACCTTAAAACATCTCCTAAAGTGCCTCACTACCTTATATTTTAAGGTGCCACCTAGGATTTTCGTCCTCCAACAGTGCCTCACTGACTTGGATTTCACCCTCCAAATCCAAAGTTGAGTCTTGAATTTCAAGACTCAGCCTTAGAATTTAATGTCGCGATTGGGCGCCTAAGTGTTGGACGCCTGTTAAGTTAATTTTTTTAAATAGGCACCTAACTCTTAAGTGCCCATTCCACTGAGTAAATTCGTTAAAACTTCTAAAACTAAGTCATTTCCCCCTCTTCACCTCTTAAACAAAAACCACCTCCAATTGTACCACAACTCATCTTCTTCACTCAAATTATTTGAAATTGTTGAAGCTTCATCTCTCAAGGTAAGCTTATGTCTAATTTTATCATATCCCCATTAATTTTATAGATTACAATATTTTAGGGTTTTAAGTTTTTCTTGATTATTAATTTATATTGAAATTAATTGATGAGTTCAATGAATACTACGCAAGATAAATATTCCACTACCGAGAGTAGTTTGAATCAATAACAACAACAACAACAACAAATCCCATCTA
This sequence comes from Kingdonia uniflora, assembly GCA_014058105.1. Lineage (NCBI taxonomy): Eukaryota > Viridiplantae > Streptophyta > Magnoliopsida > Ranunculales > Circaeasteraceae > Kingdonia > Kingdonia uniflora. Next base: position 2,948,571 of record JACGCM010002137.1, read on the forward strand.
ATTGATTGCAATTCACTCATTCCCCTCAATCATCTCAATCACAACCCTTTCAATCATTTCACTCGTGGAACAATTGGGTACAACCCTCTCAACCGTTCATAGTACCCAATAATTGGGGAAAAGCCTCTCAATTTTCCTTTCCCGCTTAATTCTAACTTCTTTCTCCATTCACTAATCCCTCACAATCTTAATCATCTCAATCGCAAGCATCTCAATCGGTTAACTTATCTCAATCTGAAGATGTCGGGGTTACTGATGGACAAAATACCAAAGGCAAACGTCGCTTGACTAAGAAAAATACCAGTAGAGGGGCGGGGTCTTAGGTTTTGAAATGGACGGGTATTCAAAATAAAAATCTTGCAAAAGCTTAGATTCATGTCTCGGAGGATAGAATCAAAAGTAACAACCAACAACTTGATGTTTTTTGGGACTCAGTTTTAGATGCATTTCGTAATTTATGTGAATGGGATGGTGAACAGGTTGAGTGCACAGTATCATCTTTGAAAAATCATTGGCCGGATATGAATCGTGCTTACAAGGTTTATGCTACTTATTTGAAAAATGTGATGCAAGTCCCCATAAGCAGTATGCAACAAGAAAATTTGGTAAGTAATTCAACATTCGTCATTACTAATAAATTATAATTTTTTTTTACCAAATCTATGCATTTTTTATTATTATCTTAATCTATTTTATAGAACGATGCCGCCAGAATAATTTATAAAGCACGTAGTAAAGGAAAATGGCTGTATAAAGAAGCTTATGAAGTTTTAAGCTGTCATTAATGTTGGAAAATCTTGCAAGACCAGCACTCGGACACTTTAGCTCGCAATGTGCGAATTAAGCAAACTTTAAGTTCTAGCCCAGGAATGTCTACTCCCGTAACACCCGACACACCCATTAGCTTGAACAACGACTCTCTAGTACTAGTCACAGATATGGAGACAAAACATCCCGGCGGTATCAAAAGTGTTAAACTAAAAGAAATGATGAAAAAATACAAAATCTTCTCATTGAACGCCGAAATGTACTTATTAGTCACCTTGACCGAATGGAAAAAAAGAAAGAAGAGTATATTGCCGAGATAGATAAGAAAAAAGAATAGTATATATCTGAGAAAGATAAGAAAAAGGAAGAGAGGGAAGCTCGTATTATGAAGTTAAGAAAAAGGAAGACAAAGGCCGTGGTGAATTTAGAAGCTCAATTTGAAGCCCAAAACGATCAAAAGGTGATGGCGATGGACATGTCTACTTTGGACGACACTCAAAAGGTTTATTGTGGGGCACAACATAATACGGTAATGGCAAGATTAAAGTTAATAATTATAACGCCTAAGATGATCCAGCTGAAGAATCTTATTTTGGAAGTTTGGTATATTTTGTTTAAAAACATTGTTTAAGAAGTTTGGTATATTTTATATAATAGAATTTTGTTGAGAAAGTTTTGTTTTTTTAATTATTTTCTATTTGAATTTATATTGAAATTGAAATAAATTTCTTAAATAAATTTCATAAAAGTGTTTAATTGAAATTACATAAAATTAAAATAAAGTTGCGTTTACATTAAAATTACATATAATTGTTTCCCTGATGCGTTTCACAAATGCTTAATGAGATCATTTCGAAGTGTCATATACTTATCCTAACTTTTCATCTTATCGTACTTCGCAATGTATCCTTGTAAAGTGACTTCTTCCCGATTCAAGTCAATTGGGTTAGGGTCTAGGAAAAAATGCTCGATCAGTAAGCTTATTCTATACCTATTGTGTTCTTCTTCGACGATCATGTTATGCATAATTGTACACGTTTTCATTATTTTATCGAGGTTTTTGGGTGACCAACTTCTTGTCGGACCTTTCACAACTGCAAATCGAGATTGAAGGACACCGAAAGATCGTTCTACATCTTTTTGATATGCCTTTTGTTTCTTGGCAAACTATTTCTCTGCATTACCTTGTGGAAATTGTAAGGTTTGAACAAGCGTTGCCCATTTCAGATATATACCATCCGCCAAGTAGTATCCCATATCGTATGGTTTTCCATCGACTTCAAAGTTGTAAGGTGGAGAACGACCAAGATAAAGATCTCGAAAAAGATGTGATTGATCAAGAACATTTACGTCGCTGTTGGAACCAAGCATTCCAAAAAAAGTGTGTCATATCCATAAATCATGAGATGCCACCGCTTCCAAAATGATTGTTAGTGTTTTCTTATGCCCCGTGTATTGACCCGCCCAAGCCGTGGGGCAATTTTTCCACTCCCAATGCATACAATCCAAACTACCTAGCATGCCGGGAAATCCACGCTTCGCAACAATGTACAAGAATCCTTGTATATCGTCCAGATGTGGCGATCTCAAATACTCCGTACCGAATTGCCCGATCATCGCATTGCAAAATATCTTAAGGGCCTCAATTGTTATGCTCTCTACAACCCAAGCATATTCATCATAGCTATCCACCGACACTCCTAATGTAAACATACAGAATATCGCTGTAAGTTTTTGTTAAGGCGATAAACCCAAAACATTTGCACAATTTCGCTTCCGAGCAAAAAACTTTTCATAAGCAACAATCGCATTCAAAATACGATTGAAAAGACCTCGACTCATGCGGAATCTTTGACAAAAATGTTCACTTCCGTAAATATTTTTATCACGGAAGTAGTCGTGCATGAGCAGCTTATGATAGAATACATGTGAGCAATTTATGGTTTTATGCCCGACAACCAAACTAACACGACTTCCTGAAGATGGACTTCTTGTAATTCGTCAATTTTGGCTTGATTGCTCAATATTTCCATTTTAATCGCATCAATAACGTCGTCATCATTATAATCGGTTGAAGATTCATCAATATCCTTTTCCTCTTCCTCCTTTGATGAAGATTCGATCAAAACATCAAGAACCGCCTTGAAATTCATCAAATAATTGAAAATATAAGAGAATATTGGAATTGGTTATGGGATAGTATGAGCCTAGTAAGACTTAGGTCTATATATTCCCTTCACAAAATATAACCGTTAGACACAAAATATAGCCGTTATGAACAAAATATAGTCGTTTAAAAAAAATTACTCAAAATATGATGGCGTATCTGACAATACTCGTAGCACTGATATTGCAGAAGATAAAAATATATATATTAATTTTCTAAATAAACTTGAATAAACAAAAAATAAATAACTAGAACTATTAATTAAAAATATTATACCTCAATCAATTGAAAAAGGCTGCCGATGTATTTCATCTCCTGTTTCGATGCTTGGTCAAGGTGGTAGTAGAGATGTCCTAATATAACGAAGCTGAAGTCGATCGTAGGTCCCTTTTTTTTCTATGATAGCAATTGGACCCAACAACTCTAGTCGAGCCCAACTCTTCGAGTTCCCAAATAAGATACCTCCAAAGTATAATAGCATAAATGCCCTAAAAATTATATTAGCATTAGCTGGATCTTTGATGTTTACTCTGGTATGGTCAAGGTAAGTCCAGAGGTGAGCAAAACTATTACATCCCTTTTCATAATCTTTAAACTCCATATCGGGAAAAATTCTTAAGGCGTTACCATATTCTGTGTATCACTCATCCAATACCATCGGCTCTCCTGTCCCGATACCTATCCCGGTATGCACCGTAAAATCTCTAGAAGTGATCCCTAGCTCTCCACAAGGTAGGTAAAATGTATGAGTGGTTGCCCACCAATGCTTAACCATCGATATTATTACTTGGTTGTCGGAGTTACCAATTTTGTAATCAAATAAACTCATCAAATTGGTAGCCTTTAATTTTGGCTTCAAGTGAGGTACCTCAATAAGAATTAAGTTCATTTCGCAGAGCTTGACTAACACTGATCTATATTTAAATCCAACTCGAGCCTGTAACAGCATTAATAAATACAAATAAGAACATCTAAACTGAATTCTACCTGAAGTAAATACTTTGAAATAAGTATAAAACTAATAATTTACTAATTTACGTTGTTTCAACTTACCGATGTAGTAGCAACTGATGTGGACAAATGACCATTCCCATCCGATTGTGTGAGTCGCCGTAAATCACGTGGTTTATAATTTTACGGGAGAGGTGGAGGAGGTTCGGTGGAGACGTTTAGTTCTTCGTAAGTGATTTTCCGCTTCTTGCCCGATAAAAATCGCATTTGGGAAACATATCCTTCACCTTTATCAGACTCGAATTCCTCTTCATCGTCGGTTCAATAGTATTATTCCTCTACTGACGACATCGTCAAATCCTGCATGAAAGTTAAATACCAATTAATATAATGACCACCACAAAGCCAATTTATATAAACTAAACAAAAACTTGACAATAGTAAAGAATTTTGTAAGGATGTTTATAGACTAGAAATACAAGACAATTCAAAAATAAATCAAATACTCCAAAAAGATTCGTTGAGGTGGATGATGGCTAACAATATTGAAAAAGACACCCAAATGACCACCAATTAATGAAAAACTTTACTTGTACGGTAAGCAAGGGGTATACTTGTGGGAGTAAGCAGCTGCTATATTGCATTAGCTTGGACTATATTGGAAGAACCATAGAACAACAAACATACAAGGATAAGCGAAGTTAACAACCATAGAACAACAAGCTGTTATATTCCTACCTAGGACTGAATGACCATATTAAACAAAGCGAAGTTAAAAACTGGATTTTTGTTGTTTCGAATCTTTTAGCAAACTTCACAAATTTTATAATGTGGAAACAAACTAATCCAAATGAAGCAACAACACTATAATCTTCCAAGCGAAGTTAAAAGATTCATAAACGAACAAATGAAACAACAACACTATAATCCAACAAACAAACCTGAAACCCCTTTGTGACAACACTATAATCCAAGTAGAATAAACAACAAATGAATCAAACAAGTGTGATTATAAAGAAGCCAAGAATCCTCAAATCAGGTTCAACAAATTCAAGAGTTGTTCAACTGGAGATGGGTTAAAGAGTTGTTCAACAAATTCAAGGCAAGTTCTAACAAATTCCACTTATCCAACAAATTCCAACAACTAATCCAACAAATGCTACCATCCAATCAAATATCTTAAATCACAATATTTACCTAAAATAGAGAGAGAGAGAGAGGAAAAAAAAAAAGAAAAAAAAGAAGATATTTGGGATAGTAAGTTTTTTCCCCTTTTGATTTGAGAAGAGTAAAGTTTTTTCCCCTTTTGATTTGAGAATAGTAAAGTTTTTTCCCCTTTTGATTCCTTTTGATTTGGCTAAAATGTGAGAAGAGAGAAGACAGATTCGTATTAAGTTTTCAGACCATCAGGCGCCTAAGACTTGGGCACCTGATTTTTTTTTTAAAATAAGTTGTCTTAGGCGCCTGTTTAAAAACAAAACAGACGCCCAAGTGTTATGCGCCTAATATAAATCCAAGTCAGGTACTGTTGGAGGAAATAGAGTCTGACTAACTTGGATTTGGTTTTTTTCATCCAAGTCAGTCAAGTACTTTAGGAGATGCTTTTATAGAGTAATTGCTCGTAGGTTGTATACAATCGAAAACAATGATTCCCTCTCTTATTTCTCACAATTTATGACTTCTCTTTACTATGGCTTCCCTTCTTGTTTGAACAAATCCCTGGATTTTTTATTTTCTTTAAGAATCCCATAAAATTTGGATTTCCATTTTTAAACAAGAGTGCTGATTTTACAAGTTCGCCCTTTTTGGGTTTGTAAGCTCTACATCATGACCGTAGAATTAACTTTTTAGATTCATACGTGACAAAAGTTAAAGTGAAATTTTTTCTCTCCCAAACCAAAAATAAATAATTTGTTTTCTACTTTTCATCAATTCCATTTATTCTCCGTCCCTCTCCTTGCTCATCTATTTCTTTCTCTCTCTCTCTCTCTCTCTCTCTATCTCTCCGATCTCAAAGACCAACCCCAAATCAACCAGTAAAAAAGATATAATTTTATCATAGAGTTAAGGGACGAAAAAAAAAAAAAACCCAAGGCCTATTTCAATATCATAGAGTTTGGAGAGAAAATCAATGGAGATTAATGGTTGGCAAGAATGAAAGATGATTTTGAAGATGTTTTTTATAAAAGTCGTACTTCAAAACTAAAAGAACCTAAAAATTCTGAGATTGATACATTTTGTAAAAGATGTACTCAATAATTTTTATTTTGGTTTAAAGTTTACATTCATATTTTGAGAATTTGAGAGATTTAGATTTTGCGGTGATTGCAGAGAGTAATAAGAGATGAGAATAGATAACCAGATCCCATTGAGAAAAGAGAAAAGAGAGAAGATAGAAGATAGAAGGGAGAAAATATATTACTAGATAGGAAATAGACCCTTTTTTTAACAACTTTTGGCACGTATGAATCCCACCAATTCTGTGTAGAGAGATAATCCAACGGTCACAATCTAGAGCTCACGGCAACCCCAAAATGGGCGACCTTGTAAAATCAGCACTCTTTGAACAATCGTGGGGTTCATTTTGAACAATCTCATAAAAGTTTACTTCTTTAACGAAAAATAAGGCATCGACCGTATTTTTGGGAACTATGGTAGACAATATTTTTTGCACAAAATCAATGTTTATCTTCGTATTTGAAATCTTCAATCAAAAATAAATTGATACACATAATGAGAAAGAGAATCCACATCTTAAGATTTTTCACAAATTTCATAAACTTCTCAAAAAACAAAATTCAAACATAAAATCACAATCTATCTCAAGAGTACACCATAATCCAACCCTAAAAATTGAATGGATTGTATTGTTTTCGGGAAGAGTAGAATCGAGCTGCTTCTACAACCAAAGAAAGATCTGTCTAGAGAGAGATTGGTCACGAGGCTGAGATCGGCTTTCACCACTATCGCGTGAGAAATATCTACTTGTAAAACTGTCGTAGGGGATATATATCATCTTCTTGAATAGCCACAATGGAGAAATCTGAGGAGAACGAGGGAGATGCATCCTAACTAAATTCATATAAGACATGTGTCAGACCACATCATGTATTTCATGACGGAGATACTTTGACACCCGGTTCGCTTCAATGTATTTATGCATCCTTTATCTTGACCTACGATTTATTTCGTGTCCCGGGTGTCCTTTTTTGGGCATATGATTTACTCATGTTAAGAAATTATTATAATTTTTTAGTTTTTTGTAGAGAAAGTGGGGAAAAGAAAAGCAAGAAAGTGCATGGGCCCTAATGTTGGATTGAGCTCAAGAAAGAAAATATTCTCAAGGTCAAATGCTTTGTCTTCTTCTCAAACACCTTTAGTTTTTCTTTCAGCTTTAAGCCTTCTTTTCTTTTGAAGGCTTGACATGATTCTAGTTTCTAATAGTTATTTCAGCTTTTAAATAATTGTTATAAAAAATGTTATAATTCCGTTATAACGGTAATGCATTGAGCCCGTTCCGTTCTAAAAAATAACGCCCATTATTTACTGTTACGTACTGTTATTTTATGTTATAACAACGTATTATTTTCAGTATTCTCTTTTACATTTTGATCAAAGTTATATACCGTTATATAATTATTTACCGTTATAACAATATTATTTGTTATAATTGAAAACTACTACACAATTTGAGATAATAAAAAAGAATATCGTAATGTATACTACTTTAATGGCGAAAGTGCAAGCTAAGTACCTCCTATAACTTATAAATAGAAATATATAAGTATTATCACTATTTTTAAATTGAGAAATTTTAAACACACCCCATTCTTTAATTAGCTCACCCCATCTTTTTTAGAAATACAAAATTAAGTTAGAAAAAATAAATAAATATGTAGATCACCTCACTCTCTTTTAGCATTTCTCTTCATTTCTAGGGTTGTTAAGTCTTCATTTCTAGGGGATTTAAGTCTTCAAGTAAGATTCCCCCGATTGTACTCTTAATTAAGCTTTACTTGCATTATTTTATTAGATATAGAGATGATGAGACTAATCAAAATTATATAACTTTTAAAATGTTAAAAAAATAAAAAAATTGTTCTTCCTCGTCACTAAGTTAGAGTAGTGGAACTTGTTGGGCTTAAGAGAAATTAAGTCGTGCAATAAGAATTAGGGAAGGGGTAAACCCTTAGATTGAAAAATATTTATGTTTCTATTTTGGGGGCATACTTGTCATTAACTATTAAGGTGCAATTAACTTAAAAAAATAGTGGGATGAGGTGAGTTTTCACGGTTTGGGGTGTATTTAAAATTTCTCAACTTAAACAATTTGACTATCCTTGACTTGTTATTTGGCTTTGAAAAACGTAACACGGTTATAACGGTAACGGCCTCTGTCCGTTGCACCGTTATAACATACCATTTTAAAAACCTTGCTTTAGGCATCCTTTTAAACACTTAGTAAGTTTTTTTTCTTAAGCAACAAAGAGAAAAAATCATCTCTAGAGCATAAATGTTTTATGTTTCTTGCTAATTATCTTAGGATGGTTATAAAACGTCACAATGTGGGTTCATAGAATGTTTTATATTATGAAAATAGTAATATGTTTAACGAATTTCACACGTTACGAATATTACCAGCGAGAAGAATATGTATCATAATATTCTCACTTCATATACGATAGAATGACTTGGGTTGAATGATTTTGACCTAAAAAAGTGAGATTTAATTCGATAAGAAGACAAGAGATTAAAGTTGTGTTTATATAAAGTGATCAATAATAGCTAATTGTTTAAGGGAGACATAACTTTAGAAATAAAATTAATATGAGGTTAGGCATAATGCATCCAGTAAGGACATTATTTCGTACCTTTCGTTTTATAAAATAATACAAATTTCGGATAAAGTTTTAACCGCTTTGATTTCCTTTTTGTTAAGTAAGCAAAACAAATTATTGGGGAAGAGTTGCACCCTACGACTCTTAAGTATTGAATACCAAAGTTCAGATGATATGTCCTCGATGGAATATTGACTGAGATAAGATGTGTCCTCAAAAGGGGATAATGTTCCATCAGGTCGACTGAGTAAGTGCAAACTGTTACTCCACGAATTATTGTAACATGTAGAGACTAGCTTTATTTTTGTGAAATAGTATGCGAGTTGATGCCAGAGATCCTGGTTCTATTTGGTACACGGGAAACATTTGTCATAGGAAATTTTTATCGTGATTTGGCATATAATGGCCACTGGGTTAACTAAGTTTTCTTCTCATATATAAATCTATAAGTTAGCGCGCAATTGCTTCTTTCTTTATTTCTTTCTTTCTTTTTTTAGCTAATGATGGTAATCCAACTCCCTAACTTTTCCACCATTTGCCTGACTAATCCCTGGGGCACGTGTGAACCCCGCTAAACCACATGTTGGGTAAGTCAGGAATAATCTTTGGCAAGTACTTGTGATCAAGAAATATTTCAAAAAGGGAACCCTATAGCTTCGTAAATTGCCATGATAGCTAGGATCAGTTTGATGAAAACTGAGCATAAACATGTGAATGCATTGCATAACATGTGAATGCATTGCAACTCCGTACATTTGTGCCTGCATATATGAAATGCACCCGATGCAGCTAAATAAATAGAAGTTTAGAAACATGTTAGTGACACTATAATAAGCATGCGGTCGAATTATTTTGAGATACATAGGTGGCCGGTCATTTTAAATGGGAGGAGGTTTTTTTTAATAAATAAAGAGCTACTGCTTTATTATACTTCTTTATAACGAAAAAAATTGTAGAATGATGATCACGCTCCATGAGAGAGACAGAAGTTTTGCCCATACTATATATCACGTTCTACCTTTACCTTTTCCCCTCTGAGTCTGACCTGAATGTTGTGGGGTCTTATAATGAGATTAGCATAACTAATTATAATTTATTTCTTACTTGAAGGACATCTTAACAACATATATTAATTTGGCACAAATCACTAATCACTAATGTCTGTCTTTCTAGACATGAGGTTAAGGACCAGTGATGGGGCAAAAAATAGTGGTCCTCATAGGCATTTATGTGCATATACAAAGGTATGGTAACACAAACTCGGTACATAACTTTTGATTAACAAGTCGAAATGGGATGTAATAATGCGTACTTCTGGTGTTCAAAATCTGTGGATCATAAGCAGAGCTGGTGCAACAATACATTGTTGGAATCCTTGATCATTGGGAACAAAATTCAACTCAGGACTTTTCATGACATAAAAAAGGACCAGACTTTTTACCGCTTCAGCATTCAGATTAAGTATTCTGGTTTAGAAGATAAATTGTAAAACAGTGACATTGCGAATTTGGATAATGTTGTCATGTACGTGGGATGTAGAGTGGTAGTACCAAGTCCTAAAGAAGCTCGCCAATACGGTAGGGATCCCACAATGCATACGATATTAACTTTGCACCTGATGATCTATAATTTGAAATAAATAATTTTTGTGTTTGATGTTATTACCATGCAAAAGGGTGCAAAGTACTGCAAACTTTGTTTTGCTAAACACAAAAGCCTGTTTTGCGGGTGTCCTCAACACTTTGCAGTTTTGTACTTAAATAGTGTTTCTTGTGCTTGCCACTAAGGGATATGATTGAGAGAATTGCTCCAAATTGTTCAATCTCAATCTCAATCTCAATCTCAATCTCAACCATACTTGTATCTAATAATACTTATTAGTACTTAATGCCCAAATGGATGTCCGATCAGATAATATGGAATATGGTCACGAAAACAAGGCAGACTCAAACGGTCAAGCCCTCAAGTGGTTTAATCAGTAGAGTACAGCCTGTGAACACCTTATATGTTTATGCCAGTTTTGTGTAGATCCTAAACCAGATGTTTTTTCTTTTTTGTAGAATAGTACTTTCTCTAATGACCTTTTAAGTCATCCCATGTCCAACCCGGGTAAAAAGTTTTCAGTTTCATGGGGTTTCAAATAAAAGGTTCTAACTCATTCCTGCAGCCATTATCGTTCCGGCCAGTTGTCCCAACTAACCCTGAGTCACTTCAGGGCAAACAAATCCTCCAAATTGACACCTCAATACTAAGAAGATAGATGTTCAATAAACGAGAGGGCTAGCCCGAAACAGAACTAGATATGGCTATGTCATGCATGACAATACGCATGAATGTCAGCCATGGACCAGTGTTAGAGCTAGTTTTAGCTCTCTCCCGGAGACCGTAAATATGTCGCACCACAAATATGTCAAAGTTAAGATTCTTATAGTCATCATTAAGTATATATCAAGTAGAGAACAATTGAGAGATAGATATACATAAGTTGTTGTGTTAGACCTAGGGCTATCTATAACTATAAGGCCTTGATCAGTTAAAAGGTCAGGGACCCCTATGTGAGCTGAGATGGGCAGAGCACGCACTAACATTCTCCCCGCTTTGTTTAACAACACTACACATGACCTATACTTCGCATACCGACAGTATGTACCATGATATATATATAAGGTATCTTTCAACAAGTGGGTATGTGGAGAGCGAGAGAGAGAGAGAGAGAGAGAGAGAGAGAGAGGTCATCATTTCTCTCCTCAGGCCACTGTTTAGAGCCTTGGGATTGAAGGCATGGATTTCAAGTGATGGGGATGAAGTATAATCATGTGCCTGTAATTGCAGAGAGTGTAAAAAGCTTCACAGCACAAAATATATATATTTGAGAGAGAGAGAGAAAGAGATGTGTGTTTGTGTTTATATATGTGGTTTATATACCCTTCTTCCTTCTTTCTTTCTTTTCAAGACAACTTTTATAAGCTGAGAGAGTGAAGAGAGTAAAGAAGAAACGGAGTTCAGAAAAGTTGCAAGAGAAAAGCAAGAAGGGGTAGTGAGTGCACCTGAACTCTATGTGTCTTTGATTAAAGCAAAGCAAGAGAGATTCCTTTAAAGAGTGCTATAGTTAATTTTAATTAACCATCTTGGGATTTTCAAGCCTTCTTTAAACAAAGTCATCATCATCATCATTATGGAGTCTGCAAATCTCCGCCACCACCAACAACAACAACACCAACATGAGCTCCAAGAACAGTTTGTGGTATCTTCTTCTTCTTTGGCAACCCCATCTTTCTTTCCTACTGGAAACCACAACAACAACAACTCTTGGAACCCAAATCTCATTTTGTAAGTTTTAACTTATAAAACCTTACTATATGTGCATACATAATTAAGAATTATTCTTAGTATTTTGAATCTCATAGTTATAGACCATTTGATCTATATTCCATATTTGTTTTATACCCACTAAGATTTTTTGTTTTTGGATTTTAGTTATTGTGTTTTAGTTAATCAAAAGGAAGATTAGAGTCCAATATGTGGTGTCTTTTCTAAGAATTCGAACTTATGTGTCCTATATAAGACGACTAAGGGTGTTTTTTCATTAACACGTTAGGGTTTGTATGGTTCCATTGATGATTTAATTTTTTATGTTGATTGATCAGGAATACGAGTAACTTCGATCTTAATGTCAATGAAGATCTCACGGGCTCAAGGAATTTAAGGCAAAATAGTGACATGCTAGCCCCTCCTCTCAATGTTTCCATGATCCAAGACTTAGGGTTTCATTGGGCTAATAATAATAATACAGGTATGTCAACACCAATTACTCACTAGCTAGCTAGTCTTCCAAAATTTACCTTGAGCGACTCGCAAGTTTGAGAGAGGGTCCTTAAAATCGTACGATCACTATAACTTAGGAATATATCGATGTGTATAATTAACAGTTGTTTATTTAAAACTGATCCCAATTGGCACTTCGCAGGCTACATCAAGCATGAGCAACAAAATTTGCATGATCAATTTCATGGGATTCAAGTTTCAGAAGGAGAAGTGTACTCTAACTCGCAAAGTTCAGTTGGTCTATCAAGTAAAGGATACTTCAGCCAGATTCCTCCAAGTACTAATATTTCAAGTTTCAATCCACCTCCTTCTTTGTCGTTTTTGAGTACTTTAGGCATGAACTTGCAAGCTTTAGATCTCTTGAACTCAACGGAGTATGGTGTGAGTACTATTGAATCTGTACATAATAATCATGGAATATTTAAAGAAACTCCGTATTTTCCCCTTGAACATCTGCAAGAATCAAGTCATTGGTCTACAAACAGCGATAATAAAGTGAGTAATCTCTCTTCTTTTTTTCTCTGTATAAGTGTAGTCTTTGTACTAGTATTTATTCATGAATCTGATTACAACTAAAGCTACTTTTATGTGATTTATGCCTTTCAACAAGTCTTTTTTCTTAACTTACCAGATGAATCTTTTGATGCTCACAACAAGGTCGACAAAACCCTTTGATTTCAACTTTTCCTGTTGAAGCTTTTTGCACTAAAAGCAAAAGCTTTTTTTATGCACTTCTTTTTATAACTAAATATTTGCATTCTAATGATTTTAACCAAATTGTTTCTAATATTTTTTTCTTCTTAATTTGATAGGTGTCTTCCTTCATGAATGGAGTAATAGAGCCAAAGAGATCAAACAATATTTCAGAGCCAAAGGTATCGCAAACACCAGCAAAGAAGCCTCGAGTAGCACAACGGACGGCTATAACGACTATAAAGGTGCGCTATACTCTTAACATATTTTCGAATCAGCGAAGATATATTGGTTTAAGAACAAAATGATGCTATTGGTCAGGATTCTCATATATTTTATGCACATAATGATATCAACCAGGTTAGACAGGAGAAGTTAGGAGACAGAATCGCAGCTCTCCAACAGTTGGTCGCTCCATTTGGCAAGGTTCATATCACCATCTTTCTCCTCGTTATATCAATTCATAAGTACAGAAAGTTATGGGGCCCTTAAGAACCCTTGCATATATAAGCTTATGGGAGTTGAGAATCTAATAAAGGGCTATATTTTATATAGTTTGTAGTTTTGAGTTATGCGCTATATATGATATTACAATCTATACTGTGGAATTCTTATGCAGACTGACACAGCCTCGGTTCTTATGGAAGCCATTGGATACATCAAATTCCTACAAGATCAGGTTGAGGTAATTAAGCTTTCTTATTGTGTTTAATTATTTTGTTCCGAAGTGCTTGTTCAATGGGGCTTAGTTATGTTTGAGTGATTTAGCTTGGAGTGATGTTGTAATGCAGACATTAAGCGTGCCATATATGAAGATGTCACGAAAGAATTCTCATAGAACAACTCATCAGGTAAAATGAACTTACTTTAGTAAATATACTACAGTTATATCTAGTGTTTATCGGTTTGAGCTAAAATTAGAGAGATGATCTTGGTTATGCTTTGTTAACATATTTAGTTACTAATGTGAATATTTACAGGGTTCATGTGGGGATGACATAGATGAAGAAACAAAGCCAGATTTAAGGAGTAGAGGGCTTTGCCTTGTGCCATTGTCATGTACTTCATATATAACCAATGAGAACGTTGGCATTTGGCCGCACCCTAACTTTGGTGGAAGAACTTGATGTGTATATTTCAGGTCTAATTAAGATTAAAAACACTGCATGTTTTGTGATCTGTGATGTCTACGCCAAAGAAATGTTGTATTGGTGGAGCAAATTTGGTCGTCTTGTAAGAAAAAAAAGTTCAGGAAAGACCAAGTTTGGTCCATCAATGATCATGATCCATCATGTGTAGTTTATGTTTCATTGTTTGGAACTCATTGAACATTATTTATGCTAATCTTATGGGTCTTATTGGATGATTGTCTACTGGATGAGGAAGATATGTGTAGATACTACATTTTTCGTGTTGGTTCAGTGGTTGATTGCATTGTAATAGTTGAGGTAGTTATAGTCGAGCTTGCAGGATGCGTGAGAAGTACCTGAAACTAGAGTTTGTTTATTAAAACAATGCCCAACGCCCCAAATAATCCTGACAGGAGGTTTTTGTGCTACTCTTGCCGGAGCCTGGAGGCACTTGTGCAACTTGCCACATTGTCATATCCGATTCAGGTTTCCCATCAGTCGGTTGTCAACAAGGTATAACAGAAAAATAGCATCAAAATAAATAAATAAATGATATAGAAGTAAAAATGGATCAATTTCTGATAGTTGTTAGTATTCTAAAATTTTGGTTTACAACCCTAAATCAGAGATGAAACTGGTATGGCATATAGCCTTCGCAAAGAGACAATGTTTTGGGGATACTACAGGCACAAAAAATGTATAATATTCCATTCATTCGTTGGAATATGAGAATTAAAACGAATGAGATTGTTTGTGATCACATTCATTCCATGCATTCGAACAGAACCGTTATATAATTATGTGAAATACTGGTTGCAATTAAATTTAGATTAATGTTTTAGTTATAGCGGTTGGTTCAAGGTTGATCAGTTATAGCGCAAACTGAACTACAAAATACTCGACTCAAGTTACCAAAGTTTTGGATATATGATATCCAACCCAACCCAAAGTTTTAAGTGCATGAATGAATCCAGAGCTGGGTTACGTCGGTTTTTAGGGGTTAAAGAGTTTGTTAAAATAGTGTGGCACAGAATTTGACAACCTTGTATTTTTGGTCTTTCCTCACGTAAATGCTGAAGATGCTCCATGATAATCTACAACATATAGTGAAACCTATCTAAATGCACAATCTTGGGACAGATTAAAAGTGTACATTTTGAGAGGTGTGTTTACAAAGTTTGATCTTCATACAAGGCACTTAAATACATCTAAATAAGGTTTGTGTCTATTTTACATTAAATATTGGTTAAAAGCAAATTGAAATTATAGTTTAAAATAGTGAGATAAAATAATTATGGTAATGTAATTGAAACATGTAACCAAGTGAGAAATTTGTTACTAGTAGCTAATTTAGTACAAATGTAGAGCTAAGTGCAATTACATAGGTAAAAATATACTGTCGGGACTAGGAAAAAATGCACCTTACAGTGTGCAGGGATATTTCTAATTTATATTGGGACCAACATTTTAAGTGCAATTAAGCAGGTTGTGCGTTTATAAGGGGTGCATTTAGATAGGTTTCACTATAATAACATAGTGGTTGGGATTCAAGGGGTCCTAATGAGCCCCACGTGTGCTTTTTCGCACTAGCATTGATCTCTAGTTCACTTAGTTGAATCAAACATAGTTGATTGAATTTGAGACTAGTCTTGGGCTCTCATTTTCGAAGTAGGCACGCCAAAGTTTTAGGCACATCTCTTATAATTTGAGAGGTGTCTACACTTAAAAGGAAAAGTTAACTCTTAGGCGTGCCTCAATTTTCTATTTTTTTTTATTTTTCTTCTCAAGCCGAGCCTTAGGTAAGACTTATATAAAATCTCTTAGTACTCGAGATTAATCGTTTCTGATCAATTTAGGTAAAATTTTCTAGGTCAATAATCATTTGTATATATCAATTTTCTAATAACGAAACCCTAGCCTTATTCAAATCAATTCTATGGTCGAGTGTCAACAATTAATAGTCAATATGCGACGATAATCAACGCACAATAAAAGCCCATAGGTCGCTGTCGAATCCTCGACAACTAAAAATTCACTTATCAAAAGAGTTGCATCTGAAAAATACTTACAAATTCGATAAACCCGTCTCGTGATTATTGATGCGAGAAAAACTTGGTCTAAATACCTCGCTCAAAACTAGGGCTGAGCATGGGTTTCGGGTCAGTTTTCGACCTGAACTGAACCCGAACCGACCTAAATCGGTTCCTGAGTTTTCAAACCAAAACCGAACCGGAGTACGTATAAAACTGACCCGACCCGAACCAAAAAGTTAAAGGGTAAACCAAAACCGAACCGTGTTGGAACCGATTTTCAGGTTGGGTCGAATCGGCAAATAAAAGAAGGCAGTTTGTAGCTGCTTCCATACTTCTTCTCTCTTCATTTTTTCATGCTCTCTTCACTTACAGGCCCTTATCGGTTCCTAAAAAGTGTTCCTAGGATCCACATACGAAAGGTTAGGACCGGTATTGTGGGATCATTTGTGATGGAGACCATCAATGCTACTCGTTCGATTGAAGAGTTGTTCAAATCCGATTGTTTCGATGATGATGGTGCGAGTGAGCTGCGTTGGATATGAAAATTTGATATGAAAACAAGTGATGGGTGTAACAATGTAACAAGTGATGATGCTAGAAAGTTAGATACTGCTTACGCTGAAAAATCTTCCATTGCCGAGGAAGTATCAAAACAACCCTATCCCGAGCTTGGAAGATGCAATTCTGTCGTTAAGGAGAGAGGTGAGAAAAGAGCTCTACAAATTGATGAACCCAGAGATGTACCAAAGATAATTAGAGAATGGCCTTCCCCATGTTTCCAGAAGCTGATGAACACTTCCCCCTATGTCATCATTTCCATTACTACATCAAAAAACAAGTCTTCAAGGCAACTAATTGGGTATGAAAACAAGTCTAGGTTCATTGTATACTTGAGATGTGGGTTCCACATACAATAATATAATTGTAATATACATGTGAATACAAACTCGGTGTTCTTGTCGGTTCCAGAAAACAGAAACCGAAACCGAACCGGTTCTTGTCGGTTCCAGAAAACAGAAACCGAAACCGAAACCAGTCTTCTAGAAACCGAACCGTTTTGCTAAATACGATTCGGTTTGGTTTGGTTTGTCGGTTTTTACAGTTTCTTGCTCTGCCCTACTCAAAATTATGGGTGTAATAGGTATTAAGAGCAGGCGAGGGTCGATTTCCTTGAGGAGTAAATATATTAAATGCTAAAATTTTCTAATTAACTAATAAACAAATCTAAACTAATTATCAAAATGGGTTTTGGATTGAAAAATTAACCTAAAGTATGAATTTGGGTACGATTAAAAAAGGGGGCCTAGGCTTTGGATCTTCCCTGACATAATTTACTAAGAGAATAATTATATAAAAGAGTTTATCCACTCATAATAGTTGTGATTAGGTTTATTCGGGTTTAAAATCTAGGGTTTATGGCTAAAACCGTACATAAGGACTTAATCATTCTTGGACTATCGAATCTAGGTCTTGTACACTCCCTCTATTGTTAGGCGGAATATCTAAATTCCTTGTGATCTAGTAATCTCTTTGAATGCGAAGGCAACTAAATATGACTAATTTGGCATCTCTTTCATCTTCATAATAGATCGGGAACCCTTTCCTACTACAAACCAGAGTATTATAGAGCAATACTAGATCTATTCTATCATATAACTACTGCACTTAGCTCACAATCACTGGAGGGCTGATCCTTAGCTCATAGCTTAATTCTAAGAGCATAAAATAAATAAAGGAGAGAGAGAGAGAGAAGAAGAAGAAGAAGAAGAACTTAAAACTTAAGCTTTATTATCCTTCCAAAATGAGATGAAAAATAAATAGAATTGTTCTCCTATTTATAGGAGATAAGAGAGACTTGTTTACATTTTTGGCCTATATCAGATAAATTCTATCATTTCTACTCTATCTTCTATCTGGATAATTCTTCTCAAACTAATTCTTATAGAGTCCATCTTCATTCCTTGGAGTAAATCTACAAGTACATTGAATGTAGACATCTTCCTTGTACCTAAGAGATTGCTGGAGATGCTTAAACTCTTTGTATCTTCTATTAGCTATCCTTTTTTCTACTTATTAGCTTCAACAATGATAAATGCCTGGAAATAAGAAAATTTTACTAACACTAAAAATAATAAATTGGGATTAACAAAATGATATTTTTAGGCGTATTAATCCTACGTATTTCTACGTCTATCAATTATCTCTCTTATGATCTAAGCTTTATGCACTTTCTTCGTTCTCGCAGCGATAGTCTTTGATCTCGCAACAAGCCTTCCTCGAATCACTCTTGCAAAATCTTGAGGGAAGAAGGATTGACTAATTTAATCTCAAGATCAAGGTTCTAAGCTCTCTCTTTCTTTCTTTCTTTCTCTCTCTCTCTCTCTCTCTCTCTCTGATCTTAATTAGTCTTTCAATAAAACATAAAAACCCAAAAAAGCTTGGTGAAGAAAACCAAAATCGTTGGGGTGTCCGGCCCAAAGTGGGAACCCAACTAGGTTGGGATGTCTCCACTGGACTCCTAACTTGGCCCATAAATCAAGGGTTTATAGGGAGAGTTTTAGAAGGGCTATATATATATATATATATATATAAAAAGCCTATATATATCTAAATAGGCTTTATGCCTTTATAACATTTTGGCATCATATCAATAAAGTTTTACTTCTCTCTCATATCATGTTTGTTATATCTCTATATATGTATGTGATTGCTAGAGTGTTTAATATCTAACACGTTATCAGCACTGCGAACAGCTAATGTATTAAGGAAGAAAAAGCTCTCCAAAAGAACAATTTTGAAAAAAAATTGCGTTGTGGAGAGGTATCTTTTTCTTTAATTCATTTTCGGGTATTTATTGCATGATCTAATGTATAGGATACCTAGATATGAGTATATGAATTAATACCGCTTTTTTTAATTAAAAAACTATTTTTTGGCATTTTTTTTACCTTCGTGAAGGGCTATTTTTAGACCAAAAATAAGGACCGTTTTAGCAATTAGTTTAAGGTATTCGTATATTCGTTGTGAAGCCTACTTTATGACGATCACGATGGTATATTATACTTTATCGAGAGATGTCCATGTCGATAGTAAATTGGCGTTAAACCTAGGCAGGTCACGACTAAAAACCATGTTTTGACGGCTGATTAGGTCAGGATGACATCATCAGACATTTAGGGTTTTATCTTTTTAATAATAATATTGTTGACATCATTTAGGGTTTAGACCCGATCCAGATCCAATTATAAAAATTAGACCTAGATGAGACCTAATTAGACTAAAACTAAACCAGATTAGCTTTGAGGATGTGGCAACGAGTGGGACCTATAGTGATGACGAGGCAGCATTCACTGTTGGCACGTGACATATGGAACCCACTTGGGATGATATGGTAGGTCCCACGTGGGATTTACACGTGCTGACATGGCAGGGTCACGTGGCATGTAGACCCCACCTGCTAACATGGCAGGGCCATGTGGCATGTGGACCCCACCTGCTAATGTGTTAGAGAAACATAGCATGTAGACCACACCTGCTGATGTGGCAAGGCCACGCGGCATATAGACCCCACATACAGATGTGTTAGTGATATATGACATCACTGTGACAGTGACACGTGACATCACAGGGTGATGATATGTGGCAAGTACTGTAGTAGTGACATGTAACAAGCAATGTAGCAGGAGACGTATCAGCGCTGTAGCTGGATACATCGTAAGCACAATTACAGGACACATCTCAAACCAACTCAGACTGGTCTAAGCCTTGACCCAGGCCAAGTTAGACCAGTCCAAACACTAAAATTGGCTTTTGGAGCCCAATTTTTGGTCAGGTTTGATCAAGTTCTTAAAAAAAATTCATATTAACTGAACCAACTTCTGGGGGACCCATTTTAAAAAAATCTATAAATTTTTTGGGAACGGGTGCCTTGTATAAGAAAATTGACTAACTTATATGTGATATAAGAATACATATTAATACCTATTGAAGTATCTTACGATAGCTTATAGGATATTAATGGTATGCCCCTAGGATACTAATTATTTTGATCGGGGATTAGAGATAATACAAAAACCAAGACTAATTTAGAATACGACTGTGAGTCATATCTAAATCATGATTAAATGTCAAAGATAATAATTAGAAATCAATTGGGAATTGACTTAGTCTTATTTTCTAAAAACTTGGTGTCTGAGGAACCAATTTTACGTATCTAGGTACAATTAGATGTTACTTGATAACATTTAGGGGTATATAGGCACTAATAACAACCTTAGTACCCTAAAATGTTAGTTCAAAGACAGGATTAATCTACCTATCTTGTGAACTCAGTAGACTTTACGATGGAACCACTTATCCACTAAATATCTAATACCCCTCATATTCATAGCAAATAAGTTATTTGTTTAAAATATACAAACCTTATAAAATTTTAGGGATTAGAACACCCTAATTGTTAGAATAAGGATCACAACATCTAGTGGTTTTAAATAGTTGTCTTGGCTAAGACTTTATTAAAACGTACTTTAAGGTTAATATCACCATTTTACGGGGTAAAGTTGGAATTCGACGCTTAATAGGATCTCATAGGTATAAAGCCTTAAAAGGGGTTTACTTACAGGTAATAATTAGAATCATATACTTCATTGTGATATATACTATGAACCACAAGTAATGATTGAAAATAATGTATTTAATAGGATTTCATGAGTAATAAAACATGAACAAGGTTCACCTACAAGTACCGATTGAGAATCATTAACTTAAATACTATGAATTACCTATATGCAAGAAATGTTCATTAAGTGCGTACTACTACTGGTATTGGCTTACTTGCATAACGGATGTTGGTGACACTCAAAGCATTGAGTACCTCCTATACTGCAACTCTATTTCAGTACCAATAAACTTGACTTGTTTGGATACTAAAATCTATCTGTTATTACAGAATCTGGAAAATACTATTGTTGAGAATAATGAGTTCCTAAATAATAAAGTAGGAGCTTTATTTGTACCCTCGCTTCCATATTCAGGAAGACCTGATAATGAATTGCCCTATACTATTCTAGTATTGTATGACTGGGGCAAAAAAATTATTTGATAGTACAACTTCATTATAATATTATGTGGAGAAATAGTTAAGGTAAACAGAGACATTATGAATATTTTGTTAAACTTTTTACGCTTTAAATATTGTGTTTCCGAGGTAACATTTGATAGTTCACTTTGCACGGAAACCTAATTCAAGTTTTCTTCATTTATAAGTAAAACAATAAGCTACTCGTTAAGAACCACAAGCGAATGCCTACTAAGAGTAAGTATGTGCCTATATCGTATAATGTTGGGTTTAGTGACATCGAAAGCTGCAGACAGGGCTGTAGCCGTGGATAGATAAGAGATGGTAACAATAGCAGGATTAAATTTTTAACCATTAATAACCAGAGGCAAGGGGAACAAGAAGTTCACCAATAAACTAAAATGAAAAAGGAAGAATTCTAAACTAGATACGAGATAACTGGGTACTGGGTGCGGGATTGTAAGGTGAACCAGACAATCCAAGGAGATTAGCTCCAGATTTATCACGTGGTCGCAGCTGGCATACACCCCAATACGGCAGAGTGTGTGGCCTAGGATTTCTCCCATGATACCAATGTAGCTTTGGATCAAGTTTTAAGAGTGATTAGTTGCAAATTCTTAGTAAATGAATGATGTCACCTAGAGAGCATTGTCAAGTAGTAACTTTACTCATTACATAGTAGTAGTTTTACTTTATTAGTACTATCATTGACTGAGTTGAGAACTCTTCACTGGTTAGTTTAAGAGAATGCTCATGACATGTACTGATTCGGTATCACATCTATGAAATTTTTCTTTGATTTTTTTGTAAATTTATTGATCTACTATATACAACCTGCCCTATAGATCTATATGCTCTTTGAGCATTAAACAATAATCAGATGAGTGGCGAAATATGTCTAAGAGACAATAGTACTATGCACTCGATCATTTAGAGATATATGGACATATTTCTTATCTTTAACCTTGTACATCGGGGATGTCATGAATATTATTAACACAACCAACATGATAGAAAACACTAGACGTATCTCGCTATTACTGTTTAACGGTACGATACATGATATCTAGTCCATTTTATACACTAGTAAACATAGCCAAATTTTACTGAGTTTTAGGGAGATACATGATAATGGTTATCACGTAAAGATGATAGAAGAAAAAGAGAGACAGGTTTTATGCATTCCCTCTATGTCTAAATGTTAGACTATGTTATTGGAACGGTTTCCAATATACTCCTCTGGGCTAGGATAGTGAGAAAGATTATCGAGAATACATTTCGACTTTCCTTAAAAGAAAACAAGATCCATAGAGTGTACGTATAACGATTGCTTTCAAAGAAACACCACCAAAAAAAATAACTTTTAACAATGGACTAAATCCGTTGCCAAAGGCTTTTTGGAACGAATTTTGTCCGTTACACAAGTGTTGCCATAGGGTGTGTTGCGAATAGGTTTGCAACAGATAAAATCCGTTGCTGAAAGTAAAGTTTCTGCAATAGACACCGTCCGTTATCTTTATTTAATTGCTGGCAAAAGATTTTATCCGCCATAATAGCATCTACAACACCCTCAACAACAATATTTTTTCTCTGTTGGTAAAGCCATCATCTGTTGCATATAATGTCTTTTACAACTTCATTTTTTCCTTTTTAAAAAATAACAGCACTGAAATCATCCAAAAACCTTCTATAAATTTTTATTATTACACAAAATTACATTCAGGAAACTTCATTAATTTCTCATGAAATTCATACAACAACAGAGAAACTACATTATATTATTATTTATCATAGATTTAGAATCAGTTGATAGACACCCAATTTCCCTTGGTTTCTTCATACTTGTATGAGGGAGGCTGGATATATGATTTCCTGCAATGACCACCACTGTATATAATGATACACGAATGACACCACCAAATTTTGATCTGAAATGCAATGCAAAAGGCTGCATCATTGATGATATAGAGGAAACTTGTATGGATTTAATAAGAAGCTATAATATTTCATAAGATAGGTGTAGTAGCATATTTTCCATGTTCGACAAGGATAAGCCAGCATGACATAGTGGAAGACAGTCCAGTATTCGAGAAGATGTCACGTCTACAATCACAAGTTCTCGACCTACTAAAAATAGTCATTGTGTGTGATCAAAGAGAGCCATTGGAGATCCGTGAAGTTCGCCCACTACCCTCGAAATAGGAAACAATTTTTCTTTTTGTAAACTGCCTGTATCTACTATAAATACAGGCAGAGAATAGGTTATTTAGATCCACAACTTTACTATTTACTCTTCCTTACATTACTATCACCCAACAAACTGTAATAACTAGCAACCTATTGGATTTTACATCAAAATTCTCCTCGAGGTCATGGTTTATCTCAACCTTTACTGAGTTTCCACATAAAATCTTATTCGTTTAAGCTTATTATTGCACCATCCTTACTAAAAGTATTGGTGAAGATTATCCTCCTGAAAAACACGCCATTACAATTGGCACCGTCTGTGGGAATATCACACTTTTTTTACCACCTTTGATCTAAAAATAATCCGATGACAAACATGAATCTCCGAAGCCATTCTGGTATGCTGAGGAACCATGAGATCAACCCGATACCGGAAATAGTCGATCTGCACAACGCAGTGATCGAACTACAGAGACAAAGAGAATCTGACCGAGTCCAGAGGTTGGAAGATCAGCGCATTCAATCCCAAGTTCTTCAATTTGAAAGCGACTAAAAGAAGAAAGGTCTTGAACCAATAAAGTCAGACACATCAGAAAGAAATGGATAATTTACAAAGAACTCAGGATCGTTTTACTGGCTGTCAAACGTCGCCCCCTCAGGCCCGAAGAGATCATCGCTCCAGGGCGACCTAAAGAGAAAACCATCTAAGAGAGGAACGAGTACGAACTTCTCGATCAAGATCCAAAAATCTAGATAGGGTTCTCGATATTTCAAACTTATGTCCTCAGCATCGACAACCCAAGGAAGTCGATGCACGCGTCATTAAACTCTACCACCACCAGAAAGATGACCTATCAAAGACCGATTGAGACCTGAAGGACAGGGAAACTTTGATCCACAAGTTGCAGCTGCACCAATTCCTCTGCCATAATTCATCACCCTGGATGATCTAAACAATATGATCCAAGCCATAATCTTTGATATCCCAGGCCGAAGATCTTCTCTCGATAGAATCAAAATAAATCCCATCTCTCCAAATCTCAAAGTTATGCCCATTCCAAATAATTTCTACATGCCAAAGTTTATTCAGTATGCAGGCCTCACTTACCCTCTCACCCACTTCCGATACTACAAAGACGTAGTTGGATTATACTCTAAACTCAACCACATGTTACGCAGATTATTCAATATGGGCCTAAAAGAGGAATCGCTCAGATGGTTCTATATTATCCCCAAAAGCTCCATCACTACATTCGGCCAGTTGCAGCACCTATTCGAGTATAATTATGCTCATGCTAAGGAATGAGAGATACCCATAAATTATTTGTTCTTCTTCGAGCAGGGTGTGAAAGAAATACTAGAAAGTTTTACAAGAGATTCTTACAGAAAACATAAAAAATTGGGAACTAAGATCCCAAGATTGTCGTTCTAGTATTCACCTCAGCTCTTCATATCGACTCCAAAGTTTGATAAGAGCTTACCTTGCACAAGCCTAGAACGGTGAAAAAGATAATTGATATTGTTAATAACTACATCGAATTAGAACGATCCAAGAAGGATAAGATGAAAAACTCCTGTGTCATCCACTCTCATGAAATATTTTTATCTCCACCCCAAAAATCAACCAATACCGAAGCACCCAAATAACATGAAAGAAATACCGACAACGCTAAAAGAAGAGACAAAAGGCCAGACAGACCCGACCCAGTTCTACCTCCAATGATAATAACTCTCTCCGCTATCTTACAAACGATAAAGGGAGATGAGTTATATCGGGCAGTACAAGCAATTCCTGATATTCCTAATAAACCTTTGTGTCAGTATCACAACGTAAATAGACACGAAACTGACAACTGCTACTCTCTCATTCAAATTTTTCATCGCATTCTATTCGTCGGATGACTTCATAATTATGTAGTCGACATTCAAAAGTTCCTCGAAGAAGAAACTAAAAACAATGACGTTGATCAATAACAAAGACAAGGGCAAGCTCGCCATCTTTACATGATCAAGATTGAGAAAGAAAAGAAAAGAAAAAAGGATGATCGAATTACATCTTATTGCAAAATGACATCCTCAGGCAAATTAGCAAAACTTCCATCCATCTCGAGCAAATCAAACCGTTTGTACCATACTACCTTCGAGGACTGTGACAATAGCCATGTCAAGTACCCTTATGATGACCCTCTAGTCATTATGCTCTAAGTAGGACAAGACTACCTACACATACTTCTCGTCGATATAGAAAGTGCCACAGATGTTCTATTCAGAAGGGAAATTGAAGTTCTTAGACTCAAAGACTCAGTAAAAGTTTTGACAACCACCATCACAGGTTTTAATGGTTTAAAAGAATCGGCCACAGGAGAAATTACCTTGCCAGTTCAAGTGGAATCAGAAGCCACTTTTGTTAAATTATTGGTCATCGATGCTGAGTCTAAGTATTTGGGAATTTTAGGGTGGAGTTGGCTACATTCGATCAAGGCAGTACCTTCGACATATCATCTGGCATTAAGATTTCCAACAGATTGTGGAGTCTACAAAATCAAAGACAGCCAAGTAGTTGTACTTATATGCAAGAATACCACCACCAACTCTTACACAGCGACACTTCTCAAGGCATAACAACTATAGTAGGAAACACCCACCCTCCCCACCCTCCCATATTCGAGCAGCATGATATTGAGGTGCCCGGAATAAAAAAGAAACCATGATCCAGCTCCTGAAGAAAAATGTTGACATCTCTGCATGGCCTTTCCAAGAGATGCCCGACATTAATCCTTCGATCACATGCCACAAGTTCAACCTTCTTCTAGACAGTAAAGTAGTTGTACAAAAGTGTTGAAATCTAGTTCCCCGCCTTCGTGAAGCCGTTAATGACAAAATTGACAAACTTTTTCATGTAGGATTTATCAGGGAAGTAAAGTATCCAAAATGGGTTTCTAACATAGTAGCGGTCCCAAAGATAAATAGAAAAACCAGAGTTTGCGTTGATTTCACAGAACCCAACAAGTTTATACCTAAAGATAACTTTTCTCTCCCCCTGATCCCACAACTCCTGGACTCTGTAGCAGGGCACGGACTTCTTTCAATAATGGATGCAGCTTCTAGATACAACCAGGTTCCTCTTGCCGAAGAAGATCAAGAAAAGATAACTTTTATCACAGAAAGAGGTCTTTACTGTTACACAGTAATGCTTTTTGGGATAAAGAATGTATGAGCCACCTACCAACGGCTTGTCACTAAAATGTTCAAAGATCATTTAGGAAAAATCATGGAGGTATACATCAATGATATGATCTGCAAAAGCTTGAAGCGTGAAGATCATTGCAGTAACTTCCAAACCATCTTCGATATCTTCTACACATACCAGATGAAACTCAACCCAGAAAAATACCAATTTGGTGTCACATCTGATAAATTTATGGGATACTTGATTAGTATGAGGGAAATCAAAATAGATCTTGTACAAATCAAGGCACTCATGATAATGCGATCTCCTCGAACCAAAACAAATGTATAAAAAATTTATGGCTAGATTGCAGCTCTTCACAGGTTCATCTCCAAGTCATCTGATCGATACAAACTTTTTTACCTCCTTCATAGAAATCCAACTCTACTATCCAAAAAATAGCCCAAGGAAATTACTTGGACTCCTGACTATGAATTGGCTTTCCAAGATCTTAAACGATACTTGGGGCATCTTCCTATCATAAGTACTCTAATTGATGGCTAAACACTAACAATATACTTATCCATACTGATGATTCCATTAGCTCTATCTTTATTCGAGAAGACAAAAGTGTAGAAAAACTAATTTACTTCATCATCAAAACTCTTATGCCTGCTGAAAAAAAATACACAACAATTGAAAAATAACTACTCGCCTTGGTCTACAGCTCTTAGAAACTTTGACCTTTTTTCCAAGCTCATCCCATCAAAATTATTACTAAATATCCTCTCAAACTTGTACTCTCTAAAATAGAAAAATCTCAAATGGTTCAACAATGGTCTGTATTCCTTGACGAATATGACATCTCCTTCGAGCCTCAGATATCAATCAAAGGACAAGAAGTAGCTGATTTTTTGGCATATTTTCCAGTTGAAGAACTCGATTAGGAAGAGCTCAAAGAAGTATTGGTTGATGACTCAATTGCAGAGACAGATGCATGGTCATGAAGAACAGGATGGAGACTCTTCACAAATGGATCTACTGGACCACAAGGATTTGGAATAGGCATCATCCACGTTATACCTTCTAATCATCGCATCGAGAAAGCTATTTAACTCAAATTTTATGCCACCAACAATGAAATAGAATATGAAATCATCCTTCTTGGACTCGATCTTGCTATAGCACTTGGAGCAGAAGAAATAGTTGTATACATCGACTCCTTACTCGTCGCCAATCATTACAACAAGACATTCAAGATATCAGGTAAGATGGTCGATTCTGTAGCCTTATTCGAAGACAAAATGAGCAAATTCAAATCATCAACAATCTTTTACCTCCCTCGAGCCAAAAATTGCCACGCTGACGCGTTAGTACAACAAGAGATCCTTAGATATTGAGGTTATTGAAGATTCTAGCCTCGATATATGTTATACGATGCAAATTACTGCTCTTGAAGAGGAAAATGAAGATGACTAGAGAAGACCTTTCTATGCATACCTCAATTCTAATATTCTCCCAAGTAACAAAGAAGATACCCGATCACTATTGGCCAAATGCCCAAGATTCGAAATTTAAGATAAAAACCTCTATCACATTATAGGAGGAGGACCTCTGATTGAATGGATATCTCATAAACAGACCCAAATAAAAATTAAAGAACTTCACGAAGGGATCTGCGCAACTCATATTTCAGGACGATCATTGGCCCAGCGAGCATTTACTCAAGGGTTATACTGGTTGAAGATGCGACAAGACTGTAAAGACATTGTTCGTAGATGCTACAAATGCCAAATCCATGCTCAAGACATCAAAAGCCCATCACTCGACTTGTACATAAGCAATGTCCTCTGGCCATTCAAAAGATGGGGGATTGATATAATTGGACCTTTCTACCCAGTATCGGGAAATTATAAATTTGTTCTTGTGGCCACAGACTACTTTACCAAATGGGTCGAAGCAGTTCCTTTATGTCATACTAAAGAAAATCAAGTTGTTAAGTTTCTTTGGGAGCACATCATAACCAGATTTGGCTGCCCACACATCATACGATCTGATAACGGTAAACAATTCATCAACAACAAAGTTCTTAGTTTCCTCCACAAATATAAAATTCAACTATCTACTTCAACACCATACTACCCTCAAGGTAACGGACAAGCTGAAGCCATCAACAAAAACATCAAATTAGGACTACGCAAACACCTCGACGAGAAGAAAGGCAGATGGGCTAATGAATTACTAAGCATTCTATGGGCATACGTGATTACTCCTTAAACATCCATAGGTTGTACTCCATTTATGATGGCCTTTGGCACTGAAGTAGTCATACCTTTATACCTCGATCTACCGTGTAGTCGAAGAAAAATCACAGATGAAGACAATAAACTAGGACTCCTCTACAACCTCAACTAGATCGATGAAACCCAAGACAAAGCCATTACAAACTTGGGGCGGTACCATGACACACTCAAGAAGCTTACAACAAAAATGTTTGAAAATGAAAATTTGGCATTGGCGACCTTGTCCTTCGACGAATTCAGGACAGTACTCGACCTAAGAATTCTAGAAAATTGTTAGAAAATTGGGAAGGGCCATATATTGTCAGTAACAAAACTGATAGTGGGACTTACATGTTAATGACTAAAGATGAAATACAGCTCGAATATCCATTGAATACAACCCAACTAAAAATGTTTTGCAGATGACAGCTACAACTGCTTTCGACGATTCCAATACAACTATCTTTACTATCTTTACTTAGTCTCGATCCATACTTGATAAGTATGCATCCAAACTAACAATCATCTTTACTATCTTTACTTAGTCTCGATCCATACTTGATAAGTATGCATTAAAACTGGCAATCATCTTTACTATCTTTACTTAGTCTCGATCCTTACTTGATAAGTATGCATCCAAACTTACATTCAATTCTTCGACAAACACTATCGAATTATAGGATAATCTTGTTTGCATTCATTACTTATCGAGCAAAACATGTCATGTTTTGTTCTTTTCAATTCAAACCCAGATATCCCTTTGAGGACTAACATCTGATAATCATTCCATATACTTTCCATTACATGGCCATCTTTCAATCATCATGAATAATTGCTTCATAGTAACACTCTACTACTATCTACAGTCATATTTCACACTATCGATCTTGTCGAATATCAACACTTAGCATAAATTTAATAAAAATAATGCATCAATTACTTTCAAACAAATTCTTTAAAAAACATAAACATCAGCATTCAAGAAACATAGCAAAATATTATTTCGGTCCCATCGACCATTTTTACATCTTTAGTCAAACAAAAAATTTTACAACCATGATTTACTCAGCAAGGGGAGAAACTACATCATTAACCTTCGCGAATCCACCTGGAGCGAGCTCATCCAATATTTCCTCAAGATAGAAACCCTCGGAAATCATTATCACAAGATTCTCGACAACCTCCATCCCACTAGGAACTTCGTCTTTAGCATCTGAATCAACAAACTCCAAATTCCCGGTAACAACTAGTCATTTGTAGTAATCTTTCCTCTCCTCCACCGCATCTTACTGCTTCACATAATTGGCCTTTACCTTCTTACATACTTCCAAACTATCTCGCAAAAGTTCAGCCCTCACCTCCTTCATAACTTTTCCATGCTCCACCTCCATCGCCCTTCGAGAAGCATTAACCTGCTCCCGTACATCATTCTTGAAGTTTGTTCTCAGCAAAGCTAAAGCCTCCTCTTTATCTTTGGTGAGGTCGAACCTAATCTCCTCGGCCTATTTATC
Organism: Kingdonia uniflora; assembly: GCA_014058105.1. Classification (NCBI taxonomy): domain Eukaryota; kingdom Viridiplantae; phylum Streptophyta; class Magnoliopsida; order Ranunculales; family Circaeasteraceae; genus Kingdonia; species Kingdonia uniflora. Next base: position 2,979,202 of record JACGCM010002137.1, read on the forward strand.
CCAAGCTTTCTTCGCATCACGAAGGGCAACCTCCTTCACCTTCCCAGCATCCAACTTATACCTATTCAACTTTGCCTCAAGTTTCCTCTTCTCATCTATCAACTCTTCTTTATCCTTGACCAGCTCCCTCTCTATATTCGTGTAAGCAACAAGCTTATTTGCCAGAGTGCCAGTAGTACCAATAATGCAACCTTTGCCCTCAGTCAACAACTTCTTAATCTACATTACATTCATAATGTGAGTATTCAAATGAGGCACCAAATTCTTTAATCGAAGCAAAGCAGAAAAATTTCTCACCATCGACATATTCCAGTGACCCTCGCTAAGGAAAGTGATCAAACTCTCTGCTCCAACCAAACAATCATCAACTTTCTCCTCAAGCACAGTCGCCCCAGCCACATAAGCATATATGGTCTTTTGGACCTCAGTCTTCAACTCCTCAACGAATTTCTTCTTTGACGATTCCAAAGATGCCTTCTTTTTCGGCATCATGCTCGTCGAAGCTAGTGGAGGTCGCCCATCAGGAACAACAATTGGTGTTTCGAATTTTGCCCCTTCCTTAATGGTTGACCTTCAAGAAAGCCTATTTGGGGTAGCAATGGAGCAAGAACTTGACTGGCTGCCCTCTTCTTTTTCCCTTTCCCCAAAGTTTTCGTAAACATTGAATCTCTCTCAGTCGTTACAAAATTTATCGTATTGCCAGCTAGCGAAAGATTTTCCAAAGGCAAGCTCACCTTAACAACTCTTTTGTTCCTCGCAGACATCATTTTGTCAATTACTAGAACCTCTGCCCCTTTAGCCCTCGACCTCTTTAAACCTACCTCTTGAAATAGAGTGCACATTTTCTCCTAGTCGATGACGAGGTTGTCGATCCTACCGTTGAAACCCCTCTTAATATTGTACAGTTTCTCTTGTACTTCTGAGTTCCTATCAATCTCCTTCAAGGCTATACAAACACCAAACAGCAGTTAATTTTTTTTTTATCAAATACACAAAATCCAAAACATCGACATTTACGTTATCTAACCATAAACCTAAATGGAACAAGTTAAGATGAAATTCATACTCCTCTTTTACCTCCTTCCCCTCTGCTTTACTCAGCTCATCATATTGGGACTCCACTGGCACCAATACCAGTCCGTTTACATAACTCTTACCAAAATACTTGTCCAACAACTCCTAATACTTCATACGCACACGATTCCATCGCTCATCCTCATAAACCTTTGTTCTCGTCCTTACTATCTCCACTCCCACAAATAACCATAGTTTAAACATCGTATTTATATACACAACAACCACAACCAGTCAAATCATTTATTCAATTTACTTTGGAACTCTACACTTTCAAAGTCAAAACAAACATCCTAGGAAATTATTTCAGGCCCCACTCAGTCAACAAACTACCCTTTGAGATCTATTAAACTCGAGATTCAAATACATTCAGCACAATCTACCTCGATGTCAAATAATTTAATTACTTGTTTATTTCAAATTCAAGATCACAAACTACAGACACAATACAAAATCAAAAAACAAAGTTTATTCATTAAACAGTCTGTTACATATTACATTCGACAAGAAGGACTCAATGTTCTACATTAATTTATAAGGAGGACTCAATGTTACATTACATCAGGCTACATTACATCAGGCTACATTTACATTCTATTATTCGACAAGAAGGACTCAATGTTATGTGCTTCTTTTCACCAGAATCTGACATTTCCTCTAGCGAAAAGGTAATAATATCCAAAGAATCTTAATGAATCTCAGATCAGGGAACTTCTAAATAGAGTTGCCTATACAAAAAAGCAGCAGCAAAAAATTATAAGGAGTTCTTTGGGTCGACCAGATCCACGGGACGCCAAAATAGCCTTCACTTCATAATCTTCAATATGGACAGTGGGCACTTCTTCAAACATTTGATAAACTCTACAACCTTCTGCAATAGCAACTGACACTAATTTCAATGGATACACCGCGTGTAAACGCTCTCTTCCTCCACCTCCACCTCCCTCAATTATCCCAACCATCATAACCACCGATTCTAGATTAAACAATAATAGCGGCTTAACGCCAAACTTTACCTTTGTATAGTCATCGCAGTAACCGTCTATACCCTCCAAATTCTTGCTATAACATGCCTGGGGCAACATCTTTACCATCACGGTTTCAAAACCATTCAACCACTGAACAAATCCTTCTTTTATCATTAATTTATAACCTCACATTCCTGTTGCACAGTCCAATGTTCTACATTAAATGCTCATCGAGAAAAACATGACCAGATTCACTTGACTTTGACCTTGGAAATGACATAATGAAGACTTGTGCGACATTCGACAACCTCTTCAGCTTCTAAATTTTTTCTCGACACAACAAATAATTATGTCAAGAATAGGGCAATTGTAGTAGCATATTTCCCAGGTTCGACAAGGATAAGCCAGTATAACATAGTCGAAGACTGCCCGACATTCAAGAAAATGCCACGTCTACAATCACAAGTTCTCGATCAACTAAAAGTAGCCATTGTGCATGGTCAAAGAGAGCCGTTGGAGATCCGCAAAGTTTGCCCACTACCCCCAAAATAGGAAACTATTTTTCTTTTTATAAATTGCATGTATCTACTATAAATATAGGCAGAGAATAGGTTATTCAGATCCACAACTTTACTATTCACACTTCCTTACATTACTATCACTCAACAAACTGTAATAACTAGCAACCTATTAGATTTTACATCAAATTCATCCTCGAGGTCGTGGTTTATCTCAGCCTTTACTGAGTTTTCACGAAAAATCTTATTCGCTTAAGCTTATTATTGCACCATCCTTACTAAAAGTATTGGCAAAGATTATCCTCTTGGAAAACACATCATTACAATAGGGAGTAACTTCATACCTCTAATAATATATTTTTTGGTCAATGTCCTGTACAAAATAATTTTTTCCTCTTATTTTTGCGAAATAAAAGGTTGTATGTTATAACATTAAAAAATGTAATCAACCACTTATCGAATAAACTCGTCATGATGTGCATATAAATCATAAATTACTCTCGGCAGTATCCTATATGAAAAGAAAAAAAATCACTTGTGAATTACTATTACTCCCAACCCTCGTGAAAATACCATGCCAAAGGAAACAATATAGTGAAACAATGACTGAAATATCTTAACATAGTTACTCTAGTTATATATTTTGTATATGAAGAAAAAATGGCAATCAACTTTAATTTACTTTTATGTGCACCTGGCTTAAATGACCATGATGATTTTGTAGCTATCGTAATTAGCTTCAGCTTTGGAGTAATGATAAAAGAGATTATCTGCAAAAGAATAAATGAAAATTAGGTAGGAAATAACCTTATATACTTGATCATCCCTAACTCCATGCATATTCTTACTCAAGTCAAACTACGAACTTGCGAGTGCATAAAAATTAGAACAATATATATGTAATGGTTAAGATAATTACGTATAGAATATAAACGTTCAGGTAAATATACGACTTAATCGTAAATAACTTGGAACTTATATTTGTTTTTCAACAAATTCTTAACATCTAAATCATGTTTTCATTCATACTTATCTACTAAAATAATGTATAAACATTGCAAATGATAACTAAGCATGTTGAAAATCAAATCGTGTTTTTAATCATACTTACGAATTGCACTAGGATTACTGAACATATTCAGATAGCTGGAGATCTATACTTGAGAAAAACAACATAATCATATATCAAAGACTTGTGGGTGTCCATGGTTTTCTCTATTTTCCATAACAGTTGGTCAGTGAGAAATAATTTCAGATATGAAAGCGGGCAAACTGCTTTCGAAGTTATTTTTGAAGGAACATTCTTAAACAAGTTTAGACTATGCAAATCAGTCAAGAAGCACTATGTATAACATCGCAGAAGATCTTAAAGTTGTTAAAACTCTACAAGTACAATGTAAACTAAGCACATGCCTGAGAGTTAAAAGCTGCTTTTGGAATTTACTAGATAAGGGGAAAGTTAAAGTTTGTCGTGATAGATCAGCCTTAGGTAACCCTAGAGCAGCAGGTATTTAGAGACAAAAAGGGTGAATTTCTTGGTACTTATTGTAAGGCAGTGGGCAACAATACTAATTATCTAACAGAAATCTTGGGTATCATGAATGGCATCTCAAATGCTGTGAGGAAGGGTGAGGGAAAGTTTGACTTGTGTCTGATTCTCCAGCAGCCATTAATAAATTCAAAAACAACAAACTTCCTTGATCTCTTAAGACACAATGGAGCATTCTCATACCAAATATCCAAAGTATCACAGATATACAGTACCATGGAAAGATAGTAATTTTTTCTGTATACGCAATTGCAAAGAGAGCATCTAACGCAGTGTACCCCTTAGAATTATAGAAAGATGGGAGGCCTGAATACCATCATAGAATTGAAGATCCAGCCACAAAGTACTTTAGATTTTAGAACTGATATTATTTTGATTTGTTTTTTCATTATTCCATTTTCTAAATTCAGCTTTATCTCCTTAAGGCTTTCTATGGAAAGCACGTGGTCAATAGCTTAGGACGCCAACCTAGTTGGGATATCTATAAGTGATGTTGTCTAGGTCCATATTCTTGTACATTATTATTCATGAATAAAAAATATATTTTTGCAAGAATTTTTTTTTTTTTGCACTCGGTCTAAGTATGAGATGGACATGCTTGCAATAAATGGTTCTTTAATAATACCACCAATAACTAACTCTGCAAAAATAATGCATTTTTATAATAGTCAAGAAAAAGTTTAGAAAAATATTGCATACACCATAGTATAAGCTAGAGGATTATATAAAACTATGTAGTTCAATGATGTAATTAAGTTACATTCTTACACTCCAAGAATAAATGAAGGCTGATAAGGTCTGGTATCAAAAGATTGCAAGATGGATTCAAGTTATTCAACAAGGCTGCAACAGTATAAAACAAAAGTTCATAAAAGTTACATAATTTAAGAAGGAATCGCATGGCATTGAAAAAATCTTCATAAACTATGTTCAAAGCTACCAAGACGGTGATTAAATGATTTTTATCTACTATATTCCCCTCCCCTCCTATAACTATGCTCCTGTAGATCATTTTTCAGATTACATGTATAAAATAAAGAAAAAAATAACAACATGTATGATACATACGTTGATTGTTGTCTAAAGTAATGAGATGGAGCTCTACAGTAAAAGACATTGGATAACACCTACTCAAATATTTATTTTCTTAGTGATTTACTTTCGCTTAAGTACAAATATATTTCTAACCATGATTGATACCATAAAAGAACTTGTTCAGGTTAATATCAATCACAATAAATTTGGTCAAATTCCAGTTAACACAGAGAATTTCTTCTAACGAGTTATTCGACATGGTTAAAGAGGTCAACGTTAAGGACTATGAGGTTCTATGTGGCAATATTTTGTCACTGAGTTTGAATCTAATTGAATAACTTCTACATAATTTTTACAGGTTGGACAAGTAGAATATGATAGCACAATTTTGTAGCCAAAGTACCCAACAAGTTCTTGCAGGATTTGAGATTCCTAATAATGCATGGATAAAACTTTCAAATAAAGCTTCTAGTTAGTTAAGGCAGATATCAAAAACACTCCAGAGTATCCAACTTTCTTGCCAAATAATTTCAGGTAGAGACTTGACAGTTAGTTTCTAACAAGTCATAAAATCCTAAGAGAAATTATAAAATTAAAATACAGATATGATAAATAAGCTGGTTATGACTTACACAAAACACCTCAAATGAAAGCACACTAAATCATTGAACCCATATAGCTGACTTTTAAAGGCATATATGTGTAGAAAGGGTTTATGTAAAATACTCACGAAAAAACAAGTACAGCATGAGAAAGTCGCTGTTGAGAGTGATTGTTTCCTACGTTCAATTTACTCCCACCAAGTCAAACAATTATGGATTCCTTAATTTTCACCAAATAGAGTTATCTTCTTATAGTGTAAAAAGTAGTAAGTAACCAGAGAAAAAGAGTACACAAATGGTTTATATAACTTTTAGCTTTAAGATACAATAGAAGTTTAAGCCACAATAATACATCTGCATCTAGTTTTAGTTTTGAAGGTCAAAACCACCTTATGGATATAAGATTTTGCTTTACAGAAAGATATCATCTCCAATAATCCAGTATTAACTTGGAAACTGCTTTAGTTGGGCCACGTGTATAAGCCCTAACTACAAACTCTTTAGCTATGTCTCTGCAAACATCAACTCCAAAGTTATACAGTAATATAGTGGTTACAGACGGATGCAGTTACACCATACATAATCAGTTTAAAGAGTGACAATAAAAAATAGTGTATGCGTACTTTCCCTCGTAACTTGATAACAACTTTAAGTAGGCAACACTATGATGCATATTAATAAGAGGCTTGTGCAACATCTCTCAATTTCCCCCTATTTCATATGCCTGGTAACCCATCTGATTAAAACGTAGCCTTGAAATGAGCATATGCACCAAACAAATTAAACAATCACAAGTATGGAGTAGCATGGAGTTTTACACCGCTTTACTTAAGATGGAACATGTAATTATCAATCAGTATGATATTTAATTAGTACATGACAAGCCACTCTACAGTTTTTGGCAGCATTTGTATGATCCCCATAGGAGTCTCCTTATTTTTTTTTATCATACCTTGTTGCAAGAGGCTGTCAAGTTCAGCAATGGCACACATGTCTTACAAGGCATATTAGTAATCATTCATCAAAGGTATTTGCAAACTTCCATTACTGATCTTACAGATGCCAAAAAGATAATCTCAAAGATTGAATGCTTTATCACAAGTCTCAAATTCATAGAAGATAATAAAGCTTCGGTTCACATTGCATCAAAGATGGATATAACTAACACTTATCATTTTTTATTTTTGTACCTTTTCATTAGATCATAGATGCAAACAACACTAATTACCGTAGATTGTAACTGTGTACATATGAATAAAATCTCAGGTGGGGGTATGCCTAACCCCAAATTCTTCTTTAAAAAATAGAATGGACATGCTTGAAATTTATAGAATGTATTGATGTGTCTGAAGGGATTAGAGTGTATGATAAAATTTTGTTTGTTTATGTGATTATAGGTAAATCAAAATCCAAAGAAGCAAACTCTTAGCCGAAATCTATGATTTGAAAATAGTATAATTAGAAAGCTATAAGTAGGTTACTCAAAACCCCTCATTTTAGAAAATAAGTTCAATTGCAACCCTAACTATGTACTTTACCAAAATTAAAAAACACAATAAAGCAATTATCAACTGAAATTGATTAAATGCTTAGATAAGAAGGAAAGGTAGAGAGAGATACATTTGACTGCAGAAGAGGAGTGAGAGAACAACCAACAAAACTGTTCTTTCATGGAAAGGGATACCACAAATTGTAAAATATCATGTAGAATTAGAGGTTATCCATAATAGATTTCCATTTAACATCGTGGGAGAGAAGATAATTTTGGGGGGAAATCTTAGAAAAAAGGGGGGGGGGAAGCTTTGATGGGGAATTTTGGGGAGAGATGTGAGAAAAGAATCGGGGTCTTATTTTTACAAATCTCTTAATGCAACGGACTTGGGCTTACTACAACAAACTTGAAGTGTAGAAAACTTATTACAGACAAAGTGTGTTGCTAAAAGATAACTATGTGCGTTGCCAAATACTTATTTTTTGGTAGTGAAAGTTTATTATTTGCCCTAGTATGACCATGGTGGAGTGGGATCTCCAGCCTTTGCTCTAAATGCATCTATAGAGACATATGTGGACCTATTCATCCACATAGTGGCCCATATGAGTATTTATGGTCATAATAGATTCATCTAGAAGAAGGTCTTACATTTGCCTATTATCAACAACAAGAAATGCAACGTAAGCATGACTTTTTACTTAGATTTTCTGATCGCAGGCTCAGTTCCTGTATTGAACGATCAATTCGATGAGACTTGACGAAGCTTACAAGCATGACTTAGAGGTTTTTGATGATTATTTTACCGCTAATGGAATAGATGATTGAATATCGAGAGTACCTCATTCCATGCTCAACTCGAAATGGCAGAAAACCTAATCGAGCGATTTAGGCTAATCATTTAGCCGCTGTTATTACAATCACATCTTTCGGCTAGTGTGGGTGAGTTATACATTTTTGCTCCCTATATCACTGATTGGGATTTTTCCAATATAAAATCATTAAAGCTTTCCCAAAGTAACTAGTAATTGGGTAGAATCCTGGTGTTGCCCATCTGTGCACATATCTATGTACCGTGAAGGTGTAAGATATATCCTTACAACGCATGAAGTTGGGTCCCCAACGTAGGCCTGGTATTGTGAGGGTTATGATTTGTATCTATCACTAAATATTTAAAGCCCAGAGGCGATGTATATAATGCAGGGTAGATTTTCACTTTGATGAAACGATATTTTTAGCATTAGGGGGAGATATGACAGTCAATGTTGAAAATGTTTCTAAGATTTATTGGAAAATACCATCGTTGTCTTATCTAGATTCCTTTTTCATAAGTTAAGTGCCAATGAGGTCCAATGGATTTTATACATGTAACAGGTCAGAAATAAATTTCCAGACGCATTCATAGACATTGTTAAAGCATTGTAGGTGTATGCACCTGCAATGGATTAATTCCGTAAGCTCGAAGTGGCCTAGAATTAGCTTTTACACCAATATACATGTAACAAAATCTAATTAACAACAAGAAATGACAAAGATGTTTAGCATGGAAAACCTAGGAATAGGTTAAAAACCACGACCTTGGGTTGAAATTTTTTGTAATAGTGACGTTTATTACTTAAGGCTGATATCTTATTACAAGTGATCTTTAAACTTAAAAATGCTTGATCTTGTGAATAAGAAGTTTGAAGTTTTTGAGAATCTAGAAAATATAGTTTTTCTGGTAATTTTTCTTAAAATTTTCTACTCCTTGTCTCTTCTAAACTTTTTCTTTATATAGGCTTTTTCCGTAGTTCTTCATCATGCTGGAGCACGTTCTCTGAATAATGTGGTTAATGGCAGTTGATTGAGTAACTGCTAAGTTCGAGAGAGACAGGTGGCTTTGACTTGTTTATGTTTTTTAGTTTGAGCTCGATCCATATTTTTTATTAGTTCTTAGAGTATGTAACAATATTGACAGGAGAAGTCATGTTGGAAATGCGTGAGTCTGACATGGAGGTAGTTTGAACTGAAGGCAGCTCGATTTAGGTAAGATCAAGGGGTGTACAATTGCCCCCTTGCAACCGAAGTCACAAGTGGCTTGGGTTGAGAAATAATTTTTGGGTATACGGGTTTGAAATTTGAATGAGGAAGGAAGTAATGATTGTCTTTGACTGCATAAAAAATGCACGTGTTAAGGGGGAAGTACATGCATTGAATATTGATGGGAATATTGTTGTATGTGACAGTTAGGGTTTGAAGAGTCTCGTCTGAATTTAATGGTGACGCTTGGGAAAATCTACTTGTACAATAAATGTAGGGTTATATAAGGAGTACTTGTACCGAGGATGGTGGCCAAGTACATTTGTTTTGCTGATTTGTTCTTTGAAATTATTGAAGATGGTGAATACCCGTAGGATGGCTCTTGAAGAGAGATTTGCTTCTGAAATACAAAAGTTAAAGTTGAAGTATCTCAGAGATCAGTCCTTAGAAAATCTTACACTTGTTCCTGTTCCTCCGACGTATCAAGGATTATTAGAAAATGAAGCGGCTGAAGCTGAGGAGAAGTTTTACTGTAGATGGAGGTTTTATCACGTTGTCTTGACAGGTGAACAACGTTGGGTTTGTCTCCAGATCCTTGCGGAAGATAAGGTTGGGGAGACAGATGCAGGGATTGGCGTAACTATGATGTAGTTACGCTGACGTCTTGCATTGCAATGGATTCTAAGGTTGGGCCCTCTTCATCACTACCAACACGGGGGGGGGGGGGGGGGGTTATAGGAGAGGCGGCGATGGTAGTGTAGGAGGAAGACGGAGAATGGAAGTCTGCTTCTATATTTTCATCGTTACTTTGCATTGAGAAGACCTTCAGTTTGAAGGGTTGGTTCAAGCATTGAGTCTCCTATTCCTATAGTGTCCATTTGAAGTTTGTCTTGACTTCGACCAAACTCATGGGAGAGAGGATACTCGTTGTTTCCAATGTCTGCTTTACATCAGGGTGAAAGATCACTGAAGTAAAATGAACTAAAGGATTTGACGCTTTGGGGTACCAGAAAGACTTGTTAGCTATAAAAGTACTTTAAAAGCATGGAACTATAAAGTACCTGATATCGAGTTCTTGAAAGACTTATTATTTGTAAAAGCACTTGTAATATGTTTCGAGATGAATAAAATTTGTTATCCAAATTCTGTGCTGATATAGAAATAGAATAACTCTAGAAATTGAGTTGCATGATCCGAAGACTGTAGAATATTGTATAAAATACAATATATGAGGGCAGAAGGGAAAATATTTATAGTAATCGAACTGTGATACATTTGCTTATAAAAATGAAGAAATGTCTGCAACTGTTAAATGTGATTCGACCTGTATTTTAAAATATGGGAAAGAAAAAAATTGTAGGAGTTTTAGAATAAATAATCGATCTCCTAGAGGTCGTCTTAGAAAATTAGATCTGGAAAGAATTAGTTTGACCTGTAACAGTCTGGAATGGCTGAACTCGATAGGAAAAGATATGTTCAAATAATTTCTCTCAAGATATGAGATTTCTATTACGAGATAAAAAGATAATATTACGAGTTATGGGGATTTGGTAGTAAAAATGTATAACTAAGGGAAGATTGAATTCTAAATCTGGGGGAAGAGATAAGAATATTATGGACTCAATCTGAGAGAATCTGTTATGCCGCTGAAGGACGATTGACGATAAAGATCGCTGAAGTACAGGAGAGAATTTTAGACGTTGGATTATGATGTTGAGTTACTAGTGACGGAATGTCAGTTTGAAGGTTTAGATTCAATGGGCAGAGAACTTGAGTATGCACATTTTTTCTATGAGAGGTTTTTTCATGAACTTGTAGTGGATCCTTCAGATCGAGAAGAGGTGCTGGGATTGATTGTAGAAGAAGATATCAATTTTAAGGATGCGAGGATCACTGTAGGTTTACTTATTGGATGTGGTTCCCTAGGTCATCAAGGCTGTTTTAGATGTAACTATATGTAAGGTAAACGGAGCAGATGTAAAAATCGGAGTGACAGAATGTATGTAGCTGTTTGAGTTTGAATAATTTAAAAGAAATTGTTATTGAATAGATCATCTATTTTTGTGAATGTTGTTTATGGCTGCTGTGAAAAACGAATTTAAAAAACATTATTTGAAATTTTGTTATGGGAGCTTTGGAAATGACGTCATTGCTATTATAAGAGTAGAAGAAAAAGAACGTACAAAAAAAGTAGGGAGTTTTTAATTTTGTCCCTTGTACAAAATTGTGAAAACCTGATTGCATGTAAGAATGAGTCATCATAAATATGCTGAGGTCTAAGGGAAATTTAGAATATAGATATTAAAATATAAGAAAAGGAGTAATGATGGGAAGGCGTTTTTACTGAAAATGTGTAAGACGTCTGACATGGATAGTGGAAGGGATGCCTCGGTTCCAAAACTGAGAACGTCTCGTGTGGGGCTCAATAACTGCCAGTAGTTAGAGAGAGAATATGAATACCGCTTCATCTTTGTCAATCAAACATTTTTCAACTTCTAAAAACTTGAAGAGCAGTGAGGGAGGAAGGAAAAAGAGAGGCAAAAATAGTACAAAAATTCGTTGAGATTTGAGTGAAAGGAATAATAAGTCAAAGCGTGTGAGAGTCGTTGAAACTAAGCCGCGAAGGTAGTTGTACAGTTGTGTTATAAGGGTAGGATTCAGCGCTGACTCGGATTCATACTCTGATATAGAAGGTTAGTAGAGGATTTGCGATGTGTGTATGTGTTTTTGAAGATCATTTTATATTGCTAGGAAAAGTGATAATTTACAATTTATTGTAAATGATAGACACGTAATATTTACGTGTACAACTTCAAAATTTATATATTCCTAATCATTTATTAAATAAATGTGACACTAATAGTACTTTTGTTTTTATTTACAAAAAGCGGTCGCATGATAAACAAGTTATTTATTTTTCCGGTTTTTAACGAAGAACAAGGGTGATGCACTCCAACAATAATTTTCATTTGAAGTTGTCAACCAAAGGCCCATGCATGGAAGCCCATTGAATAAAATTAGATATAGATACCATTCTCATGAGTTATAATATATATGCATGATTTTAGGCATTGTTTAGGGGATTTTATATTAATGTGATATTTAGTAACCCTTCCTATACTCTATAAATAGGAGGGGAATTTCACCCATGAGGGATGATCTGGGAGAGGGTAAATCAAAGTTCAATATGCAATAAAGTTCTTATTCTTCTCTTGTTCTTGTCTTTTAATTTTATCGTAGTAATAGTAGTATGGCAATGATCAAAGGGATGAGTAGTTAATCTTCTTAGCCAAGGCTAGAGGAAGCTCTACCCAATGCAGCCTTAGTGTAGATTGTGTAGCTTAGTTAGAGTAATTACTTTCTCTTTATCCTAGAATATTACATATTCGTATTTCTTCATCCTATGCTCGACCATAGCTAGGATTAGGAGGAATAATGAATCTATGTAACCATCTTGTTGGACCATAACAAGATAGGTTAGGAACCTGGAAAAGAGAACATAATCCATACTTATCAACTGGACTATAGTTGAGTAAGTTAGTTTATGGGTAGTTCCCAATTACTAAATCTCTTGTATCTTTTGATGTATTGCATATGCCCGACCAAGGATATGCGATACGGAAAATCGTAATTTACTTTAATTATTTATGCTATCTAAATGGTAACAAAGGGTGGAGTGGAATCGATGCCTTGGTTTCCACTCCAATTTATCTTGTAATTTGTTTCGTTCTTCTTTTTAATTCAAAACCTACACAAACTCGTTGTTATTGGATAAAACTAGTAGCTCGAAGTATAATTTGTACCACAAATCTCTTAGGATATGACCCCGCTTTCCTTTGTACTCAATGGTACACCGTGCGCTTGCGGGTCTTTTAAGACGTCTGTTTATAATCGATCAAGTTTTTGGCGCCGTTGATGGGGACTTGCAAAGTTGTATTTTATTTTTGAGTTGTTTTATTTTAAGCCAATTTTTCTTTCTTGTTTTTCTTTTTTTTTATTTCGTTTTTTTGGATCCAGAAACAAAGTGATTGAGTAATTGGCTCAAACTCTCTTGGCGCTACAGTAGATGTGAAGTCTGTCCTTGAATGTTTCACCATTTTTGATCATCTATACATCACATTTGGGAAATTTGTTTTCTACAAAAGTTTTAGATAATTCAAAACCCTTTCCGAATTTCTATAGATCATATTTTTCTGTTTAGTCGTTTGTGAGTTACAGTCTCTTAAAAAAATAGTAAAAAACAGTCTCTGTAAAGTATACCACTGTTCATTAATCAATTGTTTTGAGCATTAGGGAAGCTAAATTATAGAAAACTTCCTTCTTGAATATTTTTTTTTTCTGAATTATCTTTCCAAATTGATATTATTTAATGCTCTCTCGCAATCGAGCTGAAAGATATGCGCATTTGAAAATCAGGACATCATAGGCTACAATTAACTTGGAAATTGAATTAATATTGTTGTCGCAAGTTTACTAATAATTTTTCTCTTGTTTTGCCGGATTGTCACAAAGTTAAAAACGAGACGGACAATACGCAAAGCTAAAAGCATCATCAAATCTATCCTTCTTGTGCCCCCTAAGTGAAGGGGCACTTCCTTTTTTCGCCCCCTAAGTGAAGAGGCAGCCACAGCCATACCGGGAAACACTTTCCGTAGGTTGGTACTTCTTAAAACTTGACATCTAGAAGGGGTACTTTTTAAAACTTGACATCTACGAACATAAATTCGTGTGGACTATGCAAATACACGCTACTCTAATAAAATATTTGTTGTGGTTGGATTGACCTATTGACGTGTTTAAATTTTTTTTCATTCCAACATTAGTAAAGGTAAAAACTGTTAGAGACTTGCGGGATTTCATCACCCAAAAATCTCTCTAACAAGTGGGACCACCCATTAGGGATACGAAAAAAAATTGTATCACACGAAAATTGAACGTCACAGGCCTGAAAATAACTGATAATAAAAAAGAGTAGAAAGATTCCCGCGGGATTTCATCACCCAACGGATAGGTGTACCGGACCGGGGTACAAGCACGGGTTCACAGAACACGGCCCCAGCCTAGTACCGCAAAATACTGGTTGTTAGTTTGCGACCTCACCGTTCCGAGTGCCGACGTACGACAAGGTGACTCACTCGGGAGTGAGGACTGAACATCTACTTTCAGCTGGTACTAACATAGTGACGCAGGGGAGTATAAGAACCAAAGCCTTTTACCATCGTACACATTTTGAACATAAAAGAATATAGGGGAGACCTAATAATTACTTCTTAAAAATGTTGATGTGCTAGAGTTTAAGTTTGATTGGTTGCTTATTGCGTTGGGTGTTGCCTTTATTTTAAAATGTCATACATGTAAAAAACATTGGAATCCTTAAAGCTCATAATTTAACATCCCGCAATAACCTCAAAATCATTTTCAATCATGGGGTCACCAAAATTCTCAATACGTGGAACCTTTCCAATCTTATTCATATATGCAGGCCCATCAGTCTGTCTAGTCATCCAATTAGTTCCCACCCGATCCACCCAAACCTTCTTTGGAAGATACCCTTGATCTCTTCATAAAATAATCAATGGAAAGTCAAAAACAAGCGTTGCAATTTCAGCAATAAATAATGCAATTCCAACAACAGACATTGGTGAATCAAACTTCTACCACCCAATCTATCTCTAGATTAGAGACTCAGATAGCTCAATTGTCAACTACGTAGAGTGAAATAGAGCATGAAAAATTTTTAAGCAATGAAAAAGAATAATCCGAATTTAAATCCCCATGTAATTTAGAAATGGATGAATTCAAGCGTAATCAAGGAATGTTTTCTCCGTGGGGTGAATGGATACCATATTGTGAGACTGATTTAGAAGATGAATATTTTAAGGTCGACAATCCTATGTCACAAGAAGATCTTGAAGAAGCCCTCCAAATTCAACCATCGATGTCACCATCCATCATTTCATTTGTTAACCCAATAAATTGTTTTGAGGAATCTATGATCGAGACTGAATATTTTTCCCTCTCCTCTAATGATTTTTCTGACGATGATGATGACGAGATATAATATGAATATATGGAATCACCATCTCATTATACGATAATTTGTGAGGAATTTGTAGATGATGATATCTGTACCGAAGTCAAGAAATTAGAAATTGTCAAACCTGTTGGAGATGTTATCAACTTGTCATTTCATTCTCAGTCTCCTTATGAGTCACCTCAGCCTTGCATTGAGCCGCGTCCACCTGACATAAATTATAATGTTAAAAACCAGTGGGTGGACGACCCTTCTTTACAGGATATACCACTATTATTGGGGGCTGATTCTGTTTTGGTTACTCATTCACCAACCATACCTATACCTATGCCTACATCTCCATTTCACAAGCCTAATGGGGGTACCATAACCATAAATGACTTTGAGGACTTGTACGGAGATAATTCTTGTTGTATTTCTGTTAATGAATGTTTAAATTATTTTGAGGACTCGAATGATCTTGAGATTCGTGAAATAGTACAATTATTAGCATCTAAAAATATGTTTCAACTTAGCCATGTCCATAAGCCAATTAATATCCACGTCAATGGTCAGGATGAGTCCCTTGAGATAAGTTATGATTTTAGGCACATAAATTTTAAATGTCTGCTAGAGTCAATTGCTCCCCGATCCCCACATCCACAAATATGTTATATAGTTTTTCTTCTACTAAAAGAAAATATATTTTTAAAAAATTATAATTTTGGGGATGCCTCACGGACTTGCTTTGTCAAAACCACCTATCACATTTTTTAGAATATCAACGATAACATGGGGGTTTTGAAAATTTTCAAAGAAAATATCTTTCCAGGAAAATAGAGTTTTCAATCAAGTACATTTTCGGGGATGAATACTTGTATACCAATCTTCTTATTTACCGCAACATGTAGTAATCATATAATTTTATTGAAAATTCTAAAGGAAAATATGTTCCCTGGGTATGTATTTGCTTTATCTTAGAGAAAATGGCTTTTTTTATTTGTCTAAGATTTTTAACTTGGAATCATCAAATGACAGGCTAAGTTTTTAGAAAAAATCTTTTTCATAGAGAATTAGTTTTAAACTTTTTCTGGTTTTTACAGAATATATCTGCCCAATTAAGGGTTAATATTAAAGATCACCATTCATGTGTTACCTGGTTTTTGAAAGAGAATTTGCAACCAGGATAGTACATCACCTTTTCAACTTCGTACCCTTCCAGTTATATTGAAAATTTTAAGTTTGGGGGTACATTCGTCTGGCTGAAGACAGTAAACTTAGCGCTTCTTAGGAGGTAACCCATGACGCATTCAGGTGATAAATTCAAGTTTTTTTTTATGCTCTCAAACATTGAGGGCAATGTTTTATTTAAGTTTAGGGGTAGGAAACCATTTCTTTAAATGGTTATTGTAGAAAAGTAAAATAATGGCACTTTGACAATTTATGATATATTTTTGACGAATTTCCAAACACTTAAACTGATTTTACCTTGACATAAATATTATGGAAAAGCCTAAATTTTAAAATTGTACCAAGTATACACAAGAATATTTTGGAATATCTTAACATAGATTTATTATCTTTTTATTAGCGATTAATTCAAGTTAACTTGGCATATTTTGAAAACGTGCACTTCACTGTAGTTTTGCAATTAATACCTTAAATAGATTTTTGCTCAGTATAAGAGACATTTAACATTTATGTTGGGAATAGTTTACTACAAGGGAGACAACTGCCTAAGAATAAGTTCATTCCTAAAAATAAATAATAAGCCAAAATGTATTCTAAAAACTTTCACGCTGCAAGGCTACTCGCATGATTAAAAGCTGAAAGATGAAAAATTATTACCAATCTCGAGTTTGACCATGAACTATGTGAAAGGAGCATAAGAAAATGTTACTTGTGAGAATCCTGAGTTTAGGTCATGATGGGGCACCACACCCTGGCAACCTTCGCCAACTGGCAGGGATTGCCGACCGAAAACTCCTTGTTATGGAGGCTTCACTAAAAAACAAAGTACTCAAAGAAAAGGCTTACAAAAGAAAAGAAAAAAGTAAAATTCTAGGAAGGCAAATTGACAAAGGCACTTGTCGAACTGACTATTGAATTTATTCCAGTGAGAACTAGACTACCAAAAACAGAGTAAATTATTCTAGACAACGTATTAGGCGATAAAATTATTTTCATCGTACACTCAAATATAGCTAAAGCAAAATACTTGAATCTCTTTCTAATCTTGAGGTAGTACCTCTAGTTTCAGATAAGCTTAAAATATTCTTTGATATACTTGGGAAAATAACAAGTTTAAGGATTTTTTTCATTGGTATACTTTTGTCACAACAAAGTAAGGATAAGTTCACAAGAAATGAGTCATATGTATTCTAGAATTGTTTAAAATGTCATTATTGACTTTTGTGGGTATAGTCACAGTAAACCCTTACGAGACAATACTCGTCCACCAGGCTAAACCCTGGGGTTTAACGGCTTGTTGCATACGCTAAATGCAACAGCGTGACATGCAAAAATGGTTTTTGTTTACTTTTGCTCGAGGACTAGCAAAATATAAGTTTAGGGGTATTTGATAGACACGTAATATTTACGTGTACAACTCCTAAATTTATATATTCCTAGTCATTTATTAAATAAATGTGACACTAATAGTATTTTTGTTTTTATTTACAAAAATCGGTCGCATGATAAACAAGTTATTTATTTTTCCAGTTTTTAACGAAGAACAAGGGTGATGCACTCCAACAATGATTTTCATTTAAAGTTGTCAACCAAAGGCCCATGCAGGGAAGCCTATTGAAGAGAATTAGTTATAGATACTATTCTCATGAGTTATAATATCTATGCATGATTTTAGGCATTGTTAAGAGGATTTTATATTAATAGAGATATTTAGTAACCTTTCCTATACTCTATAAATAGGAGGGAAATTCTACCCATGAGGGATGATCTTGGAGAGGGTAAATCAAAGTTCAATAAGCAATAAAGTTTTTATTCTTCTCTTGTTCTTGTCTTTTAATTTTATCGCAGTAATAGTAGTATGGCAATGATCAAAGGGATGAGTAGCTAATCTTCTTAGCTAGGGCTAGAGGAAGCTCTACCCAATGTAGCCTTAGTATAGATTGTGTAGCTTAGTTATAGTAATTACTTTCTCTTTATCCTGGAATATTACATATTCGTATTCCTTCATCCTATGCTTGACCATAGCTAGGATTAGGAGGAATAATGAATCTATGTAACCATCTTGTTGGACCATAACAAGATAGGTTAGGAACATGGAGAAGAGAACATAATCCATACTTCTCAACCGGACCATGGTTGAGTAAGTTAGTTTATGGGTAGTTCCCAATTACTAAATCTCTTATATTTTTTGATATATTGCATATGCCCGACCAAGGATATGCGATACGGGAACTCGTAATTTAGTTTAATTATTTATGTTATCTAAATGGCAACAAAGGGTGGAGTGGAATCGATGCCTTGGTTTCCACTCCAATTTATCTTGTAATTTGTTTCGTTCTTCTTTTTATTTTAAAACCTACACAAACTCGTTGTTATTGGATAAAACTAGTAGCTCGAAGTATAATTTGTACCACAAATCTCTTGAGATCCGACTTCGCTTTCCTTTGTACTCAACGGTACACCGTGCGCTTGTAGGTCTTTTAAGACGTCGGTTTATAATTGATAAGTAATCTATGAAAATCTACTTGTTATATGATATATGAAAAATATTTGAATGCGGTTGACTTATATTAAAAGATAATGATAGATACCTGGACCTATGTGTAGGTCGAACATGAGGAGTATTGTGTAGGATAAAATCATTTCCTGAAGTTGATTTATGGAGTTCCCTTGTAAGTAAGGCATTAATCTCTGGTCGGTCAGTTGAGTCTGAGATTAGAACATCTGGAAGTTAGGAAGAAGTAGGTGCTGATCAATTTCCAGGTTTCCCTGGAAAATTGGTACCCTATCCTCCTCGTTCGGATGCATTCAAAGAGTTTTGTAAAACCAGGGCTTTTATAGGAGATAGATGGGGTAAGTGTATAGATTATGCCGGTAGGCAATTTAGGGGTTACACTGTAGCAACGGGAGAGGAATATTTTTATTTGTTGGCTGATTTGGCGAAGGAGAAAAGGGATAGGGGTATAGAAGAATCGATCTCTATGGAGTATTTCAATGGGGATGTTCAGAAAAAACTTTCATTAGGTTTTTTATGTTATCTATCTCAGCTGGAGTATGGGTTGAGTCTTCCCCTTATCAATCTGGAAAAATAGATTATGAACCTCATCGTGGCATGTCCCGTTTAGATAAACAGGAACATGTAGGAGGTGATAAGTGTTTGTGAATCTTTGAATACAAAGTGGGAATGAGATGGGAGAAGAAGGAAGATATCTTATGAAGATGTGTTGCAGTATTATGGTGTAAAAAACTATTTTACAAGTGGAGGGGCATATTTTTGTGCGAGCTCAACTCGACTTTACTTCTTCGATCTGAACTCAGGAGGTCGACCGTGGAATGATAATGTGATATGGGTAAAAGGTGATTACCTTCAAAGAGATGATGAAGAACTCGTGGAACTTCTGTATAGAACTGCAAAACAAAGTAAGTGTAATAATGTAAAATGTATGATTGATAGTTAAAATTGTACGATACCCGCTTATGTTAATGCTTTATGTTTAATAGGTCCCAAATCACAGGTGATGAGGAATGAGTCATTGATGGATACAGTTGCTCAAGAGGAGATAGAGCTCGAGGCTGTACTAGAAGATCTTGGCATTTATAGGAAAATGCGTGTTAAGAGCCGAGTTGAAAAAGTTCTAAAATTTTAGTCGACAAGGCTAACGACGAGCGCTGATGGCAGCAAGAAGAAGGGGACTGATGGGGAAAGGCAAGCAAACTTGCCTAAGGCCCCTGGAGTGGACTGTATAGGGTTACCTGAGTCCATTCCGTCGGGCAAATTAGCTCGAACGTTCCCCAAAAAGCTAATGTTGAAGCATCCTTTGGCTTCTGGGACCACGGAAAGTGGTAAGGCCATGGAAAGGGTGGAAAAAGAAGGGTTAAACCTTCTAAAATATCGGGGGTGAAGATCGTAAAAGATCGACCTATGGTGGAAGATGATTGGAAAGAGGTGGAGGAAAAAGCCAGGTTGGCAGCTCTCCATGGGGAGGAAGAGATGGGCAGAATGGTATGTTCATATGCTCGAATACGTATTGTGATGGATTTTGTATTATGATTCGAGCTAATCAATAAGGTCGATTCTATTTTATTATTGCAGGCTGCTCGGCTGATGAAGGGAATATGCCTCAGGGTCGAAGAGGAAGAAGGTCGAGCCCGAAAGGAATGTAGCTCGATTAAAATATGATTTTAACAAGTTGAGGAAGTGGTTGAGGCCCTGAAAGCTTCCCAAGTAATAGAGATCAATAAGCTTCAAGCGGAGGCGAGAGTAGACTTAGAGGAGGTGGTAGTTGAGCGAGACAGGCTCGGGCATCACCTTATGTCCAAAGGATATTCTAAAGATGAGGT